>JARHVA010001060.1:140000-1340000 GCA_037957365.1 Torreya grandis
TCGATTTCTAATCTTCCTCAAGGTGTAAGAGATCTTGTAGTGTCTAAAAACTTAATGGATTATGGTCATCACATAGAATCAAGGTAATTCCATATTAGTTGTCCATTGATCCAATATTTATTTAAAGCATTACCACATTGCCATGATTTTTATGGCCTTAAATCATATCTTCCTATATTTTATTTCTCTAGACAACTACAACTTACAAGAAAGAAGTTAGAAACTGTTGATATGCTAATTATCCCATGAAAAAAAAATGTTGGTGATTTTTAAACACCAGACACACACTCCATATATTATATCTCTCCTCCACAAACATATTTGAATAAAAAAAATTGATATGTAGTGCCAAAGACCTAGTGAGCCTCTTGAATATGATTAGTAGTAGAATATTTAGTCTTCCATCTGTATTAAATCTTATTCTAAAAATTCAAGCATTGCATCTCCAAGTCCCTTAACACCTAAGATTTTGAGCCAGATAGACAAATGCTTATAGCTTATAAATCATATTACAAATCAATTAAGTCAAAATCTAATCCTAACCCCTAAAGATGAAGAATCTAAGACAAAACAACCCTCTACTTCTAAACAAGAAAAAAAATTCATAAAAATATTTTGCATGTTTTTTGTAAGAAAGAAACTCCCCAAAGAAGAACAACAAATAATAGAATGTGACATGGAAATAGACACTATTATTAAAATAGTTAAAAGTTACAATGTTGGTAGATGGCCTACACCTGCATTGTACTTAGTGTATGATGTAGATGATAAAAAATGGGAGAAATACGAGGCATGTCTCCATAGAGATATTGTACAAGAACCCAAAGCCTTTGAATGCCAAAGGAATTGGCTTGCATAATGTTACTTATTAACTCAACACAATATTGATGATATGGCATCAAACATTTTGGTCACAAAATAATCCATGTCAAGACTTATTCTAAAAGGAGCCCACAATATTGAAATAAGTTAGCCAGATGTTCATTTTACTTCTAATAAAGCTTTGTCTTCTATAAATACTCATTAATTTGTTTTTAATGATGTAAATAGATTGGTGGCTCATAATAGAGATTCAATTTAGTCAATCTCTAACACTGTTGTAAAAATCCACAAAGAACAATCCTTATTAGCCAACAATGTTGTTAGTGATCAAACTACTTATATGAACTTATTCTCTGAAATAACAAAGAGACATAAGATATCAAAATCCACATTAGTTTATAAATCCTCAAGAATATAAAATATCATAACCTATGATAAGAAAACTAGAGTCACTCAAGTTCAAACATGATAGCTTTAATGAAGAAGGTTGTTAAAATGAAATTCATGAAGAAATCCCACCAATGATTGAGATGACTAGTTTAAAATGGAAACAAGGAATTATTGAGTCTAAAATATCAAAGGCCAAGGTAAATAAGAAACAAAAATAATTCTTAAAAGTACACATTGTAAAATAAAAACTAATCATAGATTCGTTGGCCAAAGCATAAATAAAACATCATGAGATGTATCTTTAGCCTTAAGAAGTTGCTAACAAATTTGGAGATCCACTATAATAATCATAGTCAGACCTTGATGATTGGAGTATCCATCATCATAGTTAGACCTTAATAATTGGAGTATCCATAATACTATTTCTATCTCATAAATATTAGATTCCCAGACTTTAGAATCTATATCTGAAGAATCCTAGTCTAATGATGAAATGTTTACAAAGATACAAGTAGGAGACACTTATACAAAACTAGATTTGAATGTCCACCCTATCTTAGAATAAAAACCCAAACCAGGATAGGCAATATTAGCCATTGTTAATGGTTATATTTTGAATATTAACAAACTTGGTGATCCTTATAATACAATAGTTATTTGGATAGATACAATGAAAAACTTCCACCTAAATTATGCCAATTAGACACATCCTCAAGTAGTCTAATATTCAACCAGTGTGTTCTATGGTAAGCTCACATATTGGTGGGAAACACTCCTAGAAGATGAACCTAGGGAAGATGATGATATAACAATGTTACCCAAGAATATGGGTTAGAATGACATAGCAAACTTAGGAATACAATAATTTAAATAGAATATAATTACTAAATTTTGTTCTAACAAAATAAATAGAGATACAAAATCCCATAGTCAATTGTATAGTATGAAATTATGTGATTTAAACAGAATTGTTGAATATTATTTAACTTATGAAAGATTTACTTATGCAACTAGTGATTGGAGTCTTTCATTGTTGAAAAATTGTTATCTATCTTCTTTGCCATGTAAACTTGGAGAATGGTGTGAAGGACCCTTCAAAAAGAATGGTCATAGAGCAGAAGACTATATTTTGTTTGAATTAAGGAATTATGTCAAGCATATATTTGAGAAGCAATGTGCTGAAAAGCTTATTCATCCAAATCTCAATGATTACAATAGTTTTTATAATTTTTAGAAATATTGTAAGAACGTTGAAAAATATGATGGATGGGGTTATGGATCAAGTAAGTGTGGATGTTCAAAGAATATTTTTTCATTGAAGAAATCCTAGTATAAAAATGATAAACAAATAAGAAATATTGATTCATGGTATAAACCCCAACACATAAGAGACAATCCTCACAAGTCCTTAAAACATAAAAGGAAGTTCAAAGCTCATCCAGTTCCAAAGCACAAACTTTTGAATTGGGCAAAGAAAAATCTGAGAACTATTCTCAGAAGAAGGACATAATGACACTTTGTTATAGTGCATGTAAAATTTTACACATGTAGAAGACCACATTATGCTATAGACTGCCTTGGTAAAAATTTTAACATGCTTGTTAAAGTTTTCCTTGAATCCCTAAAAACACAAATGTGTTGCGATCTAGTAACTATTAAACAATCATTGCAAAATCTTAATGAATAATACTATAAACTTATTGAATTTCTTATTAAAATTTACTACACGATCAGATCTAATAGAGAATAACTCTTCATAGAAAGAACCTTAAAAGCTAAAAAGTCTAAATCATTAGATAATGATAAAGAAGATGATCATGTTGCTCAAATAATAAAACAACAATTATAGATGATTGAAACCCAACTTGTCACAAAAACACGTAAAGATATCTATAAGAATCCTCGAAATAAATATTAAATGAAGCAATCCCTAAAATCACATGACCAAGAAATATCTTTGTTAGAAGAAAATAAGAACAAGTTGAAGAAGCCATTGATGAAATATAAATTATCTATCACAAGTACCTCAAAAATATATGATCATGGATATAAACCTATTAGGTTTATATAAAATAATAAAATAAAATATGAATCAAAAGAATCATAATCAGAACATGTATCTTCAACATAATCAACCAATACAATAAGCTCAAGAAGAAGAAAATTGAAAGGTAAGTAATCTATCATCCATTGCAAAAATGAAAAGCATCTTAGAATCAATAAGAAACAAAAGCAAATGGATTTATAATCCATATTGGCATAGATTAGGTCCATTAGATAATTAAATATGTGTATACTATTAATGGATCGAGAAAATATACTTCTACACACACACACACACACACACACACACACACACACACACACACACACACACACACACACACACACACACACACACACACACAATAGCTAATTCCAATTATAATGAAACATTGTATAAATTACATAAAATTAGAATAAAATATTGTATAAATTAAAGAGCTCTTTTGCAATTTGCTTCCATGTCAAATGTGTTATTTTCTTACTGGTAAATATAGATGATAGCTAAAAAATGTTGGTGCACTTGATGAAATGCCAAGTGAAAATTCTAACAATATTTACTAAAAAGAGGGCTATGGAAATAAGAATACAAAATAAGGATTCTTTATATAGACAACCTAAAATTCAAATTTCAAAACTCTTATGATTGGTGGACTTGCATCCTATTGGTTCATTTAATCTTGTTTGGATTGGTTTTTATTGTACTTAATTGAATTAAGAAGAACAATATATTTTATATCATATTTTTTATTGAATTTTTTCAATATGTATTTAATATTTTGGTGAGGCTTATATGTTTTATTTCATTATGCATGTCCCTGTACTAAAGTGTTAATGAAGGTGTAATGAGCAACACATAGAAAATATTTGCAGTAATGTTTTGGAATAATTTTTTTTTTAACTTTTGAAATTAAAAATTATGATAAAGTGGATGTATACTTGGACATTAAATATTGTGAATATAACAACTACATTTCCTATGTGTACAAGTTATTTTAAAATTTTGTATATGTTAGAAGTATAAAATTGATATGGTTTTAATTTTGTAGGTAAAGGATATAACTTATTATTCCCAGAGGGAACAATGGAATTCAATTTGCCTTAACTCAGAATTATTGCATGAGATGTTGGCCAATGAGGTGTCCTCATTTTGGGTGTAAAAAATATGCGTGTAAATTTTGGGGGTGGGGGGGAGGGCAGGGCAGAGGCAAGGTGTGAGTTCTTTTACAAGCTGATTAAAAAAATATTATTTGTTGCATTGTGATTAGATGAAATATTTTAGACTTTATTGGTTCCCTCTCTTTATTCAAGGCAAGTATTGAATGCAGCTGACAATGTGGAGAATTGCAATTTAAATGCAAATATTTTATGTTGTGCAAATTTATGGGTGAGTTAAATGTAGCTATCAAACTTTGTTGGTGAAATTATGGGAAATAAGGTTTATGATTTCACCAAACTTAATAAGAGAGTTGGAGAGCTGCTAGATTACTTGGCATTGAATGTTGGCTTGACGTGATGTTTGATTGAGATAGAAGCAATTAGTGACATTCATTTTAGCTTTGTTTTTGTGGGCATTCAAAGGAGAAACTATTGGAGCTTTTTAGTTAATGGATTCTTTTGTTTTTATTCATTTGCATTGTGGGTGAAGCACTAGCAGAGAAGTTAAGGTTTTTCATAGGAATTGGGTTCGTATCCACAACCTAATTTTATTTATATTTGGCTTGTGTAATAACTCATTACTGTTGTTAGGTTTTATATGCTCATATATTAGGTCTTTTCTTTTATTGGGTAATAATTTTACCATAGGGATTTATTTTTTATGTGCAAAGATATTGGTAATACATAAGAAGGAGTTGAAAGTTGGTTTTACATGTAAGGCAAATAGTAACAAAGGCTTTTAGGGTTCTTGTTCAATGAAGGGTTTATTTTTTTGGTTGGAGTGAAGTAGACTATTTAATATTTGAGGCAATTAGTGTCATTGATTTTATATTCATTATTTTTGTATATACAAAGAGGAGACTATTGAGCCCTAATTTTGTTACTATATCGGGTTCATATCCATGACTTGCTTTTCTTTATATCTATCATCTAACTTTGTTTTTCTGTACAATAATATTGGTAATACAAAAAGGGGTAGAGTAGACTACTAGTTTTGTGAGTAAGGCAATTAGTAATAAGGGTTTAGACATTGATTTTATTTCCATTATTTTTGGGTATGAAAAAGGGAGACCACTGAGGTGTGATTCATAGTTCCTACGTGCTTCTGGTATTGGACATTATTTCAAGTTGTGAGGATTGAGTTTCTTGTTTGAGGTAAGTCATTCTATAACTTTTAAGGCATGCCTTATAACTTTATATTTATTTTGATAGTCTAGGCTATAAACAAAGCCTTAAAGCAAGTAATTTTCATTGGAAAAAAAAAGTCTTTGAAAATCTTGCTAATTAAAAAAAGCCTATGAAAAAAATACATGGATTCGCTTTGGAAAAATGTGTTTGCAAATGACCCAAAAAAAGAAAAAAAATAAATTCTTTATACTTTTAATGGAGACTGTATTCACAAAGTTTAGGATCCTATATTTGTATCAGGTTTGGAAGTAATTTAATTAAAATGGATTACAATAATTATCTCAAATCCTGGATAACCTTTTTGACTTTAATAAATAATATCAGTAAATGATGCCATGTTATAATTTGTGTTGTTTATGAAAATAGTATTGAATTAGAGACTTTGAATTATTTGGTTAAAATTTCCACTTTTGTAATACTTAGAGGATTTGTAAGATTAAAAGTATCAGGCCAAGTTAATGGAATGGTTTGTGGTTATGTCTATAGATTTTTATTTTCATGTGGGTAGAGATAGTAATGTGTTATGAGCATATAAAATAGAGTAATACTACTCAAATGTTAAACCTAAGCAAAATAGAAAGAAAATCAGGTTGTGGATATGAACCCGATTACTAGAAAAAAATAGTTATTTCTTAAAATATCAATTTACTTTGATAATCTAAAGTTGTTTGATAGTTTTTAGATTGGTTTACATAAATAACTTTGCTAAATATTAAAAGTCACATACAAAAATTCTTAAAATAACCACTTAGAAGACTCTAGTGAGGATTTAACAGTATATTAAAATAATAACATTAAAAACCATTGTTACTATTTTCCTTACTCACAAAACCAGTAGTTTACTCTACTCTTTTTCGTATTACCAATATATTTATGAAAAAAAATAAAATTTATATGGTAAAATTGTTACCCAGTAAAAGACTAGATCTATTAGATATAAACATATAAAACTCAATAATATTACCCATATATTAAATAGAATCCAAATAGAAAAAAACCCAATAGTCTCCTTGATTAGAGCCAAAAAATTAAACCCTTCACTGAATATGAAACCTAAAATCCTTTGTTACTATTTACCTTACCAAATTAAAAAAACTGCTTTTAAAAAATATTTTTTTCATCAATCAAAAACATATGCTTATGAACAAGTTAATTGATCAAGACATAAACTTTTATTTTGCATTCCTAAGAGGAACTTTCAAAGTCAATATGAACCAAAGCATTGGTTCATATTGTATTAGATTTTTAATAATAACATCAAATTTCAATATAACTAAAGCAAATTTTCTAAAAAAATGATTTATATAAATATAACATATTTTTTATAAGTTATCTAGTGTTCAAACATTTGAAAATGATAAAAATCTACATTGAGAAGAGAAAGAGACATTTTCAATGCCAAATGTTATTGGTAGAAGTGGGAAGCTGACAATCCCATGCCCTATCAATTACATTCAATAATTTCCTCAAACAAATAGAGGTTGTCAATAATCTCACAAATACTTTCTCCAATCAAAGCATAGTAAATAATATTTTTTTATTCAGCTCATTAAAGATGTATCTTTTCCTTGGAAATTTTCATGCATGTTTTTTGCATGTAGAATGAGCATATCTTATTGGTCAGCATCCTATATGCCCAAAAATAATGAAGTTAAAAAGAATGTCAGTAATTTCTTCCATTTTAATTGTATATTGTGTGAAGCTAACATTCAATGCCAAGTACTTTATCAACTCTTCAACTCTCCTACTAACTTTGACAAAATCATAAACCCTATTTTTTCATGCTACTACCAACTAAGTTTGATAACATGCATTTAACTCAATTCAAATTTGCATAGCATAAAATCCTTACATTTAACTTGCCTGCACATCTTGACACCTCTCAATTATATGCCCTACCAATTTTTGTGTGTGTGTGTGTGTGTGTGTCTATATATTACCAATATCCATGTGCAAAAAATAAAGGCACACAGTCAAATTCTTATCCAATAAAAGAGAATACTTAATCTACAAGCATATTATATTCAATAATATCACCCAAATATTAAATATAAGTTAGGTAGAAATAAAAGTAGGTCATGGATATGAACCCAATGTAGTAACATAACCAATGCTGTAATAGTCTCATCTTTGCATATCCATAAACAATGAAAAAAATCAATGACAATATTTATCTCAAATCCTAAATGTCATATTTCATTGTAGCCAAATAATTAAATCATCCACTGAACAATAGCCCTAAAAGCCTTCATTGTTAATTACCTTACTGATGCTAAAGTGAACTCCAACCCATTTTGTATTACCAATTCCTTTACATAAAAAAACATAGTTCCATGGTAAAATTATTATCTAGTGAAAAAATAGATCTAATTCTAGGAGTATATAAAACCTAATAATACTACCTAGATAGTACACAAGCTAGATAGCATATGCGAATATGATTACTATGAAAAAGTGTAACTTCTTAGCCATTGATTTTCCCACAACACAAATGAAAAACAATAAAATAATTGACACAATGCAAAGCTCTAATAGTTTCTCCTTTGAATGGCTAGAAAAAAATTAAAATGAATATTGTTAATTCCCTGCATCTCATTCCTACACTGCATCAAACCAACATTAAATGCTATCTAATTTAATAGCTTTCTGACTCTTCGAATAGCTTTGGTGAAATCATAGACCTTATTTTTCCATCTTACCTATTGACACAATGGATTGCACCCTCTAAAGGGAGGTTGAGCTCTCTTCCTCCACACGACACAATGGATACATTCCTCTTGTTGTGGGTTACAAACATGAGGTATGAATCCCTAGATTAGGGGCTAGCTCCCCTTGATGCACCTTGAGGCCCTAAATTTCCTACTACTAATAATGGGGAGGGTATGAAAAGGGAGAGAACTACTAAAATCAGAACCTAAACTAATGTGGTGATGTACCAAAATGGTTGGTCTACTCAGCTTTGACATACACTTTACACTAGAGAGAAGCAAGCATATACTTCATTAAAATGAGAACCTTTCCTGCATCAATGTTTCAATAGGGGATCCTATGGAGATACGGGGAGGAAGAACTACCAAAGGTGTTCTAAGACACACTATGGATAGCCTATTCACATGCACCTATACTCTGAACTAGACACTTCTTGTTGACCTACAAGAGAAGAACTCATAATATACTAGATATATTGGCATAAACTTATGAAAGCATGAAAAGGAAAATAACTTAACAAAAGATAAAACCATAGACATGCAAAAGTGCAAGCTCAAATGGAGGTAAAATGATTCTTCTGATTCAAGGTAAATTCCTTTAGGGCTTTGCCATACAAGCTAAGATATATTTTCTCAAATGAGAAGTTAAAAATATATAGAGAACTAGAAACAAGATAGCTAACAAATAAAGGAATGGAAACCCATGTTGAGTTAAACACTTCTATAGAGACCATAAGCCCATACTGCTACCGTATTCTTCTAATTTTTTATGAGAGAGCCATGTTGTAAATGTCAAAGTCATCACCCTTGCTATCCTGGGCCTACAAAAGCATGGGAGACTCCTAGCAACTGATAAAGCCATCCCCAAGTTGTTGTGGTTGGACCATGCTCTCTTTAATGTTAGGTACAACTGGTTGTATATTAATGGTGAAGCATGAAAACATGGACTACTCTCCTCTATAGTTTGAAAACCAATCTATTTTATTGGTTTTTAGTAGATATATTCTACCTAAATTATTAACTCCTTTCTGAGTCATCTATGCCACTTGTCTTGGTTTGAGTGGTCATTGATTATGTCCTTTGTCTTTGTCAACAGTTGAAATTGTTCCTTATTTTGTCTTTTTTGCTTTGTCTTTGCTCATATTTTATCTCCTTCATTTGACTTCTCCTTTGCCTTGGCCTTTTCTTGTCTTGTCTTTTACTTATCGAGCCTTCTTTGTTTTAGGATTTTTGTCACACTTTCCTTCAAACAAAATGTCTGAAGGAATTCTTTCAAACATTTTGTCTAAAAGAATTCTTTCTTTTTATTGCTTTTTTTCCTAAAGGGTACATGCCCTTTGTGTCTTTTGTCTTCATTCTTTACTTTTTCAAGGTGCCCTCTGCAAGGGCACTTTGTGCCTTGAAATGCCCCTTTAGAACTTTTGATTTGGTCCTACCACCAACCAAGGTACCCTCTGCAAGGGCACATACCCTTCAGACATTTTGCAAACATCCTTCAAGTCATCAAAATTCCCTTTGAAGGAAATTTGTTGCTTTTTTTGAACTGCTTAGACCATTTTAGGTTCTTTAATCACTTTTACTTATAAAATTAGATAAGTAATGCACCTGCACAAACCTAATTTGCACTAGACTAAGCAAAATGACAAAACACTTGGCTTTTTCATTAGAAAGGTCTAGTAGAGAACATTTTTTTCACAAGTTAGCAGAGGGATGATCTAGCCAAAACATGGATTGGATGATCTTTGCAAATAAAAAAAAGGAAGGCATGCCTAATTTTGGTTTACAAGACCAAAAATTGGTCAACACTACCTCCAACCAAGTTTCATGCCCTACATTTAACTCACCCTAAAATTTGGATAGCATAAAATATCTATATTTAACTTGTCTACATAACCACATAGATTACAATCCCCTACCCTAGAATTTACATTGAATACTTGCCTTGAACAAAGAGAAAGTGTTAATAAAATCCCAAATATTTTCTCAAATGATAGTGTAACAACTAATATTTTTTTAATCATAGTGTTAAAGGCATTGTAGTTTTATCAAATTTTCCAATAAACTGGTAAAAGATCTTATGTCTGAACTAAATTAATTTTGTGTCAGTTGTTTGAATGGTCATTGGTTCAATGTCATTGCATTCAAAAGCTCAGGTGTATGAAACATAGTATTTTTATGATGAAATAGTAATTTATTATAAAGTTGACTAATGATTTGTATTGTTTTTCTATACTTTATAAATAAGACATGTTACTTTAGTGAATATAAACATAAAAAATGTTATCAATTTTTAGATTGCCATAGACATAGTATTGAAAAATGCATAGAAATCGATAATCTAGATTTTAGATTGATCATAGTGTTATTTAGTGACATGTCTTAACAATCTATAACCAAGTCTTAGTAATTATCATGCAATATCATAGGGATTTAAAAATAGATGACAAAAAAGTAAAGTCTATTGTTGCCAACTTACCCATCTCAATTCTATTTTTTCCCTCAGGTTTAGGAGGATAAAGCAAAATTTTCATTGCATAAATTGTCTAAAACATATAGCTTCAAAAGGAAACTAAAAACTCTTCTTAAAAATGTTTTTTCATCAATTACAAACATATGCTTATGAGCAAGTTAATTGATCAATACATTAACATTTATTTTTCACACTAAGAATAGCTTTCAAAATCCAGTGACCATACATGCAACATATGCTACACTGGTCTACATATGGCTCTCAAACCATTAATTGAACTTAGTTTTAAAAAAATATCAAACATAGTAGAGAGCAATACTTAAAACACCAAAATAAAATCTTGGCACAAGGCCTTTATTAAAGAACCCATAAGTTACGAAAGAAATGGTAGGAACAAAATTGATGATAACAAACACTTTGTTCAGCTTAAAAGATCCTCCTCTGGGCTTGTGACAAGACTATAAAAGAAAACTAATGTTCACTGAAAATAAAACATATTATGATAAGTTTTGAGATTTTATTTTAAGGACCAATTTTTTATTCATCTTAAGTCTAAATTGTAATTACATTGAACTTATGCTTGATGTGTATGCAACAAGGAGGCATGATAAAAAACTTGGTGAGCTTAGTAAGACCAAAATTATATTCTAACTTACAAAGACACATTTGAATTTAACATGAATTGTGTGAAATCTAACACCAAAAACCATTGTCATGGCATATTTAAATCTTGTGTAATCTGAAAAGTGTTTGTAGCATTCATTTCATAAGCAAACATTTGTAGATTATCCAGGACAATATGCTTGTTTCCTTTGAATCTTTTTGAAGTTATTGAGAATAGAAAACAAAAACCAAAAACTATGTGTATTGTCTTCATAATGTATTTTACAATCATCATTAACCTAGAATGGATTAGCCAACAGCATCATTGTATATAGAATTGCTTTGCATGGGCACACATCCGTGAGCTAACAAGCTAGGAATAATTCAAGGATGAACGTGGGAGTATGTTATTCCAAGATCAATAATGGTTAAAATATAGCTTAGCTTTTGTAGAAATTGATAATCAAAATACATTCATAAAATAATGATTATTTTTCATAGTTACCATTTTGTAAAAAAAATACAAATCATTAATTAAATTTATAATCAAATAATATTTTTTATTAAATAAAGTATGTTTCATACAACTAATAATCATTGCAATGCAATGATATTTACATAATTTGATTTTAATACCTAAAATAACACTTGTTATGCTTAGACATGAGTTCTTTTATTAAGTTATTATCTAGATTACTTGAATATTTGACAAGTATCTCAACTTCTATTTGTATGTAAGTGTGTGTGTGTGTGTATGTGTGTGTGTGTGTGTGTGTGTGTGTGTGTGTGTGTGTGTGTGTGTGTGTGTGTGTGTGTGTGTGTGTGTGTGTGTGTGTGTGTGTGTGTGTGTGTGTGTGTGTGTGTGTGTGCGTGTGTGTGTGTGTGCGCGCGCGCATGTCTGTGTGTGTGTGTGTGCGCGTGTGCGTGTGCACGTGTGCACGTGCACACGTGCACACACACACATGTGCATGTGTGTGTGTGTGCGCATGTGTGTGTCACAACACACACACAGATATATATATATATATTCACAAGAACAAAAAATATGATTTATAATGTTTGCATAGTTAGTAACAACAAACTAATATTTAACAATGAGTCATTTAGTATCAATGAATTATTAAATGTCAAAGTTTCAAGCCAAATAATGTCATATTTACAAAATTTAAAAGCCAATCAAAAACTAGTCAGTAAAAAGTCTTATGAGGAATTGATATTCATATGAAAACAAGAAGAACATTTTGTAGAAACTCAGATCCATGCTTATTCAATGAACATAGTCATATGAACTTTATCATAAACTAGTAGAGTAGGAGATTGAAACATTTGATAATAATAATAAAATTTGAAACATTCATGTCAACATAAAGTAATGTAATAAATTGCAAGGCTTAAGTCTAAGAAGTAGATGATGGGTCCTCTTCTTATTGGCTTTGGTGGCTTGAACATAGTCTATTATGCATACCTATGCAAGTTGAAGTTTAAAATTGTAAATATTTACTGAGATCATAAATCCATTAATAATGGGTAGTGATAGAATATAGAAACTTTAAAAAGGCATGATGTTTTGTTATAGATAAAAACTACAAACAACTGATTCCATGTTTTACATGTTTTGTGGCATAAAATAGAGAACTTGAGGAAGAAAAAACAACACGTAGATAGTCATACAGTAAAATATGTGTGGAAGTAGCATGATTTTTCCAATGGAATCATAAATGAATGTAGCAATCAGGTTATCCTAAATGCATTGTTGATGAAAAATAAGTCTTCTACATCTTTAGTTTTTATGTTAAGATTTTTTTGCTATATATGAAAACCAACACATATACATTACATAAGCACATTAATGAAAATCCATATGAGATAGACTAATAAAGATATGAGAATCATGTCCTAGGATTAAATTATGAATAACTATTAAATCATTTACAAGGATAAATGCCATTTCTAAAGCCTTGAATCATGAGTCAAATGGTTTCTTCTTATGTTCATCATTGATTTTTGGATAAAATAATATACGTTGTTTCTTTTTAGCTTCAGAGGAAAAGACGTAATCATGTGTTTGAACACTAGTGACCACCCCTGCACTATATGATTTGTTGCTATAAAGATGACTCTAAAACCATTAATTGAATTCTATAAGCTATTAAGGAAATGGAAGGAACAAAATTGATAATAACAAATACATCATACAACTAAAAATATTTTCCCTTGGGCCTATCATGACACTATCAAAGAAAGCTTACAATTAGAAATATAAAAATTAAGAATAGTGTAACCACAAAAAATAAAAAAGTTTTAGACATAATTATGGCCATTTGTTTTTTGTTTTTCAAATATTTTGGTAATCAAAAGATGAAATAAACCTTGTGAATGAATTGTATGTTAGTTATTTACTTGTCAAACTAGGCATGTTCATGGGATTGATAGAAGGAAAATCATGTGAACATGATGACCTTCTTAAATGCTTGGAGAATTGATAATGTAAAGACGTGAGAGAAAAAAACTCAAAAAGAACACAATAATTTATTTGTCCAATATTGATGGAGCAAATGATGTTTTTTAATTTGAGGCTGTAAAGAGAAACATGTTGTAAAATTTAAAGTTATTGATTGAAAAGATTCATACAAAAATAAGCTTATGTTTGTATTTTGAGACATTTGTAATGATATTTATCCATATCTAATCCATTATTTTTTTGGTTGTATAGGTTAAGAGTTTGGCATCATCTATCAAAAGTTATACATTTGTCAACTATTATAGCTGCAACTTTTACTTTGATCCGATAAGTAAAAGATCCAACATCTGGTTATTGAATCAATATCATTAGACATAGATAAAAATATTTTCTAGTCTAGTGTTGCTACACATATACTAAAGTTGTGTTCAAAAAATAAACAGAAAAATTGCATAGTCTTACATGTGTGATGCCAAGGCAAATGTTGTCTTAAAATACTTATAACTATGCTTTGTTAAACATTGTAAAATGATGTGCAAAAATAAAAAACCAAAAACAATGGATAGTTATATCAATCAACAATTTACTTATATAGAAGGGATTAAGCCATTTGCACAATAGTTTGCAATGACATAGATATTGCTTTGAATAAAGTGAACCTTTTAGAGCTTGTATTTTCAAATATAATTTTAGTGATTTCTTGTTTGATGCATTTCAAGTCTTATTACATTTTTGATACACATTGAATGAACTTCATGTTGGAAGTATACAACATTTCCAAGTTTGCTCAGAAAAGAACATTTTGAAAGCACTTATATCCCTTCAAATAGATCTAGATATTGAAGAGATATATAGACTACATCGTGTACAGAACATTGAAACATAATTTGATCAAATGTAAAATTTATCTTGTCATGTACACAAAATAGTGAACATGGCTTGTGGGGTGACATTTTTTGCATAAACTGGATTTCTAAATGGGTAAACATTTCCATTTCTGTATGTTCATTAACACGGAAGAGAAAATAATTGTACTTTAACATAAACTTTCCTTCACCTTTGTACTTCTTTCTTTTTCATGATCAAAACCTAGAATGTGGATACTATGAATAACTACATTACAATAAATTAGAAAAATATACATACCCACTAAGGCAAATGCCTTTGTCAAGAACATGTACTATGTTATCTTATTTTTAGAAAGCAAATGCATTGCAGATGCAACTACAAGGATTGATAAAAATAATGGAAAAAATTCCATGTTATGGCTATAGTAGTTTTAATGCTTTTTATCATTTAATAGAAAAAGCTTTAGACATATAGTTTTTGTGTCTCTATATAGCTCAATTTTTTTGCAAAGAATTTCTTTTTGGAGATGTGACAGCATGTGCTTGTTTGAAAACAAATTTAATAGATAGCATTGTTAAAAACTTACTAGTGATTGCACATTATGAGCATACATTGTTAAACTAGGTTCTGTATAATGATGGTGGGATATAAGGTAACAAGTTTGTTGTTCACTAGATTTCATATTTATTGAAGGGAACGGTTCTACTGTGGTCTTTGAGAAGTCAAAAAATTATCAAAATCTATAATCATTATTCTAGACCAAAAGTTGTATTTAACATAATTCTTTTTGAAACAAAGATAAAATATACACACTATGAACCATTGATATTACAAGAAAAAAGTAAAGAAAAAGTTAAGTGTTTTATTGACTCTAGAAACACATTGCCAAAAAAATCATTGCTCAAAACATTGAAAATTGCACGTGAAATGACCACAAACATTGAACTTATCAATGACCATGGACATTGCAATAGATATTGCATCAAAAAAAAATACGAATAATTATATTAGTGGTCAATTCATTCTATTTAGGGTTACAGTCTATTGGCATTGGCTAGTTGGCACAACATAGATGTTACTTTGCATAAAGTAAATCTTTTTAGAACTTGTCTTTTCAAATATAATATTTTTGATTGCTTATTTGATGCATTTCAAGTGCTGCTAAACTTTCGATATACATCAATTGAATTATGTGTTAGTATTATAAAGCATTTTCTAATTTACATGGAAATAAATGATCATGATGCACTTAAATATTTATAATTAGAATTGGATCCCAAAGAGATATATAGATAGCATGGCATATATCGGATATCAACATACTTTGCTTGGATGTAAATTTTAGCCACTGTATGCATAGAAAAGGGTAAACATGGGCAATGGGGCTATAATTTTTGCATAAATTGGCTTTCTAAGTGGCTAAATATTTCAATATGTGTCCATTCTTTGAAAACCAAAAAAAGTAATTACACTTTAATGAGAACTTACAATTAGCTTCATATTGTATTATTTTTCATGATCATAATCCGATGTGTGGACATTATGAACCATTGTACTATATAAATTTAATGAATTATCAATACTTAGAAAGACAAATAACTTTGTCTACAATGTGTATTATGCTTACTACATATTAGAAATCAAATGCTCTGAACATAGAAGCACATGGATTAAGAAAAATGTTGGAAGAAACATCTAGCTGTGGTGATAAGATATTCAATGTTTTTTTTTTTTTTCCATTTAACAAATGGATATTTTGACATATGATCTTTTTGATTCTACGTATCTCAGTCTTTTTGAAATGCCTATGTTTTTGGAAATGAAAAATTGTATGTTTGTTTAGAAATAAATTATCTAGCATTTGATGTTGTAAAAAACATGTCTAGTATTACAAACTGGAAAGGATATATTATTCAATAGGGTTCAATCTATGATGGTGGTAGGGTGGAAGGCAATGATTTTGCTATTCAATGGATTTCATACATATTAAATGTGACTGTTTATCTATGGTCATCAACAACTCAAAAAATTGTCAAAATCTATAATGATTGCTCTCAATCATGTGTGACATACGATATAATTTATTTTGAAACAAATACATAGCATTTACATTATAAACTTTTTATAATGAAAAAATAAAGTGATGAACAAATTTAATATTTTACTAATTATATAGACAAAACACCTCAAAAAAGAAAATAATCCTTGCTTTAAACATTGAAAATTACACATAAAAAAGTGTTTGGCTAGGGAAACTATTAACATTTCATCTATAAAAGGAATACAAACTTTCAAAAAAAATCATTGACACACCTATTCATGTTTGTGTAGTTTGTAAACAACTACATTTTAAACATAATATAAGACCTTTTCATGAAGCTGAAACTCATAGGTGGAAATGATTAATGACAAACCATAAAGTCATTTATAAAAGGAAAATATGTGAAAATTGCAATCAATCATTAAAAATTGGAATGCTTCCTAGTTTTGCAACACCTACACATACTACGCAAAACAAGAACTTAAAATCCTTACTTTTGTTAAAATATCTTGAAGAAAGACTTGTTGCATTAAGGATAGAATTTGCATAGATAAGAGATATGGGTTATAGCAAACCTCGAATTGGACTAAACTGTCCAATTATTAGTGCTCTATCGAACATTGATCAAATTCAAAATACATTGCCCAAACCTATAGATGAAAAAGCAATAGTTTCTATAACATTAGAAAGGTTACTAGAATACAAAAATACATATCAATATGGAACCATTCATTCAAAGGTCATTATTCAAGAATTAAAATAATTATGTACAATAAATTTTTACATAGCTCACAATGTGTAAATCAGGACTGATTGGAAACCATTCATAAGTACTAATGTCATCGACAATGCAAATAGTAATAGTTTTCCAATAGATCTACAAGTAATAGCAATAATAAAATGAACATGTCTTCTAATACAGATGGTAACTATTGTAATGATACTCTAGTGCATGGATTTGTAGACTCAACATTTATTCCAATAATGGAAGACAAGGTGATTTCAATAGATCCAACTGAAGACAATCATCCATTGAGAATTTTTAGAGGTAGGGACTCATAAGAGATGATTTTTCCAACACTTTTCTTTGTAAATCCTCATGATGAAGATGTTATGTCAAGATTTTCATACTAAAAAATAACACAATGCAAACTGTTACATGTTAATCATCATTTCACATATCACCTTACAAACTTATTTTTCAAAGTAACAAAAATACTCATAGATCAAGTTGGAAAGACCATGTGGATTTGAATCAGGAAGGGATAATTGAAGGGAAGAAAACTATTGGCAAGACATGTCAAATATAAAACAAACTTTGAAAAGTTATTTTAAATCATAAATTGGATACATAGATTTCAAAACAATGCATATATCACCTAATTATTTTCAAGTCTTAAAAAAAACACAATCACCATGATATGCCAATTAGGACTGCCAACATTTTTTAGACTTTTTCAAGTGTTGAACATCATTGGCAGCCATTGATGCATGCATTGAAATAGTTATATCTAAAATACTATAGAAATAAAAATCATGAACTTGATGAACTTAACAAAACAAGTAATGAATTGTTTCTAATAAAATTTGATCTAGTTACATGTACACATTATTATACACATCACATTAATGCATTGAGACAATTGCTATGTGAAAATGAAATTTTGCTACGCGAAATCATAGACTATTTTTGTGTGACATAATTTCAGCAAAGGGGGAATGCTCATGATTATTGGTTGTTCTGGACAAAATATACACCAATATATGGAAATGATTAAAATTCAATATTTATATATTTCATAGATAAATACATAACTTATGATACTGATATTCTAGAGGATGACATACATAAATTTCATATACATCATCATATTAGACATTTTATAAAATTAAAAGAAAAGAATTATAGATACAACTTTCCACAATTACCAATGTAATGAACAATGATTCTTGAACCATATAAAAAAATAGATGAGCTTGAAATTGCATCCTTGAAATGAATTTATGAATTATTGAGCATAAAATAATACACTACCTCAGATGGCTTTTATACTTTATTGTAAGATCTATGTATGTATGAGTTCAAATACATAGAACTAGTACAATGTACAATTAAATAGCCTACCATATTCCTTGTTCATAAGCCATCACAAGCATGAAGCAATACTTTTATAAAAATCATTTTATATTTATGGAAAACCAATACATATACACAATTTATACTAAATGCATATGTGGCAACAACATACTTTAGCTCATATATAACAAAGGGGAATCAAAGAGCATACATGTTTTAAACATATACAAAAATAACATGTAAAAATAAACCTATATGTTATTCAAATGATACATAGGCTTCGAAATGTAAGGTTTAAATACCAAAAAATGTATGCACAATAAGCTATTCATTTAGTGTTATCATTTCCATTGAATCAAATTTCAAGAACATGTGTATTTATAAACACATCTTGTCTTGATAAATGAACATTTATATTAAAACCTTTAATTATCCTTAGATAGGAACTAGATGAGTCTGAAAGTGTAATATTTCAATATCTTATAAACTATTACATTGCATGTTCTATTAACATTGATCATGTTTGCCTTGCAAAATTTACTTCCTAGTATCCAAAAAATGGAAAGCAGCTAAAAAGAAAAAAACATCATGTTATATATTTGGTTAATTATTAAAAATATCTTGATATTGAAACCTATTGTCATGAAAGGTTATTAATATATGTCATCTTTTAAAACAATAAACATAATTTGAAATAAAAACTTGATGAGAGCATGCATACGATTTTAAAATTGACGTTGTAAAGCTGAAAGAGGACAAGTTTAAATTTGATATAAATCTAGGATAGAGAAACATGGAACATGTTGCTTGCCAAATTGACATTGATGTTGCTAGCACATCTGACACTAGATTTAATTCAACTATAACAAAATCCACACAAGAAGCATATGATTTTCACATGGACTTTCCATTAACAAACTTTGTACCCTAGAAGCAAAGTTCAAAACAATTTGTAATTTCCCACTATCCATTTTTTTGACAATGACAAATACTATAAATAAAGACATGTTAAACAATGAACAATAGGGAATTATAAAGGATGTTTCCTCATGAAAACATCTAAAGAAAACCAACCATTATACCTTTTCCTGCCTAGAGGTGCAGGCACAAGCAAGATTTTTATAGTAAAATGTATATATGAAATGCTTATTTGTAACTATTCCCATTCTATTGATAATGATCCTTCTAAGCCAAATGGCCTTACTATTGCATATACAAAAAAAATGTATGTAATGTCAGTGGAGTGATATTTCATTTTGCTTTCCTAATGCCATTTAGCAAGTCATAGATTATACCATTGAATAATGAATGTCTAGATGCATTGTCTAAACACTATAGCCAATTGTGTATAGTTTTGATTGATGAGATATCACTTCTAGGGATAACAATGTTATACTACATTAACAAATGATTATGTGATATTATGTGACTATTGAAAATGCACTTAGGCAATGTTGACATTCTCTTCTACAGAGACTTTTATTAGGTCCAAAAACAATAAATTAATTCCATATACTTTTTGGCAAGAAAATATAAAATCTTATCAATTGCAACAAACCATGAGGCAAAATGATTAAGCCTTTATATCAATATTGAACAGAATACGTACATTCTCTCACAAAAAAAACTTATAGCATACATTAATAATAAATGTTTACATTTAGCACCAAATGATCATTTGTTGTTGTATCTCTTTTACTTAGAGACTAATGTTGAAGCACTCAATAAGTGAATTCTTGAAATTATTCTACATGAAGAACTTATTATCAATGCAATAGATAGACAAGACAATACATATGATGGAAAATAGGGTCATGCCAATTCCATATGTCTACTAACAAAAATCATACTAACCCAATATGTCAATAGAACTATTTGCTAGAAATTATGACATATAATATGCCATGGTAAATGCTTTTGATGGCATATTCAAAGAGTATAGAAATGAACAAAATAATGACATTGTTTGGATTACATTCAATAATATTATTATTGGAAATTTGTAAAGAACAAAACATAATCATTTGTATGGAAGCCACATTGAACCCAATTGGACTCCTATATTTAGAATATCTAGGCCAGCTACTAAGCCTATTTATAAAAAACACCCAACAATTTGAAGTCAATTACCAATACAATTAGCATGTGCACATACAATGTGTAGGCTGTAAGGCCTCACTATGCATGAAATTACATTTTGAACTCTTGGCATAACAAGACATGGCTTAGTTTACATAACTCTCTCTCATGTAAAAATATGGATTCGTTTTACTTGCTAACACCACTTACATAGAAATTTTTTACTGTGAACTCAAAATTTTCTATAGAGATGTCAAGATTAAAATTATAGTTAAAATGGATATTTAAACATAATATTTGATTGCATATATTGCCTTCTTCTATAATTATATGTTCCTTGAATACTCAAAGGCTTTTTCCTCATGTAGACAATATTGTCAATGACTATGACTTAATGAGATGTGATGTGTTATGCTTGCATGAAACATATGTTGCATCTAGAAATTTCTATGACCATATCCCAAATTTATTAACTTGTAATCTAATACACAACATGCATGGTATCATGATATGTGTAAAAATCCATGTCATCACTTCAAATCTGATGCAATACATTGAAAATGAGGTGGAGACATTAGTAATAAACATTGAAATACATGGAGGAGAATCTACAATTATTAACATATATGCATCCTTGTCTTCGTATATCTTGGATATTATCAATCTTATTGAAAAATAATTATTAGGTGTAAGTACATGTAAATAAATCTATATCTTAGGGGACTAACATTAACATATCTTTGTCAATCAAACCATCAAGCCTACTTGAAAACCCTATGTCAACTTCTAACATGCATTTCTTGCCACATAGACATAAACACACTAGAAATGGAATCATAGACTATGTTTGGACAAACACTACAACAAAACATAATAAAATAGTAATATTAGAAACATATTGGACTAGTCATAATGTCATTTTTATAGTCATAAATAATGTTACTTAATAATTTGAATTCAACAAAAATCAAGTTAATATATTTGTCAATACTTTAAAACTTAAGCATTATGTACATTTCTATTCAAAGTCTTTTCTATCTATAGAAATTTATACTTTATGTTTATTACATTTATCTATAAATCAAATTGAAAAAGCATCATGTGACTTCATATGTTTCATTGCATCAGTACTTGAAAATTGTAAATGCATTTGTTGATAGCACATTTGTTTACATATTTCTTGCATTGAAGTAATTAAAAAATAACATTTAGCTCAGGAAAGAAACAAAAGACAAAACATGGATTCAATAACAAATATCCTTGTTAACAAAGAATCTCTTTAGTAAAAAGAAACAACTCTATATGTGGCTAGTGAAATAGAATCCTTAGAACACCAGTAAAAAAATGGTGTGTCTTAAATCATTCATCTTTGTTCACAATTGCATGAATGATACTAGTTTTGTAAAGAGAAAAAATGTAGAAAGAGATTGAAAAAACCAAAAAAAATGACATTTTACTCATAGTCTTTTTGTTGCCTTCTAAAACATAGCATTGTTTTTCTTTTTTTCTTTTAACACTTGAATAGAAACAATTTTATCATGCACAATATTGGGTATTTGTGCTAGTAAAGATTGCACCATGTTTGAAGGAGATATTCTGATAGTTTATGGTCATATCCATGTCATAAATCTAGCTTTGCTGATCAAGAAAAAAAAATTGTGCATTGGTTTGGTTGATGTCCATGGATAAATGACAATAAAAAAAAACATTAGTAATAAATTAATTCATAAGTTTGAATCATATGTGGCACCTTGAAAAAGTATTCATATTTTAGATTTCATGGTCAAGGAAAAAACAAAATATAAAAGAGGAGATGCCAATGTATGTATTCTATTGACTGGAAAGTTAACTATCCAAAACATTCTTGCAGTTTGCAAAAAAACATAAACCGACACCTGATTTTGAAATCATTGATATCATAATATCTGATGATTCCTTTGTAATAGGATCTTTTGGATCTTTTTAATAGGCTTATATTTTAATTTACATGTTAAAGATGGT
Organism: Torreya grandis; assembly: GCA_037957365.1. Taxonomy (NCBI): domain Eukaryota; kingdom Viridiplantae; phylum Streptophyta; class Pinopsida; order Cupressales; family Taxaceae; genus Torreya; species Torreya grandis. The sequence goes on from JARHVA010001060.1 coordinate 162,891, forward strand.
GAAATAGAACATAACACTACAATTGTAAGTGTTTAGTCACTTGCATATTACTTTCTTTTATATTATGCTCTTATATCTATACAAATTAATCATAACTACTTCCTTCTAGATTCAACTAAACGAGCAATATCAGTAGCTATGTCATGCAATACAAGATGAACTCATTTCTGATAAACAACTAATACACATTTTTAAAACATTACATATAAATAAACAAAAGATTATCAAACATTTTGTCATGCAAACTCTGCATCATTTATTGAACCGTTGGCTAATGAATCCACCAAAACACATTTACAAACAATAATTACATCGAACATTGAGGCAAGTCTTTTTTCTTTTTCCTTTTTTTTAATTAATTCATTCATTCATTTTTTTTCTTTTTCTTAGTAGTTAAGACCAGTTTGAAATTATGTTTTTAGTGTGCATAGCAATGCTTACAAAAAACAACTAACCAATAGTGTAATACACAATTCATGGGAATACTAAAGGCAAAAAAAATATGTAGTCCCCTTTCAGCGTATATGTAATTCTTTTAAACATCTAATTCTGGGAATTGATCTTGAACATGATGATTCTTTACATTATCAAAGATGCCCACCCAGTTCAGAACATATTTTTATTCATGCACTAACTTACAACATGCATACTAGATGTAGACAACCAATTCCTAACACCATTTATGTTGAAATTTTCAATCTTACTCGAATTGCACTCAAATGCACATTTTAGGTCAAAATCCATAAAACGTGCTAAATGGTTCGAACTTGTTCTTTACAAGTGCTAATTTAGATCAAAGTATCCCTAAATGGGGTAATGCAATTTATGGACCAACTAACTTTGGTTAATTTATTTCAAGTCAAAATGATGATTTTGCCTTTTGTGCTCTGGATCACTCTTTTCTTCTAAATTCATTAGTGCATGCCATGTACCTTTGTTATTTTGTGTTAAAAACATCTTAAATGAAAATAAAGTTTTGGAGCATCTAACGTCACCTTCTAATTCTTCTCGAGTCAAATTACAACTCAGTAATATGACTTTCTGACCATTTTGATTAAATGAGGGCCAATTTTCAAATAATTTCACAAATATTGATTAACCTTGTTTAAGGCTAATTAATCCAAATCAAGAGCTTAAGTGGATTTTCCATGAGAGTTGTTGAATATTTAATTTTGAAAATTGATTCCTATTAACTATATCATCAAGTGATATCATTTTTTGGGAAGACATCCCTAGGCCATAAATGCCACAACCCATGCCTAGTTAATGCCTCCCATGCCTCTTCAATTCCCCTTATTCCAAGGCCATAATGAAGATAATTATGGATTTAATTCTAAATATTAAGATTATCCATGGCCACACATCTCAATCTTGAGATGGATGGTCATGGTTGATCCTGACCTATCTCAAAAATCTATAGATAGAGAGGCCATGGACATAAATGAAAGAGCTTGAATATTGTAAAATTATAATGTTAAATTGTTTCAACAAGGCTTTGCATTTGATCATAGATTTTTTTGGCAAGCTTCATTGATAGGCTAGTTTAGTGATTTGGAATCATGAGCCTAAGTTTTATGGAGTGTTCTTGAGGCATTGGAGGAGTTTACCACCATTGTTGATAAAGACAAGGATGCTTGATCAAGGGAGAACATGCTTTTGAGCCACTTGGGTATGGTGAATCCATTTAGGAAGGTAATATGGTTTTACTTTATTTCATTTGTTTCTTTCTATCCTTTGTAATTCCCATAGGAATAGATAAACTTGGTTAGTTTTTTATGCATGTTTTGTCATTTATGGACTAATGCTTGACTAACTTGCTTTATAATCCTCTCTACATCTTGGCACACTTGGTGGGACAAGATGCATCTCACACCTAAAGAATATCACTTTACAACTCTAAAATATCCATTTGGACCCTTAAAACTCATGCAAATTGATTTTCTAACTTTATTTTGCCATTTTTGTTTGCCATAGTTTTACATAGTAACCGATGTTGGAAAGTAATACCGACATCGGTTACCTAGCTTAACTGAAGTCGGTTAGTGAAACCGACATCGGTTAGATCTCAGTTAGCCAAAGTAACCATTGTCAGTTGTAATAACCGACATCTATCACTATGTTTTTCTTAAAACATAGACCCGAGAGCTATTGTTTCAAAGTTCATTGTTTCAAACCAAAAAGAGCTTCAAAGCTAAAGGACATGCTGACATTTTTGCTATAGGACCAAGCTTTTGCTTTGATAAAAACATGTTTAAAACACCTTTTTCATGCTTAAAAATCAATTAGGAATTTTGTCTTGGTGTTTAACAAATAATTTAGATGTTTTGGTGAATGTTTTCAAAGTTTGTAATTAAGACCAAGGGGTCAAATGAACACCACCAAATATTTCATTTGGGCTTAAAATTAAACACACTTGTCAATTCTTTTTGCAATATTTGTTTACTTAGGTTTTATTTGGAAAAAAAAGGAATGTTGTGTGTATATTCTTTCATTTGTCCCCTTTAGGGAACCCTTGGAATCAAAAGTGCCATTCCTATTTCAAATAGCCTAGTCCAAGGTTTAGAAAGAATGTAATCTAAAGCACTCCCAAAAAACTCATCAAAGTTTGGGTGACCTTGAAAATGACCCTAAAGTCTTTCTATTTTATGCTTTCTTTATTTTCATGCAAACTTGGCTTGTGAAAGGGGCGTCATTATCTCCCTTGAGTTATTCAGGTAAGCTTTGACCTAAGGTTTCACCTCTAGGCATTGACTTCATTTGACTTCTTTGGAGTTGCACATGGAACGTATCTGTATTTGGATATCGCACTACACTAAGTGAACAATAGGATGTAGTGGTTGTAAAAAGGACTAAACCTTTTTATAACTAGTTAATGTCACGGTCACCCAATTTTTTGCTTATTTTTTGCATCATTTGATGTGAAAGTCACTGTGTAATTGATTCCCTTAGAATGATTGAAGCCAATTAATTTTATTCAACCCCATTTTTCCATACCCTTGCTAGGATTTGGATGATTATACTTAGTGTATTTTGGTCATTATTTGCTTGGTATGCTTTGAGGCTAAAACTTATTTATTTTTTCATAATCCATGTCAAAATCATGTATTTGAGTTAAGAAGGGTAGCGTTATGCTACCCAAATCATGTCAAATATTTTTTACCTTTGATTTTTTGAAACATAACAATTGACCACATCATTCGAGCATGCTTTATGTCGTTAGGCTACTCAATTTGTTTCAAGAACTTTTTTACCATTGTATCAAAAAACTATTTTTTTCAAACCATTTTGTGTATACTATTTGGACCTTTGTCTTGTGCCATCATGTTGTCTGATCTTGTCTAGCTTGTTTGGTCCAATCCTAGTCTTCAACATTGCATTTTTAATTAACTTTATCAAGTTTAGATCCAAACATTGATTGATTTCTGTTTAGGCCTCAATTCATGGGGTTGGTACACAGATCTTTTTCTTTTGGGTTGCATAGCTTTGGTTAAATGATTACCCAATTTTGAACACTATTGATTGTTTGTTTGTTCCAGTGCCTATCCTTATTTTTTTTTGTGACTTGGTTTGGAAAAACACAACCTTTCTTCAAAAACTTTTGATGTTAGACATTTGGTGTTAGGTTATTTTATGCCAAATCTTGGCACAAACTAATTTGGAGATGTAGCTTCACCTTTTCAACCAAGGTTGAACCTTTTGTATTTTAAAACATCATTTTTCAAAGTTTGCATAACTAAAACATCATTTTTCAGAGTTTGCATAACTTTAAGTCTTTTTATTTTTGAAGCTTTATTCATTAAATATAGACATGTCTAGTTATACTTATGGTGCAGTCATGGATAAAGCAACTTATGATAGAATGAACACCCAAAATGAATTTTATGACTTTATTCAAGACCCCTATGGTGACAATATGGTTTGTTAGATAGATTTGTATCCACCTCACAAAAATTAGTCATGGGAACACAATCAATATCCAACTTATGATCCAACTCATGACTAGAATGATTGGGTTTATCAAGAGACTTGGATGTTTTAGCTTGTGTAAGTAATCAAACTCCAAAATGTACCAAGATCACCATTTTATGACCTCCTCCTTTAGTTTGCATGAGTAACCAAACTAAGAAGCATCCATTCGTCACCATTTTAGGACCTCCTCCTCTGGTTTACATGAGCAACCAAACTAAGAAGCGTCTAGTCATCACCATTTTAGGACCTCCTCCTTTGGTTTGCATGAGAAACCAAACTAAAAAGCATCTAGTCGTTACCATTTTAGGACCTCCTCCTTTGGTTTGTACAAACCACCAAACTAAGAAGCATCCAGTTGTTACCATTCTTGGCCCATAACCAGTTTTGTATGAACCTATTATTGAAGAACCTCCATTTGATGAACCAATTGTTTTTTATCCCTTATTTAATAGTATAATATTTGGAGAGTCCATTATTGAACCACAAACCATCATTATTACTAAACTAAATGTTCCCCACTTTATAAATCTTGTGTTGATCTTTAAGCCTAAATAAGAACCATTACCTCTTCAAAAGCCATCTTATGAGGATCAAAATGTGTTCAAAATTGATCTTTTGCAACCAATTATGAACCAAAACCAACATGTTATTATTAAAACACCCATTTGTGACAAGATAAACTATGATAAGTTACCTATTCATATGTTACATATTTTTAAAGAACCTCATCTCCTTGACAAGCTAGTCTCAGTAGAGTTGTCTCTTGATCTTTTCCCACTCATTGAGGAGTCTCACTTTGATAGAAATGATTTTGTCAAGATGTCCCTTGAGCAGTTCCCTCTTTTTAAAGGGAATCACTTAGATGAGTCAGTCTATGTTGAACCCTTCCAAGATGAATCAATTTTTATTGATCCCATTATGCCATCACAGGCCATTACTTGTCAAAAATTCAGCATTCAACAAAACATTATCAAAGCAACCATATCAGATGAAGAATCAATATTAGAGTCAGGTTATATTTTTAAACAAACGTTGGATTTAGTATCAAAAATAGAATCAACATCAGTTGCAACATTGGATTCAAAGTCCCTTGCTTTAGAATCAGAGGCAAAAATAGATTATAGTATTGGTTGTTACAACATTAGTTATAATTTCCTTGCAAATCAATTTGAATATATTTGTGATCCTTATATAGTTTTTAAGGATGATTACTTCAACATTGACACAAGTTCTCCTAGTATCTTCTATGAATATTGTGCTGCCTTTTGCCATCCAATTATTACCACCCAACATAGCCATTATATTGGCATTCCATCTCCTGCAAGTGTCGATTGGGATCGATAGAATCACACTTTATTGAATTGCTTCCATGGTGACATATCATTTTAAAAATATCAAGGGGACCAAGACCACATTCATTTAAAATAAGAACAATATCTTACTGAAACCTTTTTGGAGGTGCTATGGGATAAGCAAAGATCAAACTCAGCATCTTTTAGTGACACCTTTTTGAAGGCGCTAGAAGACAATCAAATTCAAATGTTAACATCTCTTTGTGAAACCTTCTCAGAGGTGCTATGGGATGATCAAAACAAATTCATTTGTGAAAACCTCATTGAGGCACCAATAATTGAGCACATAAATTATTCATTATTTACTGAAGATAATATCAAAGATCAAATCAAAATAGCTTCCAATCTACAACATAATCAGATAATAGTTGCTCTCGAGATCAAGCAACAAAATAATCTAATGGTCCTATTGAGATCATCTTAAGAGGTTTTCAGCCCCACCACAACCAAAATTATGTTGAATCTGACATTAGTAACATTACGTGTGACTAAAATTCCTAATCTTCATTTGTTTCCCCACCATTATGCATTCCCTTATCACCCACCTATTTATTACCCACTTATCTCATTTGTCCTATCATTATTTACCATCACTAGCAACACTTTCTTTTATCGAGGTTATAAGGATATCTTGTCTCGATGCTTGAAGGAAGCAGAATCAATGATCTATGAAGATCATGAATACATCATTGAGATCTAGATCAATAATAAGTTCTTAACATAGTAGATGTTATGGAAGGGTGTTGGATAACAACTTATATAATTGATCATTTTTGTTGTCTCACATATTGGCTAGGACGTGCATCTCCCTGTCATCAAGAGCAATAAAACCATGTTTCATCTACCATTCACCCATTTTCCATTACCATGTCTTGCCTCTTGGGGAAACCCTATAGACCCTTTTTAGGTAGTATTATACCATTAAGATCCATGAACTATGCTATTTGAACTACATTGAATTGAGGTCCTTCAGGACTATGTAGGTAGCGCTCAATTTTTATTGAGGTCAGCTCAGTCACCCCTTTCCCATGCTCTCACCATTTTACAATCTATTGTTAAGTTTGAACACTCTCACCATTTTTTGAGCAACCTAAGCCAATACTCTCACTGTTTTGTGAAAAAGCTAAGCCAATCATTGCTTGGGGGAAACTTTGTTGCCACTATAGCCAATTTCATTTTGATCATTTCATTATACCATTTCTTTACTATTGATCAATGCTTGATTTTAGTCATCTTACCAATCCCATTTTTGATCTTGGTTCCTTTAGTTCATCCTGCACTTTTTGTGGGGGGATTCTAATCCAATTTCAATAGTTTTTTAATGTTGTGTCAAATGATAGTCTATGGAAGTAGTGTGACATTTGATCTGACAAGTTATCTTTATTTTATGATATTATTTGGTATCATTGATTATAACCACCTATTGGCAAATCAATATTATTTTGGTGCCCCTGATTATAACCACCTATAGGCAAATCAGTGTTATGACATTATTTCCTAATTATAATTAGCTATGGGTAAATTAGGTATAATGCCTTTTTATCATGCATTGTTGCATCATCTGGTCATTACTATTATCATTTGTCTTGTTGTTCACCTTTGTTTATGAACTTGTTGTGACCTAGTTAATTTTTCATCACCTTTTATGTGGATAGAATTACTATGACTTGGGATTATTTTGGGGTTATGTAGGTCATGATTGATTCATGTCAAGGTCAACTCAGTCCCTCTTATCATAAGCTCTCACCATATTATGAGCATTTTAAGTTGGTATGTTCTTGCCTGTTTCATGAGCTAGATCATTTTGTATCTCTTAATCCTCAATCGAGTTGAGATACTTAGAAAATTCTAAAAACATTTGTAAAGCATTCAAAAACCCAAAAACATTTTGTGTGTGTTTATTGGATAGTTGTTTGGTCTTTTGTTTTCCTATTTGGTCTTGCTTCTTTGTGTTATTTTTCAAGAAAATATTGATGGTCCACATGGATCTTGATTATTCATATCTTGGTCTCATGTCATGCAGTTGTTCTTGCCTTTTATTTTTAAACATTTTTTGTTCCTACTTAAGTCTTGATAGATCATATCTTGATTTTAAGTTAGGTTTATTTATGTTTATATATTTCTTTGTTTTTGCTTTTTTGTTTAAATGTAAATTGTTATAACTCTAATTTTGGTCATTATTTTACCATTATCCTTAGTTATAGATATTCATATTTGAACTGGCTCAATGCAATTGGAATCTTATGTCATTCTAAGTTATTAATACTTATGATGCATAATTATTTTACTATATCAAGCACTTTGTGCTCAAGTCTCAAAGTCTTAACATCAGCATCAGCTCTAATGAATGATTCTCAAGAACACTTTGCAAAACCTAGGCTCATGATATGGAATTAGGCTTCTAGGTAGCATGCATTTTAGCACTCAAGTCTATTCTTAGATGTGCATCTCTTTGCATACATTATGAGTCTAATCAATTCTTAGTCATTTTTCATCATTACTCATTCTATTCTCTCCCAAACTTGGGTGAACTACATTGGCTTGAAGTTCATGTTGGAACATGAGTCCATGGAACTATGTAGGTAGCACTCAATTTCTATTGAGGTTAGCTTGACTATCTCCATTCTTATTTTCATCTCTCTCATCACTTTGTGCATTCTCATATGCTTGGTTTTATATGGATTTCTAAGCCATTACACTATTGCATGTATGTTTGTGCCCACTCACTTTAACCTATCTTTTTAGTTATATCTTTGATCTATTTTTGATTTCCAATTGCCCATGCTAGGGCCCAACATTTGAACCATGTTTGAATCATATCATCTCTATAGGTGCAAAATCATTCTTTATTCTTTATCAATTATCAAGATTCACCCTATTGGGGCACAACTATTTTATCACGATCAAATCTACTCTACTGGAGTACTTATTAGTATATTCTATTTAGAGGCCCCCTTCTAGTGGTGCTTCCCTTCCTGAATCAGAACATTTTCTCTTTTCCTCTAATTCCAATCTCTCCACATTAAAGCCCATGATGGTAATATTTAGTGTGCAACTTGTCTCGGGATTGATCAATGCCATAAGTGTGCAGCTTGTACTCTCAAAATGGGTACATTTACAATGTGTCCCTTACATTTATGGATTGTATCTTTCCCATTCCCCTCATCTCTATGGCCTATTATACCTCTAATTCTATTTTGATCATTGATGGTAATCATGTGTGCAAGTATTAGCTCATCTAGATGTCATCTATTCCATGGGTTAATCTCTCACTTTCTCTCTCTTTTCAAGAGTTCATACTTCTCTTTCATCTTAGTATGTCCTCTCGAGGGGGTATCATGGGTTTGTTCAAATTTCTTCTTGACAACTCTTTTCTTTGAAAAGATGTTGCTTCACCTAAATGTCTCGCTACGCCTTCTCAAATAGGGGCAAAATGTAGACATCTAATTCCTAACACCATTTATGTTGAAATTGTCTTACTTGAATTACACTTAAATGCACATTTTAGGTCAAAATCCATAAAATGTGCTAAATGGTTTGAACTTGTTATTTACAAGTGACAATTTAAGTCAAAGTATCCCTAAATGGGGCAATGTAATTTATGGGCCAGCTAACTTTGGTCAATTTATTTTGAGTCAAAATGAGGATTTTATCTTTTATGCTCTGGATCAGTCTTTTCTCCTAAATTTATTGGCACACACCACCTACCTTTATTATTTTATGTTGGAAACATCCTAAATGAAAATATGGTTCTGGTGCATCTAATGTCACCTTCTAATTCTTTTCGAGTCAAATTACAACTCAGTAATATGACTTTTTGACCATTTTGATTAATTGAGGGCCAATTTTCAAATAATTGCACGAATATTGGTTAACCTTGTTTAAGGCTAATTAATCCAAATCAAGAGCTTAAGTGGATTTTTCATGAGAGTTATTGAATATTTATTTTTGAAAATTGATTCCTATTAACTGCATCATCAGGTGACATCATTTCTTGGAAAGACACCCCTAGGCCATAAATGTCACAAATATCAAGATTATGGGTCACTCATACCTAGTTAATGCCTCCCATGCCTCTTCAATGCCTTTTCTTCCAAGGTCATGATAAAGATAATTATGGATTTAATTCTAAATATTAAGATTATCTATGGCCACACATCTCAATCTTGAGATGGACAGTCATGGTTGACCCTGACCAATCTCAAAAATCTATAAATAGAGAGGCCATGGACATGAATAAAAAAGCTTGAATATTGCAAAGTTATAATGTTAAATTGTTTCCACAAGGCTTTGAATTTGATCATAGATTTTATTTGAAGCTTCATTAATAGGCTAGTTTAGTGATTTGGAATCATGAGCCTAGGTTTTATGGAGTGTTCTTGAGGCATTGGAGGAGTTTACCACCATTGTTGATAAAGACAAATATGTTTGATCAAGGGAGAACATGCTTTTGAGACACATGGGTATGGTGAATCCATTTGGGAAGGTAATATGGTGTTGCTTTCTTTCATTTGTTTCTTTCTATCCTTTGTAGTTCCCATAGGAATAGATAGGCTTGGTTAGTTAGTTATTTATGCATGTTTCATCATTTATGGACTATTTCTTGACTAACTTACTTTGTAATCCTTTCTACACTAGAGACATAACGATTGAATACATATTACATAAGTCTATGCTCAAAAAATTACTGCCAATGTTAATGACAACATCATATGAACAATATAAACATGACATTTCTCCAACATTTTTTACACTATGAAAATTCTAGCTGAATGGCATATTTATAATTAAAAAAAATAACAAAGTTTTATGCAAATCATGCATGAAAAAGCATAGATACAGATTAGTAAGTTTGTTACACTATTATTTTGTTTACATGCTTTTGCATTTTAAAAATCTATGTAATATTTTTGATAATAGATTATATTACTAATTTATTTTTCTTTTGTTTGATTTTAGGGCATTTTGGTGGTTTTGAAGCTAAACATAATGGTTGTTTGACACTCCTGCCACTTTTTACAACCATTTTTCATGGCTATGTTAGTTACAACATTAATATGATCACTACAAAATTAGATAATGACATGTTCTATAGCACTTTTTTTTACATGGGTATTCAAATATACCAAATACAAAAAAAAAAGATCTATAATCTCATATAACTACTAATACTTGTTTCTAATCTCATATGTCTTTTGCGTTAGATTCTTTTTGTTGCACATGTTTTCAATTTATGTACTAGTTTTTACAAATGGATATTATTAGGTTATTATAATTGTATGCTTTTAAACAACATGTTTTTGGAATTATTTACAAGCCATATTAATATGATAATTCACAAGTTTTTACACATAAACCACTAGACATTATAATTCAAAATATTCTCTTTAATAATTGTCTACATTTTTTACAATTACCAAATATGAATGGATTGCATACAATTCATATAAATAGGTATTTGATGGTGATATAAATATTTTAAATAGTTAATAGATCCTATTATTATTTTGAATACTGAAATGTCTTTACAACAAAGACAACACTTCAACCTACAAAAGTCCAATGTAATTAAGCCAAATGATTTTACAAATGCAATAATACTCAGAACTATATATAAATTGGTAAGAAGTAATTGTTTATGTTCACATGATATTCATCACATAATTTTGATTTTATTTTTCAATAATCTTATATCTATAACCATTTAATTATTTACACGATTGATATAAGCTATAATACTTGTTGCAGTGCATTATATTAGGCACTATAATCGAATATTTGATACAAATATCAATGTTTGTGTTAAGACCTACTACCATAATCATGTGATACTATCTATATCTTAGATATTGCTTATTCTTCATTTGCTTCATTTGTTATACTTGCACTCACATAATACTTATGTTCAAATATTTTTTGATTATGGTTGTAATAGATCCTACAATTCACATGTACATATATTAGTAAAGAGACTTTTATAGCTATTACATTCATGCTTAAACAAGCCATAACTAAAGCTACTCAATGTTACTATCAAACTCTTCATCTTGATCTTCATATGGTGTGATTTACTCTTCAAACTTTTGCATTTTTGTAATTGCCTTAGGACCCTTTCAAATGTCCTCACTCTAATTTAATGCTATGTTATTGAATTTGAAGCATTCTGAACTTGGATTTGTCAATAGTTGAAGCATTCTGAACTTGGATTTGTCAATAGTTGAAGCATTCTAAACTTGGATTTGTCAATAGTTGAAGCATTTTATGACCTCCTACTTTAGTTTGCATGAGTAACCAAACTAAGAAGCATCCATTCGTCACCATTTTAGGACCTCCTCCTCTGGTTTACATGAGCAACCAAACTAAGAAGCGTCTAGTCATCACCATTTTAGGACCTCCTCCTTTGGTTTGCATGAGCAACCAAACTAAGAAGCATCTAGTCATTACCATTTTAGGACCTCCTCCTTTGGTTTTTACAAACCACCAAACTAAGAAGCATCTAGTTGTTACCATTCTTGGCCCATAACCAGTTTTGTATGAACCTATTATTGAAGAACCTCCATTTGATGAACCGATTATTTTTTATCCCTTATTTAATAGTATAATCTTTGGACATTCCATTATTGAACCACAAACCATCATTATTACTAAACTAAATGTTCCCCACTTTATAAATTTTGTGTTGATCTTCGAGCCTAAATAAGAACCATTACCTCTTCAAAAGCCATCTTATGAGGATCAAAATGTGTTCAAAATTGATCTTTTGCAACCAATTATGAACCAAAACCAACATGTTATTCTTAAAACACCCATTTTTGACAAGATAAACTATGATAAGTTACCTATTCATATGTTACATATTTTAAAGAACCTCATCTCCTTGACAAGTGTTAAGTTGTGGAGATAAAAGCTTCACTGATGCAAATGGAGGAGGTTGTTGAGTTGCAGAGCAACCGACATCGATCTGATCAACCGACATCGGTCATATTCAATATGCAGAGCAATCGACATCGGTTAGGAGTCAGCCGACATCGGTCAGACAGGAACCGACGTCGACAATATGTGTGTGTGTGCGCATTTGCATGCGCTTCCAGAACTAGTCTAATTTTAGACAGACAGTTAGTTTGCATGTAAAAGACTAATTTTAGTCTTGAGTCTAGGTTTCTAATTATTTTAATTAGGAAGTCTAATTATTGTTTGTATGGGATCTATTTAAGAGACCCATGGCGCTGTATTGTAATCAAGGATCAAGGATCAAGGACAAGGAAGAGATCCTTCCAATTGTAAGATCAGGTTGATCTGCAGGTTGTTGCAAGATCAGGGGAGATCTACATGGTAAGTAAGATCAGGTTGATTTGCAGGTTGTTGCAAGATCAGGGAGATCTACTTGGAGTACTTTGAGTACTTGGTACTGGCAGTATTGTTACTGACTGGTGGAGGGTACAACTCTGTGTTTGAGTTGTGGTTATAATTGGTTATGAGAGAGAGAACTCTTGAGGGAGAATTACTGGTACGCCCAAGAGGTGTGGGAAGAGTGTAATTTCTTCATTGTATTTCCTTCTGGAAGAGTGTTAATACAAGATTGTATTGTCTCTCATATTCTGTGTTGTTTCTAAATTCTAGTTACATTTTACTTCTGGTTTAATTCCATATTTAGTTGGTTATACAAGGTAATCAATTGTGATCTTAATCCTAACAAGTGATATCAGAGTTGTGTTTGCTCTAGATCCTAACAACAAGCTAGTCTCGGTAGAGTTGTCTCTTGATCTTTTCCCACTCATTGAGGAGTCTCACTTTGACAGACATGATTTTGTCAAGATGTCCCTTGAGTGGTTCCCTCTTTTTAAAGGGATTCACTTAGATGAGTCAGTCTATGTTGAACCCTTCCAAGATGAATCAATTTTTATTGATCCCATTATGCCATCATAGGCCATTACTTGTCAAAAATTCAGCATTCAACAAAACATTATCAAAGCAACCATATCAGATGAAGAATCAATATTAGAGTCAGGTTATATTTTTAAACAAACGTTGGATTTAGTATCAAAAATAGAATCAACATCAGTTGCAACATTGAATTCAAAGTCCCTTGCTTTAGAATCAGAGTCAAAAATGGATTATAGTATTGGTTGTTACAACATTGGTTATAATTACCTTGCAGATCAATTTGAATATATTTGTGATCCTTCTACAATTTTTAAGGATGATTACTTCAACATTGACACAAGTTCTGCTAGTATCTTCTATGAATATTGTGTTGCCTTTTACCATCCCATTATTACCACCCAACATAGCCATTATATTGGCATTCCATCTCCTGCAAGTGTCAATTGGGATCGATAGAATCACACTTTATTGAATTGCATCCATGGTGACATATCATTTTAAAAATATCAGGGGGACCAAGACCACATTCATTTAAAATAAGAACAATATCTTACTGAAACCTTTTCAGAGGTGCTAGGGGATAAGCAAAGATCAAACTCTGCATCTTTTAATGACACCTTTTTGAAGGCGCTAGAAGACAATCAAAGTCAAATGTTAACATCTCTTTGTGAAACCTTCTCAGAGGTGTTATGGGATGATCAAAACAAATTCATTGGTGAAAATCTCATTGAGGCACCAATAATTAAGCACATAAATTATTCATTATTTACTGAAGATAATATCAAAGATTAAATCAAAATAGCTTCCAATCTACAACATAATCAGATAGTAGCTGCTCTCAAGATCAAGCAATAAAATAATCTGATGGTCCTATTGAGATCATCTTAAGAGGTCTTCAGCCCCACCACAACCAAAATTATGTTGAATCTGACATCAGTAACATTACATGTGACTAAAATTCCTGATCTTCATTTGTTTCCCCACCATTATGCATTCCCTTATCACCCACCTATTTATTACCCACTTATCTCATTTGTCCTATCATTATTTACCATCACTAGAAACACTTTCTTTTATCGAGGTTATAAGGATATCTTGTCTCGATGTTTGAAGGAAGCAGAATCAATGATCTATGAAGATCATGAATACATCATTGAGATCTAGATCAATAATAAGTTCTTAACATAGTAGATGTTCTGGAAGGGTGTTGGATAGCAACTTATATAACTGATCATTTTTTTTGTCTCACATATTGGCTAGGACGTGCATCTCCCTGTCAGCAAGAGCAATAAAACCATTTTTTATCTACCATTCACCCATTTTCCATTACCATGTCTTGCCTCTTGGGGAAACCCTATATACCCTTTTTAGGCAGTATTATACCATTAAGATCCATGAACTATGCTATTTGAACTACATTGACTTGAGGTCCTTTAGGACTATGTAGGTAGCGCTCAATTTTTATTGAGGTCAGCTCAGTCACCCCTTTCCCATGCTCTCACCATTTTACAAGCAATTGTTAAGTTTGAACACTCTCACCATTTTTTGAGCAACCTAAGCCAATGCTCTCACTATTTTGTGAACAAGCTAAGCCAATCATCGCTTGGGGGCAAATTTTTTGCCACTGTAGCCAATTTAATTTTGATCATTTCATTATACCATTTCTTTACTATTAATCAATGCTTGATTTTAGTCATCTTACCAATCCCATTTTTGATCTTGGTTCCTTTGGTTCATCCTACACTTTTTATGGGGGGATTCTAATCCAGTTTCAATAGTTTTTTAATGTTGTGTCAAATGATAGTCTATGGAAGTAGTGTGACATTTGATCTGACAAGTTATCTTTCTTTTATGATATTATAACCACCTATGGGAAAATCAATATTATTTTGGTACCCCTGATTATAACCACCTATAGGCAAATTAGTGTTATGACATTGTTTCCTAATTATAATTAGCTATGGGTAAATTAGGTATAATGCCTTTTTATCATGCATTGTTGCATCATCTGGTCATTACTATTATCATTTGTCTTGTCGTTCACCTTTGTTTATGAACTTGTTGTGACCTAGTCAGTTTTTCATCACCTTTTGTGTGGATAGAATTACTGTGACTTGGGATTATTTTGGTGTTATGTAGGTCATGATTGATTCATGTCAAGGTCAACCCAGTCCCTCTTATCATAAACTCTCACTGTATTATGAGCATTTTAAGTTGGTATGCTCTTACCTGTTTCATGAGCTATATCATTTTGTATCTCTTAATCCTCAATCGAGTTGAGATACTTAGAAAATTCTAAAAACATTTGTAAAGCATTCAAAACCCCAAAAACATTTTGTGTGTTTATTGGATAGTTGTTTGGTCTTTTGTTTTCCTATTTGGTCTTGCTTCTTTGTGTTATTTTTCAAGAACATATTGATGGTCCACATGGATCTTGATTATTCATATCTTGGTCTCATGTCATGCAGTTGTTCTTTCCTTTTATTTTTAAACATTTTTTGTTCCTACTTAAGTCTTGATAGATCATATCTTGATTTTAAGTTAGGTTTATTTATGTTTATCTTTTTTTTTGTTTTGATTTTTTGTTTAAATGTAAATTGTTGTAACTCTAATTTTGGTCATTATTTTACCATTATCCTTAGTTATAGATATTCATATTTGAACTGGATCAATGCAATTGGAATCTTATGCCATTCTAATTTATTCATACTTATGATGCCTAATTCTTTTACTATATCAAGCACTTTTTGCTCAGGTCTCAAAGTCTTAACATCAACATCAGCTCTAATGAATGATTCTCAAGAACACTTTGCAAAACCTAGGCTCATGATATGGAATTAGGCTTCTAGGTAGCATGCATTTTAGCACTCAAATCTATGCTTAGTTGTGCATCTCTTTGCATACATTATGAGTCTAATAAATTCTTAGTCATTTTTCATCATTCCTCATTCTATTCTCTCCCAAACTTGGGTGAAC
This sequence comes from Torreya grandis, assembly GCA_037957365.1. Taxonomy (NCBI): domain Eukaryota; kingdom Viridiplantae; phylum Streptophyta; class Pinopsida; order Cupressales; family Taxaceae; genus Torreya; species Torreya grandis. The sequence goes on from JARHVA010001060.1 coordinate 179,072, forward strand.
TACATTGGCTTGAAGTTCATGTTGGAACATGAGTCCATGGAACTATGTAGGTAGCACTCAATTTCTATTGAGGTTAGCTTGAATATCTCCATTCTTCTTTTCATCTCTCTCATCACTTTGTGCATTCTCATATGCTTGGTTTTATATGGATTTCTAAGCCATTACACTATCGCATGTATGTTTGTGCCCACTCACTTTAACCTATCTTTTCAGTTATATCTTTGATCTATTGTTGATTTCCAATTTCCCATACTAGGGCCCAACATTTGAACCATGTTTGAATCATGTCAGCTCTATAGGGGCAAAATCATTCTTTATTCTTTATCAATTATCAAGATTTGCCCTACTGGGGCGCAACTATTTTATCACGATCAAATCTACTCTACTGGAGTACTTATTAGTATACTCTATTTAGAGACCCCATTTTAGTGGTGCTTCCCTTCCTGAATCAAAACATTCTCTCTTTTCCTCTAATTCCAATCTCTCCACATTAAAGCCCATGATGGCAATATTTAGTGTGCAACTTGTCTCGAGATTGATCAATGCCATAAGTGTGCAGCTTGTACTCTCAAAATTGGTACATTTACAGTGTGTCCCTTACATTTATGGATTGTATCTTTCCCATTCGCCTCATCTCTAAGGCCTATTATACCTCTAATTCTATTTTGATCATTGATGGTAATCATGTGTGCAAGTATTAGCTCATCTAGATGTGATCTGTTCCATGGGTTAATCTCTCACTTTCTCTCTCTTTTCAAGAGTTCATCCTTCTCTTTCATCTTAGTATGTCCTCTCGAGGGGGAATCATGGGTCTGTTCAAATTTCTTCTTGGAAACTCTTTTTTTTTAAAAGATGTTGCTTCACCTAAATGTCTCACTAGGCCTTCTCAAATAGGGACAAAATGTAGACATCCAATTCCTAACACCATTTGTGTTGAAATTGTCAATCTTACTCGAATTACACTTAAATGCACATTTTAGGTCAAAATCTATAAAATGTGCTAAATGGTTTGAACTTGTTATTTACAAGTGCCAATTTAAGTCAAAGTATCCCTAAATGGGGCAATGTAATTTATGGGCTAGCTAACTTTGGTCAATTTATTTTGAGTCAAAATGACGATTTTGTCGTTTATGCTCTGGATCAGTCTTTTCTCCTAAGTTTATTGGTACACACCACGTACCTTTATTATTTTATGTTGGAAACATCCTAAATGGAAATATGGTTCTGGTGCATCTAACGTCACCTTCTAATTCTTCTCGAGTCAAATTACAACTCAGTAATATGACTTTTTGACCATTTTGATTAATTGAGGGCCAATTTTCAAATAATTGCACAAATATTGGTTAACCTTGTTTAAGGCTAATTAATCCAAATCAAGAGCTTAAGTGGATTTTCCATGAGAGTTATTGAATATTTATTTTTGAGAATTGATTCCTATTAACTGCATCATCAGGTGACATCATTTCTTGGAAAGACATCCCTAGGCCATAAATGTCACAAATATCAAGATTATGGGTCACTCATGCCTACTTAATGCCTCTCATGCCTCTTCAATGCCCCTTCTTCCAAGGTCATGATGAAGATAATTATGGATTTAATTCCAAATATTAAGATTATCCATGGCCACACATCTCAATCTTGAGATGGACAGTCATGGTTGACCCTGACCAATCTTAAAAATCTATAAATAGAGAGGCCATGGACATGAATAAAAAAGCTTGAATATTGCAAAGTTATAATGTTAAATTGTTTCCACAAGGCTTTGAATTTGATCATGGATTTTATTTGAAGCTTCATTGATATGCTAGTTTAGTGATTTGGAATCATGAGCCTAGGTTTTATGGAGTGTTCTTGAGGCATTGGAGGAGGTTACCACCATTGTTGATAAAGACAAAGATGCTTGATCAAGGGAGAAAATGCTTTTGAGCCACATGGGTATGGTGAATCCATTTGGGAAGGTAATATGGTGTTGCTTTCTTTCATTTGTTTCTTGCTATCCTTTGTAGTTCCCATAGGAATAGATAGGTTTGGTTAGTTAGTTATTTATGCATGTTTCATCATTTATGGACTAATGCTTGACTAACTTACTTTGTAATCCTTTATACACTAGAGACATAAGGATTGAATACATATTACATAAGTCTATGCTCAAAAAATTACTGCCAATGTTAATGACAACATCATATGAACAATATAAACATGACATTTCTCCAACATTTTTTACACTATGAAAATTCCAGCTGAATGACATATTTATAATTACAAAAAATAACACATTTTTCTGCAATCATGCATGAAAAAAGCATAGATACATATTAGTAAGTTTGTTACACTATTATTTTGTTTACATGCTTTTGCATTTCAAAAATCTATGTAATATTTCTGATAATAGATTATATTACTAATTTATTTTTCTTTTGTTTGATTTTAGGGCATTTTGGTGGTTTTGAAACTAAACATAATGGTTGTTTGACACTCCTGCCACTTTTTACAACCATTTTTCATGGCTATGTTAGTTACAACATTAATATGATCACTACAAAATTAGATAATGACATGTTTAATGGCACTTTTTTTTTACATGGGTATGCAAATATACCAAATACAAAAAATATATATCTATAATCTCATATAACTACTAGTACTTGTTTCTAATCTCATATGTCTTTTGCGTTAGATTTTTTTTGTTGGACATGTTTTCAGTTTATGTACTAGTTTTTACAAATGGATATTATTAGGTTATTATAATTGTATGCTTTTAAACAACATGTTTTTGGAATTATTTATAAGCCATATTAATATGATAATTCACAAGTTTTTACACATAAACCACTAGACATTATAATTCATAATATTCTCTGTAATAATTGTCTACATTTTTTACAATTACCAAATATGAATGGATTGCATACAATTCATATAAATAGGTATTTGATGGTGATATAAATACTTTAAATAGTTAATAGATCCTACTATTATTTTGAATACTGAAATGTCTTTACAACAAAGACAACACTTCAACCTACAAAAGTCCAAAGTAATTAAGCCAAATGATTTTACAAATGCAACAATACTCAGAACTATATATAAATTGGTAAGAAGTAATTGTTTATGCTCACATGATATTCATTGCATAATTTTGATTTTATTTTTCAATACTCTTATATCTATCACCATTTAATTATTTACACGATTGATATAAGCTATAATACTTGTTGCAGTGCATTATATTAGGCACTATAATCGAATATTTGATACAAATATCAATGTTTGTGTTAAGACCTACTACCATAATCATGTGATACTATCTATACCTTAGATATTGCTTATTCTTCATTTGCTTCATTTGTTATACTTGCACTCACATAATACTTATGTTCAAATATTTTTTGACTGTGGTTGTAATAGATCCTACAATTCACATGTACATATATTAGTAAAGAGACATTTATAGCTATTATATTCATGCTTAAACAAGCCATAACTAAAACTACTCAATGTTACTATCAAACTCTTCATCTTGATCTTCATATGGTGAGATTTACTCTTCAAACTTTTGCATTTTTGTAATTGCCTTAGGACCCTTTCAGATGTCCTCACTCTAATTTAAATGCTATGTTATTGAATTTGAAGCATTCTGAACTTGGATTTTTCACTCTCCAAGAATTTAACAAGGTCATCATGTCCACATGGTTTGCCTTGTCTCAATCCTATGAACAAGCATAATTTAATATATTAAAAAACTATCATACAATTCAGTAGCTAGGCTTATTTCATCATATGCTTACCAGTGACCTCAAAAACAAAAAACAAATGGTCGTAACTAAGACTAAAATATTTCCTTCTTCTATACTTACACTATTCTTAATTTTAATGTTGGCATTTTTAAGCTACAACAAAAACCTAGAAATACATGCCACAATCTTGTCAATACATAAATGTAAAAAAAAGATTTACTCAATTTGATCAATGCATGTAATAACCTATATTTGGTAAGGCGCTAGGTTGTTCTTATCCCCTTGAGTTTAGCAACTACTTCAACAATTATTCATGATTTAATCCCAAGAGATGACTATGATATATTTATTAGCTCATCTCATATATTTTTTCACTAATGGGTTTATGCAATGTATATGCATAGGTTTTCCTATATAGCAAATAGTTTCTCTCATGAAAAATCAAAGATGTAGAAGACTTGTTTTTCATTAGTGATAGGGTCACTATGACATGAATACTACATTCATTATTGATTCCATTGTAACCACCATGTTGGTTCCATGCACATTTTATTGTATGTATATGTAAGAGATATAGTTCTTCTTCAAGTCTTGTATTCGATGCTATAATTCATCCAAAACATGACAATAATTGTGTCTATTTTCCATCCATAACAAAGCATCATTTTTTAAAAAGTTTCCTATATTCTAACTTTGCTCAATGTTTATGATTTTCCAATCTAGATAATTATTCACAATTCTAAACTCCACCTTGCACACACATGTATAACAACTTATCTTCAAACCATCAATGTCAGTAAGAACATGAATCAGCATATGCTTCTCAGTGATAAGCCTTGCAATTTCTTTCCTTGCTTTATGTTGATCTGAATGTCTATTTTTTTTTATTATTCTCAGATGTTTCAATCTTTACCCTACCAGTTTATGATAAAGTTTATATGATTGTGTTCATTAGAAAAACATGGATTTGATTCTCTAAATATGCACTGTTCATTCTTGCCTAAATCTTAATTCTTTATAAGACCTTTTTGACTACTTTGTACTCGATTCTTTGTTAAACTTAAGTATCATTACATTGTAAATATTATTATCTAACTAAAACATACCCTATCTAATACAAAACATCATTTGAATATAAATTTAATTAATACTTTGTATTCTATTTGCAGAATGTACATTGTCTCCTATTTTGCATACAACTTTCAAAAATGTTTGCAGTGCATTTCAGTGGCCAACACACTCTTTGTTGCATGGTTCTAGATAGCATTTTGCATCCAATACCAACCAAAATTTCAATGAATATGATCTTATCCAAGGCATGTACATTGCATTAACTATAAATATTTCCAAAATTGTCTTGAATCATGGCTTTACTTACTCAACCTATTTATCTTATGTCATGACAATGGTTTTTTGTATTAGATTTGACATAACTAGTGCTAAGTTCAAATGTGTGTTTATAGATTGGAATGAATATTGTGCTCACTAGGCTTGCCAAGTTCTCTAGCATGCATTTTTATGACATATGCATAATGTATAAGTCCAATGTAATTATAACTTAGACTTAAGGTGAATCATAAGTTGATCTTCAAAATAATTTTTGTAACTTGCTAGAAAATGTTCTATTTTCATTGAACATCTACTTTATTTAACAGTCTCATCATAGGTATAGAGGAGGATCTTTTGACCTGAATGATGTATTTATCATCAATTTTGTTCCTTCCATTTCCATAATAAGCTATGAAGTTCAAATAGTGATTTGAAAGTCATCTTTAGAATAATACAACATCTGCTACAACTCTGGCCACTGGTGTTTGGATACAAAATCAAGTCTTTTCTATTGAAACTAGAAAGAAACAATCTATAATATTTTATCCTTGAATAATAATGATGAGCAAAAGAGGAATCCATATGGATCTTGATGCAAGGCTACAGAAAGAGTATTTGGCATTGCAAATGTATCTTTCTAATGTTACTTTTCAAAAGCTAATAAATTAACTTGCCTTTAGAAACTTCCTCTTAGGAGTGCAGAATAAATGTTAATGTCTTGATCAGTTAACTTGGTCATAAGCATGTGTTTTTTTATTGATGATTTTTTTATTTTTAGAACCAAGTTATAGTAACTAAAAAAAGGTTATACATTATTGTTTCTACTCATTGTCTAAAAGTCAAATTTATAATATTAAAGAGTCAGCAGAGGCATAGAGCATGATCTTTTGAACTGAACGATGTATTTATCATCAATTTTGTTCTTGCCATTTCCTTAGTAGGTTATGCAATTCAATTAATGATTTGACAACCATCTTTAGAATAGTACAACCTCTGCTACAGGTCTAGCCATTGGTGTTTGGACACAAAATTAAGTCTTTTCCACTGAAGCTAGAAAGAACAAATCTAGAGTAGTTTATCAAAACAATAATGATGAGCAAAGCAAGAAATCGTATGGCTTATTATGAAAGGCTATATAAAAAACATTTGGCATTGCAAATTTTTCCTTCTAATGTTACTTTTCAAAAGCTAATAAAAACAAATTGTATTTTGAAACTTTTTCTTAGAAGTGTAGAATAAATGTTAATGTCTTGATCAATTAACTTGCTCATAATCAAATGATGTTGATTGATGAGAAAATGTTATTTTAGAGCCAAGTTATAAACAATTTAGACATCCTTTACTAGTCATATTCCATGAGTAACTAAAAAAAGACTTTACAGTGTTGTTTCTATTCATTATCTAAAAGTTCAAAATTCATAATATTAACGAGTCATTATAGGTCTAGAGGAGGATCTTTTCCGCTGAACAATTTATTTATCATCAATTAAGTTCCTCTAATTTCTTTAGTAACTTATGGAGTTAAATTAATGATTTCAAAGTCATCTTTAGCGCAGTACATCATCTACAACAGATTTTGGCCACTGATATTTAGACACAGAAACAAGTCTTCTAAAACAATCTATAGTATTTTATCCAAATAATAATAACAATAACCAAAAAAAGAAATCATATGATTTATAATGCAAAATAAATATTGATACCCCATACCCTTATTTGGCAAGTAATATAAAAATCTATAAATATAGATAATTTTGTTATATATATATATATATCTTTTTTCTTCTAAATTTAAATATAGATATTTTGTAATTGAAAAATCATCCGACTATTTTTATGTACAAAATTTGAAACCCACATCCCCAAATATCCTCAACTTGTGGTTTCCCTCTCTTACCATACCCCAAGAAACATCGCCAACAAGTAAAAAATCAACTTATATCCCAGAAATGGAAGTACAGAGCTGCTTGTTGGGCATTGATCCATACATAATCAATACAATGTTAGAATGAAGATGGCACTGAAAACAAATACTTATAAAAGCTGCTTCTACGCAGACGGAAGGAGAAGCCATGCATTCACACCCTTACATAATGCAAATTCATTACCGTGGAATGTAATGATAAGAGACTGTACTAACTCCAGCAATGAAGACAAGGAAGCTCTTGCACTTGCAGTTTATTCGCAGATACAGCAGGAGGGTATTCAGCCAGACAAATACACTTTTCCCTTCGTTCTCAAGGCTTGTGCTAATTTATCAGCTCTGCAAAAAGGAAAACAAATTCATAACCACTTAATTAGACGCGGGTTTCAGAGGGACATTTATGTGGGCAATTCTCTGGTAAGCATGTACGCAAAGTGCCAAAAAATCGATATTGCAAGACAAGTGTTTGACAAAATGCGTATAAGAAATGTCGTCTCATGGAATGCAATCATTATTGGGTATGTACAGAATGGGTATCCCAGGGCTGCCTTGATTCTTTTTCATCAAATGCTTTGGGAAGGTGAAGGTGTCCAACCCGATCAGGCCACATTTGTGAGTGTACTCCAGGCCTGCACTCATTTCCCTTTTCTACAAGGCAAATTGATTCACAATTGTGTAATTCGTAGTGGATTAGAGTCAGATGTTTTTGTGGGTAATTCTCTTGTACACATGTACTCGAAGTGTGTGAGCATGAAGATTGCACGGAAAGTGTTTGACAAAATGCCTCACAGAAATGTGGTATCATGGAATGCAATGATTACAGGGTATGCCCAAAATGGAAATGCAAACGAGGCGTTAATACTTTTTAGTGAAATGCAGATGGGAGATGAAGGTATCAAACCCGACGTGGTTACATTGGTCAGTGTACTTCCTGCCTGTGCTCAATTAGCATCTCTGCAAGTTGGTGAGTGGATCCATTGTTACATAATTAAAAGTGGGTTCCTTTCAGACATTGTTGTGGGCACTGGTTTGATTGATGTGTATACCAAATGCAGGAATGTAGAGAGTGCTCATCAACTGTTTGACGATATGCCCAAGAAGAATGTGATTTCATGGAGTGCATTGATAGTTGGATATGTCCAGATTGGAAAAGCGAAGGAGACGTTGGCACTGTTTAATCAAATGCAAGTGGTGGACATGAAACCTGATGCATGGACAATGGTAAACATGCTGTCAGCATGTGCCCATCTATCAGCATTGCAGCAAGGTAAGTCACTTCATGCTTACATAATTAGTAGTGGATGTGAATCAGATGTTTTTGTTGGGAATTCCCTCATAGACATGTATGCCAAATGTGGGAGTTTAGAGCTTGCATGCTTATTTTTCACCAAAATGCCTAATAGGGATTTGGTGTCATGGAATTCAATTATTTGTGGGTATGGAATGCATGGGCAAGGAAAAGATGCAATTGCTCGTTTTCGCCAACTGCAACAGTCTAGCATAAAGCCAAACCATATCACCTTTCTGTGTGTTATGGCTGCTTGCAGTCACGCAGGCATGGTGGATAAAGGCTGGCAATATTTTGACTGCATGAAACAACAGTATGGAATCACACCAATGTTGGAGCACTATGCATGTATGGTTGATCTTCTTGGGCGGGCTGGCCTTCTGGATGAGGCAGTGCACTTCATTAACAACATGCCACTAGAACCTGGTGTCAGTGTGTGGGGGGCTTTGCTCGGTGCATGCAGAATTCATGGCAATATTAAGCTAGGAGAGTATGTGGCAGAATGGCTTTTTGAGTTAGAGCCTGAAAATGCTGGGCTTTATGTTCTGTTGTCAAATATGTATGCTGCAGCTGGCAGGTGGGATGGTGTAGCTAAAATGAGAACAATGATGAAAGGCAGTGGATTGAAAAAGACTCCAGGGTGCAGCTATATTGAAGTTAAGAATAAGGTTCATGCATTCCTTGTGGAAGATAGATCACATCCTCAATCTGAAGAGATTTATGCAACATTACAGAGCTTGGTTGTGAAGATGAAAGCAGCAGGGTATGTGCCCAATACAAGTCTTGTAATCCAAGAAATGGAGTAGAAGGGAAAGGAACATAAGCTGTGCAGTCACAACAAGAAGCTGAGAATCATTTTTGGGCTTATGGATACAAGTCCTGGGATCCCTATCTGAATTACTGAATATCTCAGCACATACAAGGAATTTCTTTTGATGTTAATGAAAGTAATCTGCAAAAGTGGACATGCCCAATCACAGAGAGTGCTTTTTTAACCCTCTTTATGGCAGCTGGGGCTCCGAAGTTTGTTTCTGACAAATCTTAATGATTTTCTATTCAAATAGTCCATAGTTGATTTGGAAAGTTCAACAGTAAGGTGGCATGGAAACACACCTTTAGAATTCAACATTATGTCAGAATTCTATTACAGTGATAGACATGCAAGGATGTCAAATCTAAAAACTAAATTAAAAATCTTAAAAACGATGCCACAGAGTTAATTTGATGTCATTGATAATACCAACCAGTAAATGCACTTGGTGAATGATCTGCGAAGACATAGCCAGTGAACTGTGTTGATGTAGCAACATCAAATAGCCCTCATTTGAGTAGCAATCAATTAACCTTGCCCTCACTCTAGTGTGAATCATTCATGACTGCGTGACATATACGATGTGATCCAGGTACTAATCCTTGGTTGAGTATCTATTCCTATGTATTGTTAATCCCATTGTGTAGATGGTGCAGATTCAACAGTCAAGTCCATTTTCAGGTTGCAGCAGGGCAGTCATGGTCGATAGGTCACTACTTCTATTGCATATATGGTGCATATTAGACAGTCAAGTCAGGGTTTGTTATTTGTTACAATAATACTCGAATTCCATTCTTATCTAGATTCATGTTCCCATTAACCACTACTAGGCATGACCAACTATTACCTATTGACTTGTTGAGGTACTGGATCAAGATCGTGAGATGAGTAGCCCCTAACTGTTAATTAGCACCAAGTTGAAAATGAATTATTTTCTTATAGATAGCCATCTGAGTAACCCTAGCTTGCTTTAACAAGAGTTATCTGGACACTTAATATGATTCTTGAATCTATTGCCAGTTTTCTCTGCCGGTAGGACCAGGTATATCTATATCAAGGAACTTTGGCTCATTTTTCTCATGGGGCCTAAGCACTCATCACTCTCAAGCTTTGGCTCGTATCTAGGGTGGAGTTGGAGGTAACTCATTGAGGCCATTTTGGTTCACCCTGATCATCGTGAGTGCACAAGACATCTGCATTAGTTGGAAGTTGATTCCATTTCTAGAAGGGCCATACTTTTACCCTGTGGTTTTACCAGATAAAAATTGAAGGGTGTTGTGAATATATACTAGGTTTTTTGCCTTATTTGACCCAGGTTGATTCCTCTTCGATGAATGAATGAATGAATGAAATTATAAGTACTCAAACTCCTCTCATGGGCAAAAGCACTCGTTACTTGTGAAGTAACCATAAAACGAATGTTTGCAATTCTATAACATGTCCACTATGAAGCTGCTACAAATCTATTGGGTATTTCTAACCATGCATATCACTACACTTTAACAAACCCACCATGTGCACATAATATTGTGAAATTGGCTTTCGAAGGTAGATGCATCCTCTCTAGTGCTGTAAAGTTTCTTAACAGCCAGAAAGAATTTCTTCATTATCTCTCTATCATGGGCTGTAGGCATCTTCTTGGTCGCATCAACATCTTACCACTTTGGATTCAAGGCATAAGCAACCATATGGAAAAGCATATGTAGCTTGTTGCATTTGTCGATGATGGTTTTGGTTCTCTCACACATGGAACCAATGTTGGTCATCCTACATGAAGTAGCCAAGTGGTGTCATTGTCTACTAGTCAACAAATTCTTTATTAAGGGAGGCTATCTTAGCCTAAAGAACTTATAAAGTCAAGGTACATGATCTGCATGGCTGTTTGTGGTAGTGATTTGGGCATAAAATATATCACGAGTACGTTGCTTTGTTGAGGCCATAACTCTTTGACTGCAGTTGGGAAATCCAACTTCTTACGTGTTGAAAAGATCATGAAAGGAACTAGTTTTGATGGCTCATAACTCCTTGACTGCAGCTGGGAATTCCAACTTCTTACATGTGTTGAAAAGATCATGAAAGGAACTAGTTTTGATGGCCCTAAAGTTCATGTTGATGCATCACTTGGGTGGAATTATTGAGGCAAAAAAACACTCTAAAGGGCCTAAAAAATATAAGATACAAAAATATGTAGAAAATCACCTAAAAATAGTAAGAATGTAATTTAATTTTTATTCTTAGTTTGTCACATGACTTTTTATATTCCAAGTTGAATCACTTCATATTCTATTTTTAGATTGTTCATTCCCTACAAAAAAAAGATATAAACACATGGGGACCCAAATATAAAAATGATGAATTCTAATATGAAGTAAAAAAAAAGTCCTATAATTTCTTATCTCTTCATAGAGATTGCTTCCATTTCGTAATATGCAAAACAAAGCATGGTAGCTTTAGATCTTTTCTCTAAGATTGCAACTTTTTTTTTGTAACATTAGAGAAATAGCTTGCATCTCTTCTAAGAGATAGTTGTACATACCTTCTATATCAACGAAGCACTAAATTATTTTGTTCAAAAATTGTTTTCTTTGTGTATTGTATTTCCATTCATTCATGGTTCATTTTGCTACAGTTCTATGGTATTATTTTATGCTATAATTGTTGTAATTAAATTGTTTCCACTTATAACACATTATGTTTTTAAAATTAGTGTGTGGTCCACTAGATTTTGAATCTGACCCAAATTAGTGGTATCAAAGCAAGAAAACAAAATCTATACATTTTATAGAAAATTACAAGTCACTGGGAAAAACAAGCATGTACAAATGATCAGAGGAACAAATCCAAGAAATGGATCCATTTTTGGCACTAGAGAATGAGCACAAGTTGCTCTTTGCAAAAATGTAGTGGTTGAAAGATTGTTGGTCATTGTTGTTCTACTCTTCATGTCCCACTTTAACAAAGCAACAACCATTGGGGAAAGAACCCAATGATGAGCACACACCTCACTGAGAGGGAAGGGGGGGAACGGGGGGAATCAGTGTATAATAATAATTTACTTTCTTTCTAATTAACTTTCATAAAGAAACCATTCATATAAGAACAAGTAAATGTACAACATAGAATTTACGTGGAAAACCTTCAGTGGGGAAAAAGTACACTTGAAAGGTTTGCTTGGATCTACTATCCAAATCCAGTCATAAAATTAATATTTTTTTTAACAAAAGTTTTGTATGCACCAACCTACTTGGAGACACCAATTCCCAATGCCAAGCACCAATTTAGCTCTAAACATTGATCTCTTTGAATTGAAGCACCAACTTCACTGCCAAGCACTGACTTAGCAAAAGACATTGATCTTTTTGTTCTGAGGCACCAACTTCACTTAAACAATTGCCACTTATTCACTGTTGCTTTGTCAACAAATGATGACACAATCAAGTTTCGTTCTTCTCCTTCTCTCTCTTCTTCCTCTTCTTTTCTTTGTATATGATAGAAAGAATTATTTCTTGTTATTTTTCTCCAACATCATTTCACCTTATATAGCCTTAAAAGGCTTTTCCCAATGGGGTTGTCCCATTAACAATGCACCTTTTCAACAAAAGATGTGGTCGTTGACATTTTCATCGACCGTCAATAATTTCATTGACATTTCCGTTGATATTTCTCTCGTTCATCGACAATTTTGTATACATTTTCGTCGACAATTCCATTGATAGTTTTGATACTTTTGTTCACTTCCAACAACAATTTCGTTTGACACTTCCATTCATATCCGTTACAATTCATTTGACATCAATGACAATTATTCTAACAATCTCTCTTTTTGTCATTGATGGCAATCCCCATGAATTAGTATATGTGTAGACATCCAATTGTTAACCCCATTGTGTTGAAATTGTCAATCTTACTCAAAATTTTGTGACAATGTGCAATTTGAGCCAAAATCACTAAAACGTGTTGAATGGTTCGAGCTTGTCATATACAAGTGTCGATTTAAGCTAATGTATCCCCGAATGGGGCAATGCATTTTATGTGATTATTAACTTTTCTCAAATCATTTCAAGTCAAAATGATGAAAATAGAATTTGACGTTTTGAACCACTGAATTATTCTAATTCAGAGGCACATGACACGTGCATGTATTATTTCATGTTGACAATATCCTAAATGGGATATTGGTTCGTACACAACTGACACATTTTTCTAATTATCTTTCAGTCAAATTATGACCTAGTAACTTGACATTTTGACCAGTTTGATTAAGTGAGCAACCAATTTCTAAAGAATTGCATAAAATTTAATTAGCTTCATTTAAGCAAATTAAACCAAATTAAGAGCTTAAGTAAAAAATTCATAGAAGATATTGAAGATCTATTAATTGAAAATTCTTTCCTAATATATGCATCATCTGTGGGATGGCATCCATAAGCCATACATGTAACAAATATTTGGTTTAAGCCCTTCCATGCTTTATTAATGCTCCTTTCTTCCAAATATTAATGGGGATATTTATGGATTGAGTTTCGAAAATTGAATTAACTCATGACCACACATCTTAATCTCAAAATGGACAATCATGGTTAATTTTGATCATTTCCAAAAGTCTATAAATACAAGGGTTTTCACTCATCTTTTCAAGTTTCTTTGATGAAACTTATTATGCAGAATTCTCCTCACAAGCTATTCTTGTGTAATGTTATTATGTTGAATTTGTTATAGGATGGCTTCAACTATTCACGCACATTTGATCAATATTATGAGCCTAGTTTCATTGGTGCATTGAGAGATGGAGGAGCAAACCACTCATCATTGCTAAAGTTTTGGAGCACCAAATCAGGAAACAATCATGTTTTTAAGCCGCACTTGGAGGAGGGACACTCTTGGGAAAGTTTGATGTTGTTTTCCTTCTTTCAAAAGCTATTAGTTTTCATTTGCAAAACCCCATGAAGGAGTTGGCTTAATTAGTTATATTCTTTATGTTTATTTGAGTTTTCTTGACTAATGCATGATCTAACTCACTTTGGATTTCATCTTTACATCTTAGCACGCTCGGTGGGACCACACATCCCATACAAGCAAATGGACTAATTTGGCACTCTTATATTTTCTAAAACACACTTAAAAGTCTCTAAAATTTATTTTTGTCTTCATTTTTTACGTGTTTTTGTTCTTTTGAAGAGACACAGTTTACACATTGATTGACATCGATTTACCCTAACCGACATCGGTCATGTCTCAACTGGGATCAATCCCTACTTGAAAGGCAAATTTTTGGGTTTCTTTGGAAGTTTTTAGTGGTTATTCTGCATTTTTAAAACTTGCAAAATATCAATCTAGTTATTTTATTGCATTATCCAGAGACTTATTTATTTTTATGCTTGTTTTGCTAACCAATTGTTTTTGTGAAAATCGTGTTTTTCCTACAAGTAACCGACATCGATTGCAATCAACCAACATTGGTTTTATTGTAACTAGCATCGGTTTTCTTGTAACTGGCATCGGCCCCTGTAGATCGACATTGGTCTTTATGTCAAGAAAATAGAGAAACTCGAGAGCAAGTTTTCAAATCTTGTTTTCTCATTTATATTTGTGCTTCAAGGCAGGGATAAACCCTCTAAAATTTGCAGGACAAGCTAGAGAAAGTGCCAAATTTGAAAGTGGTTAAGCCTTAAATATCTCATTTGGTGCTTAAAAGGAATCTAGATGTTTTAAGCTTAATTTGTTTTGTGAAAGTTTTACAAGATTTCAACTAAGGTCAAGGGGCCAAATTTCACAAAACACTTCAATTTGGTGCATTAAAGTAAACAATTTTTTGTTTTATGTTAGATCTTTTATACTTGTTTATTCTTGGCAAAATGAAGGGTGCGTGTATGCTCTCTCCCTATCCCCTTTAGGGAACTCGGGTGACCAAAAGCGCTCTTTCTTTGCATTTGTGTCTTGTTCAAATACGTGAAAAGCACATTGTTAAAGCTCTCCCCAAATCCATATGGTTTGAGTGATCTAAACATAACCTTAAAATCTTTTCAATTTGCCATTTATTTTTATTCAACTTGGTTTGTGAGCAAGTTTTCATCACCTCCTCATGGTTCTCTAGGAAAGTGTTAACCTGAGAATTCATTTCTCAGCATTGTTTCAACTCCACTCGATGGTGGGGTATACAAATCGAGGGTGACCCATTGGGACGTTTACTTAAACGGTTAAGCAAACACCATTAATGATACTCTAGCTCAAACCATAGGGGTAATTCAGACATTGCACTACACTAAGCAAGCGACAGATGTAATGGTTGTGAAAAGGACAAGACCTTTTCATAACAAGCCAATTGATGTAGATCCAATTGGTGTGAGGTATCTCTAGTGTTAGCCACACTTGGGACTATCTAGATACACACAAAAATTTAGTTTTAAAACAACCACACTTGCTACGGACATATTGTTGATGTAGGGCGAGTAGCTTGAAGTTTTATGTCATCGTATAATCTCTTGGGAGAAGGGGGCTTTAAAAATCCTACTTATTCATGTGCTTTTATTTTTGGATTAATACTGAAAATCTTCCTAAGAGCATGTATATAGTCGGAATTCAACGGTACGAAGCAACCTTATCAGTTTTAGGACTTTAGACATTATACTTAGTTGTATTTTGTTTTTTTATCCTTTACTTGCTTGGTCGTATTGAGTCTAAAACTTGTTTGAAAATCAAAACACGTCAACCAAACACCTTTGTTATCCAGCATTATATTTGAACAAGGAAGCGTTACACTAACCAAATCAAAACCTCTTTTTGCCTTGTTCAAATCATCATTTGAAACATTGTGTTTGTCTTGTCTAAACAACGTTGTTATGCTGCCCATTTGAGCCTAGACCATTTTACAAAAAAATTTAAGTCCATTTTTAATTCAAATTCAGAATCTCACATTTCTAAGTTCTAGGGCAAGGTGTTAATCAGTTTACCGTTTGCACTTGGTTTGAGTTAACTTGGGTACGATTTCTCATTTGGGTTGAAGGCCGTTATATAGACTCATCATCTTTTTTTAATCATTATGAACTTAGGTTATCTTGCGTTCACTCACTCTCTAAATTCTAGGACCATTCTACTTCCTATTACCATGTGGTGGCATTGTGTTGCCCGTTTGATTTTAGTTTTATACTTATGAGTTCTTGTGTGTCTTCACGTCTTGACTTTCTTAATTCGCATTGTTACTTTCCTTATCAGAAAGACTCTCTTAAAAAAATTTAATCGTAACTCGTCAAAGTTGTACCTAGCTTTTACGGTATTAACATACTTTGACCTAGGTTTGTTGTGCTTCTTGCACTTTAGGTTTCAAAGGTATCATACCCGCTGCTAATTTAACAATTTCAACCCATCAAAGTTGATTAAATTCTTGACTATTTCTTCTAATTGTGTGGTACTAAGTCACTTCCTTTTATTTTAGTCTATTTTTTCCTTATCATTTGTTTGAATATAATCAAAACACACTTTGTTAATGTTTGCAAAACATATTTCAAAATCTTAGCAAATGTAGAGAACAATTTTCTAAACATGATCCAAAGGTATACTCACAATAAGTTCTTTTATGGCCCTAGTTATGAGGAAGAGCTTTTTTATGACAGACATGTGCATTCAAGCTCTATAATGCTCGAAGGTTACCATTTTAGGTTACCTTCCTTTAGCTTGCGCAAGTAATCAAGCTTCACAATGCTCGAAAGTTACCATTTTAAGTTATCCTCCTTCAACTTGCGCAAGCAATCAAGCTCTGCAATGCTCAAAGGTTATCATTTTAGGTTATCTTCCTTTAGCTTATGTGAGCAATCAAGCTCTGCAATGCTCAAAGGTTACCATTTTAGGTTATCCTCCTTCGTCCTGCACAAGTAACCAAGCTCCGCAACATCTAAAGGCTACTAATTTGGGACTTCCCCCTTTGGCTTGTGATATAAATGAAACTTTGCAATGCCTAGTCATTACCATTATAGGGCCATCGCCAGTAGTTATTGAACCTATTGTTGAAGAACGTCACTTAGACAAACCAGTGTTTGTTGATCCCTTCTTCAATAGTCTAATTTTTAGAGATCCCATTGTTGAACCATGAGCCATTGTTCATTATGTGCCAACTATTCCCTACTTTAGAAAATTCGTGCTGGTCTTTGAGCCACAACAAAACCAACCATTACTTCTTCGAGAACCACCTTTTGAGGACCAAAATGTGTTTAAAGTTGATATTTTGCAACCAATTATAAAGCAAATCCACGATGTTATTGTTGAAACACCTATTTGTGATGAGTCAACTTGTGATGAATCACCTTTTGATATTTTATCTGTTGTCAAGGAGTCTCACTCTGATAAGCTAGTCTTTGATGAATCACTTCTTAATGATTATAACTGCCTTTGGGCAAATCATTATCTCGACCATTGTCCTATTTTTAAAGAGCCCATCACTTTGACAACTCAGTGTCTATGGAGTTGTCTCTTGAGTTTTTCCCCTCATTCAGGAATCTCACTTCGACAAGCCAGTGTCTATGGAGTCACCCTTCGAGCAGTTCCCTCTCTTTGAGGGGCTTTACCTAGATGACCCAGTCTATGTAGAACCCTTCCTAGATGAATCTATTTTTACAGATCCCATTATGCCATCACAGGGCATTAGTTGTCCAAAACCAAGCATTCAACAATACATCATTATAGAAACATCCACACCATATGAAGAATTAACAATGAATTTATGTTCTATTCTTGAACTGACATCAGATTTAGCATCAGAAGTAGAATCACTACCAATCTCAACATCGAATTTAAAGTCCCTTGAATCAGACTCAACTTCAGGATCAGAATACAGTCATGGTTGTTACAACATTGGTTATACTTGTTGTGCAGAGTAATGTGAATATATTTGTGATTCTTCTGTAGTTTTTTAGAACTACTTTAATATCGACACAAGTTCTCTTAGTATCTTCTATGAGAATTGTGCTACCTTTCATCATTCCATTATCCCCACCCAACATAGCCATTATATTGGTATTCCACCTCTCACAAGCATCGATTGGGACTGACAGAATCACATGTTTTTAACTACCTCCATGGTGACATATCAATTGCAGAATATCAGGTGGGGCAAGACCAACTTCATGCAAAAGAAGAACAATCTTCTAGTGAAACCTTTTTTGAGGCGCTAGAAGACAATCAAAGTGAAAAGTCAATATTTCTTAGTGAAACCTTCTCGAAGACGCTATGGGACAATCAAGACAATTTTATTGGTGAAAACCTCATCGAGGCGCCAATAGCTAAGCACAACAGTTCTTCACTGCTTGAGGAAGACATTATCAAAGATCAAATCAATACAACTTCCAAACTACAACATAATTAGATGATAGCTACTCTCAGGACTAAACAACAAAAAAATATGGTCGTCTTATCGAGAGCATGTGCAGATGTCTTCGACCCCACCACAACCAAAATTATGTCGAATTTGGTATCAACAACATTGTGTGTGCCTAGAAATCCCGATCTTCATTTGTTTCCCAACT
This sequence comes from Torreya grandis, assembly GCA_037957365.1. Classification (NCBI taxonomy): domain Eukaryota; kingdom Viridiplantae; phylum Streptophyta; class Pinopsida; order Cupressales; family Taxaceae; genus Torreya; species Torreya grandis. Next base: position 197,676 of record JARHVA010001060.1, read on the forward strand.
ATTATACATTCCATTATCATCCACCTTTACATTACCAAATTATACCATTTATCACGTGCCTAACATTATTTACCATCCTTGGACGCATTTTCCTTTATAAAGGCTATGAAGACATCTTGTCTCGACGTTTGACGAAATCAGAATCAATGACCAACGAGGATCACATCATTAGAGTCCAAATCTACAGCAAGTTCTTGACAGAACAACTATTTCATAAAGGTGTGGGCTAGCAATTTTTATTAATTATTTTAATTGTCTCATATGTTGACTAGGATGTGCATCTCCATGTTAGCAAGAGCATCAGAACCATTTTTCATTTGCCATTTACCCTATTATTTCCATTACCTGGTCTTTTGGGGGTAACCCTATAGACCATTTCATTCTAGGCATCTTATATCATTGTGTCCCATTTGTTTTGCCTTTTGAACTACATTAACTTGAGGTCCTTTGCAATGCTCAATTTCTATTGAGGTCAGCTCGGTCATCTCAGTCACACTCTCATCATTTTACGAATAATTTTTAAGTTTGAATGCTCTCATCATTTTACGAGAGAACTAAGTCCACGTTCTCATCGTTTTGCAAGCAATCATCATTTTTAGGCAACTTTGTTGCCATTATAGCCAAGTGTCATTTTATTTATGTCATGCCTTATACCATTTTATTATACCATGTCTTTAATATTAACCAAAGCTTGTTTTTAGCCGCCCTGCTTACCTTGTTTTGTTCTTGGTTCTTCCCGCCCTTTTTGCAAGGGGATTCCTCTCTAGTTTTAGCAATTTAGAATTGTGTTTAAATGACAGTCTATGAAAGTAGTGTAACAGTGGATCTGGCAAGTTATCTTTCATTTATGTTTGACTCGTACCATTGATTATAACCACCTATGGGCAAATCAATGTTGTGTTTTATATCACTCATTATAACTATGGGCAAATTAGTATTCATCTTGTGTTACTAATTATAATTGCTTATGAGTAAATTAGTAGCACACTAGGAACAACACCTTTTTATCATGCATTGTTGAATTGCCTTGCAATTACTATTTTTATTTACCTGGCCATTTTCATTTAGTTGGCAACTTGTTATGACCTAGTCGATTTTTCACCGCCTTTTGTGTTGGCGAAACCACTGTGACTTGATTTCCTAATGGGATTATGTGGACCATGCTCAATTCGCATTAAGGTTAATTCAATCCCTCTTTTCCATGGGCTCTTGTCCTTTTACAAGTAATCATTTGAATGCTTTCGTCATGTGACGAGCCCATTTTCCTTATTTCCTCTACAACATCAATCATGTTTCCTTATCATCACTTTTCTTCTATCTCGTTTCTCAGGAGAACTGCATTTGGCCTGAAGTTCATGTTTGACATAACATCCATGGAACTATGTAGACAGTGTCTACTTGTCTCATACATCTGGAGTTAGCTCGACCACCCCTTTTCTTCTTTGTCATCCATTTTATTTTGTTGTTTCCCTATCACTTGGAGGCAACTTTGTCTCTTTGTTCTTGTTCTGTTCTGGTAGTCTTGTTATTTTCTTAGATTAGAGGTCACCTTTTCGCAAAGAGTAACACCTCTATTACACTTACATAGGCGGTTTGCCTTTTTCTTTGTTTCCACTAACATCGTGACTAACTCTTGTTTGTGGGTGTTTGATTTTTATTATTATTTTGTTATGCTTTGTTTATTGTTTTGTTATTTGTTCTTTTTTATTTCTTTGTTGTTTGTTCTTAGTGTTTTGGTCTTTTGTGTTACTATTTTATCTGGTCTTGTATTGCTTTGTTCTTTTGAATTCAAATACATTCTATGAACACTTTAGTCTAGTTTTCATTTAGCCTTGATCTGTTTCAATTTGTATTTAACTCATTCTTTTATTTTGTTTTCCAAGTACATTTTGATAGTCCATATGGATCTTGATTGTTCATATCTTGTTTTTCTGTTGTTTATTAAGTTGTTCTTGCTTTGCTTTTATACATTCTTGTTCCTACTTTAATTCTTATTGTTCATATCTTGATTTTAAGTTAGGTTACATTTACGTATTATTTTTATCTTTATTTTTATTTTTATTTATTTTTACATAAATAGTTGTAACTTTAGTATTGGTAGTCTTTATCATTATTCTTAGTTATAAATATTCACATTTGAACCGACCGATCGCAATCGAAATCCAATGTTATTATAAGTTACGCATACTTATGATGCATAATTTTATTTTTCTATAGTAAGCACTAAGTGCTTTAGATTCCAAATCTGAAAGTCAATGCAATGCAGCTTCGAAGATCAACTCTCAATGCACCATACTTAACACTAGACTTTATGCAAGACGTGCATCTCTTAGCATATACTATGAGTCTAGTTGAACAATGGTCTGTCTTTCTTCTATTCTTCTTTATTCATTCCATTTTCTTCCACTTCTAGGTGAACTACATTGGCTTGAGGTCCATCTGGACTATGTAGGCAACATTTGGATACATGACATATCTCGAGTCAGGTTGGCCACCTTTATTCTTTTATTTCATCTCTTCCACCACTTTGTGCATCCTCGTATGCCTGGTTCATTGTGGCTTCTTCAGTCATTAGACCTTCACATCTGTGTTTGTGTCCGCTCATGTTTAATCTATGTATTAATCTATATCCTTGAGATATGCTTGCCAGTTTGCCCTTTTGGGGCACCACATTTAGACCAATCAACGATCAAATTAGCCCTACTGGGGCAAAATTAATTATCAGTGATCAAAATTAGTCGTATTGGGGCAAACTCATTTTATTAACCGATCAAATTCACTCTATTGGGGCACATTATTATTTCCTTTCTCTGGAGCAATGCTCTCATTTTTCTTTTAAGTCCAAGCTCTACAACTTTTAACCTTGTTCTAGCAATTTTAAAGTGTGCAACTTATGTTGGGATCGATCATTCTCTAATCCCACAGCTTTCACTCTCTTTTGGGTATGTCAAAGTGTGTTGCTAATATTTTGAGATTGCATCCTTTCCACTTCCCCCCACCTTGGGGCCCATTCTATTCCATTTTATTTTTGATCATTGAGAATCAACGTGTGCAAGAATTAACTCGTATGGATTTAATCTCATCCATGGGTTAATTTCACTTTTTCTATTTTTTCGAGAAGCCATCCTTCTCTTTCATCCTTGTATGTCCTCTCGAGGGGGCATCATGGGTTATTTCCTTCCAACTTCTTCTTGACAACTCTTTTATTTGAAAATACGGTGCTTCAACTGGAGTGTCTCGCCACACTTTTTCAAATAGGGGCAAAATGTAAACATCCAATTCCTAAAAACATTGTGTTGAAATTGTCAATCTTACTCGAAATTTTATGACAACGTGCAATTTGGGCTAAAATCACTAAAACGTGCTAAATGGTTCGAGCTTACCATATACACGTGTAAATTTAGGCTAATGTATCCCTGAATAGGGCAATGCATTTTATGTGATTATTAACTTTTCTCAAATCATTTTGAGTCAAAATGATGAAAATGCAATTTGATGCTCTGAACCACTAAATTTTTTTAATTCAGAGGTATACGACACGTGCATGTGTTATTTCATGTCGATAATGTCCTAAATAAGGTATTGGTCTGTATGTAACTAACACCTAATAATACTCCAGACAAATTATGACCCAGTAACTTGATATTTCGATCAATTTGATTAAGTGAGCAACTAATTTTTAAAGAGTTGCATAAAATTTAATTAGTCTCACTTAAGTAAATTAAACCAAATTAAGAGTTTAAGTGGAAAATCCATGGAAGATATTGAAGATCTATTAATTGAAAATTCGTTCATAATATCTACATCATCTGGTGACATCATATGTGGGGTGGCATCCATAAGCCATCAATAGAATAAATATCTGGTTTAAGCCCTCCCATGTCTCATTAATGCCCTTTTTTCCAAACATTAATGAGGATATTTATGGATTGAGCCTCCAAAATTGAATTAATTCATGGCCACACATCTTGATCTAAAGGTGAACGGTCATGGTTGATTCTGATCATTTTAAAAAATCTATAAATATAAGGGTTCTCACTCATCTTTGCAAGCTTCTTTGATGTAAATTTATTATGCAAAATTATTTTCACAAGGTATTTTTGTGTAATGTTATTACTCTGAATTTGTAATAGGATAGCTTCAACTATTGGCATATATTTGATCAATATCATGAGCCTAGTTTTATTGGTGCATTGAGAGATGATGGAGCAAGCCACTCATCATTGTTAAAGTCTTGGAGCATCAAATCAGGGGACAATCATGTTTTTGAGCCACACTTGGAGGTGGGACGCTCTTTGAAAGGTTTGATGTTGTATTTATTTTTTCAAAAGCTCTTAGTTTTCATTTGCAAAACCCAATGAAGGAGTTGGCTTAATTAATTATGTTCTTTATGTTTATTTGATCTTTGTTGACTAGTTCATGATCTAACTCACTTCAGATTCCATCTCTACATCTTGGCACGTTCGGTGGGACCACACATCCCATACAAGCAAATAGACTAATTTGGCACTCTTAGATTTTCTAAAACATGCTTAAAAGTCTCTAAAAATCATTTTTAACTTCATTTTTTACATGTTTTTCCTTTTGAAGAGACAATTTACACAATGATTGGCATTGATTTACTTTAATTGACATCGATCCTATCTTAACCGACATCAGTCCCTATGTGAAACGCAGAACATGGCGAAAGGAAGATTTTTGGGTTTCTCTTGAAGTTTTTAGTGGTTATTCTACATTTTAAAAACTTGTAAAGTCTTTGTCTGGTTATTTTATTGCAGAATCCAAAGACTTATTTTATTTTTATGCTTGTTTTGCTAACCAATGAAAATCATGTTTTTCTTATAGGTAATCGACATCGATTCTAGTCAACTGGCATCAATTTTATTGTATCCAGCATCGGTTTTCTTGTGACCTACATCAGTCTCTGTGGATCGACGTTGATCTCTGTGTCAAGAAAATAGAGAAACCTAAGAGCAATTTTTCAAATCTTGTTTTCTTATTTATATTTGTGCTTCAAAGAAGGCATAAACCCTTTAAAAAATTGCAGGACACAAGTTGGAGAAAGTGCCAAATTTGAAAGTGGTTAAGTCTTGAATATCTCATTTGGTGCTTAAAAGGAATCTAGATGTTTTATGCTTATTTTATTTTGTGAAAGTTTTACAAGTTTTCAACTAAGGTCAAGGGGCCAAATTTCACAAAACACTTCAATTTGGTGCATAAAAGTAAACAATTGTTTGTTTTATGCTAGATCTTATATACTTGTTTATTTTTTGCCAAATGAAGGATGCATGTATGCTCTCTCCACGTCCCCTTTAGGGAACTCGGGTGACCAAAAGTGCTCTTTATTTACATTTGTGCCTTGTTCAAAAGTGTGAAAAGAATGTTGTTAAGGCTCTCCCCAAATCCTTATAGTTTGGGTGATCTAAACACAACCTTAAAGTATTCACTTTGTCATTTATTTTTATGCAACTTAGCTTGTGAGTGGGATTTCATCACCTCCTCACAGGTTCTCTAGGGAAGTGTTGACCCGATAATTCATCTCTCGACATCGTTTCAACCCCACTCTATGGTAGAGTATACAAATTGAGGGTGACCTACTAGGACATTTGCTTGAGAGGTTAAACAAACTCTATTAGTGGTACTCCAACTCAGACTGTAGCGGCAATTCAGACATCACACTACACTGAACAAGTGATGGATGTAGTGGTTGTGAAAAGGATAAGATATTTTCATAACAAGTCGATTAACATGGATCCAATTGATGTGAGATATCTCTAGTGTTATCCACACTTGGGACCATATAGATATGCATAAAATTTTATTTTTGAAACAATCCCACTTGCCGTGAATAATCCTCCTTCAGTTTGTGCAAGAAATCAAGCTCCACAACGCTCAAAGGTTACCATTTTAGGTTATCCTCCTTTAGCTTTCACGAGCAATCAAGCTCCTCAACACTCGAAGGTTACCATTTTAGGTTATCCTCCATCCTATGTGAGCAACCAAACTCCGCAACGTCCAAAGGCCACTATTATGGGACCTCCTCCTTTGGCTTACGATATAAATGGAACTTCGCAATGCCCAGTCATTACCATTCTAGGCCCATTGCCAGTATTTATTGAACTTATTGTTGAGGAATGTCACTTAAATGAACCAATGTTTATTGATATCTTCTTCGATAGTCTAATTTTTGGAGAGCCCATTATTGAACCACAAGCCATTGTTCATTATGTGTCAACTATTCCTCACTTTAAAAAATATGTCAGTCTTCGAGCCACAATAGAACCAACCATTACTTCTTTAAGAACCATCTTTTGAGGACCAAAATGTGTTCAAAATTGATATTTTGCAACCAATTATAAATCAAATCCATGAAGTTATTGTTGAAACACCCATTTGTGATGAGTCAACTTGTGATGAATCACCCTTTGATACTTTACCTGTTGTCAAGGAGTCTCATTCTAACAAAAAAGTCTTTGATGAGTTGCTTCTTAATGATTATAACCGCTTTTGGGCAAATCATTATCTCGACCATTGTCTTAATTTTATAGAGCCCCATCCCTTTGACAAACTAGTCTATGTGGAGTTGTCTCTTGACCTTTTTACCCTCATTAAGGAATCTCACTTTGACAAGCCAGTCTCTGTGGAGTAACCCCTCAAGTAGTTCCCTCTCTTTGAGGGGCTTCACCTAGATGAGCCAATCTATGTTGAACCCTTCCTAAATGAATCTATTTTTATAGATCTCATTATACCATCACAGGGCATTACTTGTCCAAAACCAAGCATTTAACAAAACATCATTATAGAAACATCCACACTAGATGAAGAATCAACATTGAAGTTAAGTTTTATTCTTGAACCAACATCAGATTTAGCATCAAAAGAAAAATCACTACCAATCTCAACATCGGATTTAGAGTCCCTTGACTCGGACTCAACTTCAGAATCATAATACAGTCATGGTTGTTACAACATTGATAACACTTGCCTTGTAAATTAATGCGAATATATTTGTGATCTTTCTATGGTTTTTTAGGAAGACTACTTTAGCATTGACACAAGTTCTCCTAGTATCTTCTACGAGGATTCTATTGCATTTCATCATTTCATTATCCCCACCCAACATAGCCATTATATTGACATTCCACCTCCCACAAGCATTGATTGGGACTAATAGAATCATGCTTTGTTGAATTGCATCCATGAAAACATATCAGTTGCAGAATATCAAGGGAGCCAAGACCAAATTCATGAAAAAGAAGAATAATCTCCTAATGAAACTTTTTTTGAGGCATTAGAAGATAATCAATGTCAAAACTCAACATTCCTTTATAAAACCTTCTTAGAGGCGCTATGGGAAAATCAAGACAATTTTATTAGTGAAAACATCATTGAGACGCCAATAGCTAAGAAAAATAGTTCTTCACTGCATGTGGAAGACATTACCAAATATCAAATCAATACAGATTCCAATCTACAACGTAATCAAATGGTAGCTACTCTCATGACTAAACAACAGAAAAATATGGTGGTCCTATTGAGAGCATGTGTACAAGTCTTCGGCCCCACCACAACTAAAATTATGTCGAATATGGGATCAACAACATTGTCAGTGCCTAAAAATATTGATCTTCATTTATTTCCCAACTATTATACATTCCATTATCATCCACCTTTACATTACCAACTTATACCATTTATCCTATGCCTAACATTTTTTACCATCCTTGGCTGCATTTTCCTTTACAGAGGCTACGAAGACATCTTGTCTCAACATTTTACGAAATTAGAATCAATGACTAATGAGGATCACAACAACATCATTGAAGTCCAAATCTTCAACAGGTTCTTGATAGAGCAACTATTCTGAAAAGGTGTGGGCTAACATTTTTTATTAATTATTATAGTTGTCTCATATGTTGACTAAGACATGCATCTCCATGTCAGCAAGATCAATAAAACCATTTTTCATTTATCATTTACCCTGCTATTTCCCTTACCTAGTCTCTTTGGGGTAAACCCTATAGACCATTTCATTCTAGGCATCTTATATTATTATGTCTCATTTGTTTCGCCTTTTGAACTACATTGACTTGAGGTCCTTTAAGACTTTGTAGACAACGCTCAATTTCTATTGAGGTCAGCTCGATCATCTCAACCACACTCTTACCATTTTGTGAGCAATTTTTAAGTTTAAATTCTTTCGTCATTTTGTGAGTGAATTAAGTCCACGCTCTCACCATTTTTCAAGCGAACTCAGCGCATGCTCTTGCCATTTTGTGAATAATCTAAGCCCATGCTCTCATTATTTGAAAGCAACCATCGCTTGGGGGCAAATTTATTGCCATTATAATTAAGTATCATCTTGTCATTTTCTTTATGTCACACCTTATACCATTTTATTATACCATGTCTCTCATATTGACCAAAGCTTGTTTTTAGTCGCCCTGCTTACCTTGTTTTGATCTTGGTTCTTTTGGTTCTTTCCACTCTTTTTGTAGCGGATTTTGATCCAGTTTTAACATTTTAGATTTTTTTTTTAATGACAGTCTATGAGAGCAATGTGACAATATATCTATCAAGTTATCTTTCATTTGCGTTTGACTCATACCATTGATTATAACCACCTATGAGCAAATCAATTTTGTACTTTATGTTACTAATTATAACCGCCTATGATAAATCAGTATCCATCTTGTGTTACTAATTATAACCACCTATGGGAAGATTAGTATCACATATTTATGTCATTTATTAATTATAACTATCTATGGGAAAATTAGGAACAACACCTTTTTATCATGCATTGTTGAATCACCTTGCCATTACTATTTTTATTTGCTTGGACATTTGCCTTTATTTGCAAACTTGTTGTGACCTGGGTGGTTTTTCACCACCTTTTGTGTAGGCAAAACTACTATGACTTGAGGTCCTAATGGGATTATGCAGATTGTGCTCAATTCACGTTGAGGTCAACTCAGTCCCTCTTTTCCATATGCTCTTGCCATTTTGTAAGTAATCATTTGAACACTTTCACTATGTGGTGAGTCCATTTTCCTTATTTTTTCTACAACATCAATCATGTTTTATTATCATCACTTTTCTTCTATCCCATTTTTTGGGATAACTACATTTGGCCTAAAGTTCATGTTGGATCTAGCATCCATGGAACTATGTAGGTAACATCCATTTGTCTCGTACATCTAGAGTCAGCTCAGCCACCGCTTCTTTTTTTTCTTTCCCCCCCATTTTATTTTGTCTTGTTGTTTCCCTATCACTTGGGGGTAAATTTGTCTCTTTGTTCTTGTTATGTTCTACTAGTCTTGTTATTTTCTTAGATTAAGGGTCACCCTGTCGCAGAGAGTAATGCTTTTATTACACATACACTTATGCAAACGGTTTGCATTTTTCTTTGTTTCCACTAGCATTGTGACTAACTCTTGTTTGTGTGTGTTTCTTTGATTTTTATTGTTATTTTTTTATGCTTTGTTTATTGTTTTGTTATTTTTTCTTTTTTCTTCCTTTGTTGTTTGTTCTTGGTGTTTTGGTTTTTTGTGTTACTATTTTCTTTGGTCTTGTATTGCTTTGTTCTTTTGAGTTCAAATACATTCTATGAACGCTTTAGTCTAATTTTCAGGTAGGTTGGATTTGTTGAAAGTTGTATTTAACTCATTCTTTTATTTTATTTTCCAAGTACATCTTGATATTCCACATGGATCTTGATTAATCATATCTTGTTCTCATGTCGTTTATTGAGTTGTTCTTACTTTGCTTTTGTACATTATTGTTCCTACTTAAATCTTGATTTTTCATATCTTGATTATAAGTTAGGTTACATTTATGTAGTGTTTTTCTTTGTTTTTATTTAAATGTAAATAGTTGTAACTTTGGTATCGGTATTCTTTATCATTATTTTTAGTTATAAATATTCACATTTGAATCAACTTATCGCAATCAAAATCTAATGTTATGATAAGTTACTTATACTTATGATGCATAATTTCATTTTGTTATAGTAAGCACTAATTGCTTTGGATTCCAAGTCCAAATTCACTGTAATTTCGAAGATCAACTCTCAGTGCACCATACCTAACACCAAACTCTATGCAAGATGTGCATCTCTTGGCATATACTATGAGTCTAGTTGAACAATGGTCCATTTTTCTTCTATTCTTCTTTCTTGATTCCATTTTCTCCTGCTTTTGGGTGAACTACATTATCTCTAGGTCCATCTAGACTACGTAGGCAGTGCTTGGATACATGACGTATTTCAGGTCAGCTCGGCCACCTTTATTCTTCTTTTTCATCTCTTCCATCACTTTGTGCATCCTCGTATACCTGGTTCTTTGTGGCTTCTTCAGTCATTATACCTTTGTATATATGTTTTCATCTGCTCATATTTAATCTATGCATTAGGTTATATCCTTGAGATATGAATGCTAGTTTGCCCTTCTTCGGCACCACATTTAGACCAATCAATGATCAAATAAGCCCTATTGGGGCAACATTAATTATCAATGATCAAAATTAGCCCTACTAGGGCTGACTCAATTTATCAACTGATCAAATTTGCTCTATTGGGGCACATTATTATTTCCTTTCTCTAGATTAGTGCTCTCATTTTTATTTTTATTCCAAGCTTTGCAACTTTTGCCTTCATTCTGTTAATTTTAAAGTGTGCAATTTATCTCAACATCGATCATTCCCTAAGCTTGCAACTTTCACCCCCTTTTGGGTTTGTCAAAGTGTATTGCTTATATTTTGGGATTGCATCCCTCCCACTTCTCCTTACTTTGGGACCCATTCTATTCCATTTTATTTTTTATCATTGAGAATCAATGCATACAAGCATTAACTCATATGGATTTAATCTCATACATGGTTTAATTTCACTTTTTATCTCTCTTTTCGAGAGTCCATCCTTCTCTTTCATCCTCATATGTCCTCTCGAGGGAGCATCATGGGTCATTTCCTTCCAACTTCTTATTGACAACTCTTTTCTTTGAAAATATGTTGCTTCGATCAGAGTGTCTCGTCATGCCTTCTCAAACAAGGGAAAAATGTAGACATCCAATTCCTAACACTATTGTGTTGAAATTGTCAATCTTACTCGAAATTCGATGACAACATGCAATTTGGGCCAAAATCACTAAAATGTGCTAAATGGTTCGAGCTTGTCATATACAAATGTTGATTTAGGCTAATATATCTTTGAATGGAGAAATGCATTTTATGTGATTATTAACATTTCTCAAATCATTTTGAGTCAAAATGATGAAAATACAATTTGACACTCTGAACCACTAAATCCATCTAATTCAAAAGCACACGATATGTGCATGTATTATTTCGTGTCGAAAATGTCTGAAATGAGGTATTGATCCATACACAACTGACACCTTCTAATTATACTTTAATCAAATTACAACTCAGTAACTTGACATTTTGACTAGTTTAATTAAATGAGCAATCGATTTCCAAAAAAATGCATACAATTTAATGACCTCACTTAAGTAAATTAAACCAAATTAAGAGCTTAAGTGGAAAATACATGGAATATATTGATGATCTATTAATTAAAAATTCATTCTTAATATCTACATCGTCTGGTGATATCATCTATGGGGTGGCATCCATAAGTCATAAATGGAACAAATATCTAGTTTAAGCCCTTCCATGCCTCATTAATGCCCCTTTCTTCTAACTATTAAAGGAGATATTTATGGATTGAACCTTCAAAATTGAATTAATTCATGACCACACATCTTGATCTCAAGATGGATGGTAATGGTTGATTCTAATCATTTCTAAAAATATATAAATACAAGGGTTCTCACCCATCTTTTCAAAATTCTTTAATGTAAACTTATTATGCAGAATTCTCTTCACAAGCTATTTTTATGTAATGTTATTATGTTGAATTTGCAATAGGATAGCTTCAACTTTTGGCATACATTTGATCAATATTATGAGCCTAGTTTCATTGATGCATTGAGAGATGATGGTGGAGTAAGCCACTCATCATTGTTAAAGACTTGGAGCACCAAATCAGGGGATAATCACATTTTTGAGTTGCACTTGGAGGAGGGATGATTTTGGGAAGGTTTCATGTTGTATTCCTTCTTTCAAAATCTCTTAGTTTTCATTTTCAAAACCCCATGAAGGAGTTGGCTTAGTTAGTTGTGTTCTTTATGTTTATTTGAGTTTTATTGACTAATGCATGATCTAACTCACTTTGGATTCCATATCTACAATATGAACTCCTCCTTGCTATGTTTCTCCTCATTTACTCCCCCTGTCTTCAATCTCCCCTTTTAACATCAATGGAAAATGAATGTTCAAAATAATCAAAATTTATTTCACCAAAATATCTACAGGCTTAATAATGCAATGATTAGCTCCCCCTCGACTCATGCTCCTTATGACGGATTTAATGATTGAGTGAAGAATGGATCACTCTAAATTTTTGCCTTGGAAACTCAAAAGGTTTCTTTGGGAGAGGCTTTGTGAAAATGTCTACAACTTTCTCCTTTTTAGAGACATACTCTAATTTTACCTTCTAATTGACAACCTGTTGTCTTAAAAAATGACACTTGATGGGAATATGCTTAGTTTTTGAATGCATAATTGAATACTTGGAGATGTTTATTGCACTTGTATTCTCACAGAAAATAGAAATTGGATTGGCACACTCAATTCTAAAATCATTGAAGGTTTGTTTCATCCAATGGAACTGTGTACAACATGATGTTATTGCTATGTACTTCGCTTTAGTTGTGGACAAGAAAATTAAGTGTTGTTTCTTACTCAACCATGACACAAGACTCTTTCCAAGAAAGAATGCACCCATACTTGTGCTCTTTCTTTCATCAATGCTACCTACCCAATTTGCATCAGTATAAGTTTTCAAATCGAATTTCTTTCCTCTTGGGTACCACAAACCAAGATCTATAGTGCCTTTGAGATACTTGAATATCCTTTTGACTACTTGCAAGTGTGTTTCTTTTGGTGTTGCATGAAATTTGGCCACTAAACCTACTACCTACATGATATTTGGTCTTGATGCAGTAGTATACGATAGACTTCCAATCATTGATTTATACAAGGTTTGATTGACTTATGTTGACTCATCATCTTTACTCAACTTACACCCTATTACCATTGGATTACTTACTGATTTACAATCATCCATATTGAATTTATTCAACATTTCCTTAATGTATGTGGTCTGAGAGATGAAGATTCCTTTACTTACCTGAGTAATTTGTAACATAAGGAAAAATGATAACTCTCCTAACACAGACATTTCATATTCTTGTTGCATTAACCTTATAAATTCTTGAGACATATTCTCATTGTCTCCACCAAAAATATTTTCATCAACATACATAACCACAATTAACTAGTTCTCACCTTCATTCTTGATGTATAGGTTACTATCAGCCACTCCTCTCTTGAAACCTTGATCAAGAAAGTATCTATCAAGCCTAGCATACCAGGGTCTAGGGGCTTGCTTTAGTCCATACAATGATTTATTTAGCCTACACAGTCTTTTTTCCCTGATAGAGAGAAACCTTCAGGGTGCTCTATGCAAACCTCTTCTTCAAGATTCCCATTGATAAATGCAGACTTCACATCCATTTGATAAACCTTAAAATTATTGAATCCAACATATGCTAAGAATAGTCTTATGGATTCTAATCTTGCCATAGGTGCAAAAGTCTCCTCAAAGTCAACACCTTCTACTTGAACATAGCCTTTACAGATCAATTTTTCCTTGTTCCTTATTACCTTGCCATCTTCATTCATTTTGTTCCTAAAGACCCATTTAGTTCCAATTACATTCTTGTCCTTTGGTCTGGGAACAAGTTCCCAAGTTTCATTCTTATCTATTTGGTTCAATTATTCTTCCATGGCATTTATCCAATGCTTATCATTGCTGACTTCTAAAAGGTTCTTCGGTTCTATCTTCGACAATAAAGAGAAGTTTACATTTTTTGATGTATTTATTAACCTTCTCCTAGTTTGCACTCCAACATCAATATCACTGATGATTTTATTTTTTGCATGATTTTTTTGGACAAATATGGATGGTGCCCTTGTATCTTCCCTTTCTTCTTCTTGACTTTCTTCTACTACTTCTTTCTTGAAGTATGATTCTTCTGAATGAATATTAGTTGGTACACTCACTTGTTTAGGCTTAATTTCATCCATTCTACCACTGACGCTCTCTACAATTATTTACAACCTTTCATTATACCATCTATAGGCTTTACTCTTTGAGGAATAGCTAAGAAAAATACCTTCATTGGATCTTGAGTCGAACTTCCCCAAGTCTTTATCGTCTCTTTTGATGTAGCATTTGCTTCTGAACACTTTGAAGTATTTGACTGAAGATGGTCTACCCTTCCACAACTCATAGGGTGTTTTACTATTGTTTACCCTTATTTGTCCTATTTTCCATATGTAAAATAATAAATGGTGATGTTGACTGCTTCTCTCCAATACCTATCTGAAACTTGGATTTGTGAAGCATTATTCTTGCCATTTCTTGCATAGTTCGATTCTTTCTCTCTACAACTCAATTTTGTTGTGGAGTCCTAGTGGCTGAGAAATGTCTATTTATTTCATGTTCTTCATAGAATTCATTGAATTCATTTGAGAGGAACTCACCCTCTTGATCTGACCTTAGGAATTTGATCTTTAGATCCATTTCATTTTCAACAAAAAGCTTTAAATTTTTTGAACGCCTCAAATTTCTCTTTTAGAAAGACAACCCATGTCATTATAGAATAATCATCAATAAGAAACATAAAACAACTCTCACTTTATATGCTTTATGTTCTTATGGGTCTATACATATCTGTATGGATCAATTCTAATGGATTGGTTGTCAAGTACTCTTTTGATCTGAAACTTGATCGTGTCTTCTTCCCATGCTAACTTTGATTATAAATAGTGTTTGAAGGTTTTGTGATATTTGGCATGTCTCTTATGGCATTTTTAGTGTTGATTTTTACTAAATTTTCAAAATTTATATGGTCCATTCTTTTATACCATAGTTAGATTTCATCAACTTGACTCATGTAGCATTCATTTCCTTTTACTTCACTGAGTATGTACAAATTATTTGATGTTTTATTTACATCTGCAACTAATTTTCCTATGTCTGCTCTCCTGATATCATAGCCTTGATCATAAAATGTGAGCATGTGTCCTTGATCACGCATTTGGCTGACACTCAATAGGTTATGCTTCAACCCTTCAACGTATAAAATGTTTTCAATTTTTATCTTTCCATTATCAATACTAAGGGTACCTTTTCCAACAATCCTAGCTATTGCATTATCCCCAAACTTTACTATACCTTCACTCATTTTATTTAAAGTGAGAAATTTGCTTTTATCACCTGTCATGTGGCTTGAACACCCACTGTCAATATACCACTAATGCCCTTTGTCTTGTGCATGAAATGTTGTTTGAACAAGCACATATTTTTTTCTTTTTTTGATTAACTTCCTCTTGCTTCTCTCTCCATATTTTTGTAGATTCCTTTTTATTTATAACTAGGGGTTTCTATGAAAACACTCCTACAGAATTATGATATATGTCCATAGTTGTTACAATTATAATATATAGTATTAATCTTATTGTAATTCAATAATGGAACAAATGAGTTATAGTTTCTATTGGAAACTCCATAAGTGCCTTTTCCATATTTCCATGCATATTCATTTCTTGCATGTGAATTACACTTTATTGCTCGATGACCAAATTAATTGCACGCAAAACAACCATAGAAGTAGCTTGTGTACCTTATCACATTGTTCTACCTTGACGTAAATGATCTTCTGAGATATCTAACAGGGATGTTCTTACCTATGTTTTCTCTATGAGGAGGATTGACATGCTCTGTCTTCTTTTTGATTTCTATATTCACAAACCTCCTAAGTTTATCTACATAGCTCTTTGGATTCTCCGTATTTACTTTCTTTGATGATTTTGAACTTTTCCCCTTTTCAAAATTTTTTTGGTTCTCATCATAGCCAATGCCATACTTAATGAACGGTGACCTTTGACTATTTAGTATGTTACTCAACACTCCGGTACTCTTCTCAAATTTTGATATGTTCTTCAACTCATTTGATATCTTCTCGAATTATAATTCCAAGGAAATTATTTTAGAATCTTGCAATTGCACTCGTCATCATTTATTTTCGATTTGGCTCTTATTTTCTCCTTTATTCTTTTCATTTCCTCTAATTGAGTTTTGAAGCCACTGATAACCTTGTCTGATTCTTCAACATTTTATGTCATCTTTGTTTTCAATGCAATATCTTCCTCTTCATATTTTTGAATTCATACTCTTTGTTTCCAATTCGTGTTCTTCAGCATTTTTATCTCTCCCAAGGCACAAATCAACTCTTCTTCAATATCTACCACTCCATTTTTGACATCATCCTCTTCTTCCAAGGTGTTTGTACTTACAAAGGCTTCAAATTTTGTTTCTATTTCCATGATTAGAGTTTCCTTCCTCTCACTATCTGATATTTCTTCATCACTCTCCTTGACTGAGCTACTATCCTTTCTGGAATAGAGGTTTTTCTTGTACTTATTGAAAATTTTCTTATATCCACTTTGTTTGAAGTTTTTCTTGAAGTGAGGATTGCTTTCCTTTCTTTTCATTTCATCATTTTTATTTTCTTCATCTTCAATATCATCTTTATGAGGACACTTGGTATCAAAATATCCTATCTTACCACAATTAAAGCATTTGAAGGGTATGTCACCTTTGAATTTTATAGACCCATTTTAAAGTTTTTTGACAAACAAATCCTCCTGTTCATCTAGTTCATCACCAGTTTCATTGCTTGATTCAATTTATTTGCTTTTCACCTTTTTTAGGCTTTGAAGGCTACCTCCATTTTAAATTATTTTTCTTTTTTAGTCCTCATCTCATATGCTAGGAGAATTCCATGTAACTCATTCATTGTTAATTTGTTTAGATCCTCTATTTCTTCAATCATATAATTTTTTTCGTCGAATCTTAAAGGTAGAGACCTTAGTAACTTTTAGATGATTATATATTCTTTGAATTTTCCACCAAGCCCTCTAATAATGTTGACAATTTCATCTACATGAAGTAGATAGGCCACAACATTTTAATCCTCTCTCATCTTCAAAATTTTGAGTTGTCTCCTATGAGTTTGAAGCTTGGCCATCTTTACTTTGTTATCTCCCTCATATATGGTCTTAAGTTTATCCGAAATCTCCTTAGCTGAGTCACACTGCATTACTTATAAAAACTTAGATTCTGACAAACCACACAAAATAACATTCATGGCTTTTACGTTATTTTCATTAGCCTTTTTCCTATTGTATCTGTTGGAGTTTGTGGCACTGTGTATCCATCCAAAACTTCCACCAAATGCCAAAACCAAGGGCCATTAGATATGTCCTCATCCTTATACTCTAGAATGAATAATTTGTCCATTGAACAATGGATCCTTGCTAGTGGAGAAACCTTATTGAATTTGATGACTAGCCATGTGTGCTTCTAAGATCTACCTTCCAGTGGTTAAATTGATCCTGAAAGAACCTTGCTTTGATACCAATTGTTGATAACACACCACACTAGGGGGTGAATTAGTGTGTAATAATAATTTACTTTCTTTCTAATTAACTTTCATAAAGAAACCATTCAGATAAGAACAAGTAAATGCATAACACAAAATTTCTGTGGAAAACCCTCAGTGGGGAAAAACCACACTTGAAAGGCTACTTGGATCTACTGTCCAAATCTAGCCAAAAGATTAATAATTATTTTTACAAAAAAAAATTAGGCACCAACCTACTTGGAGACACCGATCCCCAATGCCAAGCACCAACTTATTTCTAGACACCAATCTCTTTGAATTGAATCACCAACTTCACTGCCAAGCATCGACTTAGTGAAAGACATTGATCTTTCTATTTTGAGGCACCGACCTCACTTAAACAATTTCCACCTTCTCATTGTAGCTTTGTCAACAAATGATGGCATAATCAAGTTTCACTCTTCTCCCTTTTCTCCCTCTTCTTCCTCTTCTTCTCCTTATATATGATAGAAAGAATTATTTCTTGCTATTTTTCTCCAACATCATTTCACCTTATTTAGCCTTCAAAGGCTTTTCCCAAGGGGGGCATCCCATTAGAAATGCACTTTTTCACCAAAATATGTGACCATGGATATTTTCATTGACATTTCCATCATCCATTGACATTTTCATCGATAACCCCATTGATATTTTTGTTACTTTTTGATACTTCCGTTCACTTCCGACAATAATTCCATTTGACACTTTCATTCATATTCGTTAAAATTCCTTTAACACCAATGATAATTATCCCAACACCCAAGTGTGATGAATCATCTAGCTGATTAAAAAGGACACCATCCTTTGCATGATGCCTCAACTCAAAGCACATTTAAAGTATTTGGGACCCCATCTATCTAGCTAGTTGATAAACAAAATAGAACTTGGTGTCTAGTGTTCTGACACAAACATTAAGGGTTTTGTGTGAGACCTTGTTTTAGGCCTTCTCGAAGAAAGGACCAACATACAGGTTACTTAAACGTTTCAAAAACATGTTCATAAAACCACTAACTAGAATTAATGTTATTGTTAGTTTTACTCTATCCTACTTATTTACACTAAATAATGATAACAAAAATAAGAAAATGACATTATTTCTTATATAAATCTACTTTGATTTTTAAATCCAACAAATAGATCCTCTTTATCAAGATTTAAATTTTAAAATAATTATTTTCAACCATAAAATAACTCTATTATTAAATTTAAATGATCTCATGAGAAATAAACCAATCTATTATAAAAATAGTAGAGCTCAAATCTATAAGAGACAATACAAACTTTAATTGTGAAATATCAATTAGTTAAATAACATATGCTCAAATAACTTCTCAATCTTTCACAAAACCAAACCAATTTTATCAGTTAATAATTTTATAACATGAGTACAAATGATTATTAACCAACAAAATCCTATCCTCCAAGATTCAGCACCTACAAAGCACCTTAAAATTAGTGTAATCCAAATCTAACATGCATATACCTAGTTAATCAACTCCATAAACTTTAAATACCTTAAAATTAGTGTAACTCAAATCTAACATGCATATACCTAGTTTTAATCAACTTCATAAACTTTAAATAATACAAAATTAAATCAATACTTAGATCAAAAATACCATTTGAAATTTTAAAGCAAACTCCTTCCAATTTCTTCTTTCATAAGAGTCTTGACATATTTATGAAATAAGAGGAGATCTCAACAGAGGGATTTTTAAGTCTTTAACTGGAATAATAAAATCAACAGATAAAAAAAGGTCCTTTAATAACAAGCACCCAAGTTCTTAAATAACACTCACAATGATTTAGTCTTAAACCACTTCAATCTCTTGATAAAAAAACATAAAAACACTGCCACTAAATCCTTTAACCTAGCAACCAACTCTTAGGATCTTCCAAGCACTAGTTTACTTGCCAATAATATCTTGCAACTCTGGTAACATTCTTTTGCATAAGCAACATCAATAATCTACTTTTGACCAAGTCTTATCTTAGTATTAAGAAGCTCCACTTGAATCTTCAATATATAATGCTCTGCATCTTCAATGAGGATGCAATCATTTTCCACCTTGTTGTGTCAGAGAAGTGGCATAACCCTCTATGTTGTTACCTTGAATCCTTTTCCAAGTGGTAACTTTTGCTTTAAAGGTCTCGAGGATTGATTCTATTATGCCTTTGAATACATCCGGAAAAAGTCATTTCAATTTATAATTATGCAATGTATAAATTAGAAAAATAGAAAACAAATACTTGACCTTATCAGTGAAGGTTTCCAATGTACTTGACATTGCCTTTGTTTTTATCATTATCATATCCAGACTACCTACGAGATTATTTTAAAAATTCTAAACCATGCCTAATTTAAAATTTCTAAACCTAATAGCACCAAAGGAGTCTGAATCCAATTGTTTTCTTGTAGCTTCTATGAAATCTAACATGGCCTTTACCTCGACCAATTTGTTTTTATTTTTCTCCAAATTCTCTTAAACTAATTTTCCTGTAACCATTGAGCTTGTAAATTTATAAAAACTGAAAACAATTCATTTATAGTCTTTTCCACCCCATAAAATACCTTTCAAAAAACCCTCTTTACCATGACTAAATCTTATGCATTGTCTTTTTTTTTAATTTAAATTAATTCTCTAGCTCTACAATTCATTTTTTATATTCTTTGTAATCATTGGACACATGATCATAAGTCATGTCATTGATGTCTTAAGCATAGAGAGACTAGTAGGATTCTTCATTTTGGCCACCTTCCACTATTTGTGTTTATGTGGCAATTATCTCTCCTCCTCCTCTTCCGGTTATATCTGGAGACACTTTTGATTTTTTTGTCCTCATACTTTAATATGATATTTGGTTCTTCAATGCCAATCATGCTAATATTTTCTTTCTTCTCTCAAACTAGCTTCTCCAATCATAGAAATAATGCCTAGAAAGGCCTCTTGAGACACTTGGGGAGCGCTCTAATCAATCTATACATTTTATTGAATGAAATTATTTTAAACCATTTTTGGGGATTCTTATTCACTTAACACATTGTCAAGTGTTATCACAAGCAACTGATTAAATAACTAATTTATCTGGACTATCTACTAAAGCAACAAGAGGTGAATTATCAATGCATGTAAGTAAAACTGAACTATGATGAGGTGTCACTAAATTACTCTGAAATGCAACTGAACTTGGACCCTGAACTTCAAATGTTGATGGATTTATGGATGGTGTTTCCTCAACAATGAGGGAAGCCTTAAAACTTGAGATCCTTGCTTCAACTGACATGGTCATAACCCAAATATCTTAATCTACTTATGATTTCAAGGCCTCCAATTCTCTTTCCTTAATCATTTTAAAATTGATAGCCCCACCTACCTCAACTAGATTGATAATTGCCTCATGGTGATATACAACATCCATGCAAATATTGTGTTTTGAGTGGGGGATATGCTTATAACTTATGTCATCTCTCTGTTTTAAGGAATCTAGATAATCTTCTACTCTCCTCTTGGTGTCCCATTCTTAGAAATAAACAACATTGAACTTGTATGGAAGTTTTTCCTCACCTCTAACCTTCAACATGGGAAATTGGATAAATAAATTTACTTTTAGTCATTGGCAATTTGGGGAATATTCCTTGATTCTTCTATTTTAGAATCAATACTATGCCATTGGATTGATAAGCAATATCCATGATTAATAGTCTCTCATGTACATAGATAAGCAATATATGAGGAGGTTCACATGCTCTCTCAACTTTGAGAACTATATTGTCTTGAAAACAAAACCAATTGCCTAGCTCTTGATTAACATTTCTCATGGCAACATGAACCATTAGTATAAACTTATTATAAATGAGTGGGTATGCGAAATGATGCAAATAGTCATACAACATATGAAAAATGTAGTGAATGGGTTTCTTTTTTAGAGGAGACCGAGGATCAAACAACTCATTACTAAAATCCAATGCAAAATAGATAAAATCAACTAAATAAGAAGCCACGTGGGAATTTTCACCACTTTTACACTCTTTGAAAGACCTAAGCAAATAGAAAGAAATTAGCTTGCCCCAATTGGGGATATTACCTTCTTTTAGAAAATTTTGTAACAATGATACCTGATTCAATTCCACATGATCAAACCTGCTCATTCCAAACATTTGGTTTAGTAAAACCATGGCTTTCTAGACATGCCCTAATTTTTTTTAATGAACTCTTATTCTCAGCCCATTTCTTCAACACATCATATATATTGTGTTTGGAATCTTAGGTGTATATCCATTCTATGTTATAATGAATACTAGTTTAGGTAGTCTCAATATCTATTAGATGGCAAAACCAGAGATGTCTATAACTAATTTTTTGAATGGTGCACATATTTTTCCATTCTTCTCCTTGTAATAGTGGCATATGTCTATAATGAGTTCTTGACATTGTAAAACGTTAAATTTTGTTGCATCTATATGCAAGAATGAGTTTATGATATTTCACATATCCTCTTTTTCATCAGTTAGGTCATATTCATTATCATTCAACGGTCAAGTGTTCTTGAACAAATAATACAAGTTATTATAATGTGGCTTACTACATATCCCTAGACTGAAAACCATTTCTCAGTTATTTCTTTGAAACCACCTATGTATTATTAATCTTCATTATGAAGAATAAAAACTTATAGAGTTAATTCTATTTTCCCTTGCTTTATTTTATTGAATTGTGATTTTAATGTCGTCTCCTCACAATGCTAAAAGCACCATAATAATGAAATGACTTTTTGCTTGGGATTTATGCTTTGAAACAAATAAATTTGAAACCCAACCAACATGAGGAAGTTACTTGTTCATTGGCCAGAGGTAATAATATAATATTTGGATAAAGACAGTGCCATGTGGTGTTGGTCCGTTCTATGATAAATAATTAAAAAATAAACCAATAAAAATAGAAACATTTTGAATGAATAAAATATTTTAATGATGTCCACAAGACCAAGTAGTCTAAGGGACCTAGAGTCGAAACATCAAGACAATCTTATGTTATTTTTGATATTAGATCTTCTACTATGAAGCTTGATCAATAAACCAATTGTATTATGTAGCCTAGGATCCTCAAAAAGCTCACTTAGGCTACTTACTTTCAAACTATTTTCATATTTAATCCGAATATCTGCATATGTTGTGCATTCAATGATGAAATGCCTTTCAGTTTCAACCACTCCTTTGTTATAGAAAATGCAAGTTCATTCTTCCCACTCTTCCTTTGGAACCATCCATCTACCAATTTTTCACTTAATATGATGCAACTCTGTCCTCAATTGAGACACTAAAATCATAGCCTTGCCTTTAAGCTCAGCCTACATATAATCATTTTCACCATGCTCCCACATGGGGTTGAATTCTTTGATATAATGTGCTTTTTTCCATCTATTCTAATTTGTCCACATGGCAATCCTGAATTTTCCTAACACACACTTCTTTATTTACTCATTGTTGTTAGGACATTATTATTAATTAATTTCCCACTTGGCCAACCATTTGTTGTTCTACTTCATCCATGTCTTCTTCCTCCATTCTAGTTTCTCCTCTATGACTATAATGGGCCAGCAATGATTATCCATGTTTCCATCCTTTTTTTAATAGTTTAGCAACTTGATTAATGCTGAAGCCTCCATTGGAAACATTTCTTCTTAAGCTAAGAGGATCTCATAGGGGACCACCATTTTGAATTTGAAGTTACTAGTGATTCAGTGTTTTTGAATTCTTTCTACCTGTTTCCACTTGTATTTTGACATGATACTACCCCAAACCTCACAACCATAGAGGACACTCAGTGTGATCAACAAACCAAAAAGGGTTTTTTTGGTTTTCCAATCCCATAATTCAAGTTTTATACACTTTATTTTAAGAAGGTAAGATGCCCTCCATCCACCGTGGATTCTCTTTGATTTGCATGTATCCCAGCTGAGTCTGTTGTGAAAATCAATTCCCAAATATTTGTACTCTTATACTATCTCTAGTGGGTTCCCTTAAAAAATAAAATTAACCTATTGTGTTATCATTTTTCTTGAAAAAATCATGACTTTGGTCTTGTTGATATTCACTTGCATCCTGACTTCCTGGAAAAAGAGCTCCAAGGATTTCAAATGTTGTCTCAAATCATTAGCTATTTTTGCAATTAGAATAAGATCATCCGCATACAAAAGAAACTTTACCACATATCTTGTACGCTGAATACCTCCCCCAATAGTTTTTTTTAACCAATATTTGATTTTGTCAATAGATAAACCAAAAAGAGTGAGGGATAGAGGGTAGCCCTGTTTGACCCCAATGTCACTGCCAAAGCATTTAGACATACCTGCACTAGTTCTGATGTTCACCCTCACTTGCCCATAAAGCTTATGCACTGCTAGCCTATACTCATCAAGAACACCAAGTTCCTCCATCTTGTTCCAAAGTTTGTCTCTGGGAACCATGTTAAAGGCTTTCTTCAAATCAATGAAGCAAGAAAAGGCTTCTTTTCCTTGAGTGTCCCAAACTTTTTTAATGAGGTGCCGAAGGGTTATGCAATGATCAATGGTAGAGTTCCTTGGTCTAAACCTTGCCTATCCTTTTTCTCTTTTTCCTTCTTTTTCAGCCCAACTATTAATTTTGCACTTTATCATGCTCCCAAAAAACTTTCCAAGAATAGGGTTGACCATGATGGTACGATAATTAGAAAGATTGTTGATATCCCCACTTTTGAAGAGAGGGATAACCACGCTAGTTCTCCATTCCACCATAAATCCACAATGTGTGACACTATTAAAAATTCTCTTGATGTGTGAAGCAAGAGGTTCAACCCCCCACTTTAAAAATTCAGCTTGTAGCCCATCAATATCCTGTGCTTTACCACATGCTAACTTATTTATACCTTGTTTAATATCTTCCACCGAGAAGAGCTCAGTTGGAGTGTTAATTATGGGAGGGTACCTTTTCTCTTGTGGTCATTCATAAAGAAGTTTTGCATACTCTACCCATTGCGTATCTATAATATTATTTTCTATTTGTTTACTATTTTGCTGCAACTCTCTTTAAAATCCTTTGGGTTTGTGCTTACCCAAGGTAATTAATTCTTTCCTCCTTGAGATCACATACGTCTCTTTTCTAGATTTTAGCAACTTCTCATATTTTTTCTTGTTTTCTTTGTTTGTTTCATTTTTTTAGGGATTTTTTTGTTGCCTTACACTCTTCATCATACCACAGCTTAGTCAAGAAAGTGTTTTAGACTCCCTTTTTAGATTGGGATCTCTTGAAAACCTTTAATGCTTTATGAATTAAAGGGATCAACATCTTGCTAAAAATATATTCACTAGAATCATTGTTTTCCTTTTCAGCTACATTATTTTTTACGATCTAAAGGTGTTGTTCAAGGGTAGCCGTGAAGAGCTCCTGATTCTCTTGATTCATGAGGATTTTCCCTTGTGAGTAGGTTTTAATTTAAGTGTGATGAACCTTCCCTCTTTGTTTCATGTTTCTAGGAATGCCAAGCTTAATAATGAGGGGCATATGATCAGATTTTAGTTCAAGATATAGAACTCCAACAACCTGGGCATAGATCTTTGAGAGTAAATTACATAGTCCACCACACTTTGTCCATTGTATGTTTTACAAGTGATACCACTTGATCTTGGCCAAGCTCTCATACCATTACAAATAACCATGCCATATAGGTTATAAAGACCGAGAAACTTCACTCTAAAATGTGTCACCGTATCATTCCCATCATAGGATGTCCTTTTCCAAGGCTGGTCCTCACATTCCTCAAGCCATAAAGGATTGGTGTCCCCTCCTTCTTCATTGCCCAATTGCAGACACTGATTATTTATTGTCCTAGAATTAAAATATCCAATTAAAATTATTTCTCATGAGGTGCTAAAAATAGAAATGTCTTTATTACAGGCTACGTATGGATCTTCACTGTCTAAATTTATCTTCTTGTAGAATTTTGAACCTTTTGGAGAAAAGTAACAAGCATCCATCCTAATTGTTACCTCCTTATCAATTATTTTCAACCATATGAATTGTTTTGTGTATCCTCTTTTTCTAATTTTACTATTTCATCCCATTTTTATCTTATTAACACTGTAACCGCTCCATTCCCTTTGCTTGTTTCAGTCCTTTCATTCTAAATTGAGTTTTTTTTTATATCCTTCAAAGTCTGGGACTTTGCATCCCTCATGTTCATGGGTTTATATAATAATAATAATAATAATAATAATAATAATAATAATAATAATAATAATGTATTTCCCCTTTTCTATGGGCCCCAACCCCAGTCCTCTTCTCCATGGATAACCTCTACAATTCCATCTTACCATGTGTAGACACTCCTATTATATTAAGATAAAAGAAATTAAAAGAGGCATTGACAACAAAGTTAAACATATTAACCAATGAATTAAAAATAAACCCTAAGATTAATGTAAAGTGGAAATCCAAGACTAACTTTGTTTTAAATTATATATATTTCATTATTCAACCAATCATGGAGGAAAATGAAACTTTTGTGAAATAAAGACTCATAATTTAATTAAAACAATCTTGGGGCTTCATTTTAATGGGGTCTAAAATGCAAAATTCTGTTCATAAGGTTTAAAGTGTTTGTTTTTTATTTTAAGAGTTCAAAATCAATGGATCCAAGTTCTCTTTAATAATTTGGGTTCATTGGTGACAACAAATGATGACTCACTAGGGAAATTTTCTTGAGCATTTTAAAAATCTAGAATCTCTAGTTCCAGAGCTTAATGTGAATAACCCATCCTAACCAAATAAAAAGAAATGAGAATTTAAATGAATGACATGTATTTGTTAACTATTTATTGATTTTGATTTCCCTTTTATTGTTATTGTTTTTTTTTTAATTTAAGAGATTGGTTCTTTTAAAACATGGTTTGACTTTTAATCTAGATTAAAAAACTTTATGTTTCAAGTTGTAGGTATAAGTTATTCCTTGATTAACATAGATCTATTTTTATATACATATTACATATCTACTTTGGCATAATTAGGCTACCAATCAAGTGTCTATATCTCTAACGAAGATACCTTATTCTTTTCTAGGCATGGCTCTATTACCACTAATCGTCATTACCTCTAGTAGAGATTAATTAATCACCTCTTTGCATGTGAATACATTTTTAAAGATATTAATATCAATGAAAATATTTAAGACGTTTAGAATCACTCTAGTGAACATGGTTGAACTAAACCTTAAACTTGCCTTTGCCAACTAGACTACTTGTCTTGTTTATTATCTCTTTTTTTTTCTCTCTTTTCTCTTGTAAGATCTCAAGAAATAAATAGAAATTTATGGTAATCACCTAAATCTAACTTATTCATGTCTACCTAATTTTGATCACTTTAAACTAGGTGTTTGACCTTGACTCTTTATTCTAATTTATTTTTGTGTGTGAAAGTGTTTCTTACCGGTTTGAGTGCCTTCATTTAGTTCATTCATGGGCTCTATTTGTAAATCCTTGGTGTCAACCTTTTTCTAAAGATAACTTACAATTCATCTAATTTTGGGACAACCCACTTATTGAAGAGAAACATATACTAAAATGAAACTAACCTAGTAAACAAAATGAAAAGAGAGCAAAAAAAAAAGGAACTAAAAAACATAACTCATTAGGGAAGATCAAAAATGTTTAAATGGAGCAACCTAAAAATAATGTTTTAGATACCTATCATTTACTGGTAGTACTATGCTTCTTCCCTTCTATGTCTTGAATTAGAAGGTTTTATACCCCAAAATTTCTAAGATTTGATAGGTCCCAACCATAAAAGTTTTAATTTATCATACTAACCCTTTTTCTCATGGGCTTTGTCCCACATCAGTACCAAGGTTGCAAATTTTGAAGTCTTTATTGGTGGCCTTCTTATCAAACCTTATTTTTATCCACATCTTGGTGTTTACTGAACTCTCCAAATTCATTTCCTTTCAATTATTCCATCTTGAAAATGTTATTAAGTTGATCTTTCACTACTTCTACTTATCTTTCATACTCTTGTTTGAACTGATAGGTTGGGAGAAGTAAATTGATAGGAAATATTAGCTCTTTACCATATACCAACATGTATGGAGAGATTTTTAAGGATTTATTAATCCTTGTTTTTTTACCTATAAGGCATATTTTAATAATGTATGCCACCCTCTGAGATGTTTACTTGCTAATTTTTTTTATTGCATTGATCAAATTCTTGTTGGCAGACTCAACCTCCCCTTTCACTAATGGGTAGTAATTAGAGGCAAATTTTGACATCAAAACATGATCATATGCCCACTCCTTGAATTATGTTGATTTGAAGGTAGGTTTGTTATCACATACTAGAGACATGGGAACACCAAATCAAGTAACAATATTTTACTCCTAGAACTTGATCACTTCAACTCTCATGATGTGTTTTGTAGAGTTATCTTTGATCCATCCAGTGAAATAATTTGTGGTAGTTAGGACCAATTTATGTCCTAGTGAGGAATTAGGATTTATTACTCCCATGAAATCTAATACCCACTGGGAAAATGGTTGCCTTTCTGTCATTAGTTTGAGTGTAATTTTTGCATTCTTTTCCCTTACATCAAAGATTTGATAGGGATGGCATGTTCTCATTATTTTGTGAGCATCTTTGAAAACTATAGGCCATCAGTAGCTTGCTCAAATAATCTTATGTGTAATGGTATCTCTGGATGAATGACCACTTCCAAAACCTTCATGAATCTATTGCATAACAACTTATGCTTCAACTTTGTCTAGGTACTAGAGATACACTCCATAATTTTTTATGTTTAACACACCATTACTGATCATATAGTGTGATGATTTAAATCTTAAAGCTTTGCACTAGGTTTATTTTATCTTAGGGGTAAAAGTATCATGGATAACATATTGATTGTTATCAACATATCATTCACTTTTTACATCATCATATTAAGCCGCAAAATCATTATCTTGGTATTCTTCTTCAAATGTCTCTTTTTTTTGGCTCTTTGATGAACTTTCCCTCCACAATCATTTGACATGTCACTTGTCCTTTGACTATTTTAGGTAATTTGATTTCCAAGTTAGACTCTTAAATGACAGATACCCACTTTCCTCTTTTTTTTCTAACTTGGTCTAGTTCAACAAAGATTTCATGGTCAGGTCAGGAGCAGTAGCATGTATTATGCTCTTCAAGATGTAAGCTTTGTATTTATTGATTGCTTTTACCAAATCAAAAGCCTTTTTTTCTATAAGGAAATACCTTAGCTCTATGTTCTTCAAATGAGTGCTCATAAATGCAATTGGTCTTTCATCCTCACATAAGTACATCTTAGTCAAAATAACTACAATTAAATTTTTCTGAGGTGAAAGAGTATAAGTTGAAGTCCAACACCTATTTTGGATTACTCATCAGTTGTTTAGTGATAATTGTATTCTTAATGTCTGAAAATGTTTGCTTGGATTTTTCATCCATTCCACTTTTGGATTATGTTTCATTATGTAAGAGCATCCAAGTCCACAAGAAATCTTACATCAACCAAAAAAATGAGTATGTTATTAGTAATAAGAGTGAGAAAGGAATTTGATGTATAGGGGAGATTAGTATGGTGTTAGTCAAGAAACCAAATTAAAAAAACACACTAAAAACTAACACCTCTAGCCTTGACACTCAAATAACTAGAGAACTACACAAATAACTAACAAGTTGAAAGCGAAATAAGAGATTTTACCTTCCATAAGAATAAGTGTTGTGAGTTGGCCATATTATGATGTCCTTAGTCATGTGAACAATAAATATTTTTCAATGAAGCTCCATTTCTCCACCTCTCCTTGTCACCTTGGTAATGTTGGTTGGCTCTGACTTGTCTTGGCTTATTAAATGGGAATGGTAACACTACAATGAATCTTTTTGGAAGTATTTTGGCATAAAAATTACACATAAAAATATTAAAGATCAATGTGTCCTCGAGGTCTTGTATTTATAGACTCTAAAGTTAATTCTAACCCAAGTGTAGTTAGGTTAGAATTAACCAAATTTGAGTTTGAATTAACCCTAGGTGAGTTAAATATAATCCTAATTGAGTTAAGGAGAGGACATGTAATTAATATTTGGGATAGAGATCCCATTAATTAGGCATGGCTCTCTATTTCTCAATTTATTGCATTTAGGAAGAAATTATG
The DNA here is from genome assembly GCA_037957365.1 of Torreya grandis. Taxonomy (NCBI): domain Eukaryota; kingdom Viridiplantae; phylum Streptophyta; class Pinopsida; order Cupressales; family Taxaceae; genus Torreya; species Torreya grandis. The sequence continues at coordinate 227,504 of JARHVA010001060.1, forward strand.
AATTCTTTGACTTTGAGGATGATGATGTTATCATGACCTCATATTTATTAAAAAAAAAATTAACTTTTTTTTTACTAATTAGACATGGAAAATTCACTTAAGCATTTAATTTGCTTTTATTTTTTAATTCATTCTACTTAGAATTTTTGCACTTTAAGAATTGTTCAAGTTCCCCACTTAATGGGTCCAAAGGCCAAACTACTAATTGCTAGGTCGCAAGGTGAATGGAGATGAATTTATGAGAGGTTATTATTGAATACAAGATAATACCTCAAATAGGGATGCCTCAACATGATTCTGAGTACTAATGTCTAATGTACAGATAAAACTGGGATGTTGAGTGATTCTTAGGTTTAATTTATATTTTTTGGTAAAAATCAATCTGAAGTCTGATTAGAAGCCAATTATGGCCAGAATGGGGTATCTACAATTTGCCCATATTTGGGAAGGCATTGCAAGCTATAGGAATAGTAACATATTCTCAAAGAATGAAAATTTTGTTAATGCCTATTGCTTTAGAAGGTGATGGAAGAGCCCTAGATGCCCCCTTGAGAGAGTAGATGACAAATAAGGTCGGTGATTGATCCCTCAGAAAGAAGGAAATGATGGGACCTAAAGGTAAAGGGGATGGAAAAGATTGATTTGCCCAAAGGAGATTATAATTAGTGACACAATGAGATGCCCTATTAGGGTAGATAAAAAGGATGATTTGCCCAAATTTAGTTATAATCATCAGCATAATGAAAATAATTATTTACCCAAAGGCAGTTATAATCATTAGCATAATGGAAATGCCCTGTTTGGGTGGATAAAGATAATGACTTGTCCAAAGGTGGTTATAATTATTAGCACAATGAAAACATGCCCTAGTAGGGTGTGGAAATGATAATGATTTGCCTAAAGATAGTTATAATCATTAACATCCAAATAAATTAAAACACAATGATTTGCCCAAAGGCAATTATAATCATTGACATTGTAGTGGTTGGGACAATATGGTAAATTATAAAAATGGGATTATGTACTGAATTCATATGCACGGAGTAAAATTAAGCTAGTACAAAGGATAGGCATGAATTTGGGTTACCTGTTAAGATAGAGATGCATGTCCTAACTAACAGGGGTTAAAATTTATTTATGAGTTAATTACTATGCATTTGAGTAATGTTTGGATATGTCATGGATTTTTTAAGTGAACAAGGAGAAGTAACGTGGCACAATTGTTTGTAAGATCCATCGAGTTGATTTTTATTGTAACGCATGATGGTATGCACCATGATATAAAACACCATGATAACCTAGTTGTAATATGCATACAGACTGACACCTGATCTAATAAATACAGGGAAAAAACACTAATAATAAAAACCATGATGACCATGTTGACGTATGAATATGGATGGACTTAAGTATAAGGCACAAGTAATCACCCTATGAATGCATAGATACTAAGTCAAAGCACAATAATGAAAGCAAATAAATAGGCAAACAAACAAAATAAAGTAAAACACCAATAAACAAAATAGTGAACAAAACAATCAAAACAAAACCAAACAAGCAAAAACAAGGGTTAATCATAATATTAGCGTAAATAGAAAAAAATTGTTTATGCATGTGCAATATAGGTGTTATGCCTTGTGATAGGGTAACCCCTAAGCTAGTCAACAATGACATAGGTATAACAACACAGGGTTTCCCCTTGGTGATAACGAATAATGACACAAACAAACAAAATGAGAGAATAGAATAAAAATAAGGGGTAGCTAAGCTGAATCTAGATGCATAGGCAAGTAGATGTTGCCTTCATAGTTCAATGGATGCAAGATCTAACATGAACTTAAGGCTAAATGTAGTTCTCCCAAGATATTAGAATATAAGAAAATTGATGATAAGGAAACATGATTTATGTGTAGAGGAAAATGGGAATGATCTCGTAAAGTGGAAAGTGTGTGATAAAAGATGGGATGATGCTCCAAAATGATGAAAATGTTAAAACAAATAAGGCATGAAATCATGAGAGTATGATTTAGGCTAAAACCATATTAAAAGATAATAGACAAGTGTTCACACATGAACTAGGTTCATAATGCTTACTACGTCTAAGGATGAGAATGAGAATAATCTTGAAAAATGGTGAGAGCATAAATAACTCGTGAAATGGTGAAAGCATAAAATGAATCCAACTAGTTTTTTGTGTATCAAAGTAGAATACACAATGTGCAACAAATAATCTTGAAAAATGATGAGAGCATAAGGCTTAAGGCTAGTAAGGATGGAGAAACTAAAGGACAAGTGGTTACTTATGAAATAGTTAGGAGTCCTTGAATCCTTAAGGTAAATAAGTGGTAAAAAAGAAGGGAAGGTGCAACTGAGTTAACTTGAGATACCCCATGTATCCAAGTACTGCCTACATAGCCCATGGGAACCTCAGGTTGATGTAAGTATCCTAAAAATGGGAGGAAAAAGATCAAGATGCTCTAGAAATAAATTGACTAAACAAAATGGCCAATCCTAAAAAAAATTGATGGATTTATATCTCGCATTGAAATTCTAAGCCAATTTTCATGATTTTGTGATTTTTGTGATTTTCTAGATCTTTTACCAATGTTTTTGGAATTTGATAAGCATCTCAACTCAATTGAGAATGACAAAATACCAAATGGTCCAACACATAAATTTCCAAGAGCATGGATTAATGTGCTTAGAAAATGGTGAGAGCGTAGCTTAGGGTGCTCACAAAATAAAGAAAGCATTAAAAAAGGGTGACTAAGCTGACGTCAACATAAATCAAGTGTTTCATACATAGTCCCATTAGGACCTCAAGGCATGGTAAATGTGTTGATCCTAATTTCCCCATAGGTAGTTATAATCAAGAAACAATAGCATAGGTCAATGATACTAATTTGACCAAAGGTAGTTATAATTAGTAGCATTAAAAATGAAATATAATGTGACAACAATAAAGAATGTAATTGCCAAACCACTGTCATACTGGTCCAATATACTACCTCTATCTAGAATACCAAATCAACTACTTAAAATTTGTGTGAATCTTCTATGAATGTGTTTTAAGAACCAATGGATCATAACCAAGGTCAAAAGGATGGGTTGGGAGGGTAAAAACAACTTTGGTCGATAGCGAAGGTATGGTAGGAAAAACATATGATATAATACAAGGAAGATGATGATATGGTATAATATAAATGAGCCTCATAGACAATACTTTAGGTCCCTCAAGTAAAATAATACTTGAGATGTATGATGTTCATGGGCTCATCAAGTTCATCTCCATCTGATGTAGCGATCATGTATGCTCTAGAGCCATAATTGGCAACAATGACATAGGGACCTATCCAATTAGGCTTGAATTTTTGACTCTTAATTTTCTCGACCATGGTGTTGTTTTAGTTTCTTTGAGAACAAGATCACCAAGATCAAACTCTTTATGTTTTCCCCATCGATTATATTGACCACATAGCTTGTTTTGATATGATTGAAGGTTGTTTATAGTGACCATGCACTTTCATCTAGTAACTTTAGCTCTTGCAAGTAAGGTACTCTATAATCTTCATCATCCAGGATGTATTTTAAAAGATATACAGAGAAGGTAACTCAACCTCAATGGGAAGAATGGCCTCAGTGCCATAGACTAGGGAATATGGTGTGGCTTGTTGGAGTGTGGTAATTAGTATGATATGCCCAAAGGGCATAGAAGGTCTTCAAGTGCCAATCATGGCCAACATCATTGATAATATTTTTAAGGATGTCAATGGTCGTATTGGATGCCTTTGCTTGACCATTACCTTGGGGGTAATATGTGGTAGAAAAATGTTGAGTGATGTACTCAACACAGAGTGATTTGATATCCTTATTCTTAAACGATCTATCATTATCAGATATAATATCAGATGGGATACCATAGTGGCAGATGAGATGGTTGAAAATGAATTTGAAGATTTATTTTCTAGGCACATATGTGAGGGTTATAGCTTCAACCCACTTAGTGAAATACTTAGTAATGATAAGGATGTGTTTATGGTCATCAGATGAGGTGGGGTTAATATTTACAATGAGATCGAGTCCCCATATAGAAAATGACCATGGTGTAAGCATCAGGTTGAGTGTTCTGGCTAGAGCATGAATCAAATTGGCATGCCTTAGACATTTGTCACACTTTTTGACATAATAATCTACATCTACTTCCATAGTTGGCCAATAGTAACTAGTATGTAGGAAATTTTTGGCCAAGACAACCCTACTAGTGTGGGCTCCACATATTCCATGAATTTCCCTTAATGTTAATGTGGGTTCTGCTGAATTTAAAAACAAAGTAGAGTTCCATCAAATGTTTTATGGTAAAGGGTTAGGACAAGTAAGGTATATTGGGAGGCTTGGTGTGTAAACATATTTTATTATTTATGGGATAGGTCTAGTGGAAGAACATGGTCATGGAGGTAGTTGTATAGGTCTTAATACCAAATATAACTGGAACCAACAATGTCACAGATCATAGTAATGGTCAAAGGTTCATGAGCAGGTGATAAAAGATGTTCAATAAGGAACTGATAGTCATTTGCCTTGTATGTGCTACATATCAGAGAACCGATGGTGTCTATGGCATCTATTATCTTGTTACTATCCCTAGGTATGTGTTAAAACTATATGTGGGAAATCTATTATTTTAGAATGTCCACCATGGCCTTGTAAGGTACCAACTTATCATATTTGATCTGAAAGTGGTATGTATCTTGATTAATGATTAATTAAGAATCACCATAAATCATGAGATTTTGGATGTTCCATTGTACTGCTTGATGAAGCCCTACAATGAGTGTTTCATATTCAACCATGTTATTAGTAAAAGGAAAGTTGATACATAATTATTTGGGAATAAGATCCCCATGTGGTGTAATAAATGATATGCCTACCCCTGATCCATGCAATGTGAATGAACCATCAAAATATAGCTTCCAATGCTACTCCTCATGAGTTTTTTCTATGATGGTCATGATGGACTCATTTAGCAATTGAAAAGTGAGTGGTTTGATGTCTAAAAGGGGAGCTTCAGCCAGCTAGTTTGTAAGTATTTATCCCTTTATGGCCTTTTGACTGATTTACTTAATCTCAAACTCACTTGGAAGCATGATCCATTTATCCATTCAACCCTGTAAAGTTATCTTTGATATTAGATACTTAATTGGGTCTACTTTGGCAATGACTATGGTCTTGTTATTAAGTATGTAATGATGCAACTTCTAGGATATAAAGACCATAACTAAACAAGCTTTTTTTATTGGCTTATAGTTGTGCTCATATGTGACCAGTGTATGAATTAGATAGTACATGACATTCTCTTTCCCATTTTCATCATGCTGAGCCAAAAGTGCCCCTAGGGCTTTATCAGTGGTAGATAAGTATAACAAAAATGGCCTCCCTGGCATTGATGGTAACAAAACTGGCAGATTGGCAAGATATTACTTTAGATATTGATAGGGTTTCTAAAATTCTTCATCCCAAATAAATTTAATACCTTTCTTTAATAAGTGAGTAAAGGGATGGCATTTATTAGCCAACTATGAAATGAATTGCCTGATAGATTAGATTTTGCCTTGTAAACTATGGAGTTGCTTCAATGTAGAAGGTGACAACATCTTGGTAATGGCTTGTACCTTGGTAGGATCAACTTCAATGCCTCATTGAGAGACAATGAATCCTAATAATTGGTTTGAAATGACACTAAAAACACACTTATTGAGATTGGGTCAGACCTTATACTCACAAAGTCATTCAAATATCCTTCATACTACTATTGGATGATCTACATGGGTCTTTGAAATACCCAATATGTTGTCAATATAGTCTTCAACAATCATGCATCTTGTCATGAAATATAATGGTCATGGATCTCTGATATGTGTCCCTAGCATTTTTTAGGCCAAATGACATAACCTGATAGCAAAATGTTCTCCAAGGAGTGGTGAATGTTGTCTTATGGCACAATCCTGATCTAATTGTATCCTAAAATTCCATCCATAAGGGAAAGCATTTCATACCCAGTTGTGGAGTCAACTATCATGTTGATATTCAGTAAAGGAAAGTCATCCCTAGGGAAGGATTTATTAATGTTTCTAAAATCAGTGTAGATTTTGATTCCTTCTAGATTTTTACTAATAGGAAAAACATTTGAGATCCACTCTAAATAGTTGATCAGTCAGATGCATTTCACTTCCAAGAATTTTTACAACTCTTTTTATAATAATACAACAATACAAAGATACATCTTACACTTTTTCTAGTTCACAAGCTTGGCATCAAGATGTACAAGGTGATGTACAACCAAGGTAGGGTCTAAACCTAGCATGTCTAAATAGGCCTAGGCAAAAATGTCAACAAACTCCCTCAAAAGGACTACAAATATTTCATGTTCCTCTTCAGTGAGGGACGCACCTAATTTGTTCCACCTCGAGTCATTTATATTTCTAATGTTGACTTCCATAGTATCTTTTACTAGGAGATTTGAACCATCTTCCAAAATGGTTGACAAGGATGCGAATCGACCTATAATGGTAAATTCATTTGGTTGGACTAGTTCTTCAAGCTTTTCCAAGCAGGATGAATCTGAATCCCCTAATGGTAGCAATGGCCATGTTATAAATGTTGTAGAATATTCTCAAAATATTTGATCGAAGGCATGTTGTTCCTTTATGCTAAACTCAAACCTAAAATCAAGTTCATTGTTGGTGGTCTTTTGAGGTTCATTTGAGGAAAGGTTAACACCCCTATCTAGTGGTGCCTGCAATTAGGTTTTCACCAAAAGACTGACCTTTCTCTTTACTCTTACCCTAGTCCAAAAGTGCCTCAAAGAGGTTTTCACTTTGTAACCTCAATGTTTTATTATTTTGTTTTTGGATAAAGGTGTTCACCTGCTCTCCAAAATAGGCAATAAGATCCATTTTGAGAGAATACCCTTTTTTGTGGTCTCTCAATGAAACATTGTCTATTGGGCCTAAAAATTGGCAAAAGATCTCATCATTCTCAAACTCATCTACATGAACTATGGATTCATGTTGATCCCAGTCTATAAGTTGAGGATGATAAAGGGGAAGAGTGGAATGTTAGATTACTAGGGTAATAGTGAAAATGGTATATGGGCCAAACAAGTTGGTACTAGAAAAGTATTCATAAATGCTATGATCAGAGTCTATTTTAATATTGGCATCATCGTCACTAATCGTTAGCATTGGAACATGAATAATATATGTAGGGTCACCCCCAAGTGGTTTAAATATGAGAACATGGGTTTATTTATATTGAGTCATATAAATAGGTTCAAGAGTACCTTTGTGGTTTACCCCCAAGCCTCCTCCTTCATAGGCTTTATTATCCATTATCCTATTAGGGATGGGATACTTTGTACTACATCAACAATTAACTAATTTATCTTTGTATAATCATCATTTGCAAGTGGGTCCTCTTCTTTACAAGTGGCAAGTGTGAAAATAATAGGTTTTGGGCTATGAAGCTTGCCTTTTCACCATTCCATGCAAGTTGGCTTAGCTTTAGGTCTTCCATAGGGCTTGGAGTTATGTGGAAGTATGACAATGTGGAATGTGTCATGGGTAAAATAATATCTTGGGCCGTTGTATGAATGGTAAAATGATTAGAAATTTAGAGAGGAGGTGAATGTGAAGATGAGTCAAGGCTTTCTAGGTATATATAATTGACCTCTATCAATTTGACAAGTATCTCTTTGTCTTTGCCCTTCTTGGGTATTGGGTCCAGGCCAAAATGGTAGTTGTAACTTTCATACTCGACCTCCAAAATTTTGTAGAGTTCATAAAGGTGTAGATCTCCATGGATAGTTATTTCCATCCTTGAGTGAAGGAACTTGATACATTGGTGTAATGTTGAAGGGATTACATGAATTTCATGTATCCATGGTCTACCTAAAAGTGAATTGTATGAAAGGTCTAAGTCTAACACATGGCAAAGTGTATCATGGGTTAAGGGCCCAATGATTACTGACAAGCTTATGGTTCCTTGTGATTCTCATTCTTTATTGTCTTAGGCTTTAATAGTAATAGTTTTTGACTAAAGGTTGGCTATTATATATCCCAGATGTTTAATGAGCTTTAGAGACACAATATTCAACCCCGATTTATTATCTATAGGACATGTTTGACTTTGTGTCACATGATGACAACTTAAATGTATAATGGGTTGTTATGGAGAGGACCAAGGGATGACATATCACTTTGATCAAAGGTAAACTATTGGTCTGGGGCTAGGTGTCTCACCAAGGCTTAGAATTTGTCTAAGGTTATGTCATTTAGAACTTGGGATTGGCCTAGGATTTATATTAGGATGTTCTTGTCGATGGTAGACATACACAATAAATCTAGAATGGAGATTTGTGCAGGTGTCCTTTAGAGTTATTCCATAATGTCATATGTATTTTCCTTAACAATGGTATTTGGCTTGTTCTTAGCCAACATAGTAGTTTGGATCGATTCATTGGCATGAAGTTGTGGGCCTATGATGGTAATTTTAGATCATTGAGTTGTGATTGCACAATCCTAATTGGATATAGAACTATTGTTACTAGAAAATGATGCAGATGGGCCAAAGAGGATAATTCTTGATTGTAAATGCACTTGGTTGTGTTCACAGAGCAATGAGGATTTATTGGCATAAGGTCCTAAAATAGTAATCCTTGTTTGTTGTTATTCTTGGCTATGGTCACATGTCAAGGAAAGATTACTAGCATAGGTAGATTGATTGGTATTGTTAGCTAATGGTCCTAGTTTATTAACACTTGGTCTAGGATTTATGGTAATAGTAAAAACATTCCCACCTATAATATGACCTACAACTTTATTGTATTCATGTGCAACTACGTAGTAAGTTTTTTATTTGTAAAAATCATTTTGGCCTTAGTTTCTACCATTATGTTGATGTTGATGTTTTTGTTATTGGTATTATTATTGTTGTGGTTATTATTTTTATTATTGTTGTGGTCTTTATTGTTTTTGTTGTTGATTTTTATGCCATGGAAAAGGATTTTTATAGATACCCAGGTTTTGATTGGATGTAGATTCTCTATTATCCAACTAGATTTCCCCATTTTCTAACATATTTTCAATAAGGTTCTTCAACTACACATAATAGTGTACAGAATGTCCATGAACACAATGGTATTCATAGAACTCATGCTCTTTGTATCAGTTTGGATATGGTATACCCTTAGGATAGTGTTTTAGAGTCAACCAACTAATTATCTTGGCCACGAATAGCTTGCAAAACACTACTTCAATATGTTCCCCAAGGTCACTGAAGCCTCAAGGAGTGGGCCTTATTCTTGGAGGAGGGGTCTGCAAAGGTGGTGTTTATGACATTTGAGGAATTTATCTAGGTTTCTATGGAGGCTGCACTTACTAAATAGGTAACTGATGAGGAACAACATGCAGCTGCAACATAGGTAGAGAATATGCTATTTTTACCATTTAGACATGACATGGCTCAGTTACTCCATTACCAATAACATTCTTGTTGCAGTTGTATGGTTTATATTTTTCATAGTTATTGGTTTGAGATGGTACAGATACTTATGCTTGGACTGGGCTATGGCTCTAACTTGGGCCTACATTTTGGCTTTGGTTTTGATTCTAATTTGAGGAGGTTAACTTGATAATCTATTTGTTGTTAAGGGCCTTTTCAATCTATAAACCTTTGTCAATGATCTCCTTGAATGTGTATGCACATTGGATCTCTAAAATATAATATATATCACTATGTAAATTTTTGGTAAATACATCAGTTAATTACTTATCTGAGAAGTTGTGGGCTAAGCGACTAGAAAGCACTCTCCATATTTTTAAGTAGCTTATAAAGCTCTCACTAACTTGTTGATTGGACTGATTCAAATCTACTAATGAAATCTCATGCTAAGAGATCATCAAAATCAAATACTAATTTTTTTGGTAACTTGAGAAACCACTCTAAATCTTATCCAACTAAACTTTGAAGAAAAAAAAGAGTAGGTAAAAGTCACTATAAGCCACTAGCTGGGAAGTGATAAATAAATCTATTAGATGTGCCATAGGGTCTCCTTTACCCTTGTACTTGTTAAATTTTAGTGCTTCATAACCTAGAGGAAAATGTATCGAAAGATACTCCATGTTCAATGGGTATGAACACATGTCATCTAATTGGAATTTCTTGGGTTGATTCCCTATTTGAATGGCAAAAATCACATCCTTCATTTATTTTAGTTCTTGGACCAAGAAAATGGATGGTACATTTGTTTGAGGTTGTGGATGGGTGGTCAAAGGTGGATTATCTTAACCAAGCTATAACATAGGTATGGGATGTTGTGTAATGTTGGTTTGATGGGTGAAATGACCAAGAATATGCAGTTGTTGATATTGCATGCATTTTTTATAAACACTCTTATTCAAATTTGGTATATGGCCTTGGGTCTGAGGGAATTAGGGTTATGATGGAAGGATATGGATTTTTGATCTATATTTTTCCTATTGAGGTTGAGTAGGGACTTGATACCAACTACTTGAACCTGGCTGAATAAAGGGGACTTGCTATTGACCAAGTTCCTATCTCAAAATTTGTGGCACTTATTGAGTAAAAGGCAATTATTGCCTAATAGGTACTTGTTGGATATTGGTGCCAATTTTGTTACACAAATACCTATTTTTTCAAACTCTATGTTTGTTGGATGTTTGAAATTTATCTTTGACCAGTAGAAATACATTGTTGATTAGATAATGTTTGTGATTATAAAGGTATATTAGTTTGAAACTATAGAGGTACATTTGTCACTAACTATTGAGGTGGAACATTTGTTTCCCCTTGTTGAGGTGGCATAGTGTTCTACCTCTACTACAGTATAAAATTAGACTGTGCCTATTATTGTGGAATATTAACCATCACCTGTTGAGGTGGGATAGAATTTATCACTTGTTGTTGAGGTAAAACATTGGCCAGTGCTTGATTATTTACCCCATGTTGTTGTGTGATTGAAGAAGTATCCATTTAAGGATTGGGAGTAATTTTTTGTGGTTGGGAAGTAGGCATTGATTCCATAGCTATTGTGAACTACTCATGGTATTGACTAGAGGTACTTGTGAATTATTTGTTGGTGCATTTGTCTCACCTTGGCTTAGATTGGAAGACACTTGCGTGTTATCCATTGTATTTGGCACATTGTCTTGAGTGGAAGCCATAATTACTTCTTCAATGAAAGGTACATTGAACATGTCCCCTACCAAGTTAATTTGTTCAAATGGGTCTACACCTAGATTAACTTGACCTTTAAAATCAACTAATACTCATATTGAAGGAGTTAGCTCTATGAGAGGATCATTCTATATGGACATGGCATTAAAATTTTGTACTAGGTTTAGGTAGGTCTGATTTGCTTGTTGCATCTACATGAATTAGTTATCCATAGGGCCCTTTCCTCTCGCAAGCATATTTGGGTCTTAGTATGAAACTGATATGAGTTTTTGAGGATAACTAGTAGAGGGTTTTTATGTAATTTGGGTGTAAGGTACATTTCTCAACACTTTAACTAGACTAGGTAGGTTTTCATGGGGGAAGTTCACTGGAAGATTAGCCCTAACCTCCACAACTCTAACTAAAACCTCATCCTTATTTTCAAGCAAGTGAGGATCAAACAAGTATGGGTCATAAGTTGATGGCATAACAACTTAGTATGGTTGGACTTGTACTTGTTCTACAATAGCTAGCACATTGACAAGATATTGCATTGCTTGCTATTGGTCTTGCCCTGAATAAAGAGGTGTATTAACCAAGTAGTGTGTTAATATGTCTTAACTTTGTTCCACATATTGAGCAATGTAAGTAAGATAGGTATCCATCTCACAAAATACATCATTTTCATATGGGTATTGAATAAATATTTCATTCATAACCACGTTATCATAATTTGGGTTTTACATGGTTCCACTACGTGTGTAGCAAGGCATATCCAAATTAACAACTAATTCTTTGCAAATAAAAATGTCTAGAGTTCTACAAACTCTTAAAATGTAGTCTAAATGACAAATGATCTAAACTTGGTATGTCTAGAAACTTGGTCTAATAGGCAAACTTGGTCTAAACTTGGTCTAGGAATGGAGCTATTATCCAAAATTTGATCAACGATAAACTCAATCTAAAAAGTCCTCAATGTCTAATGTCAAAGGTCTCACACAAATGGTCAAGTGAAATACAAATTTGAATGCCAATTTTGGTAAAAGTGTTTCAAACAACTCTAATCTAGGTCTAAAAATGAAAAAAAAGGTAATAGGTCTTTAGGAACATGACACAAATCTAGGCTCAAAATAACCAGGTCTCAAATAAAAGGTAAAATGATAGTATTTTGGAAACATGGTACAAATATATACTTAAAATTCACTAAGTCTTAAAAGGGTAAAATGTTATGTCTTTGGAAAAAAAGGACAAAGCTAGACTTGAAAACATACTACTTCAAAGTAAAAAATGACAAGATAATTAATCTACCAGTTTCAAACACTTGGACTCAAAATAGGCATAAAAATTCAAACACAAACTTGACCACTGGTAAAAGACATTGGACTTTAGGAATATGCATAAAACTAATTGTGAAAATCAATTCAAAGTAGTAAAAACTTAAGAACGAGGAGTAAAACATTCAAGCCCAAGTGATGAGCAAGACTCAAAGGTAAACTAATTATGCTAATGTTGTAACTCGAGAGAGATTTTCAAACTTAGTTATAAATAATAAAAGAGATGCAAGGCATATGAATAAAGAGATCACTTCCAAAATCTAGGCATAAAGATCATCAAAGCAAGCAAGGAATTAGTCTAAGTTACACAATCCAAAAATGAGAGGTAAACATCTAAGCCAAAATTAAGCAAGGCATAGGCATAAAATAATCAATGTTTATATCTAAACTTTACAAGACCAATTTCAAACTTGGTTTCTCAAATGGATGACATTCTAGACAAAAATTGAAGACATGATGATACCAATCATGGACCAAAAGGCACATGTGATTTCGAACTCAAATAGGCACAAGTCAAATAATTTGAGCATCATAATGACATTATCTCACTCAAAAAGGTATGACAAATGATGTTGTTTCAAAAATTTAAGGCAAAAACATAGGATGAAATGGGTAGCGTAACGACACCCCTTTCAAACAAATGACACACAATTTTTTTTTATAAAATACTAAGGCAAAGTGTGTATCAAACGGATGACATAACACCTCTTTAGGATAAAAGGGGTGTACAAACATGACTTGATTTTTACATGATTTGGACATGTGCTTTGACAAATAATGCAATTAAAAAGAAAAGACACAAAAACACCTAAGTGTATCATCCAATTTCTAAAAACTGACAAGGTGGCTTCGTATCATTAAATTATGTCTATATATTCCTTCTTGAGAGGAAATAATTTATTAATTAAAAAAATTAGATGCACATGAAAATTAGGGTTTTTATGCCCCCTCTTCTCTCAATAGTTCATATGATGACATGGAACTTTAGGCTACTTGCCCTACATTGATAATATTTCCACAGCAAGTGGGGTTTGTCTAAAAACTACATTTTTTGCATGTTTAAAATGGTCCCATATGTGTGATTAACACTATAGTGAAACATGCCATTTGGATCCAAGATAATTGACTTGTTATAAAAAGGTCTTATCCTTTTTACAACCACTACATCTATCAATTGATTGGTGTAGTTTGATCTCTGAATTAGGCCATTGTTCTGAGGGTAGTAGTCACTAACAAAGGTAATTTAACCACTCAAACTATTGTCTCAATTATTCATCAACTAAATTTGTATACCCCACCATGGATTGGGGTTGAAACGATGTTGGTAGATGAATTCTTAGGTCAACGCTTCCCTAAAGAAATTATGGGGAGGTGATGAAATCCCACCCACAAGTTAAGATGCAAGAAATAGATATAAGACTTTAATGTTGTTTTAGGATCACCCAAGTCACTTGGATCTTAGGAAGTGCCTTTGTGACATTCCTTATATGTTTGGAATAATGATAAAATCAATGGATAAAGTGCTTTTGAGTTACCCAAGTTCCCTAAAGGGGATGGAGGGAGAGCATACATGCTAAGTCTATTTTGCAAAAACAACATAAATAACAAGTAAAATGATAAACAAACAAGCTCTTAAGAGCATTTAGTCTAAGTTTATGTTCATTTTAAAGCTCCAAGTGAACTGTGATGTGAAATTTATCCCCTTAATTTTATTTTTTGATTTGATAATTTTGAAAAATAAAACAAAGTGACTAAACAATTTTTAAGCACTATTTATGTAAATGTGATTTGAACTTTTAAAGTGATAAAAACATCTTTCTTTGGTCTTTGGGTCCTGCAAAAAGTGTTAATAGGTTTTCTTGTTGCTTGGAAAAATTGATATCCTTGTAAGTTAGCTCAAAAAACATAAAATCACCTCTTTGAAATGATTTCATAGTTACACAGTAAATTACAAACTGCAAAATTGTTCAGTTATAAAAAACACAGTCAAAACCCAAATTCTTAAAACTCATCGTGGATGATTTCATAGTTCTTAAATGAAATTTGATGATTTTTCTACTCCAACCAATAGTTTCATAGTTCATGTGAACAAATTCATAGTTTTTGAGATAATTTCGTGAATCTAGGAAACTTGCAACAAAACATAGAAACACATAACAATGATTTTACAGATTTGTGGTAATTTAAGGGTTAAAAAAATGATTTTGCCACTCTATAAGATGAATTCTCAACTCTAAAATGCAATTTTACTACCTAATAATGTGATTTCATTATTGAAAACAATGAATTCACTACTGAAATAGATGAATTTGCTAATGTGAAATAATTTCATAGTTATCTTTAAAAAAAGCAAAAAAAATATATCATTTTTCTTGTAGAACAATTTCATTGTTTTCTCGATAATTGTGTCATTTTTTAGCTCAATTTTGTAGTTTCGTAGGGCCAAGGCTAAATAAAAGCAATTTCATAGTTTTTAACGGTGAATTTGTAGATTTGGCTAACAATTTCATGTTTTACTTTGTCGAATTCATAATTATGCAGCCACAAATTTGTGAATATACAAACACAAAGAAAAAAATATAAAAGTTAGCAATAAGTCAAGAAATTAAGATCTATAATGAAATCTTATTGCTCCAAAAGGCTCCCAAAATACTCCAATCAAGCTTATTGGGTGTGTGGTCCCATTGAGAGTGCCATTATGTGAGCAAGAAATTTGACATAGAAAGGAGATTAGATGGTGTTAGTCAATAAACCAAATCAAATTAAACACACTAAAAACTAACACCTCTCACCTTGACACTCAAAGAGCTAGAGAACTACATATATAACTAATAAGTTGAAAGCAAAAAAAGATATTTAACCTTCCATGAGAGCAAGTGTTGTGAGTTGGCCATGAAATGATGTACTCGATTGTGTGAACAAGAAATTTTTGTCAATGAATCTCTATTGCTCCACCTCTCCTTGTCTCCTTGGTAATGTTGGTTGGCTTTGGCTTGGATTATGAAATGGGCATGGTAACACTACAATGAAGTTTTTTAGAGGAATTTTGGCATAATAACATTACACATAAAAATATTAAAGATCAATGGGTGGGGCCTTGTATTTATAGCCTCCAAAGTTAACTCTAACTTAAGTGTAGTTAGCTTAGAATTAACCATGGTTGAGTTTGAACTAACCCTAGGTGAGTTAAGGCCAACCCAAGTTGAGTTAAGGAGGGGACATGTAATTAATATTTGGGATATAAATCCCATTAATTAAGCATGTCTATTCATTTATTAATTTATTACATTTAGGGAGATATTTTGAATTCTTTGACTTTGAAGATGATAACATCATCATGGCCTCATATTTATTAAATTTTTCTTTTTGAAATTTTTTATTTCACTAATTAGACATGGAAAATTCACTTAAGTACATAATTTGGTTTCATTTGTTAATTCATTCTACATAGTATTTTTACACTTTAGGAATTGTTCAAGTGCCCTGCTTAATGGATCCAAAGGCCAAACGACCAATTATTAGGTCACAAGGTGACTATAGATGAATCCATAAGAGATTACTATTGCATACAAGATAATACCCCAAATAGGGATGCCTCAACATGATTCTGAGCACTAATCTCTAATGTGTGGATGAAATTGAGACATTCAATGATTCATAGGGTTTATTTACGTTATTCAATAAAAATCAATTTGAAATCTGATTGGAAGCTAGTTATGGCCAAAATGGGGTGTCTATAATAAGTAGCAATAAAGCCCTTGCATGTTATGATAGTTTGTGGTGTGTTTCCAAGAATCACGTTATGTTTGTATGTTATTGCAAGTTTTGGTTCTATTCCATAATTATACAAGATGAATATGCTTTAGTGATTGTTGGTGAAGTTTTTTTCTCACCCTACAAGTATGATAATAACTTGTATTGAGCATGTAACTCTGTATTGACCTAACTAGTGGTGCATCATCAACAAACATGATTCTAGACTTTGGTTTTGGATATTTTTCTTCTACACTTAAAAAAGTTTAGCATGAGTCATTTGAGCACTTGGTGGTATATTGTGATAAGATCAATGCCATATATGAGGGTTGCAGTGAAGTAAAAGATCTACTAGAGGATTGAGTAATTGTCATATGAAACTACATAACTAGAGGTTAACTAATCATTGGTCGAAGGATCTATGTCAACTACCTAATTATTTCTTGTTAATATGGTTTATTTTGGAAATAATAGATCTAATACTACATCACATGGCAATGTGTTATGGGTGATCATAACTATGTGCATTTAATGATTATGTTTCATTGTGATGTGTTATGAACATTTAATGTTTATGGAATTAGTGGGTGGTTGAGAACTTTAATATAAGTAGGTGGATCTTGTGCCTATATAAACAAATCTCTACACTATTGAAAGGGATTCAAAATCTATGAGGTGAAATATTAGAGTTCAACTATTAGTGTGAATAATTAGTAGAGATTTGTGCATAAATCTAGTAAAGCGACATTGGGTTGAATAATGTCCCTACTAGGACTTAGGGTAACACTGTGGTATTTGTAAGCCTGCAAGCTCTATGTGTGTACATGTGCCTATTATAATCCAGGTTTGGCTAAATGCAAAATCTCTCATTTTTTATTAATAAAGAGTAAATTCTTGTGGTTTTTATTACATTGCAATGATTTATTGTGGGTTTTAAAGTAGAATACATATCTTCATTGAGACCCCTAACTATGATTACATCATTTGGTATCAAAGTGAGGAAACAACCCTCAATTTGGAGATCAAATATTGACAAGCCTCCATCTTTGTGAAGGTGGGTATAGAACAAAAAGTGTGTGAAGTGTGTGATCTACATACATTTTTAAGGGGTGTAGTAATAGATTTGAGGTTGTGAGAAGTCAAGATGCCTTTGAAAATAGTGGGAAGAGTAGGCACAATATTCACAAATATGACTAGAAGACTAGATGAGATTGTAGAAATGTTGTGAGTAGAATTATCTTGAGGTATGATGTGAGAACTGTAGAAGTTGAAGTGCAAAAAGTAGATGAAGAAGAACTAGGACCAACAAATGATCAACTAGATGAGGGAGCTGAGAATCTTATCTAATCTATATCCAAGATTGGGAGAGGAACATGAATGGAGTTATCATATTTGTCTAGAACATTGAACCCATAGGGAATAATAGACATGATCACATAGATGGAGGAGTAATTTGAGTTTGATGAAGTAGAAAATGAGTGCAAGACAAGGGTTGTGTAGACAAAATTGAAGGGAGACATAGCTCTATGGTCATATGAGGTACAACTTGAGCAAAATTATAAGGATAAAGATAAAATCACCCACTAGGAGAGAATGGTTCTGAAGTTGAAGGGCAAGTTTATGTTTGAAAACTATCAACTGGATTAATTTAACTGGTTACAAAATCTAGACAAAACAAGTTGAACATGAAAGACTACACAAATGATTTTTATAATTACCATTATCTAGGCTAATCATAGTGAGTTGGACCAAGAAAAAATGACATGATATATCAATAAACTATGATGGGTAATATAAGATGAGATCAACATAGATAGATTTCAAATGATAGACAACACATATACATATCATTAAAAGAGAAGAAAAAGTTGATGGATGGGAAAAATACTAAGAGAACCAGAGGCAAGATCAACAATGGTAAATAAAAATTATGCACTGACAAGGTAGTGAAGATGACATGAGTAATGTGTAAGGACCACAAGAAAGGGGTGGATCCACTTCAAGGAGAGGGAGAGGAAGTTTTGGTAGAGGAAGAGGAGTATGGTTTAGAGGAACATGCTTTAGGAGTGGGGAAGTTGGAGACCATGAATATGAGTGCCCTCATGCTCATGATGATGGTGAGAAGAAAGGAAGTGGTAGAAGCTTAAAATTCCTATAAATAGATGTAGAGTCCATAGAAATACATCATGCATATGAGTTTGAGTAAGGAGAGAGTTTATTTATATAAATAATAGTCTTTAATTGTCAGAGGGAAGAGCGAGGAGGTGAGTCCAAGAAGACATCATTTTTGGACCAAGTATAAGACAAGGAGTAAATGTTGTGGAGTTGTGGTGGATAGAGGAAGCACAAAGAATCTTGTGTCCATAGAGATGGTTATGAAGTTGGATTTGGCACACAAATCACACCCAAATTATTATAAAGTATCCTAATTAGTGGAGGGTTAGGATAGCATTGTGCAATAGCAATGGGAAGTGGAGATGAAGATTGGAAAATACATGGTCAAGGTTTTGTGTGACATCTTACCGATGGACACATGCCATGTTTTTTGGGGAGGGCATAGTTGTTTGATTGGGAGTTGTTTATGATGGGAGATAAAATAATATGAAAATAAAGAAGGATGAACAAATTTATATTTTGAGTCCATTAAAGGAGAAGTATGGAGAGGTTACACACCAAAGTTATTTGGTCTCAATCAGAAACAAGGAACACTTGTGTAAGGAAGAGAAAGAAGTGTGAGAGAACATAAATATTGATGTCACATAGAGTAAGGAAAGAAAGGATGTGAACTATGATAATTCTAGAGTGATCTCAATAGACAATGTGGCAATAAAGTGGAAAATTGGATTGTGAAACACATACAAATTAAACCAACCCAAAGGGAGTGGGAGCTGGCACAATAGTCACTCAAAATGCTATAAGTGGAAGAGGACAATTTTTGACCCAATTCATCAACCATGCAAACTAGGAGGCATGAATTATTTTTCATGGCATAAGAAAGCACTAAGGCCTTTGGAAAAGTAAGAAAGGGTAGTTTTTTCACCTAGCTCTAGTGTGTGAACACTAAGCTTGCACTTTTTTCTCACTCAGGGTGTATTATGCATGAGCATTCAGGTTCACAAGAAATCTTGCATCAATAAAAAACATGAGTAGGTTGTTATTTATAAGCAACAATGAATCCCTTAGATGTTTTGATGGTTTGTAGTGTGTTTCCAAGCATCAAGTTTGATGCAAGGTTATCCCATGATGACCCCAAGGTTGATCCATTTTTGGTCTTAATTTGGTCTAGTGGATGTCTTACAAGAGATGGAGGTCTTAGGAAGTCTATTTGTGGAGTTTAGGTAGTCTTTTAGTGCATAAAATTTGAATTAATGGTTTCCTACCAAAATGAATAGTTTGAATATTTGAATCTTAACAAGCCTTCTTGAGAGACTTTTGAACAAATTATGAAGATGCAGATGTATTAAGTGTGTCAAGGGGTTTAAATAGTATTGAAGGTCCACTAGATGGTTAATAGTATATAGTTGTGAGTCTATATGTTATGTATGTGAAAATCAAGAACTATGTTATGCATAAAATAGACCTCCACATAGTCTAAAGCATCTAGATTCAGTTATGCACGTTAGTAGGAGTCTAGAGGTCAGTTTTATTTTTGGATATATCACATTCCATTTGAAGGAGTTTAAGAAAATAATGGAAAAAAACGTGTATGAAGAAGTTAATATGTTTTATAAAACCCTACTATTGAATGAAGAAAACAGACCTCTATTGAAGGTCTTTGGAATATTATTGTTTGCATTATTTAGATGATGAATGAATACATTGAGATTAATGACAAAATGAACAATGGATTTGTTTTAGGTATGTTGAAAGTTTAATGGATATTCAAGGAGTTACCCTTGTTATGGATAAAAAACATTCAAAACCTGTAATGGTGATTTTTTATTATATACAGGCAGATTCGTGATTAATGAATGATCAATTGGTATTTGATAATGATTTTAAATTTTCTTTGAGGAGTTTAGAATAAGGTGTGAGATTTTAATTTCAAGGTTTTATTAGAGAGTCAATTGGTATGTAGAAATACATATCATAGACCCCTATTCTCATAACAATCATTGTTGCTTAAGTTGTGAATATGATCTTTGAGTTGGTTTTCAATAACTAGAACATGTTTAAGTAAGTATTTCTCTATTGATAATCTATTTTCACTATGTACTTGTGAGGAGGAATTTCTTTCAAAGACAAAAAGATACAACTATGTTCCCTATTGAAGGGTATAATTATATAGACTGTACATTGTTCTTTTGGAAGGATACACTTTAGGAGCAAGTCATAAATTCCATAAAATTTTTGGAAAGCATGATTGGATGATTTTAAAGTTTTTTTCACCTTCTATGTAATCAAGAACAAGGTAAGAGATATTAAACTTTGTTACAAGCCTGTAACCAGTCTTTATTTTGGCACAATCAAGAGAAAGGTGAGAAGAGCCCTTGAACAGAATGTGTTTCAAAAAATCCATTAATGGTATGAGTTTTAAGAGGTTCAATAAAGGTTTAACAGTTCATATATTCATTAATAAGTATCAAATAAACCCACATATACCTAAACCCCTACTATCATAATCTTGCAAAAGTACAAAGAGACCTGTACTCTCATGTTAGGTGAGTAAATAAGCTCCAAAAAGTTATCTATCTTATATGGAAAGTTGTAAAAGATTAAGACATAAGTTTCTAAGGTATTTTGGGGTTTTGAAACGATTTCAAACAACATATATTCATTTTTGAATGGTCTCAGCCTGAGCAGACTAGGTGAAAACCCTAAACAAGGGTTTGAGTGTTTCTAAGAGTTCTAACCCTAGAAAAATGCTATAAATTTGTAATCGACTATATTGAGGATGATCTAACTGATGAAGGTGATTTAGGACTAAATTAGTATGGTATATATGGTATTATTTCATAGTGTCAATAAAAGAGGTCTAATTGGGCCTTAAAAAAGGGTGTTTTGCAAAGGAAATGATAGTTAGAGGTAGTTTCAAAACCTGAGGCTTTACACACACTTCTAAAGTGAATAGGGAAGAAAATATGAAAGACTTATGATGATGAGGTGGTGTTGGAATCAAGCCTTGGAAGGTTTAGGATTGGTCAAGGTACCATAAAAGAAAGTGAAGAGTGAGATAACACAAGAATGCAAGCATGGTAGCCAAGTTCATGAAAGAGAGGATAGCTGAATAGAGTTTGACATTGTAGTTGAGATGGAAAGGAGATGGTTTGGATATGACACCAACCAAGGGAATAATATGAAGAAGAAGGAGGTATCCCATGAAGAATTCATGAATACTCCAAACATTCATTCTAATAAGTTATTCTATCATGGAGGTACAGGTAGGGAGCATGTAGAAGACAAAGAAGAAGAAATTGTCAGTGAGATGGGCAATATGCAACAGGCCCACGAGAGACATAAAAAATAAGAGATAATTCAAGTGAGTATGCATCCCATGGATGTGCAAGATTTAGAGATCAGTCAAGATGTTGAAGAGGTACAACAACAAACTAAGCATGTATATGATTATGAGGTAAGCAAAGGACAAGTATAAGTAGTGCATGAGATAGAATGGATAACCCAAGGAGTATTGAATTAAGAGGAATACATATTTTCAGCAGTGTTTGATAATGGATTGAAGAAGAAGGTGGATTAGATTGAAGAATAGGAAGATTGGAGTACACCTGCATGGTAAGGAGGAAAAGGTAGCATATATGTTTTGTTTAACACTATTGTTTTATGTGCAGGTATGAAGGTGAAGTGAAGGAGGCCTAGATGTGGGGCCCAAGAGCATGTACACCTTTATGAGAGCCAATTAGAGGTAGACAACGTCAAGAGGAGTTCAATGCATGTGGGCAACATCATATACCATATGCATCATTCCATACATGTGGCAAAGATTCTTCGGCTTGGTAGCATGATGCAAAGACATCCCATGATGACTCCAAGGTTTATCCATTTGTTATCTTAATTTGGTATATTAGATGTCTTATAAGAGAAAAAGGTCTTAGAAATTCCATTTGTGGAGTTTAGGTAGTCTTGTAGTGTAAAAAATTTGAATTAATAGTTTCCCACCAAAATGAATAGTTTGAATATTTTGAATCTTAACAAGCCTTCTTGAGGGACTTTTGAATAAATTGTGAAGTTGGAATATGTATAAATTGTGTCAAGGGGTTTATACACTATTTAAGGTCCATTAGATGGTTAATAATATATAGTTATGATTATATATATCATGTATGTGAAAATCAAGAACTATGTTATGCATAAAATAAACCTCCATGTAGTCTAAAGCATCAAGATTCAGTTATGCACATTATTAGGAGTCTAGAAGTTAGTTTTTTTTTTGGGATATCTCACATTCCATTTGAAATAGTTGAAGAAAATAATGGAAAAAAATATTGTAGTAAGAAGTTAATATGTTTTGTAAAACCCTGCTATTTGAATGAAGAAAACATACCTCTGTTGAAGTTCTTTGGAATCTTGGTGTTTGCACTTTTTAGATGATGAATGAATGCATTGATATTGATATTATAATGAAGAATGTATTTATTTCAGGTATGTTTAAAGTTTAATGGATATTCAAGGAGTTACCCCTGTTCTAGATAGAGAACATTCAAAACCTGTAATGGTGATTTTTGATTATATACAAATAGATTCTTGCTTAATGAATGATCAATTAATATTTTATAATGATTATAAATGTTCTTGGAGGAGTTTGGAGTAAGGTTTGAGATTATAATTTCAAGGTTTGATTATAGATTCAATTTTTATGTAGAAATACATATCACATACCCCTATTCTCATAACAATCATTGTTGTTCAAGTTGTGAATATGATCTTTGAGGTAAAAATGACCTTTGAATTGGTTTTCAATAACTAGAATGTGTTTAATTAAGTCTTGATATATTGATAATATATTTTCACTATGTACTTTTAAGAAGGAATTACTTTGAAAGACAAATAAGAAACAACCTTGTTCCTTATAGAAGAATATAGTTATGTAGACTGTGTATTATTATTTTGGAAGGATACATTCCAAGAGTGAACATTAAATGCCATAAAATTTTTGGGAAGCGTGATTGAATAATTTTAAATTTTTTAAAACCTTTTGTGTAATCATGAAAAAGGTAAGAGATATTAAACTTTGTTACAGGCCTGTAACTAGTCTTTGTTTTGGCACAATCAAGAGAAAGGTGAGAAGAGCCCTTAAATAGAAGGTGTTACAAAAGAATCCATTAATGGTATGAGTTATAAGAGGATCAAGAAAGGTGTAAGAGGTCATATAGTCAATAATAAGTATCAATAAACCCACAGACACCTAAACCCTTGTTGTCACAGTCTTGTAAAAGTATAAAGAGACCTATATTCTCATGTTAGGTCAGTAAATAAGCTCCAAGAAGTTATCTATCTCATATGGAAAGTTGTAAGAACTTAAGATAGAAAATTTGAAGGTAGTTTGTGGTTTTCAAATGATTTTAAACAAAATATATTCATTTTTTAATGATCTCAGCCTAAGCAAACTAGGTGGAAACCCTAAACTAGGGTTTGAGTGTTTCTAAGAGTTCTTACCCTAGGAAAATGTTATAAATTTGTAATCCTAATATATTGAGGATGATATAACTGATGAAGGTGATTTGGTATTGAATCAGTATAGTATGTATGGTACTTTTGTACTATGTCAAAAAAAGAGGCCTAATTGGGCCTTAAAGAAGGGTGTTTTGCAAAAGAAATCATAGTTAGTTGTAGTTTCAAGACCTGAGACTTTACATAATTATAAGGGGGTCAATCAAGTCTAGAACAGTAGTTGGTTATTGAAATAACCACCTTGATTGACTATAGAAATATAAATTTGATTAAGGAAGGCTACAAGCCTTGTAAGGATTAAATAAAGTTATATTAAAGAGAGTAGAGTTGTATAAAGATAGAGTTGAGAGTTTAAAAAAGGGTAGAGAGGATTAAAGGGGGATGTATAAACATAACTAAGCCTATAGAACTTGAAAAACTTGTGAGACGACACCTAACACCAAGGCCAAATAGGGAATTTTACATGAGGAATTATATTAAGAAGTTTTTGTCAAAAGGAGTGGATTAAGAAACAAAGGTTAAAAATGTTATCTTTATACATGCTCTGCATCATTTTGGTATCAGAGCTTAGGTAAAGATTTTATGGATTGTGGAAAGGATTAACAATGTGTCTTGAAGTGAAATGCAAGATAGGAGATCAAAGGCAGTGCTCCATGAAGAGAGTTAATAGGGAAGAAGATGATTTGGTCGGGATAGTGACCTAGCTGATTATTCCATTAGTGATAATAATGGAGGCTACTAAAGATGTTCTAAAGGAGATAGAACAAAGATTAGAAAGAGAAAGAAATGATAGGCAATAAGTTGAATCTTTACAAGCAATAATGAATGAGAGAGAGAATAGAGAAGTGGTATAAGAGAGACCACATGAACATGTAACAATAGTTTAAGAGGGCATGAGGTAGCACCATGCAAGGTAGATTATACCATTGGTAGATGGCACAATGAGGAGATATGAAGATCCATTGAGATAAGGACCAAGACAGAGATTTCAAGGTCAATGTTGGAATTACAAAAGAGGACATAGGGAAGCAGAGTGTTTAAGGAATGTGCACAATAGTATGAAATAATAGAGAGTGAGAGAGATGATTGATGAGAGAATATATGACAAAAATGAGTCATTGCTCATGACGAGAGTCTTAATATAGTAGAAACAAATTAAGGAACTAATCCAAAGGAGGAGCTTATTTAGAAGTAGATGTAAGGCCCATAATAAGGTATGTAATTTGGTTATTGATGGTATTAGTACTAAAAATATAGTTTCATTGGAGATGTTGCATAAGTTGAGGTTGAAGAGGATGCCATATCTAGAACCATACATGATTGCATGGGTTCAAAAGGGACACTAGATAATGGTAAGTGAACAGACCTGGGTTAAGTTTTAGATAGGTGAATATAGAGATAGTGTATTATGTGATATTTTACCTATAGATGTGTGTCATGTGATGTTAGGGAGGCCATGGCAGTATGATATACATACCATACATGATGGGAAGGTAAATACATATGTTGTTAAGTAGCATGGAGGTATATGTACTATTACCCTTGAAAGGTGAAGAGGGAAGAAAAGATTAAAGACTTATGATGATGAGGCGGTGATGGAATCAAGTTATGAAAGGTTTAGGATTGGTCAAGGTCCCAAAAAAGAAAGTGAAGAGTGAGATAACTCAAGAATACAAGCATGGCAGCCAAATCCATGAAAGAGAGGACAACATATTAGAGTTTGACATTATAGTTTAGATGGAAAGGAGATGGTTTAGATATGACACCAAACAAGAGAAGAAGATGGACAAGAAGGAGGTAGCCCATGAAGAAGTCATTAAGACTTCAAACATTAATTTTAATAAGCTTTTCTATCATGAAGGTACAAGTAGGGATCATGTAGAAGATAAACCAGAAGAAATTGTCAGTAAGATGGGAAATATGCAACATGCCCATGAGTGACATTAGGAAGAGATAATGCAAGGGAGTATTCATTCCATGGATGTGCAAGAGTTAGATATTAGTCAAGATGTTGAAGAGGTACATCAACAAACTAAACATGTATATGAGTATGAGGTAAGCAAAGGACAAGCACAAGTAGTCATGAGATAGAATGGGTAGCACAAAGAGTATTGGTGAAGGAAGAGGAATGAATATTTATAGTAGTGGTTGATAATGGAGTGAAGAAGAAGGTGGATCAGATTAAAGAAGAGGAAGATTGGATTACACCTGCATGGCAAGGAGGAAAAGGCAGTAGATATGTTTTGTTTAACACTATTGTTTCATGTGCAGGTATGAAGGTGAAGTAGAGGAGGCCTAAATGTGGGGCCCAAGATCATTTACACCTATATGAGAGGCAAGTGGATTTAGACAACTTCAAGAGGATTTCAATGTATGCAAGTAACAACATATACCAAGTGCATCATTCCATACATGTGGCAAAGATTCGTTAGCTTGGTAGTATGATGTAAGGGCATCCCATGATGACCTCAAGGTTGATCCATTTTTGGTCTTAATTCGGTCAAGTATATGTCTTACAAGAGATAGAGGTCTTAGGAAGTCCATTTGTGGAGTTTTGGTAGTCTTGTAGTGCATAAAAGTTAAATTAATGGTTTCTCGCCAAAATGCATAGTTTGAATATTTGAATCTTAACTAGCTTTCTTGAGGGACTTTTGAACAAATTATGAAGTTGGTAGATGTATCAAGTGTGTGAATGGGTTTAGATATTATTTAAGGTCCAATAGATGGTTAATAGTCTATAGTTATGATTCTATATGTCATGTATGTGAAAATCAAGAACTGTGTTATGCATAAAACAAACCTCCACGTAGTCTAAATCATCAAGATTTAGTTATGAACATTAGTAGGAGTCTAGAAGTTAGTTTTATTTTTGGATATCTCAAATTCCATTCAAAGGAGTTGAAGAAAAGAATGGAAAAAAAGCTTTTATGAAGAAGTTAATATGTTTTGTAAAACCCTGCTATTTGAATGAAGAAAACAAACCTCTATTTAAGGTCTTTAGAATCTTGTTGTTTTCATTGTTTATATGATGAATGAATACATTGATATTGATGACTAAATTAATAATGAATTTTTTTTAGGTATGTTAAAATTTTAATGGATATTCAAGGAGTTATCCCTATTCTAGATAGAGAACATTCAAAACTTGTAATGGTGATTTCTAATTGTATACAGGCAAATTATTGCTTAATGAATGATCAATTAGTATTTGATAATGATTATAAATGTTCTTGGAGGAGTTTGGAATAAGGTTTGAGATTGTAATTACAAGTTTTAATTAGAGATTCAATTACAAAAATACATATCATAGACCCCTCTTGTCATAATAGTAATTGTTGTTCAAGTTGTGAATATGATCTTTGAGGTAAAAATGATATTTGAGTTGGTTTTAAATAACTAGAACATGTTGAAGTAAGTCTTGCTCTATTGATAATCTATTTGCATTATGTACTCGTGAGGAGGAATTTCTTTGAAAGTCAAATAAGATACAACTATGTTCCTTGTAGAAGAAGATAGTTTATAGACTGTGTATTGTTCATTTGGAAGGATATATTCTAGGAGCGAATCATAAATTCCCTAAACATTTTGGTGAGCATGATTGACTACTTTTAATTTTTTTTGAAACTTATGTGTAATCAGGAACAAGGTAAAAGATATTAAACTTTGTTATAAAACTATAACTAGTATTTGTGTTGGCACAATCAAGAGAAAGGTGAGAAGAACCATTGAATAGAAGGTGTTACAAAAGAATCCATTAATGGTATGAGTTATAAGATGTTTAATAAAGGTGTAAGAAGTCATATAGTCTTTGATAAGTATTAGAAAAACCTACAGACATCTTGTAAAAGTACAAAGAGACATGTATTCTTATGTTAGGTGAGTAAATAAGCTCCAAGAAGTTATTTATCTTATATGGAAAGTCTGAAAAGCTTAATACAAAACTTTTGAAGTTATTTTGGGGTTTTGAAATGAGTTCAAGCAAAATATATTCAATTTTGAATGGTCTCAGCTTGAGCAAAGTAGGTACAAACCCTAAAGTATGGTTTGAGTATTTCTAAGAGTTCTAACCCTAGGAAAATGCTATAAATTTGTATTCCTACTATATTAAAGATGATCTAACTGATGAAGGTGATTTGGGACTAAATGAGTATGTTTTTTATATTATTTTTTCACTGTGTCAAGAAAAGAGGCCTAATTGGGCCTTAAAGAAGGGTGTTTTGCAAAGGAAATCATAGTTAGAGGTAGTTTCAGGACCTGAGACTTTACACACACTTCTATAAAGGTCAATGAAGTATATAAAAGTAGTTAGTTATTTAAATAATCACCTTTATTGACTATAAAAATATAAATTGGTTTAAGGAAGGATACAAACCTTGTAAGGATTAAATAAAGTTGTGTTAAAGAGAGCAGAGTTGTATAAAGGTAGAGTTGAGAGTTGGATAAAGTCTTAGAGTTGAAAAAGGGGTAGAGAGTATTAAAGGGGGATGTATAAACATAAATAAGCCTATATAACTTGAAAAACTTGTGAGAAGACACATAACACCAAGGCCAAATAGGGAATTTTACATGAGGAATTGTATTAAGAAGTTTTTGTCAAAAGGAGTGGATTAAGAAACAAAGGTTAAAAATGTCTTCTTTGTACATGATCTGAATCATTTTGGTATAAGAGCTTAGGGAAAGATTTTATGGATTGTGGAAAGGATTAACAATGTGTATTGAAGTGAAATGTAAGATAGGGGAGCAAAGGTAGTGCTCCATGGAGAGATATAACAGGGAAGAAGATAATTTGGTTAGGATAATGACCCAATTGATTTCTCCATTAGTGATAAGAATGGAGGATATTGAAGATGTTTTCAAGGAGAGAGAACACATGTCAAAAAGAGAAAGACATGATAGGAAATAAGGTGAATCTTTGTAAGCAACAATGGATGAGAGAGAATAGAGAAGTGGTACAAGAGAGACCACATGAACATGCAACAACAGTTTAAGAGGGCATGGGGAAATACCATACAAGGCAGATTAGACCATTGGTAGATGGCACAATGAGGATATATGAAGATTCATTGAGACAAGGACCAAGATAAAGATTTCAAGGGCATTGTTCAAATTATCAAAGAGAAGGATGCAGAGCAACAAACTGTCCAAGGAATGTGAACAGTAGTATGTAACAACAAAGTGTGAGAGAGATGAATGAGAAGAGAGGACATGACAAGAATGAGTCATTTCTCATAAGGAGAGTCTTAATGCAACAAAAGCAAAGCAAGGAACTAATCCAAAGGAGGAGCTTATTCAAAAGTAGATGTAATTCCCATGGTAAGATATGTAATTTGGTTATTGATGGTGGTAATACTAATAGTATAGTTTCATTGGAGATGGTGCAAAAGTTGGGGTTTAAGATGATTGTATGGGTTCAAAAAAGACACTAGATACTAATAAGTGAATGGAGTTAGGTTTAGTTTCAGATAGGTGGGTATAGAGATAGTGTATTATGTGATATTATGCCTATAGATATGTGTCATGTGATGCTAGGGAGGCCATGACAGTATGATAGATATGCCATAATGATGGGAAGGCAAATACATATGTTGTTAAGCAACATGGAGAGGTATATGTACTATTACCCTTGAAAGGTGAAGAGGGAAGAAACTATGAAAGACTTATGATGATGAAGCGGTGTTGTAATCAAGCTATGGAAGGGCTAAGATTTGTCAAGGTACCAAAAAAGAAAGTGGAGAGTGAGATAACACAAGAATGCAAGCATGAAAGCCAAGTCCATGAAAGAGAGGACAAATATATAGAGTTTGAAATTGTATTTGAGATGGAAAGGATATGGTTTAGATATGACACCAAACAAGAGAAGAAGATGGACAAGAAGGACACAACACATGAAGAAGTCTTGAAGACTTCAAACATTGATTCTAATAAGTTGTTTTATCATGAAGGTACATGTAGGGAGTATGTAGAAGAAAAACAAGAAGAAATTGTTAGTGAGATGGTCAATATGAAAGAGGCCCATGAGAGACATCAAGAAGAAGAGATAATGCAAGAGATTATGCAGCCCATGGTTGTACAAGAGTTAGAGATCAATCAAGATGTTGAAGAGGTACATCAGTAAACTAAGCATGTATATGAGTATGAGGTAATTAAAGGACAAGCACAAGTTGTGCATGAGATAGAATGGACATCACAAGGATTATTGGTGAAGGATTGGGAATGAATATTTTTAGTAGTAGTTGATGATGGATTGAAGAAGAAGGTGGATCAAATTGAAGAAGAGCAAGATTGGAGTACCCCTGTATGACAAGGAGGAAAAGGTAGCAGATATGTTTTTTTTAACGCTATTATTTCATATGCAAGTATGAAGGTGAAGTAAAGGATGCCTAGATGTTGGGTCTAAGAGAATGTAAACCTCTATTAGAAGCAAGTGGAGGTAGACAATTTCAAGAGAAGTTCAATGCATGCAGGCAACAATATATACCAAGTGCATCATTCCATACATGTGGTAAAGATTCTTCAACTTGGTAATATTATGCAAGGGCATCCAATGATGACCCCAAGGTTGATACATTTTTGGTATTAAGTTGGAATAGTATGTGCCTTACAAGAGATATAGGTCTTAGGAAGTCTATTTGTGGAGTTTAGGTAGTCTTGTAGTGCATAAAATTTGAATCAGTGGTTTCTCACCAAAATGCATAGTTTGAATATTTGAATCTTAACAAGCCTTCTTAAGGGAATTTTGAACAAATTAAGATGTTTGCAGATGTATCAAGTGTGTCAAGGGGTTTATACAATATTGAAGGTCCACTATATGCTTAATAGTCTATATTTGTGATTCTATATGACATGTATGTGAAAATCAAGAACTATGTTATGCATAAAACATACATCCACATTTTCTAAAGAATCAAGAATAAGTTATGCACATTATTAGGAGTCTATAAGTCAATTTTATTTTTTCATATCTCATATTCCATTTGAAGGAGTTAAATAAAATAATGGAAAAAAAATATTGTATGAAGAAGTTAATATGTTTTGTAAAACCTATTATTTGAATGAAGAAAACAGACCTCTATTGAAGGTCTTTGGAATCTTGTTGTTTGAATTGTTTAGATGATGAATTAATACATTGAGATTGATGACATAATTAATAATGTATTTGTTTAAGGTATGTTTAAATTTTAATGGATATTCAAGGAGTTGCCCTTATTCTGGGCAGAGAACATTCAAAACATGTAATGGTGATTTTTGATTATATACAGGTAGATTATTGATTAATGAATGATCAATTATTATTTGATAATTATTATAAATTTTCTTGGAGGAGTTTTTAATAAGGTTTGAGATTTTAATTTCAAGGTTTGATTAGAGAGTCAATTGGTATGTAGAAATACATATCACAAACCCCTGTTCTCATAACAATCATTGTTGTTCAAGTTGTGAATATGATCTTTGAGTTGGTTTTCAATAACTATAATGTGTTGAAGTAAGTCTTGATATATTGATAATATATTTTCACTATGTACTTGTGAGGAGAAATTTCTTTCAAAGACAAATAAGATACAACCCTACTCCTTGTAGAAGAATACAGTTATGTAGACTGTGTATTATTCTTTTGGAAGGATACATTCCAACAGTGAGTAGTAAATTCCCTAAACATTTTGGGAAGCATGATTGAATAATTTTAAAGTTTTTTTATCCTTTTGTGTAATTAATAACAAGGTAAGAGATATTAAACTTTGTTATAGACCTGTAACCAGTCTTTATTTTGGCATAGTCAAGAGAAAGGTGAGAAGAGCCCTTGAATAGAAGGTGTTTCAAAAGAATCCATTAATGTTATGAATTATAACAGGTTCAATAAAGGTGTAAGAGGTCATATAGTCATTAATAAGTATCAAATAAACCCATAGATACTTAACACATGTTGTCGCAGTCTTGTAAAAGTACAAAGAGACTTGTATTCTTATGTTAGGTGAGTAAATAAGATCCAAGAATTTATCTATCTTATATGGAAAGTTTTAAAAACTTAAGACACCAATTTTTAAGGTATTTTGGGGTTTTAAATGATTTAAAACAAAATATATTCATTTTTCAATGGTCTTGGCCTGAGCAGACTAGGTGGAAACCCTAAACTAGGGTTTGAGTGTTTATAAGAGTTCTAACCCTAGGAAAATGCTATAAATTTGTAATCCTACTATATTGAGGATGATATAGCTGATGAAGGTGATTTATGACTGAATGAGTATGGTATATATGGTCTTTTTTCATTGTGTCAAGAAAAGAGGCCTAATTGGGCCTTAAAGAAGGGTGTTTTGCAAAGGAAATCATAGTTAGAGGTAGTTTTAGGACTTGAGACTTTACACACACTTCTAAGGGGGGAAATTAAGTGTATAAAAGTATTTTTTTAATTTAAATAATAAACCTTTATTGAATATAGATAGATAAATTGGTTTAAGGAAGGCTACAAGCCTTGTAAGGATTAAAGAAAGTTGTGTTAAAGAGAATAGAGTTGTATAAAGGCAGAGTTGAGAGTTGGATAAAGTATAAGAGTTGAAAAAAGGGCAGAGAGGATTAAAGGGGGTTGTATAAACATAAATAATCATTTATAACTTGAGAAACTTGTGAGAATACACCTAACACCAAATCCAAATAGGGCATTTTGCATGAGGAATTGTATTAAGAAGTTTTTGTCAAAAGGAGTGGATTAAGAAACAAAGGTTAAAAAAAAAATTCTTTGTACATGCTCTACATAAAAATTAATTTTGTATGTTACCACAAATTTTATTTCTATTCTATGATTATGCTTTAGTGATTCTTGTTGAAGTTATTTTCTCACCACATAAGCATGTCAATAACCTGCCTTGAGCATGTAAGTTTTTATTGACATTAGCCATTGATGCAACATCAAGTATAAAATTCTAGACTTTAGTTTTGGATATTTTTATTCCATAGTTTTTAATTATTAACATGAGTCATTAGAGCACTTGGCAAAAATTTAGGGTAAGAGTAGTGTCAAATTTGAGGGTGGTGGTGAAACAGAAAATATTCTAGAGGATGGAATACTTGTAATGTGAAATCACAAAACTAGAAGCTAACTAATAGCCAAGTGAAGTATATATTTGAAGTACCTAACCAATTTTATTTAGTATGGTTGATATTTCAAATAATAGAGCTATTACTACATCACATGGCGATGTTTTATGGTCATCAAACCAATATTATACATTTATTTATTGTGGTGCATTATGATGTGTTACAAATATTTAATATTTGTGGCATAAGTGGGTAGGCTAGTTTTTAATTTAGGTAAGTGGATCTTGTTCCTATATAAATAGATCACTCCACTAGTGAAAGGGACTTGATCCCATGAGGTTAAGTATATAGTGTAGCTATGAGTGTAGTTATTAGTGTAGCTATTAGTTTTTAAGCTATATTTGATTAAGTGTGAAATATCTTATTTTTTATTAATAAAGAGTAATTTTTTGTGGTTAATATTATGTTGCGTTAATTTCTTGTGGGATGCATGGTAGAAAATATCTCTTCATTAAGACCCCTAATAGTGATTGTATCATTTGTTATCAATGTGAGGAAACAAGTCTCAATTGGGAGATTTAAAATTTTCAAGTTCTCCATCTTTATGAAGGTGGGTAAAGAATAGATATGAGTGAAGTGCATGATTTGAGTAAGTTTGATAGGGGTCAAGCAATAGATTTGAGGTTGAGAGAAGTCAAGATGCCTCAATTAAGAGTGGTAAGAGTGGGCACAATAGTCACACATATGACTAGAAGACTAGAATAGGTCATAAAAACATTTTGATCATGTAGACAAAGTTGGTTGTATTGGAGGAAGATAGAAGAAGAGGATTTGTCTCGAGGGATTATGTGAGTGATGCACAGGTTAAAGCAGAAGAAAAAAATAAAGAGGAATATGAAGAATACATGATCAAATGGATGAGGGAGAAGAGAGGATTATCAAAGTTATATCCAAGATTGGAATAACATGAATAGAAGTTTCATATTTTTTTTAAATAGTGAACCTAGAGGAACTAATAGACTAAATCATGTAGATGGATGATTACTTTAAGTTTGATGAATTAGTAGATGAGTGAAAGATAAAGGTTAAAAATACAAATTTTAAGGGACAATATGGTGCAAGGAGGTATGACTTGATTAAAATCATAAGGGTAAAGATAAAATCACCCACTAAGAGAGAATAACAACAAAGTTGAAAGGAAATTTTCTCCTTGGAGACTATCAATTGGATTTGTTGAAGAGGTTGAAGAATTTGTGAAAAAACTCTATGTAATATTTCACGCTCAAATTTTTTTGTCACAGTTTTAACCTCTTCAACAGATGTGTTGTTATGGTGAGATGGACCAAGAGAAAATGTCACAATACATGGATCATATAAGATGAGATTAACATAGTGAGATTATCGATATTAAAGGAAGCATATCAATATTCCCTAAGAGCAGAAGAGAAGTTGGTGTATAGGTAGAATAATGTAACAACTAGAGGGAATATTGGTGGTGGTAAAGAATAATTCATGCATGAGCAAGGGAGTGAAGAAGGAACTAGTAATGAGTAAGCACCATGAGTAAGGGGTGGAGCCACTTATATGTGAGAGAGAGAGAGTAAATTTTAGTAGAGGAATAGGAGGAAGGTTAAAAAGAACATACTTCATGTGTGAGGAAGTTTCACATCATGAATATGAGTGCCCTTATGTACATGGTGATGATGAGAAGAAAGGAAGTGGTAGCAACACATAAGTCCTACAAAAAATATAGAGTGCATGGAAATACATCATATAGATGAGCTTGTGTAAGGAGAGAGTTTGTTTGTATAAATAAGAGTCTTGAAAATCATAAGAAAGAGAAAGGAGGTGAGTCAAAGAAATATTTTTTGGACCAAGTGCAAGACAAGAGGAAATGTTGGAGACTTGGTGGATAGTGGAATCTCAAACAATCTTGTGTCCACAAAGATGGTGACAAAGTTGGGTTTTGCATGAAAGTAACACCCAAATCTTTATAAAGTATCTTGGTTAGTGGAGGGTCAGGATAACATTGTACATGAGAAATGTAAAGTTGAGATGAAGATTGGTAGATACAAAAATAAGGTACTATATGACATCTTACTAATGGGCATAATCCATGTTTTAGTAGGTAGACTGTGGTAGTTTGATCAGGATATTTTATATGATGGGAGATAAAATTATATGCATATAAATAAGGATGGGAAAATTTAGATCTTGAGCCCATTGAAGGAGAAGGGTGGGAATGTTGCATGCCAAAGTTATATGGTCCCACACAAAAACAAGGAACACTTGTGCATAAAGGAGAAAGAAGTGTGCATGAAGATAATGAATGATGTCACACAAAGAAATGCAAGAGAGGATGTTAACCACATGAATTACAAAGTCATCTTAATAGGTAGTGTCGTAATGAATTGGAAAAGTGTATTGCACAGTGAAAATAAAGGAAATTGACCCAAGAGGAGTGGGAGCTAGCTTAATAATCATGAGAAATGCTATAGTTGGAGGAGGATGGTTTTTGACCCATTTTTTCAACCATGAGGATTACAAGGTGGGAATTATTATGCATGGTGCAAGAGCTTGTAAATGAAATTGTGGTTATATCACCTAGTTCTAGTGTGTGATCACCATGATTGCACATTTTTCTTATCTAAGGTTTATGATGCATGAGCACTTGGGTCCACAAGAAATCTTGAATCAATCAAACACATGATTAGGTTGGTAGTAATAAATAGTAGTGAATCCCTTGGATGTTTTGATGGTTTGCGATGTGTTTCCAAGAATTAGGTTACTTTTGTCTATTACTACAAGTTCTAGTTCAATTATGTGGTTGTATAAGGATGGATATGCTTAAATTATTCTCGGTAAAGTTTTTTTCTCACCACATAAGCATGTAGATAACCTTCTTTGTGTAGGTAACTTTTTATTTACCTCGACCAATGGTACAACATCAACAGAGTTGATTTTAGACTTTGGTTCTAGATATTTTTCTTCAACACTTTTTAAAGCTAAACACATGTCATTTAAGCATTTGGTGGTAGTTTAAGGTATGAGTAGTGTTATATTTGAGTGTTACAGTGAAGTAAAATATCTATAGAGAATTGATTACTTGTCATATGAGACTAAATAACTAGAGGATAATTGAAAATTGGTTGGTATTTCAAGTACCTAGAATTTCTTGATAGTGTGGTCAAAATTAAAAATATTAGATATGGTACTACATCACATATTTGTGTGTTATTGATCATCAAAATTATATTGTGCATTTGATTTGGTGCATTATGATGTGTTATGAGCATTTAGTATTTTAGGCATTGGTGGGTAGGTGAGATATTTAATGTAGGTAGGTGGACCTCTTGCCTATATAAATACATCTCTACACTATTGAAAAGGATTCAAAATCCATGAGGTCAAATTCTATAGTGCATATATTAGTGTTTAAGTCAACAGAGATCTATGTGTAGATCTGAGGAAAGAACATTGAGTTGAATCATGCCCATGTGAGGACTTGGGGTAGAATTGCTTTGTTTGTAATCCTATAGGTTGTGTGTGTGTACATGTGTGTGTTTTAAGCTATATTTGGCTAAGTGTTAAACCTCTCATTAGTTAATTAATATAGATTAAATTGTTGTAGTTGTTATTACATTATGTTAATTTCTTGTGGGTTGCATGGTAGAAGGCATATCTTCATTTAGACCCCTAATTATGACTACATCATTTGGTATCAAAGTGAGTAAAAAATAAGAGGTTGGGAGATTGAATATTTGAAAGTTCTCCATCTTTGTGAAGGTGGGTAGAGACTATATGGTGAGTGAAGTGCATGATCTGCATAGGATTTCAAGGGGCTAAATAGTAGATCTAAGATTATGAGAAGTTAAAATGATTTTGTGAAGAGTAGGAAGAGCCAACACATTAGTCACAAATATGACTATAATACTACATGAGTTTGTAGATGTTGTGAATAATGCAGACAAGGTTGGGTATAGTTGAGGAAGATAGAAGAGGTTTCATTGTGAGGGATGGTGTGAACAATGCAAAGGTCAAAGTACAAGAAGTGAATGAAGAGCAATTAGGACCAAAACATGATCAACTTGATGAGGGAGAAGAGAGGCTTATCTAATCTATATCTAATATTGGAAAAATAACATGAATGGATTTTTCATATTTATATAAGACATTAAAACTAGAGGAGCTAATAAACTAACTCACAAAAATGGAGGATTACTTCAAGTTTGACAAAGTAGCAGATGAATTCAAGACAAAGGTTGTGCAGATAAAGTTGAAAGGACACATGATTTTATGGTGCAATGAGGTACAACTCTAGTAATAATCACAAGTATTAAGACAAAATAACCTTCTCAAAGAGAATTATTGTGGAGTTTAATGAAGATATTATCGCTGGAGACTATTAGCTAGATCTCCTAAATAAGTTGTAGAATCTGTGACAAAATGAGTTGAGCATGAAAGAGTACACATGAGTTTTACAAGATCACTATTTAGGTTGTCATAGTGAGATGGACCAAGAGAAAGTGGTGGGGTGAATCAATAGATTGTGATGGGTCATACAATATGAGATGAAAATATTGAGATTATAGGTGGTAGAGGAATCATATCAATATGAAATAAGAGCATAGGATAAGTTGGTGCATAGGAAGAATATTGTGAGAACCAAAGGGAAGATTGATAGTGGTAAAGACAAACCCATGCATGAGTAAGGGAGTGAAGAAGGAATGAGTAATGTAAAATTTCCACAAGCAAGGGATGGATTTAATACTATAATATGGAGAGGAAGAGGAGGACTATTTATAAGAACATGCTTTAGGTTTGGGGAAGTTGGACATTGTGCATATGAGTTCTCTCATGCACATGATAATGATGAAAATAAAGGAAGTGGTAACAACAAATAATTCCTGCAAATAGATGTAGAGTCCATAAAAATACATCATATAGGTGACCCTAAATAAGGAGAGAGTTTTTTCACAACAAAAATAGTATTAATGGTCATAGGAAAGAGTGAGGAGCTAATTTAGATAAAACATATTTTTTGAACCAAGTTCAAGACAAGGGGTAAATTCTATAGAGTTGGGGTGGATAGTGTAAACACAAATAATCTTGTGTCCATAAAGAAGGTGATGAAGTTAGGTTTGGCATGCAAGTTGCAATGAAATCCCTATAAAATGTCCTAGTTAGTAGAGGGTTAGAATAACATTGTGCAGGAGAAATGCAAAGTTGAGATGAAGATTGATAGATAGATAAGGTTTTATGTGATGCCCTATTGATGGACACATGTCATGTTTTATTATGGAGGTTATTACAATTTGAAAAAGAAATTTTATATAATGGGAGATAAAATACTGTATGAATTAAGAAGGATGGGAAAACTTATATTTTGAGTCCATTGAAGGAGAAAGATGGAGAGGCCACAATAGAGACAATGCAAATAGGTGAGGCTAGTGCCTCGACAGGTATAGGGATAGGGTATGAGACCAACTTCAATAGTTATTCCCATATAGATACCATTATGACAAGTTCCCCTATACCTTTATAGTATGTGCCATTATGGTTAGTTATTCCTATGATCATTTATTCTAGTTTAGAGGGGTCTAGTAGTGAGACTAGCAATGATAATAGTAGTGGAAATAAAAGTAACATTAGTGGGGGATCCCAAGAGAAGGATATTGACATGGGAGGGGACCTTGGTCTAGAGGTAGAGGAGGAGGATACAAGTGAGCAGGATACTTAGGTAACCCTTGTTATCATAAGAGGGTCAGAGCAAGAAATAGGATATTCTTGAATCCAACCAAGCAAGGCCATCCTTAGTAGGGATTTTAGAGGAGGCTCGGGTGACAATAGATAGGTTGGGTAGAGAGATTATGGGCTAGGCTAAAAAGATATCTAGATTGGATGGAGATTTTACTTAGCTATGGAGGTAGTTGGAAATAGAGCAATGGGAGACCATGAGGCTACAACGTCTCATTACAAATAGGGACATGGAGATTGCAACTATGAGAGGGAAAGTGGTCTACATGATCATCATACATGGGAAATTGCATTTTAGAGATGTTGATTTGGTCATGGACATTAATGAGAGAGACATAACTTGGGCTGAGAAAGATCAGGCACAAATGGATGCTTAGAGGCATCAAGTAGATGTTTAAAGGCTTTATGGGGAGTGGGAGGTGGCCAGATAATTGGTTGTTAAGCAGGGTTTATCTAAGGCATTGGTAGACATGGCTCAAGCCAAAGATGATGTAATTAAAGCTAATGATGAGTCTAGGTATTATAGGAGTCTCTATGATATGGAAAGGCCATTAGGGCTTAATGCACCTAGTTTTAGAGAGCATGTATAGAGTCAAAGGACTAGCCAGACCTCTAGATCACACCACACATCTACATCAGAGTGATCAGTAACCCGACTGTCCCCATAGTGAAGAGTCATGGAGATACCACAATAGCCACCACCAGCACTAAGGATAGGATAGAATTTTGATTTGACTCCACCTGATGACAATTAAAGTCAGAGTTGAGATTTTGATTGTATCTCTATATTTTGTATTTTTGGAAATGTATATGTATAATTCGATGTATAGATATTGATTTTGGGATATATATAGATATTTTTTTATCACCTAATGTAAACAAGCTATGATATTATTTAGATATATATATATATATATATATATATATATATATATATATATATATATATATATATATATATATATATATATATATATGATGTAATATTGTGATTCATGTATATTGGCACATGTGATAATTTAGATCTGTGTTAATGATGTGTATGCATGTTTTGTTTGCCAAGATTCTATTGTATTTAATTTACATGTTGATGTTCTTCTTGATCTATATGTCAAATGTGATTAATGTGTTTAAGATGTTTTGTCATTTGATCATGATGCTTAAATGGTTATGATTATTTTGGAGATGCATTCCCTAATTAACATAGATGTATTCATGTTTTTTAGTTGTTTGTTTAGATGATAAAAAATGTGACGATGTTGTTGATGTTTTTTTTTTGCACATAAGCATATGTGTAACCATATCATGAGGGGATGCTTCCTTATTTCATGAGATTGATATATGAGTCTCCTTAGCACTTGAATTTTTAATTTAGCCAATAGAAATATGCATCATGATATAGAAATAAATCATGATAACATCATTTACTACTTGTGTTGGGACTAGTCTAGATGAAAATACTTAACTTAATATCAAGATATGGATAATCAATACCTAAGTGTAAACATAATGAACCTTAATGGAATTTAAATAAAAAATAAAGCAACACAATTAAAAATTAATAAAGAAGTAAGCAGGCAAACCAAAAAAAAAACATAATAGAAAACTTTAAATAAATACGTAATCAAAGTGAATGTGAATAAGGTTGGTGATCTGCTCCCAAGTCTAGGGAAATTTAGATAGGATAGTGTTGAAAATTTAGACAAGAAAGGGAGAATAGAAGAATAAGGGGTGATCGAGTTTTCTTGAACTACCCCATGTAGTCAAATGCTACCTACATAGTATGTGTCGACCTCAAGCCAATGTAGTTCTCTCAAGGATGGAAAAGAATAAAATTGATGACAAAAATGAAATTGATGAAACAGGAAAATATGAATGACGAGAGTGTAAATGGGCTTGTAAAATGGTGAGATTATAAAGTAGGAAGATTGGGGAAAATAAAATAAGAATGATAGCATTTGAGCTGACCCAAGCTACCCAATTAGCCAAGCACTACCTACATAGTCCATGTGAACCTTAAGCTAATACATTTCTCCTAGAAATGGAAGTGTAATGAATGGACAACATTGTTTATTCAAATTATTTCCTTGTATAATGACAAACGCCCACCCAAGACCTAGGTAAACACCTAAAGGAATGGGGCAATCAAAAGTTGGTTCGAAAGATTAGATTTGATTAAATGTAATGGATATATTATGGTTGAGGGAAAATATTTTCCACCTATGAATTTGTTTTAATCCAACATAATGACATATCCACATGATACTAAAATAGTGCCACACATAACAAAACCTATAGGGAAAACCACCATCTAATAGAAGGACAATTTGTGTAAAAGGTGTTTATGGATTTACATCATTTTTTATGACCAAGGAAGTTCACCTATTCTCCATAATAAGCATTAAGGCCAATGTAATAATGAATCATTACTTATGATCACCAATCAAAAGACCATCTCTGAGGCCCATGAATTTGGAAATTGCCTCATTATTTTTGAAATCTTCCAATGGTATAATTGAATCTTGTTGGTCCTAGTCAATCAACTAAGGTTGATGGAGGAAAAGAGGGGAATTAGAAGTGACAAAAGTGATGGTGCAAATGTTAGTGGGATTAAAAATGTTAGTATCAGCTAAATCATTGTAGATGTTATGATAGGACTCTATGTCATTGTTGTCATCTTCATCGTTAGATGTTAAAGTGTTATCACTCTCGAGATATGAGCAGTGACCCCTAGGTAGTTTGTATCCAATACCTTGAGTTCCTCTATGTTTGGTAGTGGATATAAGCTGAATAAGACCTTGCTTATTTATCCCTAAGCCTTTTCCTTCATAAACTTGCTTATATGTTATTCTATTTAGAATAGGATACATTTTGCATTGGTAGCAAGTGGTGAAGTCATCATTATAAAACCATGAATCATCATCACCTTTGAGTTTTTCTTGGTCTTGTGAAGTAGTTTTGATAAAATAAATAGGTCATGTTTGGAAAGAATCAAACTTTTTTCACCATTCCATTCTAACACTCTTCATCTTGGGCTTACCATATGATTTAGGTGATTCACACAATTTAGTTATATGGAAAGCATTGCCAATTTGTTATTTACTAAGGCCTTTGTCTATAATGGTAAAATGGGAGCATTTTTGAGGAGGTAATATAGATAAAGTAGATGCAAGGGTACTTGGATCCACATAATTTGACTCAGGAGGTTGAATGACTACATAGTTATCATTTTAAGGGACATGTTTGAGGCCAAGATAATAATTGTAGCTCTCATATTCTACTTCAAGATGTTTAAAATACTAATACATATGCAAATTTCTAGTAATGGTGATCTCCACTATAAAATTAGGTAATTTAATGCATTGATGTAGTGGAAGGTACTATTAGCCATTTTTGGGCTTACATATAAAGCTTTGAAGGATTGATCAATGTTCTTAATTGAGATAAGGACCCAATGATAAAAGAGGGAGATCATATTTCTTAAAATGATTTTGAAACAATTTAAGCAAGCTTAAAGTGTAATTTAATCTTTGAGAAATGGGTCTATAGAGTAAATGGAGGATCCAAATAAGTTTGCATAGGAAATCTTGCAGTTCAGGTCATGGACAAGTTTGTTTATGCCTCAAGAAATCTTTTGAGCTTCCAAAGATCAAGCAAAATCTCAAAATAACAAGTCTAGGGAGCTAGACCATCATCAAGATGTCACTTAGAAATTGATTGGTTAGCTTGTTTGCACATTTGATCAGTATGCTCAAAAAGCTTCACAAACCCTTAGGTCATGTGGACATGTTGCTCTTAGTACCTAGATCATCCCCTACAAGTTTCATGCCTTCACATTTTTCCACTTTGACATCCAAGCCTTCAAAATTGACCCAACAGAGTGAGATGTTTATATAGACAACAATTTTAAGCTCAGGTAAAAATCTATTGGTGTTTAAAGTTTGATGGTCTCATAGATGTCAATGACATTCATGTGGATGTTATTGACGGTTTCATAGATGTCAAAATAAATCTTAGGCAAAAAATTAATCTAACTTAAAATTGATGGTCATGTGGACGTCAATGACGATCACACAGATTTCAAATGGTGGGCATGCAGATGTCAATTTTAAGACATGGTATAGAGACATTGGATTTCAAAAGGCAAGTAGATTTGATGGTCAACATTTGAATGCACAATAAGATCTAATGGTGTGAGATGGTTAAGAAATCAATAGGTTCAAATCATAATTCAACAACCAAAGAATGAGGGCAAGCTCAAGAAGCTTTTGACAAAAGTTGACAAAATAATTTTTCAACACAAGTAGGCAAATACATAAAGTGTTGAGTCTAGATATTATCCAAGCAAAGCCAAAATAATTATTTCAAGTTTAAAGGGTATCGTTAAGTTTTAGTTTGAACCTCTGGTTCAAAGATATATAACATATGGACTATTTTTATAATTTTTTAAAGGAGATCATCATGTGCAGTGAGTTCCCTTCTAGTGTGCATAGAGGCAGATTAGGTTTAAACCTAATATAGTTTAGAGCAAGACTATGAAGCCTATGAGATTTATATAAATA
Source organism: Torreya grandis (assembly GCA_037957365.1). Lineage (NCBI taxonomy): Eukaryota > Viridiplantae > Streptophyta > Pinopsida > Cupressales > Taxaceae > Torreya > Torreya grandis. The sequence continues at coordinate 270,798 of JARHVA010001060.1, forward strand.
GGGTAACTATAGGAAAACTAATAATATGATTAGTTTTCAATATATAAAGAGATTTGTGCTCAGATATTATGATACAAGTAGGTACATCCAGCCACTTAAAATAGACCAAGCATCTCTATCAGTTTCAAGGCATAAAGTATTTGTTCTCATGATTGATCAAGTAGAGGTGGTATGGAGTCTCGAGATGATGATTTGGTGGCCAGATAAATATCATGGAGCATTCAATTCTTTTATAGAAGCTTTAAAGTTTGTTCCTCTTTGATAAGATCATAACTCAGCATCCTTGAGTTGGTGCTAATCTATTGAAATTGGTTGATCCTCATTCAATGATTTCTATTTGCTTAGTTCCCTCTCTCTTTCCTTTTCTATAAATACAGGTTTCTAAAGCCTTGAAAATACTTGAAAATCCCTCTCTTGGACATGACTAAACTCTACCAAGTTTGATCTTGTAACCTCTTGAGATAAATAAAGGACTCTTATCAAATTTGTATGATTTTGATATAGTGTGTTAATGTCATATTGATTTGCATATGTGGTAGAAATGTCTCCCTTGTCAAATCTTGATCTCACCTAGCTATTAGTTCATCTTGTTAAGTAGGTCATGTTTAGTGTTTAATGTCATTTGATTAAAGCTAGCAAGTGGATACATTGACTGGTTAGTGCCTTGAATCAGGCCTCTCCATCATTTTCCTTAGGTTTTGATCATTTGGTGAACCTCTACATGAAACACTGATGCATAAACAACCATTTGCAGTTATAGATCCTATCTCATTAGTGTTTTTATAGGTTCAACAAAGTGGATGAACAATCACATTACTGATGCATCACCTTATTTACATGTTTTCATGCATTGTCACCCATTTTTCTCTCCCTTTACCTAGTCATAATTTAGTATAGGTGATAGATCCAGAAGGAAGGCAGCCTTCTTTGGAGGTCTATTACATTATTAAGATACCCACAACCTAAGATTAGTCCCATGTTGGAATAGATTTGAGTAGGAAGATCTGAACAATCCCCTTCTCAGCTAGGGTCAAAATATAGAGCACTAATAGTTTTAGCATGCTCGATGGGACCCATTGGATCTTATCTTGGTGAAATTTTAGTTACAACAATGTTATTCATAAAGAATTTGGTGATCCCAAGCTCAAGCAACTATTTTTTAAAGTCTAGGCACTTTATAAGTAAGTTCATTTTCATTGCACTATCCTTATGTTGTTTCCATGGTTGTATATGAAGGAAATACCTATACAATACCTCCTTATCAACCCTATGATGGATCATACCAGCGTTTTCATGATCCATATGAGCCTTGTTATGAGACCAATCAGCCTTACCAAGAATTTTCTCAAAGCCATGATGATTCATATCAAGTTTCTCATGGTCCTTATTATCAAGAGCATAACTCTTACCTTCCTTATGAACCATATCAGTCTCAAGACTAGATTTCACCTTTTTCATATGGCTATGATGTTGTATATGAGAAGTCTTGTTTACAAGAAAATATGGATGAGATAGAGCTCAAAATTCTATCATATGCAAGAAAAGTATGTTCAGAATCCTAGTATGAAGAAGTGAATGAATGGTTTCAAAATGTGTCTAATGATCTAGAAGAGAGGCATGAGTTTTGTACCTTTGTATTAGAAAAGATGAAGGATTTGGAGAGGCAACAAATTGAGTTGGATCAATTGTCTCAAGATCACTCTTGTATTCCTTACCAGTCTTCTTATGTTTCTTATTCTCATAAAGTTCTTAACCATGTTTAGTGTGAGCCAATGGAGATTCCTAGTTGGAGTCAAGAACCTATTCAAGAAGTTATTCATATTATAATTCAAGAGCCTATTCAAGAAGATAAACCTTCTAATAGTCCCCTTTCTTCACCACTTACCCCTTAAACTCAAGTTGTCCATAAGGATAAAAAGGTTTCAAACCTTGATGAAGTAATAAACAAGTGGAAAGATTAGGAGAGAACACCAATAGGTACTTCAAGTATCCAAGGTCACCCAAGGAGTAAGTTGTACAATATCTCTAGATTGAGAACATGGAAAATGGTATCATGGGTTAAATTCCCAATAATAATAGGCAAACAAATGGTTCCCTTTGATTCTCTCTCCTGATTATCATATGCATTTATGGTAATAGTGTCTAGTTAAAGATCCATCACAATTTATCCCAAATGCTTAACCAATCTCAAAGATACAATATTCAAACCCAAACCATTGTCTATGAAGACATGCTTGATCTTATGTCTATAAATGATTGCTTCTATGTAAAGTGTGTTAGAGTAAGTTATTTACCTTAGCTCATGTTCATCTAGGTACTTTATTATTCCTATCCACTTATGTGCAGAAATTTTATTTATCTTAATTTAGATATTATGAGATATTACATATTTATCTCTTAGATATTATGGAGATAATTTGTAGTTATTTATATCTTTTGGGGATAGTTATCTCTTAGTCTTAGGTTTGATCTTTAGCTTGATCTCTTAGTTATGTTTGATATCTAACTTGATCTCTTAGTTATGACTCATATTTAGCTTGATCTCTTAGTTAGGATTGAACACTTAGCTTGATCTATTAGTTGGAATTGATTTTCCTTATTTATGCAAGGCTTATTCATTGTACTTACATGAAGCTCTAGAGAGATATATAACTTTAGCATTGTATAATCTATTTGTTGATAATAGATAATTTATTTTATGTGCAATGTATTGTCCCCAAAATCGGCCACTCATTTTTGTAGTCAACATGTTAACTATTTTGGTCCTGCAGGACAAAAAAAATTGGTTTTCTTCCTTCTCAAAAATGTTATGATCAGTCAAGTTATCCAATTACCCAAGTCTTTTCAGCAAAAGGAAATCTCTCATTTTCAAAGGTTTTTTCAGTCGAGAAAATGAACAAGGAATAATTCAAAAGACTTGAAGGCATTTCCCAAAGAATTGCTAAGGTTCAACGTCAGAGTTCAATTATACATGGTTCATCAGTGAGGTTTAATGAGATGAAATAAACTATAGGGACTGACCATTAAACCTTTTTGAACCTTTGAACTCTGCTTCAAGGTTCAAGGTTCAACTGAATAGTTTAACCAAAAGATTCAAGCTGAAGGATTGAGTAGGAGGTTCAAAGCAGGAGGTTCAAAGTGGTTGGTTCAAATGACACATTGAACTCATAAGAAGACCAAATGAATGTGACTCTTTGAAAAACATAAGTGTTGAGCTGTTGAACCATTGAACTATTGAACCGATGAACTCCAAAAGAATGGTTCAAGTTTCAAGAGGTTCAAGCAACCAGTGATGTCCCCATGAATGTCAAAATTAGAAGTGATGGAATAACCTTTAATTTTCAAATAGCACAGACCCAAGGACAAACTCAACGATCCACTAAGAAAGGAGCCAAAGAAGCCAGCAGAAGGTGAGAAGATAGCCCCAAGAGCTCAGATCACTAGGAAGAGACAAAATATAGCAAGGAAAGAGGGAATCAAATAGAGAATCTAGAAGCATCAGTGGAAGAATTATTCCATTAGGTGGAATAATCCACTAGGTGGATATTAGAGAACATAAGCATTCAATGGCACGGCCTATTTTTCTTCGTTTGAGTAAAGATGAGTGGATAGTCGTGTAAGTATCATAAAGAGGAGTGGCCTTGCCTTTTAGAGGATCAAGCAACCCATGATTTGGAGAAGACATTTGATATGAGTTAAACAATAAAAGTTAGGACTGGTAACCTGCTCCAGCATGGCCCCTGCATGAAACTTCCTCTTTCAAATGCATTCAATGCAGCATGGGCCATTTTGTGAAAACAAGCGCCAAGGTCTTTCTTTGGATGCTATATATTGCAATCTCTCATTTTGAATGAGGAGGATCTTTAAGTTATCAGAAGCAAAACTCTACCCAAATTGAAAGGCATTTTTGAGACTTTGAGCTTAGATTGTTAATCAAATTTTACTAATTGAATGAAAAAGCAAGTGACCTTTCAAACTTTGTGTTGAAATAACTTGTGTTATATAGGAAATTTTTATTATGTCTTTTTCCTTATATCATCATATCTATCTGATCAAATAAGTACAGAAAGTGAAGATAATCTAGGAGATGTTTCAAAGCTGATTGTGGAGACTTTGTGCTACATAATTATCTTTAGTCTATGTTTTCATGCCTTAGAACAGAGGATATTGGGAAAGGCTTTGAACTACCTATATCTTTTGTTGTATTATTATGTTGTAGTTTGTGGTGGAGACTTTGGGCTACACTTCATTCTATGATGTCATATGTACTTAATCAGTAAGAGAATTAATAAAAGACTTTGTGCTTTCTTGGGTTTCTTGTGGATTCAGTTACTACCCGAGAAGTTTGTCCTCTGTTTTGTGAACATCATTTTTGAAAAAAGAGAAATAGATGGTGTGATTCTACCCCCAAGTTAGTATTTGGTATAGGTTTAGTTTATAATAGTTTATAGGGAGCCTCCCCTTACTGAGAGGAGAGATTTATCTCATCATGATGTGTCTAATATAACAATTTTGTCTTCAGTTAGTTGATGCAAAATATTCACCCAACACAATGTTGAAGCTTTCATGGAGTCTATTGTGGTAATGGATTTATAGAGAGATCTTGGTTAAAGAGTATTTCAAACTCTATCATGGTATCATAGCAGTCTTCAATAGCCATTAATCAACATTTATTTTATTATCTCCTTATTTTTTTGTATTTGGCCTTTTCTAAGCCTAGCCAAACCTCAGATCTATTCTTTAGAGGTTGAAAATTGATTTTTTTGATTTTTTGGATCTGTTGTATTTTTGGGACTATATTATGGTTTGGATTAGAGGTCATACATTTTTATTATCTCTAAATGCTTGCAAATATCTACCATTCACCTATAGACAATCACCTCATTGTTACGATCTCACCTTTTTATAATCTATTATGTTTTTATGACATTGATATTATTGTTGTTAAATTGAATTATTGACTATTATTTTAGCTAGAATTTATATAGTACTTATTATAGTGGTAATGGGTTGTAGGGTTAATTATGTACTTAATGATTTCATGGACTTATTACCGTATTTGATGATATTATTAATTTGTATTTATTTATCAATTTTTGATATGGTATGATTAATGTTTTTTTTTTGTGGTTTCAATTTCTATCTATGAGATAGGTAGATGTTGGAGGTTGTACTCTTGAAACCAAATGAATTCTAAGCAAGTCAAACATTTTTGACAAGTATACTTGTTTGATTTTGTTTTTTGTCCTTTAACCATATTGATTGGTCATTATGATTATCAATTGTTAACTTTGGTCCTTGCACTTATTTGTACTTTACCTTGTTGCTTTTGGTGTACCTTGTTCTTGATGGATGTCATTATTACTATTACTTACCATTATGGTTATTATGACCATAATCCTTATTCCATATTACACTCATCTCTATGATATCCTATCACACAGACATCTATTAAATTCTATAACCCTTTATAGACCCTATATACTTATGTAGACACAATACCTAAAACCTCCCTAGACCTACCCTTGACACCCCTTGGAACTTCAACACCCCACACCTTTGGATTAAACCTTTGACCTAATTAAAACCTTACACTAAGGTGGTTTCAAGTTATTTTAATGACTTGTTATGTTGTGGCATCAACCTTGGAATTAAACTCAGTTTAATTAGTTTTTTTTAATGTTTGGGTTAATCGACTTACATCGATGATGTGTTTGATTTTGTATTAACACCATTTATTATGGCTGGTAACTTGGACGAGGGAGGTTATATTCTTAACCCAATTGGTTTTGTGTTAAGTATTAGGTTAGTTAATAATATACATTTTTATTGGTTAGCAATTGGTTTAATGATCGATTTTTCCAAATGGGCCATTAATGGTGAAGTTGGCAAGGGATTTACCTTGGGATATGAAGGAGGATTCCTCTCTCCTTCTATTTAATGTAGAATTGAATGGGTATGGGAAAGTGAATGGAAGGAATGGGAGTTGGGATGATAGATAAAGGGAGTTAGGAAAATGGAAGAAAAGTGGAGAAAATAGTGGAAAATTTGACTGGTTTTAATGGTAGCCATGATGAACATGGGATACAGACAACAATTACTTAGAAAGAATATGGAGGTTTTGTTTTATCTTGGATTTTCGGAGTTCTCTACAATATCAAGTAAGTTTTGTTTTACTGGTTATTTATTTTTTATATAACTTGGAAATAAAATTAAAAGGCTACTTATGCATTTGAAAGTCTTAGGACTTCTAGATGCATACGCAGACCCCTATGGAATTGGTATATCAATATGCATATATAAAACATTTGTGTATAAACTCAAAAATGGATATATATAAAAATACATGGTTATTCTAGTCAAATCTATTATTTTCTATTATATTATCTCTCTACATGCATGGAAATGTCTTTGTGATTTAACACCCTATAGGGTTTATCCATTCTAAGATTAAACAATGTTGATGTTATTTAGTCTGTTGGTGTTGGGTTTATGATCCAATTTATTAATTAGTTCATTTTTATATTTTGTTTATGCACATTGGTTTCACCTATTGGTTGGTTTTGTAACTAATTTCCCATGAAAAGCTTATAAATCTTTTTGTGTTCTTTATAAAAACATCTTGATTGAATACATTATTATATTGTGTGGAAATCTGTATTCACAATGTAATTTATTCTTATTATCTATTGATATCTAGGCCAACAGTGGTATCAGAGCCACATTTTTGGAGGAGCTATGACTCTCTTGAAGGTCTATGATGCTTAAGAAGAGGATTGAAGACTATTTATTTGAAGCAAACAAATTATGGTATGACCAAAAATCTCTAGAGGAGGATCAAACTAGGGAACTTGCTTTCAAATCACAATCAAAGAAAAATTATAGGTAAAAGCCTAGAAAATGAAAATAATTTTATTGTGTGTTGCCTATGTATCCTAGGCATACAACGACGATTGGATATGGTTTTGTGCCTGAAGGGAAGAACTTAAAATTTCATCATTTTCTTATACATGCTGATTTGTTTTTGACAGATTCTCTCTAAAGAAGAATACATCATTGATAAATTTATTTTTCTAATTTGCATACACTACACAACATTCAAAGTATTTGTACTATGTTTTTAGTGCATTTTTTATTCAAACCTATATGGAATACTTTTATGCTTGATAAATTCACTAATGTGCAGATATACCTATGGAAATTAAAGTCTCATCAAATTTGGACATAGTAGTCCCATCAATACGTGGCTTGGAAGGAAGGCCACTAATTTACTGCATATCAATGTGATTTTCCAATTTGAAAACTTACATGGTGGATAAGATGTAATTTGGGCCCTAGTTACTATTGTTCTTTGTTGACATAGATGCTTGTTGATACATAGATCAGGACTCACAATATATAGCTTTAGGTTTTTGGATAACTTTCTCACAATATATAGATCTAGGCATTAGAAAATATCTTTTCACACACAATTTTTTTGTTTTGGCAATTCTCTTAAAATCTAGAAGATGGCTAGGGTTACCCAAATCCAAACTTGTATGTTTATGTGAGGTTCAATGCGGAATTGGAATAAAATTTATGAAAATATTTCCATTAATTTTTCATTCCATGGGTCCCTCCACAAAAGTTCAAGTAAAATTATTTATAATATATCATGGTAAAAGTAATATTTTAATTTTCTCTTCTAACAAACCAAGAGCATAGGTAATATCTTATCATTTTGTATTCAACTTTGTTGAAGGGAAAGTTAGAATTACTTTTTTTAGTTATTTTTAAGTTGGAGAGGTCCAAGGTTCAAATCCCCTCCAATTATTCAATGGGTCAAATCGGTGATATAAGGGTGTATTGGTGACTTTTTGAGACAATGTTTTGACAAATCACCATTTTGTTTAAAAGTGGTCATGTAACCAAGCATTTCATAAGTTTTTGGATGTTTTGAACACAATGAAATAGTCATTTTTTTAAATTGAAGTGTCTTTATATGATTATTGCAACTAATATAATAAAAATTGATGTATAAAGGTGCATTTTTGATTGAATATGACACCTTTAAAATGAAAATTATCATAATATCACTTCGAGTTTGTGCTCTCGAAGACAATTCCATCCATCACAAGTATCAGGATCCTTTTGATTGACACCATATAAGTCACAACTAGAGGTTGGAGGATCCGTTGGAGGATGGAGGAAAATTACCCTATCCAGTTAGTTATTCACTTAGAGTATGGGTTCAATGCTTGAATGGAAAATTTTGGTTTGGGTTCTTGCTTTCAGTTAGTTGTTTTTATTTCTCTCAATGCATGACTTCTCACCTCTCACCTAATAGGGGGAGAATATTTAGGCATTGGTTGGACTTTGATCAATCATCAATGACAGTACAAGTTGATAGAGGTTGCTACCACCTACAGTGTTAAACAAAAATCATTAGCATTTGTTGGGCATTAGGAGATGTACCATATAGAGTATGAGGTTGTCACTTGGATGGGTTCCTGTGTGGGACCTTATGTGGGTCGAGGTAGTTAGATAGGCTTTGATCGAGTTATACTATAGTATGGTATGATGATCATAGGGGATGAGCAAGTATTGATCATAATCCTCATCCTTTTATACCACAACTCATAGGATGAGCTTTTGTATGGAGTGGCATCAGTTTTGATCAGTATTAAGAGGTACAATGTACCAATTATAGTTGTGATATAGTTCTTTTGATGACTTTAGACTCATTTATCTAGATATTTTTTATACCCTTTGGATCAAGGGGAGTTTGTTGGGTTTATGATCTAGTTTATTAATTAGTTTTTTTTTTAGATTTTGTTTATGCAAGTTGGTTTCCCCTGTTGGTTGGTTTTATAACTAACTTCTCATGAAAAGCCTATAAATATTTTCATGTTCTTTGTAAAAACATCTTGAATGAATACATTATTATATTTTGTGTGTAAATATATATTTGCAATGTAATTTATTCTTGTTATCTATTGATATCTAGGCCAACAACTGGTAGCATGTATTATTTTATTGTTACAAGTTTCATTCTATTTAAAATTATGTTGTGATATTATGATTGGATAAAACCCCTATAAGTATTTGTCTCTGTTTTAAAGGATAAAAATCATTCCCATTTAAGTGTCTAAGTTTTGTATTGGCATCTTATGTTACCATCTTGTTGCATGAAGTTAAACTAGGTTTTTAAATATTATTGTGTTTTCCTTACACTATGTTTCGGGTATGACTGTTTTGAACCCCATGGTAGTTTGGTTGGGTCTCAGATTATTTTTATTTGACTATGTTTTCATTCTTGTCACTTGAATTAATATAATCTTATGAAATAGGGAAATATTATCATCTTATAGGATTTTTATACAAACTCCTTCCTTTTCCCTTCATTGATATATCAAGCTGTTAATATTTTGAAGGGTTCATGGTTATATTAAATGTTGATGTTTCTCTCATACATCACATTCTTACTTGTATTTTTTATATGAGTTTTCCTATCACTCCCTTGACCAAATGATATATAACATTGGCTGGGATATTTGGAATAACATTAAATGGGGATTGTTGTTATCAATTAAACCAATGGGTAGTATTACCTATAACTACATTTGTATTTCATATTATGTTTATAACGGCATAGTGAAATGAGTTATGTCGACTGTGTTATGTTGTGACTTTTTAATTTTTTATTATGTTTATAGTTGGATGATTGACATAAGTATTGGTGATTGTGTTATATTTTGTATGGTGTCTATGTATATGTTGTAACTATAAAAGTTATTGGGCCACTTTTTGGATCACTACCTTTTTATAATCAATGATAGTTTTGATTTTGTGGCTTGAAGTTATATCTGGTCAGATTTAGTATTGATGTATTGCATTGGATTTTGTTATTCGACTGAGTTATGATTGTGTTCAGTTTTGTTTTAAGACTATACAGTTTGTGTTACTCTTTTACATCAAAGCTATATATATGTTAACTATATATTTCATCATGACCTTAAATTTGATAAATATCTTTGACTACGTAGTGATTATCTGTGGCACGAGTCAAATAAGTTTTAGAAATAAAATTGATTGTGTGTGATAGTTTGAGCCTATTGCTTTTGAAAACATGTTTAATTGATTTTATGTTGTGTAAGAGACTTTGGACTTACCTCTATTAAATGGCATGAATATACTTAATCTTATTCGATCAGACTTAAGAGGATATTGAGGAAGTATGAAGGAGTTTATTTGTTCTATTTAATAATTGGTTTTGTATTGAGCTTATATTCTATTTTTAATTATTGTTTTAAATTGAATAATTTTAAGTTATTTACCTAGATGTTTTTTGTTACTTGATTGGATGTGTTGATTATCATTTCTAGAATAGACTTGAATAAAGAAATGGGTATATATTGGTAGTTTGGATGGTTAAGGCTGATTGTAACTTTGATGGGGATCTAATAAAGTTAATTCAAAGATTATAAAATGGATTAAATTTAATCTATTTTATAGCATTCGATGGTTAGGATTAACCTTTACCACTTTCAATATATACTACAGACAGATTAATTATTCCCTTCTCACCTCGAAATGATATAGTTACGTTTTGTGTATCCTTTATTTTGAGATATCTCTTTTGGTAGAAATTTTGATTACTCAAAATTCACTTCATGTTCCTAATTACTGTAACCACCATCATGTTGATGGTTGGGATGGTGAGGACCACTGATGGTTAGGTTCATATGGTTGGTTAGGTGGGTTTTTCCTAATCAGTTTATCCATGTTTGACTCCATGCTTTGATGACTATGCACATGCATAATGAAATATGCTAAGAATTTCATTTATTAATTGGATTAATTATTTGATATATCTTGCTAGCATTGATATTAGGTTAGATAGTATTCAATTACTTGGTATATTTGTTAGCATTGATATTGAATTAATTACTATACAATCCTTGTTATTGATCATGTTAGCTACTAACTTGTGTTATGAATGGATTGTTAAATTAAAATAGAAGTGGAACATTGTATGAGGTAAATTAGATATGGGTTAAAGGTGATATACTTCAGGTACATTGAATTTTAGTTAGTGATTTTAACTTTACATTGATTTAACATTCTATTATAATGTTAATTATATTTGAACTAGATTTATTATAAATTTTTGTATGCAATTAATTATTATATGTATTCATTTTCAAATCAATATTGCAAAAAAATGAATTAATCTATGAATGTTATCTTGAGATGGACATAGTTGTTTATACTAGTTTCTTAATCGTGTAAATTTGTTTGAATTAGAATGATCTTGATTAGATTATATATTCAAGTAGATATAAGTTATGTTGTTGATTCATCATGACTAAGTTTAATAGTTAACTTTGGTTTATCACCTTATGTATGCGGTAAATCCAATTACAAAGATGCTTATGGAACTCTTAGTCATTTTCAGCAATGCATAAACTTTTAGTAGTTGGTTCATGGGAAAACAAACCAAATCCTTCCTTTTAAACATGCATTTCAGACATACATGGTTGTGTGTAAGGTATGTACTCTGTGTTACATATATGTAATCTAAAATTAATATTTTCACTCTTGCATTACATAATAAATGAAATAAGGATTAGCTAGATCTCATGATTTAATCATATATATGTATAATATTTATGCATAGAATAATCATATGATTAAGTGAAAGAACTTGAAGGAAATTTTGATAATGTCATTCTTATGAATCAATGGAATAAGATAAATAAGTTATATTTCACTTATATTCCATTTGATGAGGCATAGTTAAATAACTAATATTTGCAAGCATGTTGATTTCTTTCATGTTAGGTTGTATGTGTCTTACTTTCCTTTCTGATAGCTGAACTTACTTGCCTCATTGCTTTGGCTGCCCAATAGAGAAAATTGTAAGAGTTCCTTAAGTAAAAAAATTTATTTGAGTTCCACTCAACTTAAAACTTGGATGAACTACGTATGCTTTGATTGTGTTGTATTTTTTTCTTGATCAATTTTGTTATATTGAACACTGATTGCCCTCTTCTAGTATATCTAAATTATGAGTTTAATTTTGTAAGCAATGATTTATTAGGCATACATTTACTTATATGATAATGGAATATTGTATAAAAATAAATGAATCATTTCTTAATTAGTTATTTGAATTGGCTTTGTTATTGAATAATTACATGAGGTTACTTATCTTAAAACAAACATATAATTAAGGTTTAATTGACTAGATGCCTTAGATTTTTTATTCATAATATCGCATTGGCTATGCCAATTTAAATGGTTTTATGATTTTGTTCCTTGACTACTTACAAAATAATGATGTTGATCATAACCATATCATTAATCATTATTCTAAGTAATGACATTCATGTTAGTAAGCAATTGTTGTATGAATTACTTATACAAATAGTTTGGTGATCTCAAAGACCATAAAGCATTTATGACCTTGGTTGGTAGCACTATGGAATCTAGTATTTTAAATATATTTTCTCTTTATGCAATAATATATTCTAATGCATAAATGATTAGAAATTTATGTGCATTGAATTGAATTATAGTTGTTGATTATGGTTACTTATCTGAGTTATGCTTAAATCTAAGGTTGGTAACATGTATTTTAATGTAAACTTATGATTACCTTGAATGATAACTTAAGATAATAGAGTTATCTTTCCTGATTAAACTAATCCTTTAACTTAACCATCCTTGAGCAAGACTAAAACCCATTGGGGAGAGTGAGGTATTTACTTAGAGTTAAGAACATAGAAATGGTCGTATGTGGAAGTATGAGTGCCATATATAATGTTTAGGTCCTATTTGTGTATATATACACTGATTCCCCAAACCCCATAATACATCTAATACAATAACACACTTTCCCATAACACATTTTGTATGTATTTACCTCTAGTTAATTACCTCAATTCACCTCCTTTGGTTTCAATTACATGTATGTGAGTGCATTGAATGTTTATTACTTGCATTAGTAAGTGAGGTAAGTAGGTCTAACACACATACAAAACCTACTTTGATATACAATTCCAAAAAAAAATTGGGGGTTATTTTATCTAGTATTGAGCTAAGTTTATGCTCTAAGAAACTTTCAAAATGAGTTTTCTTCTTATAATTTTATAATCTATTGAGTGATCACTTGTAATTCTTAAGATGATTAGAACATGATCAAGTGGAGGAAACATCTATGAGAACCCTTTAAATTTCAACCATGCGAGGGGTAGAGGTATAGGATGAGAAAGGGGTCATCATGGTTGTATCCCCATTCACAACTAATAAGAGCTGCTCATAAATAATGTTGACAGCAATATCGAGTTACCAAATGCTAAAGTAGTCAGTGGGAATCCAATTGATAAACATGAGTATATCCTCAGTAGAATATTGATAGCCCTTAATACCTTACAAATAAATATTGATAACCAAGAGCAAAGATTGAATATTCTTGAAGAGATATCCCAAGAAGAAGTACCCAAATTGAAAATGGGGCAAATAGAAGGACCTATAATTTAAGAACTACCTTTGACCACTATTGACCCAATCATTAAAGAGTTGAAGAAGCTTCCACCACCTACCTTTTTAGGAAAGGAATCAAGTGATGCAGTCAATGTCTGACTGGTACACTTGTATAATTACTTCAACTTGCATAATATATCATCAAATGTGAAATCTAAGGTGGCAACCTATCAGCTAGTTGAACCTATAGCTTTATGATGGAATCACCTTTGTATTATTAAAGGATATTAGTGTTTGAACCTATTCTGGTCTATTTTTGATACTTAGTTTCACAAAATATAACTGAAAAAAACTATAAGGATCAAAAAAATCATTAATTTTTAGCTTTTAAAGTAAGAAAACATGTATGTTACTGAGTATGAAAATAAGTTTTTGAATTTGCTGCATCATGTGAACTATATGCATGACGAAGAAACCAAGATTATTAAGTTCAAACTTGGGCTTAAGGAAATATTGATGCATGATGTCAAAATGATGAACCCAAGAACTTTGGTTGTAATAATTGAATCAACCTGCAGGGCTGAGGAAAAAAAAGATTTCTCGCCAAAAGGCAAGACAAGAGTTTAAGTCAAATAGGCAGCAGTTTAAAGAAAAGAACCTTTCTCTCGTGAACAAGAACTTTCAAAAATTAGACCAAAATTATAGATTTTCAAGAGGTAATAAAAATTTCATCAAGTTTTCTAACAAAAATAAGAATTTCAAATCCCTTGGGTCTTCTAAATCTAGTTCTTACAAGAAGGAACAACATCAAAACAACCAACGTGGACCTACTACAGGTGCTAATACTTTTCCAATGACATCTTCTAGAATGATTATTTTTTGGAAATGTGATGATAACCACTATAAAAAGGTCTATCCTAAACTTAAATTAGGCAAATCAGGGAATCATAAGGTATATGTTACTGTGGATAATCGTAATGCTAAATTATAGGCCATTCTAATTGAAATTTGAGGTACAATTAATGGTCTTTTCTTGACTATCTTGATTGATTTAAGTGCAATAGATTAATTTATTTCTCCTTTTTCTAATAATTAATTTAATATTAAACCCATCTTGATAAGAGAAGGTTTGGAGGTTGAGTTTGGTACCAGCAAGAAAGTGCCTATTTTTGAGTGCTTATAACAAGTAGAATTAGATCTTGGTATTTTTAAGACCAAGGTGAATCTTTTTCTCATTACTTTAGGGTCTTATGATCTCATCCTTGGGATGGAATGGCTACATGAATATCAATTAATGCTTGATTGTGTGGGTAAAATAGTACAATGCACTAATGACCTTGGTTAAATTATGGAATTTCAAGGCATGAAAGGGTATGCAAAATGAAAAACACTTTCAGCGTTACCATTGAAAAGAGATATTAGGAAGTGCTACAAGATTTATGTAGTCCAACTATAAGAATTACTCAATGAAAAAGAGTTGGTACATGCATATTTTCTTATTTTGAGGGAGTTTATGGATGTATTTCCTGAGAAGTTACTCGGTTTACACCCAAACAAGAATTTGATTTATCTATTGATATCATACCTAGATATTTCCCTACTTATAAATCACCTTATCACATGAATCCAGCTAATCTACAAGAATTAAAATTTTAGTTACAATTTTTTTTTGAAAGTGCAAGCATTTGACCAAGTGTGTCTCCTTGGGGTGGTTTGGTGGTCTTTGTGAAGAAGAAGGATAGTACATTGAGGCTTTGCATTTATTATTGCATACTAAATAAGGTAACTATTATCATTCAAAACATGCATTCATGGATGCTTTGTGGCATGGGAGTGCTTTACGATAAGGCGATAGGTGTGAAGGCCTTGCACAAAGTGTAAGAGTCTAAGATGTTAGGCATGAAAGTATTATCATGCATCTACATATGTGAGAATTAGTTATCTCATCATAATGATGGGAACATCCCCAAGTCATGGGACCCTTGCACTCCTTGGGAGGAGCCTTAAGAGTAGGCCAAATTCTTTCTATTCCAAGTGCACATGGTTTAAGACTAGTGTAAAGGCCTAAAGAGAAAAAAGGTAATCTACCACTAATCTAAACGTAAGATCTTGAGGGAAAAGGGAAGAAAAAGGTAAGACATGTTGAAAGTAAAAAGGTGATGCACCTCAAATAGAGTGAACACTCATACTATCATAAGCACACTACAAACACTTGAGAATAAGATGTTTTCACATAGATTCTACCAAAGACACTCTAGATGCATAAGTGTTTTACATAGAGGTGGGGGAACACAATGAAACACTAAGAGGAATGACAAAAAATCCATAGACATAATCAACACATACTCGAGTGTGTGCAGGATATGACCTACAAGTGAGCTTCAAGTTTAATGAGGAGGTGCTAGGAATGAATGACAATGAAAGGAGTGAACATTACTCATAGATAGAGATCAACAGACACAAAATGGCATGCATATCATCAGAATAATAGGAGGTGAACTTAATTCTCATTAATTTGAAAGACTTAGACAATACAAGTACTCATGGAGGGAAAATTTTAGTAGTGTGAGGCTACTAAAAGTATGTCAACCCTTTTATAATGGAAATACCAGGCTTTCATAGATAACAAGCCTATTTTATAATTAATGCACCACTTGGGGCAGTGGGTAAAGATTTTAAATTCTTTAACAAAGCTATGGCTATGATTCTTGAAATTTTTGTAGTGATTAGATCTAGGGTTGGTGGTAGGATCACTTCTAGATACATGTGCATAGGGAATGAAAGAATTATCTGACAGATTTAGATGGTGGTGTGTACTTAAGTCTTAATTCCAAGTAACTAATTATGCATTCAATCGATCTTACCATGCCTAGATCCCCTCTCAACTACCTCTAACAACCTCTTTATATCCTAATACCACTTGTCACTTACTACATAGGCTCCCTTCTTGGTTTGCCACATCATTACTATGTGTAGTGGAAGACTTGGTAAGTGCTTCTTTCCTTTCATACTTTGTACACACTTAACTATGTATGCACCCTTGTTTTGTAAGTACTCTTGCACCAAAGTATGTGCAGGAGTATTATAAATCCATGAATCTCTAGAAGGGGTAGTGTGTGGCTTGATATTACACCTTACGATGCTCAAGGGTGTAGATGTATGATCCTACACATGGGTGTAGAACTACATTAGATAAGCACAAGGAAGCCTCTGAGTAAGAGTGTGCATGAATATTAGAGATCTTAGACATTTTCTTCATGATTTGGTTATTGTTCCTTACACCTCTTTACTTGTTCTTTCAGAACCTGGGGGGATTATGTCTTTGCACCTTTGCACTTCTTGAGTTGTACACCATAGAATACTATGCACAAGTGCACATTGGGAACCTTTAGTGAGCGCAAACCATCCTCTTACTCATGCATAGACATGTGCCCCTATCTTAGGATTAGACATAGACTAAAAGAACCTACACATATTTTTCTTGAAGTGCATGGGACCTCACAGGTGCATAAACCTTTGTGTAAGCCTTAGGAAGCCTTGCACTGACCAAGGGGTGACTTAGAAATTCAAATCTTATGGAGACCTCTGCAGTCCACTTGTTTGTTAAGTAAGAATCTAGTGGCCTTAAGTGATCCATTGGGCATGAATTCATATAAGCATTCAAAGATCCTAACATTTTTAAAATGCAAGACAACTGCAACTTGCCTAGCCTTACACCAATATTATAAAACTAAAAGTTCACCTCAACAAACAAGGAAGGGGAAACAACACAAACTATACCATAGGCACTTAGAGGAAGGTGAACACACAACTCAAAAGATGTGCACAAGGCACTTAAGTAAAAACAATAAAACCTACTCTAATATATACAAGGCTAAAACTTATAAGTACTTTCTTCTTAGATCAAAAAAAAAGGTTCTTCAATCATTTATTTCATGAATAATAACATGATGAAATACACTCTTATTGTGAAACAATATGCTTGTTAAATCATGCCTCTCATGAGGGTCAACCAGAACAAACATGTCCCCAATGTATAAGTACTCTTGAGATGACTCAAAATTGATCCCACAATGATCCTCAATATGAACAATGTCTTGGAAGAGTCTCAATCTAATTTGGGAGAGTGACTGCTATCTCTCTACCTGAGGTCTCTTTAAATCTAAGAGAGTATTCAAACATATATAAGACTGCAACCTTGGCCCTCAAGAGCTCATTAGGCTCATACTTTGTCTCGATATTCATTCAATCAAATTCTTATCTTAAGAGTGAAGGTTGGATACCCAAGTTTACACAAAACGACTCAAGATCTTCCCCAAAGGTAGCCTCCTCTTGGTCATTTGGGATAATGCCAACCTTAACATCATTCTTGCCCTAGAATATTGTAACTAGTTAAAATCTTGGAGTCACCATTGGTGTTTTTACACATGCCTCTAAAGGCTGATTGGATGAAGAGAGCACCAAAACTCTTCACTTAATGAAAAATGTGATCCCATCAAGCATGATAGAAACTATTATCATTCAAAATGTGCACCCATGGATGTTCCAAAATGTGTGAGTGCTTTACAGTGGGGTACTAGGTGTGAAGGCCTTGCACAGGGTGTAAGAGGCTAACATGTTGGGCACAAAAGTATTATTATGCAAATACGCATGCAAACATCAATTGTCTCATCACAACAATGGGAACATCCCCAAGGCATGGGACCCTTGCATTCTTTAGGATGAACCTTTAGAGTAGGTTGTATTTGTTCTATTCTAAGCACACTTGGTTTAATACCAGTGCACAGGCCTAAAGATCACAAAGGAATATATCACTAATCTAAACCTAAGATATTGAGGGAAAAGGTAAGAGATGTTCAAATTAAAAATATGATGCACCTAGAATAGAGTGATTACTCATACTATTGTAATCACACTATAAACACTTTAGAATAAGATGTTTTCACATAGATTTTACCAAGGACACTCCAAATGCATAAGCATTTTTCATAGAGGTGTGGGAACATAATGCAACATTAGAGTGATGACAAATAGTCCATAGACATCATCAACATAGACCAGAGTGCACATAAGAAATGACCTACAAGTGAGCTTCGATTTTAATGAGGAGGTGCTAGGAATGAATGACAATGAGAGGAGTGAACATTACTCACAGATAGAGATCAATAGACACAAAATAACACATAGATCATCAAAATAATATAAGGAGGTGAGATTAATTCTCATTAATCTACAAGACTTAGTCACTATAAGTGCTCATGGAGGGTAAATTTTAGCAACATGAATCTACTAAAAATGTGTTGACCTTTTTACAATGAAAAGACCAAGATTTTATAGATAATAAGCATGTTTTACAATTAATGTGCCACACAAAGTGGTGGGTAAAGATTTTAAATTCTTTAATGATGTTATGGCCATGCCTCTTGAAGTTTTTTTGGTGATTTCATCTGGGGCTGGTGGTAGGATCACTTTTGGATACATGTGCATAGGGAATGTAAGATTTCCCTGATAGAGTCAAAGAGTGGCGTGTACTCAAGTCATGATGCCAAGTAGCCACTTTTTCATTCAATTAATCTTACCATGCCTCAATCCCCTCTCATCTACCTCCAAAAATCTCTTTATATCATGTTGCCACTTGTCACTTACTGTGCAAGCTCCTTCTTTGGTTTGCCACGTCATTGTTGTGTGTGGTGGAAGACTTGGTGTGTGCTTCTTTCCTTGCATACTTCATATGTAATGAAATATGTGTGCACCCTTTTTTGGAAGTACTCTTATGCCAAAAATTATGCAAGAGTATTATAAAGTCATGAATTTCTGAAAAGGGTAGTGTGTGGCTTGAGATCACACCTTACGATGCTTAAGGGTGCATATGTAGGATCCTACACATGGGTGCATAAATACATTAGATAAGTATGGGGAAGCCTCTAAGTAAGAGTGCACATAAATATTAAAGGTCTTATGCACCTTTTTCATGATTTGGTTATGACTCCTTGCAACTCCTTTACTTATTCTTTCAAAATTTAGGGGCCGTGTCTTTGTGTCTATGCACCTCTTAAGTTGTGTACCACAAAATATTACATATAAGTGGACATTGGGAATCGTTAGTGAGCATGAACCATCCTCTTAATCCTACATAGACCTATGCCCCTATCTTGGGCTCAAGTGTATATGGGAAGTGTCTTCACATATTTTGCTTGAAGTGCATGGGACCTCACAAGTGCACAAACCTTTATGTAATCTTTGGGAAGCCTTGCACTGATTGAGGGGGTGACTTAGAAAGTCAATAGTAACAATCAAAAATCATTATCCTTTACCTAGAATTGATTACTTATTTGACCAAATGAAAGGTGCTACAGTCTTCTCTAAGATTAACTTGAGATCAAGATACCATCAACTGAGAATCAAGGAAGAGAACACTCATAAAACTACTTTTAGAAATCAATATAAACACTATGAGTTCATGGTTATACCTTTTGACTTAAGGAATTCATCTACAAATTTCATGAATCTTATTAATAGCATATTTAGAGACTTTTTGGATAAATTTGTGATAGTTTTTCTCAATGACATTCTTGTTTATTCCAAAAATGAGGTTGTGCATGATCAACACCTCCATTTAGTCTTAAAAAGACTAAGATAGCATAATTTGTATGAGAAACTCTCCAAATATTCACTCTATGAATCTGAAATTCATTACTTAATACACATTATTTTCAAAGAGTGCATTGATGTTGACCCCATGAAGATTAAAGTTATTCAAGATTGGCTTGCTCCTACCAATGTGTAGGAAATGCACAACTTCATGGGTTTAGTTGGTTTTTACCAACATTTTATTGAAAAATTTTATAATGTGGCCTATGCCATCACTTCCTTGCAACACAAAGGTAATAAGTTTATGTGGACCCCTCATTGTGAGGAAATATTTAATAAACTAAAAGGGTTTCTTTCAATAGCACCTATCCTTATCATATCGGACCCAAATGGTAACTTTGAAGTTTGGGTTGATGCTTCTAAAGAAGGCTATGGAGGCATCTTGAGCTAAGATGGAAAATTTGTGTCTTATGAGTCATGAAAATTAAAAGATCATGAAAATAAATATCCTACACATGACATGGAGCTTGTTGCCATTATTCATGCCTTCAAACAATGGAAACAATTCCTATTGGAACAACCTTTCAAGGTGAAATCTAATCATTGTAGTCTTGAGTATTTATTTTCTTAAGAAGATTTAAATACATACCAACATAGGTGGTTGGAATTTTTAAGTAATTTTGACATGGACATATCATATGTCTAAGGCAAGAAGAATCGTGTGGTTGATTCACTCAGTAGATGCACATACCTTGCTATGTTGTTGGTGTTATAAAGAAATTTTAGAAGTACTATTTTGGAACAATAACTTACTGATGTATTCTACCATGATGTAAAAGCAAGTTTGGCAAATGAGCCTATAGCAAAATGATTTGATGAATTTTATGTTACAACAGATGTCCTGATAAGGAATAAAGGAAAAAAAATTGTATCTTATTTGGGTTACTTAATAAATTTTGAGCTTAAGGAAGTGCATAAAGTACCTGATTATGCCCATCCATGGGCTACATAGATGATGCATGAGCTGAAAAAGCTCTATTTTTTACCTAAAATGAAGTATGATGTTGTTGAATTTATAATGAAATGCTTAGAATGCTAGTGGGTCAAAGTTGAGCATTTCCATCCAAGGGGTTATTTTACCCTCATGATATTCCAAAAGATAATTGAGTTGTAGTCTCACTTGATTTTATTGTGAAATTATCAAATTCACGTAACAAGCATGATACAATCCTTGTTGTGATTGATAAATCCACTAAAGTTAGCCACTTCATTGTTGTAAACTTAATCGATGATGCAACTATGTTTGTAAAATGATTCATGAAGTGGTTATACTCCATGGCATACATGAAGTGATCATATCAAATTATGACAAATTATTTACTTCAAGTTTTTGGCATACATTGACTACATCTTTTGGAACAAGGCTGAATTTCAGTTCCTTTTATCATCTAGAAATGGATGGGCAAATGGAAAGGCTCAACCAAGTGCTTAAAAATATGATATGCATGTACATAATGGATCAAAAAATTAAATGGGAAGACTAACTCCATCTGATTGAATTTGTATATTAAAACTCTTACCATTATGCTATTAAGATGGCTCTGTTTGAAGCTCTAAATGGATGGAGATGCAAAACTCTTCTTTGGACCTGATTTGTTGTTGGAATATGATAGGAAGATAAAATTAATAAGGTAGAATTTGAAAATAGCTTTTAATAGGCAAAAGAGCTATGCAAATCAAAAGAGATCCCTGCATGAATTCAACATGGGAGACAAAGTTTTTCTTTATGTTAGATTGCAAAAAAATTGTATTAAGTTTGGCAAAGCTTCCAAGTTAGCACCACATTTTATCAGGTCTTTCAACATTGTGAAAAATATTAGTCATATTGTTTATCAGTTGGCACTTCCTTCTTTTCTATCAAGGATTCATGATGTATTTCATATTGATTTTCTAATAAAGTATATACCTAATCCATCTCATGTTTTCGATTGGACTCATTTACAGATCATGGAAGAGGAAAAAATCTAATTGAAACTAGTGAGAATCTTGGACCATCATAGCATTAAGCTTTGTAATAGAGATATACAGTAGATTTTAGTATAATGGGACCCACTAAATGAAAGGAGTGCTACTTGGAAAGATGCTCATATTTTCAAGTAGCATTATGCATACCTTTTTGACTAAGTCATCAGGACGAATCCATTTCAAGAGGGAGAGGATGTTACAATCCCACCTTTTTATAATATATTCTGCTATTATGATATTGATATTATTTTTATAAAATTGAATTATTGACTTTTATTTCAATTGGACTTTATATAGCACTTATTGTAGTGGTATTGGGATGTAAGGTTAATTTTGTACTTAATGATTTCATAGACTTATTACTATAGCTGATGATATTATTAATATATATTTATTTATCAATCTTACATATGGTATGATTGATTTTTTTTTTGTGTTTGTAAGTTCTATCTATGAGCTAGATAGATGTTGGAGGTTGTACTCTCATAATTGAATGTATTCTTAGTATGTCAAATATGTTAGATAGGTATACTTGTTTGGTTTTATTTTCTATCCTTCAGACATCTTGATTGGTTGTTATGACTATTAATTGTCGGCTTTGGTTCTTGCACTTATTATTTTTATGATTGTACTTTACCTTATTATTTTTGGTGTACCTTGTCCTTGATGGATGTCATTATTACCATTACTTTTAATTATGGTTATTATGGCTATAATATTTATTCTATCTTGTGTTCACATCCATGATATCCTATTGCACAAGCATATGTTCATTTATACAACCCTTTATATACCCTATTTACCTATGCAGACATGTTACCTAAGACCTACCTAGACCTACCCTTGACACCCCTTGGAACCTTTGACACCCCACCCCCTTTGGATTAAACCTTTGACATAATTAATACCTTACACTAAGGTGGTGGCATGTTATTTTAACGACTTGTTATGTTGTGGCATCAACCTTGGAATTAAACTCAGTTTAATTATTTTTTTTAATGTTTGGATTAATCGACTTACATCGATGATGTGTTTGATTTTGTATTAATGCCATTTATTATGGCTAGTAACTTAGACGAGGGAGGTTATGTTGTTAGCCCACTTGGTTTTCTATTAACTATGTGGGTTAGTTAATAATCTACATTCCTATTGGTCAACGGTTAGTTTAATGACCAAGTTTTTTAGATGAGTCATTAATGGTAAAGTTGTTGGGGGATTTGCCTTGGGATACAAAGGAGGATTTCTCTCTCCTCCCATTCAATGCAGAATTGAATGGGTATGGAAAAGTGGATAGAAGGAATGGGAGTTGGGATGATGGACAAAGGGAGTTAGGAAAATGGAAGAAAAAAAAGACAAAATAGTGGAAAGTTTGGTTGGTTCTAATGGTGGCCATGATGAATTTAGGATACACACAGTAGTTGCTAGAAACAATATGGAGGTTTTGTTCTATCTTGGATTTTTGGAGTTCTCTACAATATCGAGTAAATTTTATTTTATTTATAATTTTTTTCTATGCAACTTGAAAATAAAATTACGAGGTTACTTATGCAGCCAGAAGTCTTAATAATTATAGATGCATACGTATATCCCATGAAATTGATATAATGATATGTATTTATACAATATTTACATATACTCATAAATAGATATATACATGAATACATGGTTGTTCTGGTAAAATCCTTTTTTTCTATTATATTGCCTCTACATGCATGAAAATGTCTTTCTGATATAACACCCCATAGGGTTTATCCATTCTAATAGTAAATGGTGTTGATGTTATTTATCCTGCTAGGAGCATGTATCATTTTATTGTTGCATGTTTCATTTTGTGTAAAATTATGTTGTTATGATATTAAGATTAGAGCGAACCCCTTTAAGTATTTGTCTCTCCTTGGAAGGATGAAAATCATTTTTATTTGAGTGTCTGGGTTTTGTATTGGTGTGCAATGTTATCATCTTGTTGCATGAAGTTCGACTAGGTTTTTAAATGTGCCTGTGTTTTCCTTAAACTATGTTTTGGGTGTGAATGTGTTGAACCACATGGTAGTTTGGTTGGGTCTCAACTATGTTTTCATTCTTGTTGCTTGCATTAATATAATCTTGTGAAATAAGAAAATATTATCATCTTACAAGATTTTTATACAAACTCCTTCCTTATCCCTTCGTTGATATATCAAGCTGTTAATATTTTGAAGGGTTCATGGTTATATTAAAAGTCGATGTTTCTCTCAAGCATCACATTCTTACTTGTATTTTTTATTTAGGTTTTCCTATCGCTCCTTGACTACATGATATATAACCTTATGTGGGATATTTGTAATAACATTAAATGGGGACTATTGTTATCAATTACACCAATATGTAGTATTACCTGTAACTGCATTTATATTTCATATTATGTTTATAACGGTATAGTAAAATAAGTTATGTTGACTATGTTATGTTGTGACTTTTTAATCTTCAGTTGCATTTATATTTGGATGATTGACAGAAATAATAGTGATTGTGTTATATTTTGTATGGTGTATATGTTTATGTCATAACTATAAAAGCTATTGGGCCACTTTTTAGATCACTACCTTTTTATAATTTATGATAGTTTCGATTTTGTGGCTTGAAGTTATATCTGGTCAGATTTAGTATTGATGTATTGCATTGTATTTTGTTATTCGACTGAGTTATGATTGTGTTTGATTTTGTTTTATGATTATATAGTCTATGTTACTCTTTTACATTGAAGTTTTTGTGTGTATATATATATATATATATATATATATATATATATATATATATATATATATATATATATATATATATATATATATATGTTAATTGTATATTTTATCATGGCCTCAAATTTGATAAATATCTTTGACTGCATTGTGATTATATGTGGCACAAGTAGCTTAAGTTTTGGAAATAAAACTTGACTGTGTGTGATAATTTGAGCCTATTACTTTTGAAGCATGTTTAATTGATTTTATGTTATGTAAGAAACTTCAAACTTGCCTTTTTAAAATGGCATGAATACACTTAATCTCATTCAGTCAAACTTAAGAGGAATATGAGGAAGTTTGAATGAGTTTATTTGTTGTATTTAATAACTAGTTTTTTATTGATCTTATATTTTGTTTTGAATTATTGTTTCAAATTGAATAAATTTAAGTTATTTACTTGGATATTTGTGGTTACTTGATTATATGTGTTGATTATCATTTCTAGACTAGACCTGAATAAATAAATGGGTATATATTGGTGGTTTGGATGGTTAAGGTTGACCGCAACTTAGATGAGGATCCAAGAAGGTTAATTTGATGAATATAAAATAGATTAAATTTAATCTATTTTATATCATTTGGTAGCTATTATTAACCTTACCCACTTTTGATCTATACTACAGATAGATTAATTATTCTCATCTCACCTTGGAATGATATAGTTATGTTTCGTGTATCTTTTATTTTGATATGTCTCTTTTGGTTGGAAATCTAATAGCTCAGAATTCACTTCATATTCTCAATTACCACACCACCATCTTGATGATGGTTGGGGTGGTGAGGGCCACCGATGGTTGGGCTCATAGGGTTAGTTGGGCGGGTTTGTCCTAATCGGTTTATCTATATTCGATTTTATGCTTCAATGACTTCGTACATGCATAATAAAAGATAGTAATAATTTCATTTGTTAATTAGATTAATTATTTGAAATATCTTGCTAGTATTGATAAGGTTAGATAGTATTCAATTCCATGGTATAGTTTTTAGCATTGATATTGAATTAATTAGTATGTAATCCTTGTTATTGATCACGTTAGCTGCTAACTTGTGTTATAAATATATTATTGAATTAAAATGGAAGTGAAACATTATATGAGGTAAATTGGTTATGGGCTGAAGGTGATATAATTTAGATACATTAAATTATTAGTTATTAATTTTAACTTCACATTGATTTAAAATTATATTATAATGTTAATTATATCTGAGCTAGATTTATTATAAATTCTTGTATGCAATTAATCCTTATATATATTCATTTTCATATTGATCTTGGATACAATCAAAATTAATCTATGAATGTTATATTGGGACTTAGTTGTTTATACTAGGTTTTTAATCATGTAAATTTATTTGAATTAGAATGATATTGATTAGATTATATAGTCAAGTAGATATAAGTTATGTTGTTGATTCATCATGACCAAGTTTAATAGTTAACTTTGGTTTATCACATTATGTATGCGATAAATTTAATTACATAGATGCATATGGATATCTTAGTCATTTTAAGCAATGCATAAACTTTAGGTAGCTAGTTCATGGGGGAAAATAAATCAAATCCTTCCTTCTAAACATGCATTTCAGACATACCTAGTTGCGTGTAAGTTATGTACTATGCATATGTTCGATTTGGAAACTATTAATTTCATTTATTAAGACATGTATGTCACATATATGTAACATAAAACTTAATATATTCACTCTTGCATTACATGATATATGAAATAAGGATTAACTAGATCTCATGATGTAATCATATGCATGTATAATATTTCTACATAAAATACTCATATGATTAAGTGAAAGAACTTGAAGGAAATTATGATAATGTTATTCTTATGAATCAATGGAATAATATAAGCAAGTTATATGTCACTTATATTCTATTTGATGAGGCATAGTTAAATAACTAATATTTGCACACTTACTGATTTCTTTCATGTTTGGTTATATGTGTTTCACTTTCTTTTTCGATAGTCAAATTTACTTGTCTCGCTGCTTTGGCCGCCCAATAGATAAAATTGTAAGAGTTTATTAAGTGAAACATTTTATTTGGGTTCCACTCAACTTAAAACTCAAATGAACTACATATGCTTTGACTGTGTTATATTTTGTTGCTTGATCAATTATGTTGTATTGACCACTTATTGCCCTCTTCTAGCCTATCTAAATTATGAGTTTAATTATGTAAGCAGTGATTTATTAAGCATACATTTACTTATATGATAATGGAATATTGTATAAAAATAAATGAATCATTTCTTAATTAGTTATCTAAATTGGCTTCGCTATTGAATAATTACATGAGGTTACTTCTCTTAAAACAAGTTGATAATTAAAGTTTAATTGACTAGATGTCTTCGACTTTTTGTTCATAATATCACATTGGCTATGCCAATTTAAATGGTTTTATGATTTCATTCCTTGACTACTTACAAGTTAATGATGTTGATCATAACCATATTATTAATCGTTATTCTAAGTAATGGCATCCATGTTAGTAAGCAATTGTTGTATGAATTATTTATACAAGTAGTGTGGTGTCCTCAAAGGTCATAAGGCATTTATGACCTCGATCGGTAGTATTATGAAACCTTGTATTTTAAATCTATTTTATCTATATGTAATAATATATTATCTTTCATAAATGATTAGAAATTTGTATGTGTTGAACTGATTTTTGGTTGTTGATTATGGTTACTTGTCTAAGTTATGTTTAAACATAAGGTTGGTAATATGTATTTAACGTAAAATTATGATTAATCTAAATGATAACTTAGGATAATAGAGTTATCCTTCCTAGTTAAACTAATCTTTTAACTTAACCATCCTCGAGCAGGACTGAAACCCACTGAGGAGAGTGAGGTATTTATCTAAGGTTAAGGACCTAGAAAGGGTCCTATGTGAAATTATGAGTGCCACATATGGCACTTGGGTCCTATCTGTGTATGCATACATTGATATACCCTGAACCACATAAAATATCTAATACAATAACACACTTCCCCATACTACCTTTTATATGTATTTACCTCTAGTTAATTACCTCAGTTCACCTCTTTTAATTTCAGTTGTGCATACACGAGTGTGTTGAACATTTATCACTTGTGTTAGAAAACAAGGTAAGTGGGTCTAACACACATCCAAAATATACATTAATATATAATTCCAAAAAAACAAATTGGGGTTGTTTCACTCATTTACTAGCATTTGATTTATGAAACAAGGGTCATGTGATTGAGGTCATGATTGGAGAGGTTCATGAGGCGTTTTTTTTAAATTATTTGAGGTGAATATGATCTTTTATATCCTTTTGGTGGCTTCACCTAATAATTCCCTTCACAAAAACCTGTTACCTTTGCTCAATTTAGTATATATCTTGTGAAGATCATAGTTGGATTTTATTCCTTGGATTACCCTTTAAAGGATATTTTAAAGTCTAGATCTTTGGCTTGACCATCCAATGCACCCCAACCTGCACTCACCTCCTATCTGATGTGGATAGCTCCCTGCATTGAATCAAGCATATTAGTGGATTATTCATGTATGTTATGCCCCCTATTTTTTTACCTTCACCTTATAGGATAGAAGAGGTGAGTTAGGAGATGAACTAAGATGCACCTAGGCTATAGTGTAGTACACTCATGAGTGTTGCATCCATGTGGAATATGGGAGTACAAATTACATAGGACCATAGCTTATTTTATTTGGTGAATGATTTAAATCTAAGTTGTAGTTGTTTACCTAATACTCAGCCTTGCAAATCTCATTTGACCCCCTTGGTTTCATATATATGATGTTGGCAATCTACATTGGCTCTTCATGATCTATTCCCTTGAATCTATGAGATTTTCATGAAGATTCTAGATGTACTTATATACTTGTAATATCCATTTGGATGCACAGGCATCAAGCAGATTTGGGCTCTGCATGGTGGTTTTCTCTCACCATCATCTGTATATTTGCTAACAGGTTATTATGAATGTTTAATGTCATTATATATTATTTAGATGTTGTCTGATTGCATTGGAAGGCACTAGAGGGAGGTCATTTTTTTGTAAATTATACCATTTATGATGACATGACATTAGTTGATCACTACATATCATTGTCTTTGGTAGTGTCTATTGTTCATGGATTGCATATTTTCTCTTCTAACAGTTATGACTTGCATGAAGCTTCAACAAATATTTTTTTAGGAACTTTTATGGTATATTTTCTATTGTAGCATGTAACAATATAGACATGTTCATAAATGAACAATGGTGATGCCTCTTTGGGACTTTTCGTTTCCTTTGCTAAGTTGAAAACCTAAATTTTACCCTAAATGTACAATTTAAAGAATGGTTTTATTTAATATTTCCCCTTAATTAGAAAATAAGTTGTTTTTTTATTTTTGGCCCTTAAGTGGACTTGTTTTTTTTCCTTTAAAGTGCTCATGCAGATTTATAAGCAGATTGGTTTAGACTTTTCATTATTGGAAGAAGTTCATGGTTCCATTCTAGTTCTAACACATGGTTACAAGGCTATGTATTTGGTTTAATACTTAGAGTATTTACATTTTTTGCAATCTTATGTAATTTGGATCATTAACAATGAAAAATGGTGAAAAATGGGAATCAAAATAACTTTTGAGTAGTATCTTGCTTTTGAATGCCATTTTTTGCAAAAGTGCAAATTTTTTTGTGCCCGTTCCATTGGCCATGTTTTCATTATAATTGCACTAAAATTATAAAGTGCCAAATTTGGGGGGGGGGCTTCATAAAATAGTTTTTTGTTTGCTTTTTAAATAAAAAATTAGGTGTTTTTTTTCATTTCAAAGGCCATGCAAGCTTCAAATTACATTTGGAATCAGGGGATCTACCCCTCAACCTCATCCTGTATCATGATAGGGAATGTGTTGGGGGATCTGTACCCAGACCCTATAAAGGGTGTTACCTAGGGTTTGATACCCCTATACCCCCACAACTCAATCCCTTGTTTAGTTCTTATGAGTGTTAGAGACCGTAGGGTGAGGTTTGATCTAATAAGTGGTCAGATCCCCTAATAAAAACACTTTATTGCACTCATGCTCATTTATCTGCACACTTGTAGATGTATTTTTGATAGATCTTGATGTCTTATATTTTTTAGTATGATTCTTATGCCACTTATATTTTTTGGCCATCTTTTACATGTAATTTGTATGTTGTCTTTTTTGGTAGCTGATCCTTTCATGTGTGTTTTTACATACATGATGTTTTTTTTCACTATTTACCACACTTTTCCATCAGCCCATGACATGTTATATTCTAGTTTATGTATTAGTACTTTGACACACTTGTAGTTTGTGTCATGTCTCCATTAAGGCCATTTTTTTAGTTCCTTGCATTCTTCTATGGAGACACTTTTTTGATCCCTTATTTTTGGAGAAACTTTCATGATTTGTGATGGCTTCTTTGATAGGTTGATAGTCTCCTTGTTTGGAGCTATTTTGGTGTAGTCTAATGTCTTCCTTTTTTTTTATTTGTTATTTTTGGGATATATTATGTTTGCACTAAACTATAGTGTTATGGAGGATTTGATTTTATAGACTAGATTACCTTCATGTGTGTGTACCTTAGTTTAAACATCCTTTACTATTTCATTTGCCAATCTCTCATATCATCACTTGGACCATCTTTTTCAGAGATTTTATCTATATTTCTCCTTTGTACATGGGTATCTTATTCAGGCACTTTATTTTTCAAAACTCATATGAGGATTTTTATGTCTCAGTGGCATTCTTGGTGAATTTTCGTTTAGTGACACTAGTGTGGCATCTTCGCTAGTCTTTGTGCTCACTTCTCACCATTTTTAGTCCACTTCTTTAGAGATTTTCAATACCATCTTCTCTTAGTTTAGCACTGAAGGAGGGTGTTTAGATAATGCTTCCTCAGGTTCATCATTTTACTCAGTATTCTGGAGTGCAATGTTTATTGATCCTCATATTCAACACCATTCTTACTTTGACTCAACAGTTACAGTGACTCGACATCTATGTATTCTGACAAGATGGATTGGCATCCATAAGGACACTTTTTTTCACAATGTATCTTTATTTTTTGTATGGGTACCTCATCAATCCTTGTTACTGAAACCCATTTCCTTCTTTCTTTTCCCTCTTTTTGGAGGAGAGTTTTATTTTTCTTACAGGTTTTTTCTCTATCCATTTATGAGATATTTATTCATGGATATATTATACATGAGTACATGATTAGGCCTTATTATCGAGACTCATATTGTGGATATGCCACTCTATTTTTGGCCCAAAGCTTCACATGAGGGGGGTGTTAGAGTAGGTTATTTACCTTAGCTCATATTCACCTAGATACTTTATTATTCCCACCCACTTTTGTGTGGATATTTCATTTATCTTATTTTAGATATTATGAGATATTACATATTTATCTTTTAGATATTATGAGGATAATTTTTAGTTTTTTCTATTTTATAGAGATAGTTATGTCTTAGTCTTAGGTTCGATCTCTAACATTATCTTTTAGTTATGTTTGATCTCTAGCTTGATCTCTTAGTTATTATTGATCTCTAGTCTGATCTCTTAGTTAGGATTAATCACTTATTTTGATCTCTTAGTTAGTATTGTTTTTTTTGCCTATTTATGCAATGTTCATTCATTATATTTACATGAAGTTATGAAGAGATAAACAACTTTAGTATTTTATAATCATTTTGTGGATAATAAATAATTTATTTTGTGTTCAAATTTTAAGCTTTCATGGAGTCTATTTTTGGAGAGATCTTGGTTGAAATTTATTCAAAACTCTATCAAAGTGGATTATTATGAAGAGGACCAAGGGATGACATATCACTTTGGTCAAAATTAAGTTGTTGAATTGGGGATAAATGGCCCACAATCACTTGGAATTTATCAAAAATGACATCATTGGAGACCTTGGATTGGCTCAAAAGCTTATACAATATGTTCTTTGAAGGTCAAACATATGCAAGAGATCTAAGATAGAAATTTGTGATGATGTTTTGTGTAATTATTTCACAACATCGTATGGTTTTTCATTAGTATAAGTAGTTAGTTTGTTATATTGAGGTAAAGGAACTTGAATGGGATAGTTGGGGGAAGAAGGTGTTAGACTTTGAATTATAACCTTGGAACATTTAGTTGCAATTGAATAACCTTGAGCTAGAAGGGAGTTACTATAATTAGAATAAGGGGAATGAGGGTTTGGATTAATAACCCTTAGACACTAATGAGGATTAATGTCATTTAGAGCCAAAGGAGGATTACTAGCATATGGGGGTGAAAGTTCTAAAATGGAATATGTCAAAATTTGGGTATTATTGGTTGTTGATTTATGATTATTTCTATTATATTGGTTATGTGACCACTAATAATGTGATCAATAATGTTATTGTATTTGTATGGGACATTATTATAGATGACTTGGTTAGAATGGGTATCCTAACCTTGATTTTGATTAGTTTGTTGTTGTTGCTAATTTGGTCCTTGATTCTAATTAGTAGGAAGTTGGTTCTAGTTTTGATTGTTGGTTTGGCACTAATTTCTATTTTAGTTTTTAGAGTTGTGTTGTGAAAAAATATTTTTGTAAATACCCAATTTTTTATTAGATTTTGAGGCAATATTGTCTAACTCTATTTCACCATTCTCCAACAAATCTTGAATGGCGTGTCTAAGTTAAATGCATCTATGAATGGAATGACCCTTAACCATATGATAATCATAAAACTCATTCTCCCTATACTAGGTGGGTTTAGGTTGGCCTTCTGGAAATGGTTTGGGAACTGGCCAAATGATCAAATTAGTTGCAACCAGCTTTTGGAACACTACCTCAATAGGTTCACCAAGGTCTCTTAAAACTTTGTTTTGATATTGACCTCTTCTTGGAGGTGGTATCTATAAATTAAGTGGCTGAGTAGGTGAATTTAATTGGGTAGGTAGAGGTTGCACCATTTGCATATATCTAGATTTTGTTAACCCATCCCCTACAACATTTTTTTTCATGTTGAAAGCTTTAGGTTTTTTAGAGGTACTTGTTTGAGCTAGCATAGGGGGTTTTGTTTGAATCTTGCTCTGATTTTGGTTTTGAGAGTAAATTTTAATTACCCCTTTATCAATGAGTGCTTATTCAATTTGTATTCCTTTGGAAATAATCTCTTAAAATGTATTTTCATAGTGTATTCCTTTATCTATTTGAAGTTTTTTAACAGAGACTATATCCAACTACTCATTGGGGAGGTTATGTGGGAAACAGCTAGCCAATGTGCACCATATTGTAAATAACTATCAAAACTCTCACCTCCTCTTTGTTTGGCATGACACAAGTCAACCATAGTTACCTCATGTTCTACATTATAGGAGAAGTGATCCACAAAAATTTATAACAAGTCATCAAAATTATCGATATCTTTCTTGGGTATATGGAAAAACCACTCCAAAGCTTGCCCAACCAAACTATAGGGAAATAAGTGAAGCAAATACATAGTACTATATACACCACCTCTTAGAAATCAATGAAGAACTATTTTAATTTCTCTTTTGGATCAACCTTTCATTTGTAATTTTTAAATTTAGGCATCTCAAAATGTTGTACAAAAAGTATCTAAAGATAACTCATATCAAAGAGATAAGAGCATATTTCATCTAAATTGAACTTCTTACCCTGATTCCTAGTTTGGATTTCAGAAACTACATCTTTCACTCCTTGCAAGTCCTAGTAAATAGAGACGAGTTGAGAGTGAATGGGTACATATTGTTAGGTATTTAAGGATGAATTAATTTGACCTAGATAAAATGATGGTATGAGGTATTGGGGATTAAGTATCATATTATTTATTTATACGAGGAATGTTCACCCTTTGATTAAGGTTATATTATTGATAGAACACTTGATACTGATTAGGAATGTGACATTTATTTGGATTGAACTGTGGTTTGTGTATACATCTAATTCTTACCACTAACGTGCCAAAATTGTAGGTTTGAGTGACTTTTTGTAATAATGCACAACTAGACCAAAACACTAAAACACTATAATCCATCCACACATGTCATGAGCAATTACTAAACCACATAAATATATCCATAATTGGGTCATTAACCTATACCTAATTATTTATTATTCTAATTTATCTTAGGTCAAATTGTGACTTAATAAATTTATGTTTTCAATCATTGAAATACTCTGATCCATCCACACACATCACATACATGTGCCAATTCACATTAAGACATCCCTAATTGGGTCATTACCCTATACACAATTGTCACCTTCCTCTAATTTACTTTCAATCAAAATGTGACTAAGCAAATTGATGTTTTCAACCATTCTAATTAAACAAGCAAATAATTTCCAAGAATTGTAAAAATATTAAACAAAATCATTAAGCAAAGAAATCCAGATTAAGAGCTTAAGCGAAAAATCCATGGAAACTTAATGAATACCTAATATTATAAATTTATAATTCAAAAAATATCAAGTATTATGATGTCATGATGATGTCATTAGCCTCAAAGTCAAAAATGAGAAATATCAACATAAATGAGATAAATATCAGAATTAAGGCTAGCCAAGTCTTATTAATGCTTCCTTCTCCCAAAAATAAAAATGCATTCAAACTCCTAAGCCTAACCAAGGCTTAACCACACATGCATTGTATTTAGTTTAAAAATTATAAATACAAGAGCCATGATCATATCCATTAAGTTTTTCAGGTGCAAACAAACTATGCCAAAATATCTCTAGAAAGCTTCAAACCTTCAGGATCTTAGTCTATATATAGATAAAATAATGGTGAAGGATGATGGATGAATGGTTATATCTTCAAATTACTCAAGAAATTCATATATTACAAGGCTTTCTTTAAAGGAGAAGAAATTTATAATTTATAGGATCTTGAAGGTAGGTAAAGAGCATACTCTTTCTTCAGACTCGACTTCCTAAGGGCAGAGATTACTAAGGCTGTGATATTTCTCGATGCCCACTATGCTTCCTAAACCATGTATTTATAGCATAAAGAGTGAGGATTATTAGAATCTTTACCAACATTATCAATCACTTCCTTAGCTTTTATAGTTGTAAAGTGTCTGAATATTCTAGAGATAATGTACAAGATATAGACAAAGTAAGACACACTAGATAAAGTAGATGCATACTAAGAAGATGTTGACGATGAAGAGATAAGATAGAGATATTGAGAGACAAGTGCCAATTTTTAGTCATCATCATATGAAGATGAATTTCTATGGTCCCACTAATTCGACCCTTGTCCTTCAAACAAGAATCTTTAAGCATGTTGCATAATGTCTTCTATCATGATTGGCCTGAAATTACATGTGATTCAAAAGAAGAACTATAATTCCCAAAATGGAGTACAGAGTATAATATGGGAATTCATACACATTTGCATTTTTGAATGCCATATTAATCTTCTTCTAATTATAGTAAATTCATTTAGTCATTTGAGTGGATGAGGATCATATAATTTGAGTATAAGAAGTCTGCTTAATATTACAAATTTAATCAAATAATCATTCAACTGTTCTTCAATTTTGATACTCCACCAATGATTAGGCCTATAAATTAAATCTACAAACTTCTGACATAACAATTTAAAATTTAATCTTTTAATTTTCAAATGATTATGCAATACAAAAGATTATATACTACATGCCTCGAAAGATATTAGTTCTTATTGTATATACCTAGATATTATGTGATATCATTTTATTACTCCATACCTGAAGATCTCCATTTGAGTAGGAAGAGAAAGAGAATCAAACCTAGTACATTTTATCTTTTCAACTGTAAATTGGGGTCTTTGAGGACATTATGGTTGATTCATTCAAGATAGAGAAGGATTTATTCTCAACCAATCTGTAATTATATTTTCTTATCCAAAAATATATTGAGCAGTATAATTAAAATGATTAAAATAATCTTTCCAACCAACATACTTTCCTTGACCATATTTTCTACCATGATCTTTCTCTTTAAATTTTAGAAATATGGTACAGTCAATTTTTATCACAAAATGTGGCACATGCATAAATTTTAAAGCAAATTTCTCCAGGAATTTTTTCACTGCATAAATTTTCTTATCAAAAGATATCTATTTTTTCACATCATCTAAAAATACTCCACTAACATATTCATAGACATATTCATTTCCATTTTCTATGCAACAAAGGATTCCTCTCTAAGCAACATCTAAAACATCAATATATAATACATAATCTTCTATTTTAGGAACATGAAGTTCTGTAAGGTTGGTTATCTTCTATTTGATTATTTGGACTGATCTATTATGTTATTCAATCCAACTATGCTAACAATTTTTCTTTAGTAATTCTTATAAGCAATTTCTATCTATACCTCTATTTTCATAAAAATTATTTACATAATTGAGAATTCCTAAGAATGAGTATAACTATTTTTTATCTAATTGATCTAGGAACTAAAGGATCTTATCCTTAATATGATTTTATACCTTGAGATTTTTATTCTTTACTTCCATGCCAAGGAATTTAAAATTAGTGTGACATAACTGTATTTTAGTTTTAAAAATCAAAATTCTAGTATTTATGGTAGTGTCATAGAATTTATTTAAATGTTGCAAATGATCTTCAAGAAATTGACTAAAAATCAAGATGTCATCAATATATACATAGAGGAAATATGTCATACATGTAAATACTTTATCCATAAAACTCTGAAAGTATGCAGGTGAATTTATAAGACTAAAAGGCATCACTTTCCACTAGAAATGGCCAAATGGACAACTGAATGTTGTCTTTGGTCAATCTTTCTCTTTTACTATTATCTCATAGAATCTTGATTTGTAATCAAAGTGGTAAAAATATTTACAATTTACAAATTTCTAGAGTAAATAAGACTTATCAGGAATAGGATACAGATATGGTAGAGTAATGGCATTTAATGGCTTATAATTTATTACCATTCTCTTTTTACCCCTCTTTTACTTTAAATGTTTGCAAACCATAAATGCATATCAATAATAGGGAGATGTACTAGACTCAATCGAACCATCATCAAGTAATTTCTTAATAGCTTTTTCCATATCATGATAGTCTTGTGTAGGGATAGGAATCTTTTTGTCTATCTTCATTTTCTTTTCTTCTACCAGGTTTATTTCCATGGTAAGCATTTATTTTTTATAAAACTTTTGAGGGTCATTGGAACATATATATTATTTTATTTTCTATCATATTTTCTCAATTTCATCTAAGACAGGATTACGCAGTGCTTGATTAAGAGTTTTGTTATTAGTATATTGTTTTGTAACATAGACTAATCTAGAAGCCTTGATTTTTTCTCCATTGATAGTGAATAAAAAACTCTTAGGTGTACTACCATATGGTGAGTATTGATCTATAAATGCTCCTCCTAGTAGATAGTCTACTAGTAATTGATCATGAGCAAATAAACCACAATAAAAAAATTTACCTTGTATAATCATGGGTTTCTGGTGTTTATACTTGTTACAAGTAAACCCATTTCTTTGAGTGTTTAAGGATTTATAGCTATGTTTCTCATCTAATTATTCCCAATCATTTAATACAGCTGATTTACAAAGTGAAAGTGAAGCACCAGTGTCAACTTGAGCATCAATTTGATTGTCATTTATCTGAATTGAAACAAATTGTGCATACCTATTATTTATCAATAGAGCTATATATGCAGGCTTTGGTTCTATTCGTATAGGCATTTTTGAACATACCAATTTGTATTTATCTAGATCTAAACATACTAGGCATTTTTTAGCAAGGTGAAGACCTTCCTCCCAATCTGACTCTTCCCCCCATCTCATTCTATACCGGACAGGTTCCCAATCAGTAGTTTTAACTTATACATCATAAATTTATTCTTCTCTTACTTATTCTATATAAGGATCTTCATAGATAATGATATCCTTATCCCATTCAGGTCCAAATATTACTATCACAGCTTTATCAAGGAGTAAAAAACTAAACTTGTCTTTCATCCATTGGTCATTAGATCTAAATATTTTAGGAAAATCTAATGGTAATAGACTTGGAGGATGGACTATAGGAAGTCTAATAAAATGTTATGGTTGTTAACCTCTTCTTGGGTAATATTTCTTTCTTCTTCATTGTTCTAATACATGAGTTTTGCATGGAATTATTCCTCTTCCTCAAGAATTCCTGGAACTTCCTTCACCAGAGGGAATCCAAGGTCTTTGCATAAAAGTAGGAGAATCATTCATTAAATCATCATCCAATGCATCTAATTCATCAGGTTAATATTCTTGTTCATCATCTTATTCTTCCTTCACTTCTTCAATTATGGGTTCATAAATTTCATCTTGGTTGTATTGTCTTCATTTTCCTCAACTATATCCCACCACGCTATTGTGTTGGAGTAAACAATTTTAATAGTAGGCTTTTTACATTTACAATCAAGGACTTTATGGCTAGGTTGATGACAAATATAACATATTATTTTATTGGATTGAGGATGAGAAAATCATTGTTGATGTAAATATGTATGTTTAGGGGTAGGCGTATGTCGATAAGGAAAATAGTGTTTGCAGAAAGTAATGCATTTGTGCTTTAGTTGGTGTTTAAGCTTATGGACATATTGCTCACATTCATATGGAAAAATATTGGGAAATTTAGGTGTGAGGTGACTAGCTTGGTGCTTTTCAAGTTTGGTAATGGTTTTTGTATCATAAATAAGAGCTAAAACTTGGCAACAAGTAAATTTAATGATGTCAACCAAAGCACAAGTATCAATAGCAAGATTTTTAAGCTGTAAGTAAGAAAAAACCTTATCAACAATATTATATGGCAAAGAATTTAATAAATGCATTTGCACATCATCAAAATGGGCACATTTGGAAGAGTAGGAAAGTTTTCTTAAATACTTAACATAATCTTCAAACTATGATAAATCACAAAGCTTCATCCTCATCAGCCATTTAGACTCTTCAATGTTTTTATTGGGATATAGAGGAACAAATTTAGCAAGCAATAAACCATATAAATATTTCATAGGTTCATCTTAAATAAATACCTAGTTATTATGTATGTCTCTCCTAATAGATCCCACCAGGGTCCAACAATGCCCCAAAAAATATTTTGTAGCAATACCAACAACAATAACTTCATCCATTCCACTAGTAACTGCTATGGACTCAAATTAATTACACTAATTATTAACTTTATGATATGGATCTAGAAGATCATCAATATTTAAATACCTTGGTTAAATAGGAACATAACATCTCTGCATAAGGGATTTGGATTGTTCATATTTCTTTGTGACATTCCTACTAGGTTTATCTTGGTGTTTTGTAACCAAGGCAACATGTAACCTAAGAAAAAAAATTATCTTTTGCAATCCACTATCAAAGGTTAAAGGCAAAACCAATGGTGTCTCTTGTTTTATTTTTTTTCCTTTTCTAACCAAGAAGTACTCTAGACAAGTTGCTCAAATTAACTATCAATATTATTTACATCCCTTGAGATATTATTTATAGATCCTTGAATACTATCAATCTTATCAGCAAGGGAATGCACAATATTCAAGCGTTTATCTACATGATCATATAAAGCTTGGACTAAATTTTTAAGATAAAACACATAACTACTAGCATTATGAATAATATCCATAAATGATTTAATTCTCATTGGTTCAAGAAGAGATATTACAGGTGCTTTCCCTATCACATTGACAAAGACTTGGAGCACCAAATATAGGCATAAACATGATTAATGGACTAATATTGGAGGAGAGTCATTTAGGGAAGGCATTGCTTATGTCTTCTTGTCTAGTTTCTTAAGTCTATTGAGCCATGTCCCTTGAGGGAGTAGGCCTAATAACATTAGTTATTTATTCTTATCATTTGTTTTATGTACTCATGCATGAGATAACTTGTTTTATAATCTTATTCTACATTTGACACACCTAGTGGGACCACACATCTCATAAATCACTTTGGTAACCTTATTAACCTTCTAATGACTTAATCACATGATTTTTGGTGTTTGTTTACATATTTTTATTCTAATTTTATGTATTTTTTATTCTCATCAAAATGGTGAAGTAGCCCTACATATCGATGAACTAGCCTCAACATCAACGAGTCGCCCTACTTAATGACGAAATAGCTTCTAAGAACAATGAACTCATTTTTTTATCATTTTTCCTATTCTTTGATAAAAATAACAAATTTGACCTGGTAATAGTGAAATTGCCCTAAAAATGGTAAAATTAACTTAGTAAATAGTAAATCCATGAAAGGTAATTTCATTGTGTTTTGTTTTATTGGAAATAGTGAACTCATCCTGCTAATCGATGAAGTTACCAAAACTTTATGTTTGTGTTCTAGGAAAATAGTGAACTTAAAAATAAAATGATGAAGGTGCCTTGTTAAACAATGAATTTGACTATTGTAAATTTTTTTGAGATCTTAAAACAATAATATTCAATTGTCATTTGGTGTTTTGAACCCTTGTTCAACTACTAAAACTTTTTTTTGCAGGTTTTGACATCTAACTTAATTTTACAATAATTCAAGGAAAATTTCAATCACACTTATATATTAGTGCTTAAAAATCACATCCACACTTAGATTTAGAGCTCTTAAGAACACTTTATTTTTGTTCTTTGTTGTAAAAAACTTGTTCATTTCATTTCTTATTCATAAAACCTTGCATCTATGTTCTCCCCTTGCCCCCTTTAGGGAGCTTGGATGACAAAAAACACATTATTTTACTTCTTTATTGGTATCTACCTGATGAAACATTGTGTATGCTCTATCCTTATTCTTATAAATTTGGATGACTAATAAATGACCACTTTCTTCTTTTATTTTTATTTAACTTAGCGAGTAAGAGTTCATCACCTCCTCGCAAGTTCTCTAGGGGTGTGTGGACCTGGGGTTTCATCTCCAAACATTATACCAACCCCACTTATCCAATGGACTATACAAATTGAGTATACTATTTTATGGGATAGTGGTTGAGTGATTAACCTAACCAATTGAATAGGTCCTTGGAGCATACATGATCTAGACATCACACTTCACTAAATAAACAATGATTGAAGTGGTTGTAAAAGGGACAAGACCCTTTCATAATAATCTAGATGGTTTTTCATCCATTTTATGGATATTTTATTATGCCCAAGTTTTCTTTAACACTTGTGAACCATTTAGAAAGCCAACTCAAAAATATTAGACTAAGAAACCCCACTTGCCACAAATTATCCTACCAATGCCAAGTTGATTCAGCACTCTAATCTCCTTGCCACGTACAAGTTATTGAGAGACAGAGGTAGATGAAACACTTTACCTTCATGTGATTTTATTTATTGGATTGACACATAATTCCTCTCAAGAACTGGTATATCAGTGGAAGTTTGGTGAATACTATAAAAACCTTTTGTTAGTTACTAAGATAGAGGCATGTGTTTTCTTGAGTTTAGATCCATTTTTTTCACAAATAAATAGGTCCCAAAGCAATTTAAACTAAGTTCAAATTTCACTTTCAAGTATTCAATCTAAGGATATTAGTTTACACTTGAGTCTTGCTTATAACTTAGGCTTGAGTGGTTTACTCTTTGTGTTTTGATTGTGCTACCTAGATTGGATTTTGATTTGATTTAAGAGCTTTACTTAAGTGAAAATTCTTATGCCCATAATTTACACATTATCATCTATTTGCACATTGAGGTGTTACATTTTTCACATTACCATTTGATACTTAGCCATTTTCTTGCAAGTGTTACATCTATCATTCGAAATAATAACCTTTGTCTCACTTGGTATTGTTATGTTGTTCAATTCATTTTGACTTTTGGACTTAGAATTTATTGCGTTAGCCTATACTCTAAATTCCTAGACCATTCAACCTTATTCTAGATTATCAATCCAAACCAACCATAGTCTCACTATCCTTTTTTATGATACCAACAAATTTTGGACTTAGTTTTTCTTGCGTTAACCTATGCCCTAAGTTTCAATATTATTCTACAATCTTTGAAATTTTCCAATTTTGACCAACCAAGGTCAGGTGTTCCAAAGTCTTCACTTCTTATTATGTACCAAAAATTATTATGTTTCGTTACATTGTCTAAAGTTTCCAAGGATCATTTTATAGTGTTTTTAAATTCCAAATTTAACCAAGAGTACATTTGAAACACTTGTCAAAAATTTAGTACCATTCCAACCATGTAGAGGTACAATCATAGTGGGGTCTCTTATGGCCCTAGTTATGAGGAAGAAAAATTCTATGATGGAGAGGAACATTCGGTTATGTTCAAAAATATCCCTCCCATTGTGAAATAAATCCAAGTCAATACATTAACAATAAAATAATCGAAGACCAAGATGAGGCTCTCTTGAGACTAATAGAATCTGGAGCTAGGCTCCCACTAGATTTTCCTAGAGAATAATTACATACCCTTGGTTGAATAGAGGAGCAATGATATGAACTAGTTGTTGACCAAGAACAAACTCGTAATCAAGTACCAAAACCAACCACTACTTCTAGCAAAGGGAAATGTCTAATAATGGATCATTCCCAAACTAGTCATACTGTTGCATCCACCATTTAATAAATTATTCAATGCTATGCAAATCAATGTATCACTAACTTAATGACTTCTTTGGTTGCAACCTCATTTAATAATGTTGTGTTTTTAGAACAAAATTAGTTACCTAAACAATTATAACAAGATCAAGCTAATCCTAAACATGAGGTAGATCATTTATCTTCCCCCAAACAAGTTATGTCGGTGAATGCTTCACACCAAGTCCCACTTGATATGCAATACATGTTATTTAACCATCAAGAAACCATTTCTAATGTGTGACATATATCTAATAATTTGTAACAAGTTCCAGAACATTCCCAATAATAGGTTTCTAATAATTCACCACCCCAATAGGTAATGGATAATTCACAAAATGTGGAACCAATTATTTCTAATTTGCAACAACATTAAGTTCCTCTTACAAACTATCAATGACAACATATTCTTTTGAACCAACTCAAGGTTCCCCAAAACTATAATACCCCACATGAGGGATAATCCGCCTCATACCAATTGAGATATTAAGCAATTCAATTACATGGATATGAATAAATTGATTTGTAACTAAAGGATTAATTTTCCTCCATTAATAAAGAAAGATTATTTTAATCATAATTACACACATAATATGTATTTATATATCATAAATTGATAATTTTTAAATTTGAAATTTAATAGGCCCTAGGCTTCTTAGAGAGCCTATGAGCCTACCCCATAGGTTTTCTATAAAACCTATTCCCTAGCCTAGTCAATAGGCATTGACCTACTTAGTGGAGCACTTTTTTAAAAATGTAGTTTAAAATTATTTATTATAAGATCCATATGGACATGTAAGAGGATTTTTTGGGTGTAACACTTTTCTCCCCAAAAAATTTACATTTGGTAAAAGAATCATGGGTGCTTCCATGACATGAAAAGACCCATGCAAGGGAGGGTACTCACTTCAATTAATGAACCCTGGAAGATGCATTTGAATCCCTCCTTTTATTTTCAAACTTTTAGATCTTATTGGGATTCATTTTTAGTCATTTTTTAGGGTGGATTCTTTAGAGGAGATTTGGGAGGAGCTTGTGGAGTCTTGAAGCTTGGAGAAGTGTAGGAAGCAAGTAGAGTTAAGGCTGGTTATTCTTCCTCATCTCTTTTGTGTTTGAAAATGCTTGTTAAATTAATAGATTTTGTCGATTTCTCTTCCTCTCCTTTACTGTCTTTCAATATCTCCTTTGAATCTTGAAGAAGAATGAATATGAAAATGAGATAGTTCTAAAATTTGATGATATCTTCCTCTTTTGTTTCTCCTTTTTATGAAATAAAAATTATTATTTGAGTTGTATAATTATTTAAAGAGAACAGTAAATCTCCCTCTTATTTCCTTGCATTCTAGATGAAAGAAGCATTATGTATAGATATTTTTATCTAAGCTTGTAACTCAAATATTATAAATAAATAACTTCTCTCCTTCCTCTTCCCACTCTATCTCTTTATCCCTTTTTATTATATTTTTAAATGAGGTCAATATTGCAAATGAAAATGATTTAGTGGAGTTGTGTGTTTGTTGAAGAAAATATCATTTTTATTTAAATATTGAATAAAGTTCATAAGTTAAACTTTTGCAAGGATATCTCTCTCTCTCTCTCTCTCTCTCTCTCTCTCTCTCTCTCTCTCTCTCTCTCTCTCTCTCTCTCTCTCTCTCTCTCTCTCTCTCTCTCTCTCTCTCTCTCTCTCTCTCTCTCTCTCTCTCTCTCTCTCAGAATGATAAACTTAAGAATGATAATTATTTATGGTATCTTTTCAATTGTTGTTCAAATAACAAAATATTATTTATTTAGAATGTATATACATATTTTAAATAAATAAAATCTTGCTTTTGGAATAAATGCACATATATATTTTTAAATATATATAAATAAAATTATAATATATGTATATGCATATGTATGTATGTATACATACATACATATGTATATATATCATGATATAAAAGTAAAAAAATAAAAATGATATATATATATATATATATATATATATATATATAATTGTTGGGTAAATATTTTGTTGATCAGCTAACTGATGAGCAAAATAGGTCTCTTCAACCACAACATAGGGAAATTGGTCGGCCAGATGTGCAGGTTTACTAAATCAAAAGGGGACAAAT
This sequence comes from Torreya grandis, assembly GCA_037957365.1. Classification (NCBI taxonomy): domain Eukaryota; kingdom Viridiplantae; phylum Streptophyta; class Pinopsida; order Cupressales; family Taxaceae; genus Torreya; species Torreya grandis. The sequence continues at coordinate 315,413 of JARHVA010001060.1, forward strand.
CTCTCCTCTCATCAAGGGGAGGTTCCCTGGAGATATGCAAGAGCTATATACTATATATATAAATAGAAAATTATACTCAAGGGTAGGATAAACCATCCATCTCTATTTTTTTAGAGATGATGTTCACAAATCAAAGGAGAAATCTTGATGAAATGACAGAAGACACTCTTCTTTTAGAAGTGTTGTTCAGCAGACAAAAGGAATCTTTTGGGTGATAATAAGTAACTGTAACAGCGCGTAGTAACATAGCAGGATGAGATGAGGCACAAATTCTCCACCTCAACTACCAAAGAGTGAAATACGAAAGACAATGAGGGCACAAAGTCATCCCAATGTCTTTTACACAGAAATAGAATACGAAGGATAATGAGGGCACAAAGTCATCCCAAGATCCTTTACACAGGAATAGAAAAATAGACAAACTAAAGACAATTGTGGTAGCACAAAGTCTCTCCACAACCAACTTCAGGACACCTCCTTGATCACTTTCACTAATTTTGCTTATTTAATCAAATGGACAAAAAATGTATTAAGGAAACAAACATAAGAACAATTTCCCCAATAACCAAGCTATTCCAGCACAAAGTCTAAAAATTCACTTTTTTCATTCTAATAATGAAATATGATCAACAATCTAAACTAAAAGTCTTAGTAATGCCTTTCAATTTAGGCGGAGTTTCATTTATGATTACAGACTGAGATATCCTTAAAATAATAAGAGAGAGTCCAATATATAGTGCTCCAAGAAAGACTTGGGCACTTTGTTTCACAAAAAATGTGTTATGATGCATTCAATGCATTTTAAATTCTATCCATGGGCTATGCTGGAATCGAGCATTAGTTTTAAATATGGGCCACTTGATGTGTTTCTTTATATGTACATAGCTGTTCACTCTACTCAATGTAGGAAAACAGGCTGTGCCATTAAATATTTGCATTCTCTAATGTCCACCTAGTGGACTACTTCACCTTCTAAAAACATATCCCATGCACAGATATTTTTGATCCTTCTTCATCATTCCCCCTTTCCTGGCTATATTTTGCCCTTATCTATGTGATTTGAGCTCTTAGGTTATCTCTTTAGCCAGTCGCTAAATTTGTTTACAAGGTCTATGCTTAAGCCTGTAAGGATCAATAATTATTTCATTGTCACAAATTTGACATGTTTGGGTCCGTCATCATTTGAAAGCCAACGGCTACTTGATTGCCTTGAATTTGATGGTTGCAGGCGTGTCATCCTTCTTAACACTTCCTTCGTGTCTTTCTTGTTTACTTTGGCTACTTTTTACTGATCTCAACAAGTGACACGTGTCACATTTTTCTATGAAATAGGTGGGGACACATGGTAGCATCCACTTAATTATAAAGGCTTTGGGTGCCTTTTGAGAGTCTTGTGGAAGATGACACATGGCGACTTCCACCAAGCTCATATAAACACTAGAAACATTTGAGAATTTTTTGGATTCATGCGAATGATGACACATGGCATATTTCACTTCGATTTTAACCACTTACCCGAGACCCACCACAATCTTTACTTAATAAAAGTAAGAAGTTGTGGATCTTATCACTTGGTGGCCTCCGCTGAGTTTTGTAGATGACACGTGGCATGTTTCATTGCATTGAAAGTTACTAAAAATTATGTCCTTATAGACAACACATGGTGACTTCCACCGTAACTTTATGAGGGACATGTGGTGCCTTCCACTACAAATTTATTTCCTTGAAAAGTTTTTCATTTTTTTTGGACTTTTCCTTCAGACAAAAAGTTTGAAGGAATTCTTTCAGACAATTTGTTTGAAGGAAATCTTCCTTCGCTTTCCTCTACTTTTTGTCAAGCTTTTTGTCAAGCTTTCTTCCCAGGTGAATTCTTTCAGACAAAAAGTCTGAAGGATTTTTGCCTTAACCATTTTACCACATTATTTTCTTGAAAGAGAACTATGCCCTCTGCAAGGACTATTCAAGCTTGGAAATATCCTTTGGACTTTTACAATAGTCCATCTGCTCCTTGCCTATCCTCTGTAAGGGCTGTTTATCTTTGGTTCATTTTTTTGAAGGAATTCTCATTATCTACTTTTGCTCATTGCCCTCTGCAAGGACTCTTTTTCCTTTGGCTTTGGGGCAACACTTTGAACTTTCCAATTGAACCGATCGATTGAACCAACTTTGGTTCAACGGTTCAATCGATTCAATCTCTTGTGTTTCATTCATTCACTTGACCGCTTGAACTAAATTATTTGAGCCAAACCATGTTAAACCATAGGGCCATTAAACCTGTTGAACCTTTGAACCCATTGAACCTTTGAACCAAAGTGGTTCAATGGTTCAACGATTCAATGGTTCAAGCCTTCTTCTCTTTGATAAGTGTTTTGAAGTCATTGAACCTTGAAGCAGTTGAACTTTGAAACTTGACAAATGTGCTTAACTCTTGTTGATGATGTTGAACCTTTGAACCCATTAAACCCATTGAACCAAAATGGTTCAAGGTTCAATGGTTTAAACACTGCATAGAAGCTTGCCGATGAACTCTTTTGGTTGAACCAAGGCATTGAACCAATCCTAAAAATGACTAAGTGTTGGAAACTTGTTATTTTGATTACACTCACCTGTAGAAGCCTTTGAACCTACTGATTTCAAGCATGTTGAGTTTATAGAAACATATCTGTAGAGTTCATAAATTTAAACTTGTAGAGTCTATAGATTTAAGCCTACAAAGTCTGTAGATTCAAGCTTGCAGAGTCCATAGATTCAAGCTTACAGAGTTTGTAGAACTTGAAAAAGTTTGAAAAATGGAGAATTTGAATGCCTAGAATAATTTTTTGAGAAGGAGAGAGAGGATTTTGGTCTGTTGGACCAAAATAGTTCAAATGTTGTCCCAAAAATGACTGATATTTTTTGGGGGACAACAGCTAGCTCCAATTGGGGAACTTCCTTCAGTTGAAAAATTGGAACAACTAAGGGGAGTATAAACTAGAATCTCCAGTGCCTTGAAGTATGCCATTGGGCCATGGAATCATGTTACCCAAAAATAAAGGTGACAAAAACAAAATTGAAAGCAAAAAAATAGAACTAAAGACTATACAAATATACATATATACAGGTGAACTTATATGATACTTCAAGAGTTGAAGTGATTCAAACACTACCCATTGTAAGACAATGAAGATGGCATTCCATCCTGATAAACCAATAGGAAACCATTTTGTCCCCAGAATCAGTGACAAGCGAATGGAATTCTCCACTAGAAATCACATTTTTTGTGCACTCCTTTTGGTTCTCTCTTCTTGCCCCATGGCAAGACATGGTATTCAATTTGAAAACCATAAATCCTTGTTCTCTTGGTGAAGAGTTCTTTTTGCTAACTTTGGAGTGCAGCAGTATGGTCCACTAACATAGCTTGGTGTTCTACTAGTTTAGTCCAGTGCATGTTTTGATTGTTAGCATCAAACTCTTGACAAATCACAAGTTTAACATCTCCTTTAGTGTGAAGGAGTTTGACATCTTAGTCTTGAGCAGCCTTCAATCTGAGCAATAGAGATTGTTGGTGTTGCTAAACTGCAACTTGCATGAAGGAAAAATATCTCTTAAGGAGATATCAACACAGTTCCAGCTCTAGCATGGGTAGAAGAATTGTTGCCATTAGATTCCAGGATCCAAACATCATCAAAAACTGATCTTCTATTAGATTTCTCTTCATTAGAAGTGGAAGATGCTTTTTCATCTATAATGTGCCCTACCAATTCTTTTGATGTCTTGTTTGAATCAATTTTTAGATTTCCACTTATAGGACTTTCATCTACAAAAGCTATGAACATCGTCTGTGGATAAGAATTAATTACCCCTGCTTGAAGACTCAAATAGAATTTGAGCTTCAAGCACTGATGTCTATGTGACAACATATTTTCTCTCCATTATAGGGAGAAATCTCTTCATTACGCCTTTGACAGGGATCCTTGCCTCAGACAGCTCCATGCTTAGTTCTCCTCCTACATCCTTGCAAAAATTTTGTCCAAGCAGAATGCCATAGGATGTTGGGATGTTAGCCACCAGAACTATCATCTTGATTCTTTTGTCTGGGAATGCCACAAATGCAAATTAGGCATCCTTGATTTGTCCCAATAGAGGTACTTATTTGTTCTCCATGGAGAAGCATCTACCAAATGTTTTGGTCAGTGAGAAACCAAGAGATTCTACCACTTTGGCAGGCATGACATTGTCTGAAGCACCTGAGTCTATGATGCAATTGCTCAGTTTGTGACCATTTATCAATAGGGAAACATAGAAAGGCTCTATTTTCCTAGGGGCAGCTGGAGGAGTAATGATAATATTATTTGGGATGAACATGTTCCTTAGGGGATCATGAGTTATATTTTTAATCTCTTATCCTACAAGGACAACTTTCACACTCTTCCAACCTGTCCAACTGCTTAGGATTGGATTACAAGAATTCAAATTCAGACATTTGAATTTTGGTCTTCTTGACATGGTCGATTTGTCAAATGACTAAAATGGACTAGGAAGAGAGGATAGGAGTTCATCCTTTTAGTTTTTGGGAGGGGGAGGACTGATCTACGAAGTTAAAGTAGAAGGTGCAGAGATGTTTGATGTACTTACCTTTCCCTCAATCATCGAGTCCTTTGGTTGGAAAGGTAGATTGATTTCTTGCTTAGCACTTGAAATTGCTAGTTGAGGTCACTCCTCTATTCTTTATTTATCAGCTTACTAGGCTGACTGATTCTTGGATCGAAGTGAACACAGCATATGATCCCTCATCTGCTTTACCTTCACTTTTGGGTTCATCCTAATAATTTAGGAAACCAATGTTGGAGTCACTAGCTAACTCTTCTTGGTCCTCTGTGAAGAGATCATCATTATTTTCTTGATCAAACTCAGGTTGGAAAGAGAAAGAATGTTTAATTTCTAGATATCTAACTGGTGAGTTGGTTGAAGGCACTTCAAGGGCAAGGTTCCTCTATGGAGGAGGAAGATGATTTGGCTACCCTTGATTCATAGTAGCATTGCCTTGATATGACTAGTTCTGAAATGTCCTCCTTAGAATATCTTGATTAAGAGGAGTAAACATTCCTTGGGCCATTTTGTTTTTCAAGGCTAGTAGTTCATTTGCCAGATTTTGCACCATTTGATCCATGGTGCCTATAGATGAATATTTAGAAGATGAAGAAGATTTACCTCTATTTGGGTCTCTCCTTATCTTCCCTACCAAGATAAGTTCATCTTCTACCTTAGTAGCCAAATCTTGAGCAGCAGCAAGGTCTATGTGGCTAGCACGTCTTAGTAGAAAACTCACTTCAGGTAGTTGTGAGTTGATGAAGAAGCACTTGAGATTCTCAGGTGTACGCTGAGTAATGATAGGAATCCAATTTTTGAACTTGCCAAACTTAGCAATGAAATCCCTCATAGGCTCATAAGGTTATTTCTTCATCTGTATGAACTGGGCTAGAAAATCATGTGCATCTTCTATAGGCTTGAACCTGGCTTCAAATTTGGCTTTAAGAGTATCCCAATCAGTCACTGATCTAGCCTACAGAAGAACTAGTCTACAATAGCTCCTTTAGTGTTTCTATAAAAATCCTGACTACCACATCCTCAAATTCTACTCCTATTACGCCATAGGCTATGCTGAAGGTTGCAATGTGTTCATCAGGGTGAACTTTCCCATCACCATATAATTTGGGGAAATTCTTTCTTGAGCTACGTGGAAGTTTATGTAGAGGTGGATTTAAATTGAGTGGGCCAAAAGAGTTACCCCAAGGGCCTCAAACTGCCATAGTATGACTATGGAAAGGTTGAATAACAAATCTTAGAGGGGTAAGTATTGACAAAGCTTTATTGATAGTGGAAATGGAGGCTTTGCCCGGTAATGGAGGCTTGACTTCAGTAGGAGGAAAGCTCTTAGTTTGTTAGAGGTGAGATGGTGAAAGAAATAGATCAGAATTACTTTGTTGTATCAACTCGAATACAAGGTCGACAATACCTTTATCCCTTTGGCTTCACATATACCATGGATCTACTAGATTGTAAAACAAAAATGGGAAAGAATTGGCTCTGCTTCAGCTTAAAGCTTGAGGCTTCAAACTGTGCATTCTATTCCAATTGGCATGGAGGTGGAGGGAGATGTTAAGGCTATAATGATAATGGGTAAGATATAGAATGGAGTCACCAGAGTCTATAATGGATAAGGGTAGGGACTACTTTAATTTGAAACTTGAGGTTTCAAATTACACGTTCATCCCCAGCAGAGTTGCCAAAAAATTTTGGGTGAATATTTTGTCGATCAACCAAATGATGAGAAAAATAGGTCTCTTCAACCATAACATAGGGAAATTGGTCAGCCAGATGTGTAGGTTTACTGCATCAAAAGGGGACAAATCTCTCCTCTCATCAAGGGGAGGTTCCCTATAGATATGCAGGAGCTATATACTATATATATATAAACAAAAAATAATACTCAAGGGTAGGATAAACCATCGATCTCTCTTTTTGTAGAGATGATGTTTACAAATCAAAGGAGAAATCTGATGAAATGACAGAATACACTCCTCTTCTTTCAGAAGTGTTGTTCAGTAGAAAAAAGGAATCTTTCAGGTGATGATAAGTAACTGTAACAGGGCGTAGTAACATAGCAGGATGAGATGAGGCACAAATTCTCCACCTCAACTACCAAAGAGTGAAATACAAAAGATAATGAGGGCACAAAGTCATCCCAAGGTCTTTCACGAAGAAATAGAATACAAAGGATAATGAGGGCATAAATTCATCCCAAGATCCTTTACACAAGAATAGAAAAATAGACAAACTAAAGACAATTGTGGTAGCATAAAGTCTCTCCACAACTGGCTTCAGGACACCTTCATGATCACTTTCACTAATTTTGCTCATTTAATCAAATGGACAAAAAATGTATTAAGGAAATAGACATAAGAACAATTTTCCCAACAACCAAGCTATTCCAGCATAAAGTCTGAAAAGTCACTTGTTTTCTCATTCAAATAATGAAATATGATCAATAATCTGAGCTCAAAGTCTCAGTAATGCCTTTCAATTTGGGTAGAGTTTCATTTTTGATTACAGACTAAGATATCCTTAAAACAATAAGAGAGAGTCCAATATATAGTGCTCCAAGAAAGACTTGGGCACTTTGTTTCACAAAAAATGTGTTATGATGTATTCAATGCATTTTAAATTATATCCATGGGCTATGCTAGAATCAAGCATTAGTTTTAAATATGGGCCGCTTGATGTGTTTCCTTATATGTCCACAGCTGTTCACTCTACTCAATGCAGGAAAATAGGCTGCGCCATTAAATATTTGCATTCTCCAATGTCCACTTGGTGGACTGCTTCACCTTCTAGAAACATATCCCATGCACATATATTTTTGATCTTTCTTCATCATTCCCCCTTTCTTGGCTATATTTTTCCCTTATCTATGTGATTTGAGCTCTCGAGATATCTCTTTGGCTCATCACTGAATTCATTTACAGGGTCTGTGCTTAAGCCTGCAAGGATCAACAGTTATTTCATTATCACAAATTTGACGTGTTTGGGTCCGTCATCATTTGAAAGCCAATGGCTACTTGATTGCCTTGAATTTGATGGTTGCAGGCCCATCATCCTTCTTAGCACTTCCTTCGTGTCTTTCTTGTTTGCTTTGGCTGCTTTCTGATGATCTTAATAGGTAACACATGGCGCATTCCACTATGAAATAGGTGGGGACATGTGGCAACATCCACTTAATTTATAAAGGCTTTGGGTGCCTTTTGAAAGTCCTATAGAAGATGACACGTGGAGGCTTCCACCAAGCTCATAGAAACACTAGAAACATTTAGGAATTTTTTGGATTCATGCAAATGATGACACATGGTGTATTCCACTTCAAGTTTAGCCACTTATCAGGACCCACCAAAGTCTTTACTTAATAAAAGGAAGAAGCTATGGATGTTTTCACTTGGCAGCCTCCATCAAGCTTTGTAGATGACACGTGGCATGTTTCGCTACATTGAGAGTTACTAGAAACTATGTCCCAGTAGATGACACTTGGCGGCTTCCACTGCAACTTTATGAGGGACACGTGGTGGCTTCTACTACAACTTTATGAGGGACACGTGGTAGTTTCCACTATAACTTTATTTCCTTGATGGGTTTTTCATTTTTCAATGGACTTTTCCTTCGAACAAAAAGTCTGAAGGAATTCTTTCAAACAATTTGTCTGAAAGAAATCTTCCTTCGCTTTGCCTCTGCTTTTCGTTGGGATTTCTGTCAAGCTTTCTTCTCAGGTGAATTCTTTCAGACAAAAAGTCTGAAGGATTTTTGCCTTAACCATTTTGCCATATTTTTTTCCCAAAAGATAACTATGCCCTCTGCAAGGACTGTTCAAGCCTAGAAATATCCTTCAAACTTTTGCAACGGTCCATCTGCTCCTCGCCTATCCTCTGCAAGGGTTATTTGTCTTTGGTTCATTTTTTTGAAGGAATTCTCATTGTCTGCTTTAACTCATTGCCCTCCACAAGGGCACTTGACTTGGTTCACTACCCTCCACAAGGACTATTTTTCCTTTGGCTTTGGGGTAGCACTTTGAACCTTTCGATTGAACCGACCGATTGAACCAAATTTGGTTCAACAGTTCAATGGTTCAATCTCTTATGTTCCATTCATTCACTTGACCACTTGAACCAAATTCTTTGAGCCAAACCATGTTGCACCATAGGGCCATTGAACCTGTTGAACCTTTGAACCCGTTGAACCTTTGAACCAAAGTGGTTCAATGGTTCAACGGTTCAATGGTTCAAGCCTTCTTCTCTTTGATAAGTGGTTTGAAGTCATTGAACCTTGAAGCGGTTGAACTTTAAACCTTGAAAAATGCGCTTAACTCTTGTTGATGACGTTGAACCTTTGAACCCATTGAACCCGTTGAACCAAAATGGTTCAAGGTTCAATGGTTTAATGGTTCAATGGTTCAAACACTGCATAGAAGCTTATCGATGAACTCTTTTGGTTGAACTAAGGCATTGAACCAATCCTAAAAATGACTAAGTGTTGGAAACTTGTTCTTTTGATTGAACTCCCCTGTAGAAGCCTTTGAACCTATTGAACCTGCTAATTTTAAACATGTTGAGTCTGTAGAAACATATCTGTAGAGTTCGTAGATTTAAACCTGCAAAGTCTGTAGATTTAAGCCTATAGAGCCTGTAGATTCAAGCCTGTAGAGTCCATAGATTCAAGCCTGCAGAGTCCGTAGAACTTGAAAAAGCTTGAAAATGGAGAATTTGAATGCCTAGAATAATTTTTTGAGAAGGGGAGAGAGGATTTTGGTCTGTTGGACCAAAATAGTTCAAAATAGTTCAAATGTTGTCCCAAAAATGACTGATATTTTTTTGGGGACAACAATAATAAAATAAAATATATTTAGAAATATATGTAAATAAATAAATTAAAAAAAATAAAATAAAAATAAATAAGAAATAATATATATATTTGGTAGCGGTGGGGGGGTGTGGCAGGGTGAGGAGGGGGGATGTCAGCCAAGTTTTCACCCACCCACCTTAAAAGGGGTAGGGACGCTAGCACAATCGGCCACCCCAAACCCCAAATATGGGGAGGGGCGATGGTTGTGGCACTAGCCCCAACCCATTGTGGTGGCTATGCAACCAGTTGCCCACCCTATGGGAGGGGGCGACAGTGCATAGATCACCACCCAACATTGCTTTGATTTTTAATAAATAAAAATAAAATAAAATGATTAATTAATAAATTAAAACATTGAATATATATAATTATATATGAGGGGTATTATATATATAGATAGATAACACTATATATAAATATGCATCTAGATATATTGTGAAAGTGTGTGTGTGTGTGTGTGTGTGTGTGTGTGTACATACATACATTTATGCATAGCATCATTCACTTACTTTGCTATAACAACTTATGATACCAACACACATCAACATTTGTAAACAAATTTTGTCTTCATGTGGCTTGTCTATCAAATTTATCATAAAAATATAATGAAATTCTCTTATAGGACCTTTGTAACCTATGTCCTACCCATTTTTTCTCTCCTCAAATTTCATTCATAACTCATTTCATCTCTTCTATCAATTCTCTCACAATAGCTCACTCTTGGTTGTGGGCTTCACAAAGCCAAATCATATCCATCCTTGTATTAGGTTCCCTGAATGATATATTAATTTTGGATATCCTTTATTAGTCTTCTCAAACTTGGTTCCACCTTACCTACACTCTCTCAAAATCTCAACTACTTACTAACTCCACAAACTCACTATTCCTTATATCAGCTTGTAGCCTTTTTTATTTTCTCAACTGTATGGATGGTACATAATGGTAATTATAAATCCAACTATATATTCAATCACCCTTTATCTTTATTTAGGTCTCCACAAATTTTTAGGTCTTAACTCATTATTTGGTTACCTTTTCTAGCCACTTATTATTCTCTACTAACCCTTTCTAGGCCTGTTTAGCCCTGTTTGCAATATAGGCTTTACTTACCAAATGTACAAACACCATATCAACACAAAAAATTAAAAATATATTTCCTTAGGTTAATTTCCTTCAAACTATAAGTTTTTAGAGCATTTCATTAGTTTAATCACAAGAAAACACACTTTTTATCTTTTGCCCTAATATAAGGTTTGCAGGGTTTTGTTACAAATCGATAGGACTCAAAACACATCCAATGGATTTTGGCAGAATTTCAAACTATTTTAAGACCTAGATAAGGTTTTTCAAACTTGTCTTTAATGTTTCCAAGTGTTTTTAAATCTTGAACATCCCTCAAACACGTTCAACATAGGAATTACCCCATACTTTTGTAACATAGTCTAACTGTTACAAGTTCAAACAGGGTTATATGCAAGTATTATGATTACCCAAAAAAAATTGAACATTTCACAAGGTTCATTTCCTTATTGATGACTTATACATTGTCTTTATTTCACAATAACTTTTGTATGATTCCTTACCACATTCAAAATGTGATGCACATAATGTTTTCACAAAACAAGCTGCATGTATCATTTCAAAACAAGATTTTAAAGATATATTTACCTCCTTGTTGTTTTAAGATGGTCCATAGGGATCTATCACATTCTATGTAATCTTATAACTATCCTCATATCATATCAAACCTCCAACCATTCACTATTCCATCATACAAAAAGGTTTCCATTAGGGTCTGTTCACACAGTTTGCATATATTCAACTTTTAGTAGGGTTTTCACTTCCCAAATCATTAACTATAGGATTGGAACATTCCTTATTAGTTTTATCACCTCAATGGTATCTTTATCTATCACTCTCAAATCATTTCAACCCCTTCTATGCTTATAAACCATTAAATAACTCTTATACATAAGTTCTTGATAGGGTCATATAACCAATACATAGTGATCTTACCTGAAAGGTTTTAGCGAATTCCATAAACCTTGTCATCCATAATATAGTCTATCAATACCACTTACTTGTTTCATAAATTCTATTCATGATTTTGACCAATTATGAAATTATACACAGGTTACTTATTTCAATATTAGAAATAGAGTTCTGACCACTGTCAACCTATGAACCGTTAGTCCTCATTCACAACAAACTTCACTTTATCTATATATTTAAAGAACATCTTCCATCATAACTTATGTTTCTTGGTTCCATTCACATTGCTTATGAGATCATTTAATAGGTTCTTGAACTTTGATCTCTCAAAGTCAATACAAAATATTCGTATAGACCTACAACAATCAGTTTTACATACAATACATCACTATTATAAAAACTTTAAGGGATTAAACACCTATATTTCAATATAAGAACAATACAAACACAAAGAGTATAAAATTCTCTTCAACTTTATTTTATTTTTTGCATATACACATTCATTACTCTGTCTCATGGGCAGGTTACAAAGGTTCTAACATTTTGTTTTCTTTCATTTGCTTCCCCTTTGTACCTCAACTCTTCTTTATGACCTCCCACTAATTACCTACTATCTACTCCTAATTTCTTCTATGGGATCCCACTTATACATCAAACCAAAACTTGTTATATACATAAGAAACTATTTTCCTTGAATAACTAACTTTTGGTAACCACCTGGCCATAACATTTAATTTGTTGAGTTCTTATCCTTTTTCACATGTTACATGCTTAGGCACCTTCTAAAATTTTCTAAACTCATTACATGACCCTAAACTAACATTTACTAACCATGACAACACACCAAAACTTTGTTAACATGCTAACAACATATTCAAATTTTTTAAATGCCCATTTTGCTAGGAAAAGCCAAAGGGCTTACAAAACACACTCATGGACTGACTTAATGATTTTAATGCCTTCTAAGGCATGCTACAAGACCTAAGACACTGTCCAATAACCAAATGAACATCATTGCTTGATGTCACTTCATCATACTCCTAGGGGAGGAATAAATTGGACTCATATGGATTTTTATGTTCTTCTTTCTTGTCTTCTAGTTCTTTTCCCTTGGATCATCATTATCTTTCACTATTCCTTCATGCATCAATTACTTCTCTTTACTCTCTTTCTTTCCTTGATCAAAAAGCATTCTCCTTGCTTGCACTACTTATTTGCATCAACATGCACTTATTGTGCACTCCTTCTTTGATATTTGACTCTATCATGTGGTTTGATCATGCCCAAAAACATTGATGCAACTCTTATACTTTCAGCTTCATCTATCCTAATCTTCCCTCTTGCAACACAAACAAAGGAAACTTCATACCTAGCTACTCCATTTTGTTATACTGTTACCAACATTGATTTTTTTCTTATTCTTTATCCTCATTCATGTGATGTTCAACTATTGTAACTTGTTCTTTCCCTTCCTTTTCTCTCAATTCACCATTCAATGATCTCTCCAAGGCTACCAATTCTCCCTCTACCTATTCTTGACTCACATAAACAAATGCATAATCAGATTGCTTACCTTGGTCAAAAAATTACATCTCATTTTCAAAGCCTTCATAAAGGGCTGCTACTTCTTTGTCATTTTCATCACATAACTGGCTTTAAGTGTCATCTTTCTTCTCATTCAAGATGATCTCACCCATCTCATGGTGTTGTTCACCCACACCCACTTGTTCTCTCATGTTATACTTCTTCACTTCTCTCTTGAGTTGCTTACAAAGCAACCTCTTCTACTTCCTTTCCTCTCTCATGGCTTGCATTCTTCTCTTCATTACATGTTTCTTGATTGGCCACTTGAGTGGATTATTTTTCATCATCCATCCACTATATGGGCTCTCCATTTCTCTTATATGTTCTATCATGACCAACAACTTATACATCTATTGCCTCATCTCTGTCATCTCTTTCTCCATCGTTATTCTCTTCTTCTCTTTATGATAGCTTTCATCAAATTTTCCCTATCTTCTTCTTTCTCTCTCTTTCCTCATTTTCTTTAATATTTATAAAAACTCTTTGGTCTCATCTATACCTATCCTCTCTGACAAGTCTTCTCTTACTTGCCACATCTTGACCATTCACCTAGTTTATCTTATCTCTCTCTCTTGACCTCAACTAGGTCTCTCTTCTTGTCATTTCACTAAGACACTCCTCTATTTTCAATCTCACATATGATCTCTCTCTCTCTCTCATGATATTTTCAACATCTCTCTCACTCATAAACAAGCCTTCAATGGCTTCATGGTTGGATACAAATCTCTCTCAACTATCTACTTTCACATATAACTTAACATTCTTGTATGAACATGTCAAAAACATCAAACAACAACATAATAAAAATGTGTACCTTTAGTTTGATGACTATACTTCACTTCTACCCAAAGACACTCATGCTTTGATACCAAATGATGTAGAGAATCATTCACATACTCTGCTATAACAACTTCTGATACCAACACACATCAATATTTACAAATAAATTTTGTCTTCATGTGGCTTGTCTATCAAATTTTTCATAAAAATATAATGACATTCTCTTATAGGACCTTTATAACCTCTATCCTACTCATTCTTTCTCTCAAATTTCATTCACAACTCATTTCATCTCTTCTATCAATTCTCTCACAATAGCTCACTCTTGGTTGTGGGCTTCACAAAGCCAAATCATATGCATTCTTGTATTAGGTTCCCTACATGAGATATTCACTTTGGATATCCTTTATTAGGATTCTCAAACTTGGTTCACCTTACCTTCACTCTCTCAAAATCTCAACTACTTACTAAACTCCACAAACTCACTATTCCTTATATCAGCTTGTAACCTTTTTTCTATTTTTTTCAACTATATAGATGGTACAGAAAGGTACGTGTAAATCCAACTATAGATTTAAGCACCCTTTATCTTGATTGAGGTCTCCACAAATTCTTAGGGTTTAACTAGTTGTTTGGTTACCTTTTCTAGTCACTTGTTATTCTCTACTAGCCCTTTCTAGGCATGTTTAGCCCTATTTTTAATAAAAGATTCACTTACCGAATGTATGGACACCATATCAACACGAAAAAATTAAAATATCTTTCCTTGGGTTAATTTCCTTAAAACTACAAGTTTTTAGAGAATTTTATTAGTTCAATCACAAGAAAACACACTTTTTATCTTTTGCCCTAATCTAAGGTTTGTAGGGTTTTGTTACAACCTGGGAGGAATCAAAATGCCTCCAATGGATTCTAGTGGAATTTCAAACTATTTTAAGACCTAGATAAGGTCTATCAGACTTGTCTTCAATGTTTCCAAGTGTTGGTTCATCTTGAACATCCCTCAAACACATTTAACATAGGAATTACCCCAGACTTTCTTAACACAATCTAATTGTTACAAGTTCAAACAGGGTTATATGCAAGTATTATGCTTACCTAATAGTTTTTTGAACATTTCCCAAGGTTTAGTTCCTTATTTATGACTTATACATTATCTTTATTCCATAATAAATTTTATATGATTCTTTACCACGTTTAAAACATGATGCATATAGTGTTTTCATAAAATAGAGTCCCTGTATAATTTCAAAATAGGATTTTAAAGATATATTTGCCTAATTATTTTAATATGATCCATAGGGTTCTATTACTTTCTAGGTAATCTTATAACTATCCTCATATCATATCAAACCTCCAACCATTCATTGGTCCATCATACAAATAGGTTTCCACTAGGGTTTGCTCACACAGTTTGTATATATTCAACTTACAGTAGGGTTTTCACTTCCCAAATCATTAACTATAGGGTTTGAACATTCTTTATCAATTTTATCACCTCAATTTTGTCTTTATCTATCACTCTCAAATCACTTCAACCCCTTCCATGCCTATAAATCATTAAATAACTCTTATACAAAAGTTATTGACAAGGTCATATAACCAATACACAATGATCTTACCTGAAAGGTTTTAGCGAATTACATAAACATTATCATCCAGAATATAGTCTTTCAACACCACTTATTTCAAAACTTATATTCATGATTTTTACCAATTATGAAAATATACATACGTTACTTATCTAAATATTAGAAATAGAGTTCTCACCACTGTCAACCTATGAACCGTTAGTCCTCATTTACAACAAACTTCACTTTATTTATATATGTAAAGAACATCTCCCATCATTACTTCTTCTTCTATGTTCTATTCATGTTGCTTATGAACTCATTCAATAGGTTCTTAAACGTTGATCTCTCACAGTCAATACAAAATATTGACACAAACCTGCAATAGTCAATTTTGCATACAATACATCATTGTTCTAAAAACTTTAAGGTATTAAACACATTTGTTTGCATCCAAGAACAATAAAAACAAAAAGATTAGAGATTTCTCTTCAACTTATTCAACTTTATTTTATTTTTTTCATATACACATTCATTACTTTGTGTCATGGACAGGTTACAGAGGTTCTAACATTATATTTTATTTCATTTGCTTCTCCTTTGTACCTTTGCTCTTCTTTGTAACCTCCCACTAACTACCTACCATCTACTCCTAATTTATTATGCGGGATCCCACTTCTACATCAAACCAAAACTTGTTATATACATAATAAATTATTTTCCTTGTATAACCAACTTTTGATAACCACTTGGCCATTCCATTCAATTTCTTGAGCTCTTATTCTTTTTCACATGTTATGTGCTTAGGCACCTTTTAAACTTGTCTAAACTCATTACATGACCCTAAATTAACATTTAATAACCATGACAACACACCAAAACTTTACTAACATGCTAATAACATATTCAATTTTGTTAAAAGCCTGTTTTGGTTAGAAAAGCCAAAGGGCTTACAATACACACTCATGGACTGACTTAATGACTTCAGTGCCTTCTAAGGCATGATACAAAACCTAAGACACTATCAAATAAACAAATGGACATCATTTATTGATTCCCATATATCATACATACATACATAAATACATACATATATATCAGATGTATTATAAAAAATAAGCTTAAAACTTTAGAGTTTCTTCTTGTAGCTCCATCTTCAATCTACTAATTAAAAAAAATGGAAGTGAGAAATGGAAGTAAAATAGAAGAAATAGACTTTTATTTCTTCAAAGAGAAAATTAGGGCAACACTTAGAGTTTCTAGATCCCAAGGCTCAAAATCAATTAATCCCATTGTTCTGATATATTCTTGCATTTGTAAGTGGGTGGAGACTTGTTGAATTTTAATTTACTTGAAATATTTTTTGATTTTATTTGGAATAAAATTGCATGGTACTAATTATTTAGTTTTTAAGCCTTCATTTAAAATTTAATTACTTGTATTTGTTTTTGGAATGAGATTAAATGAATAACTAACTACTTAATCTTTTAATTTAATCCTTTGTCACCTAAGATTTAATAAAGGTGATATTTAATTGAGTTAATTGTAAACCAAAAAATATATATATATAATGTATAGTAGAGTAATATTGTTTTATTTAAACCAAACCCTGATGACCTAGCTAAATGAAATTAAACTTGTAAGTCATTAATATTAGGGAAATAAACGTAATTAAAAAACACTAGTTAATAATAATAATAATAATAATAATAATAATAATAATAATAATAATAATAATAAATGGTATTTGATTCCTTAATTGTTTAAATGCCTAACTAAAAAATTGTCAATCTAAGACTAGTAAAAAAATTTATTGAGTTTGAGATAAACAAACATATTAATATAAATTTATTTATATCAGGTATTATCATTCATGGTTTATTTTTTTGGACAAATTTTCATAGGATAAAGTTTATAAACAATTTATCTTCCTTCTCCTCATTATAAATTACCTTTTTGCCTTAGTTTGAATTTCAAACCTAGTGGGTGGACTTAGAATAAGGCCCACTTGAATTCCTTTTGATTGTAATCTTGGTTTGAGTCCTAGTTTTTTCATTTGAGTTTAGTTTTACGTACGTCCTTATTTATCATATGAAAGGAGGTACATGTAACTCCTAGTACCTATTCGTATTTGAGTTCACTAATGGCTACAGGGTTACCCAAAAGGGGTAATGATATTTTGCTTAGGTTGTAGATGATTGATAAAGGTTGATTGTCTTCACATTTAAACTAACACTCATTTAGGAATGGGTAAACTACAACCAAATTTAATTATATGCATGATGTGATCATCACAAATATGTAGGTAACCTAAAAATGGGCACGAGCTTAGATAACTAACCTTTAAGACGCCCCCTAGTATAGGTGTTATCAACTAATTTGAGAAAGTTCTTGGAGAACAATGCTTAGGAAACTAACCCTTAGGATGTCATCCTAGTGTTGGGGGAAATTGACTTTTAGATTATGTGTGTTATTATGAAATGTCCTTAAAATATATAATTCTTAGTATGCCAACTTAAACATGAATGGTTTGGTATCATTCCTTGTGCATGTATTTATCACCAATTTTAGCAGCATGCTTTTCTATTTGACTACTATAGATAATGAACCCATTGGTTTTTGAAACTCAAGTTTTTTATCTCCCATTTTAACTATGAACACCTTTCAAGGTTCATTTAAGGGATGTATTTTTTTAATTAGTTTAATTTAGAGATTTCAGAGTCACTGACCACATTAGAATAAGAGGATATAAGTTCCTACTCATGCCTATTCTTATCATAACACTATGTGAAAGTGTTTGGGTAGGCACTTGTACTTTTTATGTCATAGATAATGATTGGTGACCTTAAGTTGTGTCATTTATTATAATAGATGACCAGATCTTTAGTATCTCATTTGAGTGATGCACTAGTTCCCTTATTGGCTTAGATCACTAACTCTTGTTTGATGATGATGTATCATGGAGGAGGCCATCATAAGTGGAAGGAGAACTGCATGAGACCCTAATTTCATGGAGTGGATATGTAAGTTTCCCAAATTATGGTGGGGGTATTGGTTCTAAGTTTTTAGGCTAGGATAGGGGTGTTTTTTGTCTACCTTCTTGTTGGGTTTTTACATTTTTAGTTGGATATAAATGTTTAATTTTAATTTAGGTTTGATTTGATCCTTGTATTTCACTTTATATTTTGGAAGAAAGATTACCCCAAGATCAGGTTATGCCTGAGAGAACCCTTCCATATCAGCCATAAGTGATGTGCTCCATATAATAACATCAACCAAGGAGTCACCAACCAAGTTACTCTAGGGTTTATGTTAGGCAGTAGTTGCAAGTACAGGAGAGCCACTCTCACTTTCCATATGGGATGCCTCACCTTATTATAGAAAGTGTGTAATCTTGGGACATAAATCAAATATAGTTCAAGGATGTCAGCACGTAAAGGCCAGACCTACAAATATTTCTATCACATGACCCAGTAGACCTTCTTTAGAGGTTTGTTACTTATGTAGGGGTGTGAGACATTACATTTTATATTACCCACTAAAGGCAAGATTGACCTCTATACTGACTGAGGATGGATGTGGTGGTTGGATCGAGAATGACTTGGCATCTGAAGAGCATCATGTTGAGGGCAATAGGGCACTAAGAATAGGACCAAAAAAATTTGAGATTGGGTTGTTTATGGGCTCAATTTTTATTTTTTATTAAATACTACTATAGTTAGTGATCTAATATTTTAATTTGGGATACTAGGTTCTAATATTGTAACTTTTGAATATTCGATGGATATTTAACCAAGATATGGTAAACTCTATTTTATGTATGAAATTTGTCTACTTTAATTTATATAATTGTTAATAGATACTTATCATAGCATTTTGAGATAATCTTTCATCTTTTATACACACACACACACACACACACACACACACACAAATAGATAACACTATAATATTTATTATTTCACAGTATATACATATATGTATATCTATGCATATATCTATAGTTATAAGGGTTACAAAAATGTGTGTGTGTGTGTATTATAAATAAGCTTAAAACTTTAGAGTTCCTTCTTGTAGCTCCATCTTCAACTTATTAGTAAAAAAAATGGAAGTGATAAATGGAAGTAAAATTTAAGAAGTAGAATTTTATTCTTCCAAAGAGAAAATTAGGGAAACACTTAGAATTCTTAGATCTTAGGGTTCAAAATCAATTAATCTCATAGTTCTAATTTATTCTTGCATTTGTAAGTAGATGGAGACTTGTTGACTTTTAATTCACTTGAAATATTTATTTTATTTTATTTGGAATAAAATTGCATAGTACTAATTATTTATTTTTAATCCTTCATTTAAAATTTAACTACTTGTATTTATTTGTGGAATGAGATATATGAATTACTAACAACTTAATATTTTAATTTAATCCTTTGTCACCTAAGATTTAATAAAGGTGATATTTAATTGAGTTAATTATATGTGTATGTAAGTATGTATAGTATAGTAATATTGTTTTATTTAAACCAAACCCTGATGACCTAGCTAAATAAAATTAAACTTGTAAGTCATTAATATTAGGGAAAGAAATGTAATTACAAAACAATAATTTTTCATAATAAAAATAAATTATATTTTCACTAGTTATTAAATAACTATTTGGAGGCCTTCTCTCACCACTCAAACTCGTTTTAGAGCCATTTGATTCTTTAATTGTTTAAATGCCTAACTTACAAATTGTCAATCTAAGACTAGTAATAGAATTTATTGAGTTTGAGATAAACAATCATATTAATATAATTTTAGTTATATAGGGTACTATCATTCATGGCTTCTTTTTTCAAAAAACTTTTCATAGGACAAAGTTTATAGACACTTTCTCTTCCTTCTTCTCATTATAAATTATCTCATTATCTTAATTCAAATTTCAGATCTCAACTTTAAATTTTGTAACTGACCTTAGTTGTCAGTGGGTGGACCTAGGATAGAGCCCAATTGAAGTCCTTTTGGTTGTAATCTTGGTTTGAGTTCTATTTTTTACATTTGAGTTTAGTTTTGTGTATGTGCTTATTTCCCATATGAAGTGAGGTACTTGTGACTCCTAGTAGTACCTAGTTGCATTTGGGTCCACTAGTGGTTGCAGGGTTACCTGCAAGGGGTAATGATCTTTTGCTTAGGATTGTAGATGATAGGTGTATATTGATTGTCTTCACATATAAACTAAAACTCATTTAAGAATGGGTGAACTATAGCTATAACCCTGATTATGTGCTTGATGTGATCATTATAGATATGCAGGTAGCCTGGGAGTGGGCATAGGCTTAGAGAACTAACCCTTAAGATGCCCCTAGTGTAGGTTTTATCAACTAATTTGAGAATGTTCTTGGAGAACAATGATTTTAAAACTAACCCTTATTATGCCCTCCTAATGGGGGGGGAAATTGACTTCTATCTTATGTGTGTTATTAGGAAATGTGCTTAAAATATCTAATTCTTAGTATGCCATCTTAATCATGAATGGTGCGGTATCCTTCTTTGTACATGTATTTATCACTAGTTTTAGTAGCATGATTTTCTAGTTGATTATCTATTGTGGATAGTGACCCCATTGGTTTTGAGACTCAAGTTTGTTATCTCCCATTTTAACTGTGGACACCTTTTAAGGTTTATTTAGGGGATAGAGTTTCTTGAATTAGTGTAATTTAGAGATTGTAGAGTCATTAACCACATTGGAATAAGAGGATATAAGTTCCTAGTCATGCCTATTCTTATCGTGACACTATGTGAAATTGCTAGGGTAGGCACTTGCACTTTATGATGTTAGATAATGATTGGTGACCTTAAGTTGTGTCATTTATTAGAATAGATGACTAGAGATTTAGAATCTCTCTTGAGTGACACACTAGTTCCCTTGTTAGCTTAGATTACCAACTCTTATTTGATGATGATGTCTCATGGAGGAGGCCATCACAAGTGTAAGGATAACCACATCAGACCCTAATTTTATGAAGTGGATATGTAGGCTATCTAAGTTTTGGTGGGGGCATTGGGTCTAGGTTCTTAGATTAGGATAGGGGTATTTGTTGTCTTCCTTCATGTTGGTTTATTACATTTTTAGTTGGATATATATGTTTAATTTTAATTTAAGTTTGATTTGATCCTCATATTTCACTTTATATTAGATGGTTCCCCTATCTTGAGTACCTTAAGAATAGAGTTATATAGTGTTAGATGACTCCCCCTTGGTAAGCCTTGAATTGATAACCTGGTGTTAATTAATTATTTTTCAAACTCTTTCTATTATCCTTGGATGTTGATCAGATTATGCATGAATAAATTTGTGATCTTTTAAATCAAGAAATTATAATTTAGTCTTTCTTAATAATGTGACTTGTCTCACTTCATTAATCAAGGTATTACTTATTGATTTGATTTTTAACCTCGTATTTGTATTCTAATCTTAGATAGACCTCATGGTGGCAAGCAAAGGTATTAAGTAATTTTTTTTAATAATTGTGTGTGTTGCACTCCAATTGTACCTTGAATAAATCAAAATAATTAAACATTAAGTAACCTTAGTGAATAATTAAATAACAATAAAATAAGAATAAAAAAGTAGATGGGTTTTGAGACAAAAATTTTGGGCATTACAAAAACCAATAGATTTCTTATAGCTCACAACAATAGATTCCTTAGAACAACATAAAATACCTAGGGATAAATAATAAAATAATCTAAACCAAAAACATCATACCTATTCCTATGTGCATCAGAACCAATAAAAAATTCCTAATAAAATATAAAATTTAGGGCATAAGGTGCACATTCCCAACAGGACTGCATAAGGAAGATCCATTCCTACCTATGCCAACATTGACCAAACCTATCAATCTAAGAATAATAAACTAAACTATCTCCTTCTACCACAAATTATTCTAAATATCCAAGATTGGAACATAATGAAGTAGGTAGTATCAAATATTCAAAAAGGTAACCAAATGAATAAGTAAAAGTTTGACGAGATATGCCCCTATCTGTTTGACATAAGTATTCTTCAAGCACCCTTCCTACCTCATTTTGAGGTATCCAAATTTGATAAATATAGAGGGAAGAGTGATCTTAGAGAGCATATACAAGACTTATTCTATGTATTCTAAGAGGTATCCTACAATAGTGTGTATTTGTTGTACTTATTTCCACTTAGCTTGGGTGGACAATCCTTAAAGTGGCTTCTCAAATTTCCTAAAGGATCAATAACAACTTTCAATGATTTATCAAACAAAATTAATTAAAATAATTTCTTACATCATCAAGCATGATCTAAAAATGGTTGACTTATGTAAATTAAAAAAAATAGAATGGGAAAGCTTCGCAACATATCTACAATGGTGGAGAGCATTATCTAGATGCTTTCAACACAATCTACCAGATAAATAACTAGTTGATATCTGCACACAAAACTTACACCCCAAAGTTATATATAATATAAGACTCATTTATGCCAACACATTTGAAAAAATCATTAACAAGGGTGTATAGATTTAGAAGGAATTTATTTCTAAGGGCTTAATGAAAATCTATTTCCAGGCTCAAACATCAAACAAGACTTTAGCACCTATTCAAGCAATTGTAGTTAAAAAGCCTAAGGTTTTTAACAAGAACAATAACATGGTGGGTAATGGGGATACTAAATCATGACATGTGTAAATGTACAAGCACCACCTACTCAAAATAGGCCACCCAATCCATCATTCACTATTTAAGGAGATCCTCTGTGCGAAGGATCTGCCAGACATAGACCATTCAATGACCTAGGGGAACCCACCAAGTTGGTATTTCAGAAATTGGTTATGAATAACATGATTATTTGGCCTATGATGAAACCCTTTTTTAGGATCAGCCCAAACCAATTTGGTATTATAAAGATGAATTTTATGGCTTTCATCATGTTTTTGTCCATGTCATTTATCTATGCATGTAACTACAGCACATTATTAAATACTTTCTATAGAATGGAGAGATCAAGCTAGACAAAATAACTCCTAACACCAACCAATATATGGGTACCTACAAAGATCCCTTTCTAAAGCACAATAATCAACAATAAAGGAGAAATCAAAACTAGGGCCAAGAGTGTAACCAACAGTAGAATCAGGGTCACAATCATAATAATAATTGTAATCAAGGTCTTGACACCTGAACCAATCCAGTTGAGTACCATAATAATAATTGTAATCGAGGTCTTGACAATAATGCCATAGGATGTATTACTAGTAATTGTGTTATTAATATTAAGATCAAGTCCTGTGTACCATCCAACATTACTCAAAATGTTGGTCCCTTTATTTTATGATCTCCATCCCCTTCCTTAGGTAACTCCACACCAAGTTACAAAACTTTGCTTACACCTTATTTTCCATAGTTTAATATTACTATACCTCCTCGTCATTAATCTCATTATAGTAACTCTCCCAACTTGAAGTTGTGCAGTTTTAATTAGATAGCTAAAATTTATCCTCCATGGCCCTTTGCCTTCTTCCAACACTAGTTTAAGCTTAATCTTATACCTTCAAAAACCAATCCTAAGCCAAACATTGTACTAGCTAAGGCCAAAATTTCTCATTGCATTATTGAGAAACCATACAGTATAAGTAAACAACATAGCAAAACATCTATGCAGATTTCTATTTTAGATCTCTTGCATACATATAAAGTTCATAGGACCATATTGAATGATTTCCTTCAACAATCCATTGTACCTAATGGCATTAATCCTAACAAATTTTGATCACTTGTGGCACATTTTTTGCCAAGACAACAACTTACATTTGACCAATGAGATATGTCATCCCTTGGTCCTCTGCATAACAATCTTCTATACATTGAAGTCATTATCACCCATCATAAAATCAAATAGGTTCTTATAAACAATAGTTATGGATTGAATATAGCATCATTAAAATTGGTCTAAATATTATGATAAATAGTAGCAGATATGTGGTTAGATGTCATCACCATTAAGGCCTATGATAATGCAAAAAGAGAATATGTAGGGACCATTTTTCCACCAATCATTGTTGGACATATCATCCATGATACCATGTGCCATGTCATTGATATAGATTTTCCTTATAATCTAATTCTTGGCCATCCTTGGATTAATGAAGTATGAGTAATCCCTTCCACCTTACATCAATGCATCAAGTTCCCCCATTTTAGTCTATATGTCACTATCTATGGTGACTTATGACCATACAAATATTGCAAACATCTATAAGTTGAGTATGATGACTACACCTATTATCCTAGAATAAAATTAATAGGAAATAAATGTAAGAGGTTAGTTTATGAACCCCCAAATACTAATTATATTGATCTTGGTGACCTTATTTCCACTTCTACTAATCCATTTATTATCACCATGTCCACTCATTTCACTATTCAAGATGATGGTATTGCCATGTATAATATTCACAATGCATTCCATATTATAAAATTGCCTAAGTATCCTAAGTCATCTGGTCATCCTCAACCCTCTAAAATTATTGGTAGGCCCAACATGATTTGGGAAAAGAAATCCAAATCTACCCTATAGGAACCACTTCTATTTGTACCTGATACATCACCTAATCAAGATTAGGCCACCAATGTTGAGGGAGCTTGGTTGTGTTATGATATTTTTTCTAATTAATTCTAAAGTGCTAAGTACCCCATTCTAAATTGGATCATGAATAGCTTGGACTATACAAGAAAAGTATTGGGACTAAACACATAAGGTATTCTTAAACTCATTTTTGCTATTAAACATATAGGGAATTGAGGTCTTGGATTTACACCACCTGGGGGTGACCCAAAATATTTTGAAAGTGACACCACTTCATCAACTGACAATGAAACTCCTGACAATTATGTAGCATTATATCCCATTATCCACTTACCCTTCATCACCCTAACCTAGTCGATTAGGACCAACAAGCTTCTATCATACCACTTGATGTTTTTCAAAATGAGGAATCTCTTATCAAGTTCATGGGCCTTTGAGAATGGTGGGCGATCATAAACAGGGTTTTGAATTCCATGTAGACCCTAATACCTATTTTGGAGAGTGGTAAAACTTCCTTGGTCATGATAAAAGTAAAAAATCAATATCATCAATTGAAAACCTCTTTGGCATGCCCTTAGGTCAGGGAAAGAGTAAATATAAAGATGAGTCCTTGAGTGAAAACCTATTCCATGTTCTCTTGGATAGGGAAGTTCACCTCTCTCTGTAGGACACACAGTGTCCACCTAGTCCAATTATTACCATTGGTTTTGGCATCAGTTTTGAAGAATAACAAGTTTTTGAATACCTTGAGATTTTCCTGAAGTATCTACCAACTGGCCATTACCTAGCATAGCTGATTTAGATTCCTCATATATGGGTGAAGGTTATGATCAACAAAAAGCTGAAGAGGAGATGTTCTCTTCCTTTCCTAATATTATTGAAGATGGATCAACATTATTAGTTAAAGATATTATGGAGGTCAACATTTGTACATATGATGATTCCAAGATTGTTTACCTAGGCATGTCCCTCACTGATTAGGAACATGAATTCATTGTTACCATTCTAAAATATTTTATTGATATATTTGCATGGTCCTACTTAGACATGCCTAGTCTTGACCCTTCATTGGTGGAACATTAGCTTGTTATCCATCTAAATGCCAAACCAGTCAAAAATAATATTTATAAAATGCATCCATACTTAGCCATCATGGTCAAAAAGGATTTTGAAAAATTAATGGGGGTAGGGTTCATTTAACCACTTGAATATTCTAAGTGGATTTCTAACATCATCCTAGTTAGTAAAATGCCTATGTACTTATTTTAAATAAATTAATAAGGCATGCCCTAAAGATGATTTCCCTTTTCCTAAAATTGGCATGATAGTCAATTCAACAACAAGATATGAAATATTTTCCCTCATGGACAAATTTTTGGGATATAACCAGATTAAGATTGCACTAAAGGACCAACATAAGACCATGTTCGCCACTCCATGGGGAACATTTTTTTATCAAGTCATGCCCTTTGGTTTGAAGAATGTTAGTACAACCTATTAACATGTCATGATTGAAATATTCCATGACATGATGCATGACATTGTTGAGGACTATGTTGACGATATCCTATCTAAATCAAGAACATGTGTAGACCACTCAGATGTTCTATAAAGCATCTTTAAGAGGTTTTATGAGTACAAGGTGTATTTTGATCCTAAAAATTGCATCTTTGGCATCACTTCAAGAAAATTTATAGGGTTCATTATGTCACAAAGAGTTATTAAGGTTGACCCTGCTAAGGTCAAGGCTATTGTTGAAATGCCTCCTCCATCCAAATTAAAATAGCTTTACAACTTGTAGGACAAAATTTAGTCTATTCATTATTTCATATCATAGTTGGATGATAAGTGTCATCATTTTACACACCTTTTGAAGAAAGGTGACACATTTAAATGGGGTTTAAGTTTTGAAAAAGCA
This sequence comes from Torreya grandis, assembly GCA_037957365.1. Taxonomy (NCBI): domain Eukaryota; kingdom Viridiplantae; phylum Streptophyta; class Pinopsida; order Cupressales; family Taxaceae; genus Torreya; species Torreya grandis. The sequence goes on from JARHVA010001060.1 coordinate 342,282, forward strand.
TTTACCAAATTAAAGAACTACTTGGCTAATCCCCCAGTATTAATTCTGCCTACACAAGGAAAACCATTGCTCTTGTACATATTAATAATAGAACATGCACTGGGGGAACTTTTGGCCTAACATGAAGAAGAGGGAAAAGAACATGCAATAGACTATCTTAGTTAGACATTAGTAACGTATGAGCATAACTATTCACCTATGGAAAAGGCTTGTCTTGCAATGGTGTTCACTTCCCAAAAGATACAACACTACATGTTAAATAACAAAACCATTGTTATAGCCAAGATTGATCTGCTTAAGTACTTATTTGTCTAAGACCACTCTTACAAGCCACATGGCCAAATTGGTTATGTTGATGAGTGAATTTGATATGGAGTACCATAATCAAAAGGCCATCAAGGGATAATTCATAGTATATCAGCTTGTTGAAGTTCTTTTGATTGACACCTAGCCTTTTTCATTTGATTTTTTAGATGATTCCATCATAACCCTAGATGAAGTATCCATTGATTCCAAATAGTGGGCACTATACTTTAATGGCTCATTCACATCTCATATATTTGGGGTTGACATTTTACTGGTCACACCATAAGGGGTTCTTATTCCCAAGGTGTTTCACATTGGATTCCACTGTAATAACAACATGGTTGAATATGAATCCCTTTTTTCCATTCTTCATCTTGTAATACAATGTGATGTCAATCAACTAATGATATATGGAGATTCTCAACTACGCATTGACTAGGCCATAGACTAGTACCAGACCATAGACAAGAAGTTTGTACCTTACAATCATATAATAGATAATCTTAAGTATCACTTTTAGTTTATTTAGTTCAAGTAGATACCATGAGCTAAAAACCTAGCGATAGATGCCATCGCTATCATTGGGTTCATGATACAAGTTGCCAATAATATTAGATAGTATCAGTTTCTCAATGAGAACCTTTAGTAGCTAGCTCATGTACCACCAAATTTAGAGAGAGTATGTAATATTATTGGTCTCAATCTTCCTTGGTACTAATTTCTATATACTTATCTCCAATATCAAACCCTTCCTTTGAACCTCTCAAAATTCAAACAAAACTATTCTGTCATTGAGAAACCTGGTATACTATATTAGGAAACTTGCTCTATCATAGAGCCTATGATGAATGTTTCTTCACTATTTATCTTTAGGATAATCTATGTTAGTGCTTAGAGAGGTCCATAAATGAATTTGTCAAGCCCACTCTAGCAGCATGGTCCTAGTTAAGAAACTCCTATAAACATGATATTATAGGCCAAAGATGGAGACAGATGCCTATAATTATGTTAAGAAGGCCATTACTTGTCAAAATCATAGGAATTTGATACACACACCTTCACTAATACTCCATCTGATTATTGTGACATGGTCATTTTTAACTTGGGGACTCAATCTTGTCAAGAAAATAAACCCTACTTCTTCTAATGGCCACAAGCACATCCTTACTACTATGGAGTATTTTACTAAGTGAATAGAGGCCATACCCCTCACTTACGTAGCTGACAAGTAGATAACCAAGTTTATTTACTTCCATATTATATGCCACTATGACATCCCCTCCAAAATCATCTCTTATAATGGTGGTTCTTTCAATAACAAGGATGTCAAAGCCCTTTGTACCTAGTTTAAGATAAATCATAAACGTTCCACACCATATAACCCACAAAGCAATGATCAATTCAAGGTATATAACAAGATCATTATTGAAATCCTTAAGAATATTATCAATGACATTAGCCATGATTGGTACTTATGTATTTTCTCTAACCTATATATTTACCGCACTAGTCACCGAGCCCCTACAGGAGCTACACCATACTCCTTAGTCTTTGGTTTAGAGGCCATTATATATGTCAAGATTGATTTACCCTCATTGCACATCTTACTATAGGACATTATTGATGATGATGAATATAGAGTTTCCAAATTTTAAAAGTTAGAGCTTTTAGATAAAAGCATTGTGCCAATGTAAACCATTTACAAACTTATTAGAACTAGCTATGTTGAAGCTACAACAAACACATTCTCCCTAGGGAGTTTGAAGTTGGTGACTTGGTCCTAAAAGAAAATTAGAAAAAAAACATTAAACATAAAAAGAAAGGTAAATTTTAATCCAATTGGTTGGGTCTAGTCTATTTTTGGTCACTAAAAATTATGGTTATGGAGCATACAGGCTAGCTACTTTATATGGACAAGAGCTCGAGGAACCCATGAATATAGTGCACCTCAAACACTTCCATGCTTAACTTTTATTCTATTTCATTATCTATAAGAGGTCGTGATTAGGGGCACCTATTTATATTATTGCCTAGACCATTATTGGTCCTCATAATATACTGCTTGGATCATTTATATACTATTGTTAGGAAATGAGGTGTCTCAACCTTGACAAGTCAGGACACTATTCACAAGTTATATTCATGGGTCACTATTTATAATGACATACCATTGGGGCCCATGGTGGGTCCTAAGATTTGGGCCCATGGTGGGTCATAGGATGTGGGCACATGGTGGGTCCCAAGTGGTGGATCCCAGGTGATGTGGAGTAGTGATAATACATTGAGTTGCTTTGGAGTGTGGGGTTTTTACCTGAAAGGGTTTTCCCTAGGTGTATCACTTGTTATGGTATGTTTTATTTTTGGTTATGTGTTTTTCTTTTCATTTATGTAATATTTTTAATTGGTTTTATATTCTCCTCTTAAGGTTTAGTGTAAAGGAATTATTTTCACTATCTTTATATTCCTTTCAAGTGGTATCAGAGCCTAACCATTTTTGGTTCTAGTTGTGTGTGTGTTGGATTTTTTGAGCTAATCTAGTTTGAGTGGGAGCTTGTGCAAGGATAAATTTAGAGTTATTTAATGCAATAATTTTAAGATGGAAATCACATCAGGGAGAATGGAGGTTGAAAAGTTTTTAGGTAGCAATTTTGAGATGTGGAAGCTAAAGATGGAAGATCTTTTGATTGATCGTGATGTATGGGATGCCATTTATGAGAATGTGTAGAGCCCTATAAATCTAGTTATAGCATCTAAGTATGATGTGATGGACTAAAAATCCAAAGTTCTCATTAGATTGTTCCTGATAGATTTATTACTGATTAATGTCCATAAAGAGACTACAGCAAAAAAGTTGTGGAAAAAACTAGGTGAGATCTACCAAGCTAAATCTCTTGTTAATAAGATTTTCTTGAGAAAGAAACTATATTCTTTGAGAATGGATGGTGGTGTAAAAATTGTAGACCACTTGGAAGCATTTAATATGTTGGTGGTTCAATTAGTATCATTTGGTGTTAAAATGGATGAGGAATAGAGATGTCAAATTTTGCTTTGTTCTTTACTTGACTCATGGGATTCTCTTGTGATGGTTATAGGAATTACTTCTATAGCTTAGAAAGTTGAGGATGTTATAGGTTCCTTACTTTATAAATAAATGAGAAGGAAAGTTTCTATTAGTGCCAAAGAGGCCTTGAATATTAATGGAAGATCTAAAGAAAGAGGAAGAGGAATGAAAAGAAAGAAAAGTCTAGATCCAAGTCCAAGGGGAGATCCAAGTGTCCTGAAAAGACCAAGGTGAGATGCTGAAACTATGGGAAGCGTGGTCACTACCGATTAGAATGTCAAGAAAAGAAGAAATAAAAGAAGTATGATTTTAATTCAAAATTTGAAAAGCAACATTGTGAAGGTTTCATTGTATCCTTGGTAACTCATGCAGGTAATGATGCATGGTTAATTGATTCAGGGGCATATTTTCATATGAATTTTGATAGAAATTGGTTTTCTATGTATGAGGAGTTTGATGGAGGTAAGGTGTACTTGGGTGATGATTCTTCCCTTACCATTTTTGGCTATGGTAGAGTCAAAATTAAATTTCTAGATGGAAGAATTAAATGGTTTTATGGTGTACTGCATATCCCAGAGCTAGCTCATAATTTATTATCTATGAGAAAACTAATTGATGTGGGTGTGCAGGCTTCATTTTTTGATGTAGGTTGTAATATGGTTAGAGGTGTTATGGTGATAGCTAAAGGTGTTAGGATCAACACTTTATACAAGCTTGATGCATGCAAAATTGAGTGCACTAATACTTCTACGAAGAATACATCTAAGGCCACTTTGATGGATAAAGATATTTCTATGTCAAAGGATGGTCATGGTTTTTAGGTAACTAAGGGTGCTCATTCTATGGAGTTAAAAATATTGTAGAGAAGACTAAGTTATGGCACCAGAGACTTGGCCACATTGGTGAAAAAGGTTTGAGGGCCTTGAAGAATAAAAATCTTGTTGAAGGTTTGACTAACTACAATTTTGAATTTTATTTTTGTGAGCATTGTGTTTATGGTAAATATAATCATTTTTAGGTTTACTCTAATTCTCATAAATCTAGTAGTGTCTTGGATCTTATTCATTCTGATGTATTTGGTCCTGTTAATGTTCCTTTGATTTCAAAATCCACATATTATGTTTCATTTATTGATGATTATAGTAGAAGGACATGGATTTATTTTCTAAAGAGTAAATCTAAAGTTTTCAATCATTTTAAAGAATTTAAAGCAATGGTTGAGTTGCAAACTAGAAATAAGATTAAGTGTTTGAGAACTAACAATGGTGGTGAGTTTTGCTCTAATGATTTTGATAGATTTTGTAAAGACTGTGGTATATAGAGATAGAAGACAAATCCATATTCACCTCAATAGAATGGAGTTGTAGAAAGAATGAATAGGACTTTGATGAAAAAGGCTAGGAGTCTGCTTAGTGGTGTTAGATTGGAACAAAGGTTTTGGACTGAAGCTATAGCCACTACTTACTACCTAATCAACAAGTCTCCTACATCAAATCTTGTTGATAAAATGCCTATCGAGGCATGGTCTAGTTGTAAGCCTTTATTGAGACATCTTAGAGTTTTTGGTTATAAGGCATATACACATGTGCCAAAGGAGAAGTAGACAAAGTTGGATAATAAGGTTGTGAAATGTATCTTCATTGGATATAGCTATGGTGTGAAAGGATACAAACTTTGGGATCCATTAGCATAGAAGGTAATATATTTTAAAAGTGTTATTTTTGTTGAGACTAAGCCTTCTTTTGTTACATTGTAACCAGAGAAAATAGAAAAGAAAGATGTGATTCAACTTTATCCTACATCTGAGAAATTTGAATCAAATCCACAAGAGAGATAAGAAGTTGAGGAGAGCTCATCGACATTTAAATATTTTGAAGATGAGGTAAATGAAGAAGAATCTCCACCTTAGCTTTTTCTAAGGTCTAGAAGGTCTAGACAATAACTAGAAAGGTATTCTTTTGATGATTGGAGATGTATATTTTCTTTGAGTACTAACATTGATGAACTAAGATCTATAGAGGAAGCTTTGGGTATGAATGATGTAGAGTCTTAGAATGTTGCTTTGGAGGAAGAGATGGCAGCTTTGAAGAAGAATGACATGTGGGATCTTTTATCATTACCTGAAGGACATAAGCCTGTTGGATGCAAATAGGTGTTCAATAAAAAGATTGGTTTAGATGGTAGTATTGAGAAGTACAAAGCTTAGTTGGTTGTAAAAGGATACTCTCAGGTTAAGGGTGTTGACTATGGTGAGCTTTTTTCTCTTGTTGCTAAAATGACATCCATTATAATCTTGTTTTCTATTATAGTAACTCATGATTTAGAGATTGAGTAAATGGATGTGAAGACTGCCTTCCTTCATGGTGATTTGGAGGAGGAAATTTATATGACATAATTAGAGTACTATGTGGTGAAAGGTAAAAGAAATTTGGTTTTCAAGTTGAAGAAATCCTTGTATGGTCTCAAGTAGAGTCTTAGGATGTGGTATCAGAAAATTGATACATATGTATTGAATTTGGGGTTTGATTAGTCTAAATCTAATCATTATGTTTATTACAAAATTGATGGTGATCATTTCCTAGTTATTGACTTATACGTTGATATGTTGTTTGTTGGCAATGGGAAAGTTTTGATTTTAGAGCTTAAATCTCAACTATTAGCAAAATTTGAGATGAAATATCTTGGTACTACAAGAAACATTCTTGGGATGGAGATTAAGAGAGATATATAGAATATAAAGCTATGGCTCATCCAGAGTAAGTATGTGAATTCTATTTTACAAAGATTTAACATGCAGGATTGGAAACCATTGTGTGTTCCTTTTTAGTTGGAATAAAGTTATCTTCTTCACACTATATTACATCCCCATTAGAGATGGACAACATGAGTATATTGCCTTACCAGAGTGTAATCAAAAGTTTGATGTATGTTATGGTCTGTATTAGACTAGACATTGCCCAACTAGTGGGAGTTCTTTCCTATTATATGTCTAATCCATGTAGAGTTCATTGGGATGTAGTTAGAAGGGTCTTAAGATATTTTTAGAGTACCTCAAAGTATTCCATATGTTAACATAGTAACATGAATTAAGATAGGCATCCTATTGGCATTCTTGGTTATGTGGATTCAGATTAGGCAGGTGATGTTGATAGCAAAAGATCCACCAGTGCTTATGTTTTTACATTATTGGTGGTGAAATAAGTTGGATGAGGAAGTGATAGGTTGTGGTCACTTTATCCACTATAGAGGTAGAGTATATGTCATCTACTCATGCCTGTAAGGAATCCATTAGGGTCACTTTATCCATAGAGGTAGAGTATATGTCATCTACTATGTTCAGATATTAGGTTAAAATAGGGTGTAGGGATAGTTTATTGTGATAGTCAGAGTGTTATGTGCCTAGAAAAGAACCCAACTTTTCATGCCAGCACCAAACATATTGATGTACAATATCATTTTGTGAGATACATGGTCTAAGATGGTAGGGTGAAGCTAATAAAGGTAGAAACTTTGATGAATGTTGTAGATTCATTAACTAAGCCTATAAGCACAGAGAAGTTTAGATGGTGTTCAGATTCTATGGGCCTATTGGCCCCTAGATATTAAGTTTATGTTGGTATAACTCCTTTAGGTATTTCAAGGTATTCTACAAGTGGGAGAATATTAGGAAATGAGGTGTCTTAACCTAAGTCAAGACACTATTCATAAAACACTATTCATGAGTACTATTCATGGATCACTATTCATGGTGACATGGTAGTGGGGCCCATGATGGGTCCCAAGTGGTGGATCCCAGGTGACATGGAGTAGTGATGTGACTTGTGATGAGTTGGCATGACTCATGGAGGAATCTACATGATGTAAGTGTATGTGAATGGAAGTGGGGCTTACCACTCCACCAAGGAGACAAGTGGTTGTCTTTTGTGATGAAAATGATTTTTATTTAGGTGAAAGATGATAAGAGAATGAATATGGGGTGAATTTATAAGTGGCCTCATGATTTTGAGTGGAATGAGAAGTCAAAAGATAGTGGAGAGTCTTTTGAAAGCTTGTAGAGTCATATGTGTGAGTGGAGGATAAGTTTTGGAAGCTTTTGAAAGTGGTTCACTAAGTCTTGGATGCATATGTGAGTGGAGCACTTAGTTTTGGAAGCATGTGTGAGTGAGGACAAGTCTTGGATGCATATGGAAGGTGGAGAGTCCATTTTTTTACCTTTGTAGAAGACAACAAGATTACCACTATGCTCAAATAGTCACTCCACTAAGGGTGGCGAGTTTGTGTCTTGATCATGAAGTTATCTATTCATTCTTCTCTCCTTCTCATTGTATATTCTATAGACATGAATTCTCTCCTTTTTAATTGTTAAGGAAATTAGAAGCTAAGCTTTTTTGTGAGCTTGTAAGCTTAAGAGTTGTGCAAAGGCATTGAAGCTCGATTAGACCAGTTGTTCTCCTATGTATTGTATACTGATAGTGCTCCTATGAAGGCTTTCTCTGAAATTATGTTGTAATCTTGGTGATTAGATAATACATTGAGATGATTTGCAGTGTGGGGTTTTTTCTTGAAAGGGTTTTCCCCACGTGTTTCACTTGTTAAGATATGTTGTATTTTTGGTTGTGTTTTTCTTATCATTTATGTAATATTTCAAATTGGTTTGCTATTATCCTCTCAAGGTTTAGTGTAAAGGAATTGTTTTCACTATATTTATATTCATTTAAACTATTACTTGGACCATTATCATTCCACTACCTATACCATTTTATCTCCCATAGGCCATTCTAATTCTATTAGAACAAGATTTATTATTTCTCCTATTGTACCTTTCCCTAGACCATTCATACTTTCCATTGCTTATTCCTCCCAAGCCATTCTAATCCTATTACCAATCATGATCTTGATTATGAACCAATGGATATGTAGATAGATTCAGGGAATATTTTATTGGTAGTTTATATTGATCAACATCAGCATCAACAACTTTTTTCTGGGCCAGTATCTCAAGGCATGTCAACATATGGTTTCACCTATTTGATAGTTCCTTGAGACTTATTCTAGTTTGTCCTTCTCTTATTATTTCTCCATTATGTTCCATTATGTTCCTTTTTGTTATTGTGTGGTATTTCCCTTTGCCTCAGGTTCTACTAGTGGTTTGTAAAGGAACACTATTGCAGTTAGTTTTAGCTATTGTTTGAGCCTCTACCCAAGGGCTAAAGCTCTTTATAGATGGTTTGTTGTACATTTGGACATATTACCTTGATTTTCTTATTCCAAAAAACACAAAAACATTGGAAAATTCTAATCAAATTACCAAAAACATCCCTAATTAGGGAAGATGGGCTTAAAATCTCCATGAAGTTTACAAAGTCGCATCATCTTCTGCGTGGGATTCCACTTTATTTTTTGCTCATGGCCATTCTTTCATTACTCCCATTTATTATAAAAATACATCGAACTAAGCTCCACACGGACTATGTAGGTAGCGCTTAGATGCATGGGGCATCTTGGGTCAACTTGACCACTCTTATTTCCATATCACTATATTTTGGACCTTTATGTTATCTATGTTTTATGAACAATTATAGACCTTTACATTCTCACTATTTTGTGAGCAATTTTGGAACTTTATGCTCTTATCATTTTATGAGTAATCATTGCCTTTACACTCTCATCATTTTATGATCCCAATCCTATTTTTCTTTTATTAATCATTAATTCTCTACTTGTCATCATTTTTCATTTATCCCATATCCCTACGAGAAATACATTTGGCCTGAAGTTCATCTAATATCCATGGGACTATGTAGGCAGCATCCACTTGCCTAGTATATTTAGAGTCAGCTCGGCTACCCCTTCCTTATTCTTTCATTTCCCCTGCTTCATCAACCTATTCATAATTTAAGCATTACACCTTATTCACTACACATGCATAATTGTTGATTACTTAAATTGATTTCTTCATCTTAATTGAATTGTGTTTTGTGTCTTTTATTTATTGGTTTATTTACTTGTTTTTTTTTAGTATCGTCTCTGAATACATTTTAAAAACCACTTGAGTCTTGCCTTAACTTGGGCTTGAGTTTTTTACTTGTGTATCTAGATTGTTTTATTGCTTGTTTGTGTCTTATACATCTTGTTCCTACTTGAGTCTTGATTATTCATATCTTGATTCTAAGTTGTTTGACAATTTATCCTTTATTTTATTTTATTTTATTGTTTGTTTGTGTTTTGATATATTCTTATTTCTACTTAAGTCTTGCTAATTCATGTCTTGTTCTTAAGTTGGTTACATTTTGTATTTAACTTTGGTTCTTTGTTTTTGTTTTTTATTCAAATGTGAATGTTTTTAACTTATTTTTTGGTATTTTGTATCATTATTATGAGTTTTAAATATTCACATTTGAACTGGTCCATTCAAAATTGGAATCCACTGTTATTATAGATTGTTCACAATTATGATGCATAATTTTATTTGCCAAATTAAACACCAAGTTCTCCAATCTTTTAATAATGTGGTACCAAAAAACATATCTAAATATCATGATCCAAACATTGGAAATAAACATGACTCTTTTTACTACTACAGGATGTGCATCTCTTGGCTTATGCATTAAGTCATGTTATTCATTTTACCCAACATATATGGCCATTTATATACTAATTTAGGATGTATATCTACTAAAATAATCTCTATCATCTCTTAATACATCAATCAAATACATGAATTAATCAACATCCATATGATAATTATGGGAATGCATCTTCTAACATTAGCATACACTATCATATCATAACAAAAACAACGATGTTATGTTCAAAGGGATATTGGCCATTTTGTCAATCTCTCTCACATGAAAAGATCAGAGTTTGAGTTTCTAATTTTGGAGGGTGAAAATGAATAATTTCCACCCCCTATGGTAAATTTATATTAAAAAATTTTAATTCCCCTTAAACCTATTGTTACCCCATTTCTTGATGGGAGGCTCAATTTAGCCTTGTTTACCCATTTTTTGAGGCATTTTCTTCTAATTACTCCATTTTTGGCCTCTTTTATTGAATTATGTATTCATTTTTTCTAGTTGAGGGCCAACCCATTAAAATTAATTTTTTTGTTCTCCCATTGAGGTGGCATCAAGGGCCACCCAAACGTTGTTTGGGGTATTTTCATAACCCTATTTTTTTACAACTTATGTAGAATTTAATAGAAAGTGAGAATGAAATTATTTATTCTAATTACTATCATTCTAAGTAACCCCTTTTATTCTTCGAAAATATATTAATTTAAACAAATGTCTCACCATATTTCATCAAATAGGGGTAAAATGTAGACATCTAATTCTTATCAATGTCATGCTGAAATTGCAAGTCTAAGTGACTTTTTGTCATAACACACAAACTGGACCAAAATCACCAAAACACTCTAATTCATTTTAACATGTCACATGTAAGTATCAAACCATGTTAATATGTCCCTAATTGGGGTATTAACATGTACAAAATTATTATCTTCTTCTAGTTTGTCTCAGGTCAAATTGTGACTTAGCAAATTGATGTTCTCAATCATTGAAATCATTTGATTCATATGCACATGTCAAGTGCATGTGCTAATTCACATCAAGGCATCCCTAATTAGGTCATTAACCTGTATGAAATTTTCACATTCCTCTAATTCCTTTTTAGTCAAAATATGACCAAATAATTTGACATTTTAGACCATTCTAATTAAACAAGTGACTAGTTTTTAAGAATTGCAAAAAGATGAAGCATAATCATTAAGCAAAGCAAACTAGATTAAGAGCTTAAGTGAAAAATACAAGGAAACTTAATTAATATCTAATATTGGAAATTCATAATTCAATAAATATTAGTAAATATGATGACATGATGATGTCATCAGCCTCAAAGTCAAAATCGGGAAATATCCACATAATTAAGATAAATATCAAAATTAAGGCTAGCCATGCCTTATTAATGATCGCTTCTCCCAAAAACATAAATGCATTCAACATTATAACCCTAACCAAGGCTTAAACACACATGGGTTGGATTTAGTTAGAAAACTATAAATACAAGAGCCATGACCATAACCATTAATCTTTTTTAGGTGCCAAAATATCTCTAGAAAGCTTTAAATTTTCTTCTATTTTTACCCAATCAAGAGCCAAAACCAATTGGTGCAAGAAGAGATGTTGGAGGTTATTGCCCTAATACATTTAAAAAGACTTCGAGCACCAAATCCAAGAATAAACATGACTAATGGACTGATTTTGGAGGAGAGTCACTTAGAGAAGGCATTGATTGTGTTTTCTTGTCTAGTTTCTTGTGTCCATTGATCCATGCCCCTCAAGGGAGTAGGCCTAATAACACTAGTTATTTATTCTTGTCATTTGTTTTATTTACTAACACATGAGTTAACTTGTTTTGAAATCTTATTCTACAGTCTGAATAGAGGAATGTTTCATTATGGAATAAACAGGACTTAATGGGAATAGGAAGGTACATGTTGTTGATTCATAAGAATCCATTGTATGAAGGGAACTTACTTCTGATTAGGTGGAATATTTTTTAAAAGATCATGTTATTGGCTTGAATATGCATGTTGTTTACTATAAGTGGTATGTGGTTGATTAATAAAAACACATTATTGATTAGGCAACACTTGTTGGGGTTTGGTTACCACTTATTATGGTGGGGGATGGGTTGGCACTTGATGAGGTGGAAGATTGTTTGCCACTTATTGAAGTGGAGGATAGGTTAGGGTTATCTCATATTAGGAGAAAGGTATTTTTATAGTGGGTTATTTTCAACCTGCGATTGTAGATTAGGCATGTTTGCCACCTATTGTTGTGAAGTGTTAAATAGGTTAGAAGAAAGAACTTGCTGGGGAGTCGGAAGAATGTTTTGTTGAGTTTTGGATGGCACTTGGTGTGGGTTGAAATAAACCACTTGAGATTTATCAACCACATGTTGGGAAGAATCCATTAGGGGATTTGGGTCAGGATTAGCCATTGGACCACTGTTAAAATAGGAGTATTAAACAAATCTAGGACTAATGTGTAACTAGAAAATGGATTGGTATTGGGTGTAGAATGGATTGGTAATTCTAGTTGTTATTCAAATGGTGGATTTAGTTTTATAAATGTCAGCTTTTGAATATCTAGATTAGCTAGGGAGTTAGCTAAATTAGCCAAAACCTAACTAGAATACTATACTTTAGAAGTAATGAATTGGCTTTGTGAAGATGGATCAATGATTTGACCTTTTCCTTTGTTAGATGTTACGAGGGATTTTCTAAAGGCTGGTACAAGAGCTTGACTTTGGATAGATGTAGCTTGATTATTTGGTAGTGTAAGGGATGTATCCTTAGGATCTCTAACCAAATAGAATAAATTTTTAATTATAAATATAAATGGAAAATATAGAACTAATATCTAATAATATTACAAGGTTTTTGTATTTGTTATCAAAAAGGTGCCATGTAAATTAGTTTGGTTCATATTCTACACTAGATGGCACATTTTGTGATGTATTGTTGATTTTTTCCATGTTCGACATTAGGTGGTACATTTGTGAGGTATGGTCGATGTTTTCCAAGTTTGGCACTAGGTGGCACATTTGAAAGGTATTGTTTATTTGTTTCATCTTTAGTATTATCGACATATTATTCATACCCAAATGGATTATAAATCACCCCCTCATCAAAAGAGGGGTTGTAAATAGCTCCATTGTGTGTATACTTCAACATGTTTGGATTAACAATCTTTGAATAATTTTGGATGTCTTGAAATTTGATTTGACAGAGAATGTGGTTTTGATCGAAGTAAACTATGGAATAGGCTTGGCAGTGAATGTGTAAAATAAACTGATTCTTTAGGAATGCTTGTCCTAGGGTTATTAATTTGATTGTAAACATTAACTTAGGATTTGAATAAGTTTATTTTAATATGGTGGTTTGATTTGGATTTGTGTGAACTTTGGATTATAGTTGCACTTTAGAAAATGTTTGAACTTAATTGAACTAAGTTTTGACTTTTGAAAAAGAAAGGCTTGACCTTGTTTAACTTTGGAATAGTTGACCTTTGAGCTTTGATTTTAGGACTAGAATTAGAATTGGAATCCATATTAGGTTTGAAATAAAATAGATAGCATAATGACAATGGTTTAGACAAGAATTTAGACCTTGGTTTTGAATTATAAATTGGAATTTGATCAAAATTAATGTTGGTTCAAAACAAACAACATAATGATGTGGTTTAGAGAATAACTTGGACAAATTTTACATGGCATCTAGAAGGGAGTGACTTTTTGACTCATAATATAGACATAGTAACACGTTATCTCATAAGTGTGCATGGACTATGCTTTAGACTTGGTTTTGGTTACATAATGAGTTTTGACACAACATCTAAGCAAACAACATTCAAGTACTCAATCCTATCTTAATGGTAAATCAAGAGTGCATCACAATCACTGAGCCTTATAAATACTCACTTTGAGAGAAAAAATTTAAGGATTAATTTTAATTAAGCTTTAAATGTAGGTGAAATACCCACCCTTTCTCAAATTCCATACATTATAGGCAATCTTTAGGGGATGTTACCTTTGCACCTCTGCATCAGTGAATATTTTACAACCGATGGATCTTAATCTAGAGTTTTTGTTGGATTACTAGATGGTCCCAATATGGGTACAAAATATGTCTAAGAAGAGATCGAGGTGTTGATATATTCATAGGGGGATACATCCCCTATTGAGGAGGCTCTGGATTCCTTGATGGTGATGTATAATGGCTTAGCATCAGGGATAAACCCTTTGCTTTCATAAAACCCTTTATGGGGAATTTCATTATGTGTTAAATACATGTACTAATAATTTATATCCCATTTTGGATGTATGAGGTTGTCATGAATGTTTGGATATCAACCCCCAATCATCATAATTTAAAGACCCATAGGAAGGTAATCACACCCTAATCGTGTAGCCTAAAATAAAAAAGGATAAGGTATCACCGTTTTTGATTTGTAGGAATCCCACAAAGGGAAAGTGAATAACATACTTAGGAAAATTTCTAGGGATAAAATCAAATAGTTATCTTCACATTTTTGGGTCACCCAAACGAACATAAAAGTGACTAAACTACACAAACACACACTTTAAAAAGTAAAAATAAACTTATCAGATGTGTGAAAAGAAACCACTTTAAAATGAACAACTTTTAAACCCAATGTGAAGTATGAGTTCATTTTAAACCCAAATCAAAATATTGGATAAAAGGAAAATGATTTTTTTTTAGTTTTAAATCCACTTATTTGACCAAGGACCTATGAAAAAATGAGTTAGGATCTTTATAGTTATCTTTGGCAAGTGAAAGGAAGTTGATAGTTGATTTGTTTATGCCTAGGGTTTTTCACACATGGAGATTATGTTGTTTAGTATGGCATTTTCACTAATTCATAAGGCAATTTCATCATTTTTTAGAGGTAAAAATAGATAACAACAAACTTGGTAATTCCATCAATTATCAAGAAGATGTCACCGATATGCAGGATGGCATCATCATTTTACAGAGAATTTCCATTGATATCATAAAATAACAAACATAAATCAAGCAAGATTATCTTGTCAATTCCATTGATTTGTAGGTTAAAGTTATCACTTAACATAGTTTTTTCATCAATTTTTGGTCCTGATGTGGTAGAGTGATCCCATCAATACGTAGTGTGATCCCACTGATGTGAAGTTTAATCTTGCTATTCTTTAGGAGTAAAAATAGAAAACAAGAAATTTAGCAATTTCACAATTAGTAGGATGATGTTGATGTTTTTCAGGTCAATTTTGTCATTTTCCTAAAATACCATAGAGACACAAAGATAAAACATGCATGATTCACCGTTACATTGGTTGATATCACCGATTAAGTTTCATGATTTTGTTGATTAAGTTTCATGATTTCACCAATATACAAAGTGATATCGTCGATTCACAGCAAAAGAAAATATGGGAAAATTAGTAGAAATGAAGTAGAAAAAGTCACAATATGGTATTTTTCATATTTTTAAGGTGATATAATGTTTCTAAGTATCTTGTGGGGTGCGTTAGTCCCACCTGACATACTATTATGTAAATTAGGAATCCAAAGAAGGTTAGATCATTGTTAATGAATGAAAATCAAAATAATTAAAACTCCTTAGCATTATAAGCCTAATCCCTATGATTGAGAAATAATAAGAAATAAAGAACCAAAACATAAAACAAAACATAAGAATTAAATCTCCCTTGAGGATGTCATTTACTAGCCAGATTGTAAGAGGTTTGTACTCAGTTTGTAGAGCTAAGAGTCCTTAACAATGTCACACATGCATTTTGACAACATCTCCCCTTACCTACTTAATGATTTGATGATTCAAGGCATGAATAAATGTGAAGCTTTATATGTGTTTTTTTAGAGTAAGTATAATTCCAAAGAGCTTGTCTATAATGGAGGGAGGATCTTCAATTTATAGACATGGTGAATCAATGTTGACCATCCATATTGATCTCCAAATGGAGGGATAGGAATGAGTCCTCATATTCCATTAATGCAAGAGGTTGAATATGTAAGGAGGGATGGGCTATCATTTATGAGGCATGGTTAAACATTTTTTTATATTTGTTGCATTAATTTTTATATTTTGCCAACTTTGACAATTTAACCTATGATGTCATGATGATGTCACCATTTCAGATATTTTGTTAATTTTTAATTTGCATAATTATAATATGATCCAATTCCATATATTTTTCACTTAGGGAGAAGGTAGCTTTTTAATTTGATTTAATTAGTTAATTAATCTTGATTAGCCTTTTGTACAATATTGAGAGTTAAATAATTATCCCATTTAATTGGTCTAAAATGTCACTTACAAAGAACAATTTGGCTCAAGGAGAATTAGATGAAGATGATAATTGGTTATGTGTTATTTCTATAATTAGGGATGCCCTAACATGTTTTGAAAGATGCATATAATGTGTGCAAATTAATTAGAGTGCTTCCATGATTTTAGACCTGATCTATGCATTATTACAAGAAATGTTTCAGATTACAATTTTGACATGAAGGTGATGATAATTGAGTGTCTATAGTTTATGCCTATGATAATTACCTTTTTTATCCATCATGTAGCACAAAAACTTAAATTAGGTAAATTATTTCCAAATGAATCAGATGTTATCTCAAATTTATGCTTTCTATAAAATAAACCCCTTTACACCACCCTTTCATTATTTTATTTTAAAAGTAAATCTAAAAATAGGGTTTTTCAACCAAAACTGAACTAGGAATTATGTATTGTAACTAAATAAGAATTTTGATCTAAATAAAGATACAAAAATAGTGTGCAAAACTTCAAAGTATACCAAATATTCCTTTGGAATTACTAGGTCACATGTGTTTGATCTATAGGATCTCTGATATACTAATCTTAGACATAAATAGTGAGGACAACCCAAAGGGCACTAACTACATAGGTATCCATTATTCCCATAATTGTATTATCCCATTTATGATATATGTACATAGTAACTTTCCAAGGCTAACCAATTACCAGTGCACCATACAATCAAATGACCAAAAGACTTATTATAACATCCCCACTAGGATTTACTAGAATAACGTGATTTTTTTAAAATAATTCCATGTATTCATCATTATAATTCACCACAAGAATCTAATTAGTGATCTTAAATTAAATATATTAATTATGTTAACCATCAAATAGGTATGTAACAATCTATTCAATTACTAATAACTATGAAATAAATAAGTAAATCATAACTACATATATTCCAAAAAGTAATTACAAAAATTAAGCCCCTGCTAGTGTAATCTTACAGCCACTATTTCAAATGTACATTGTGTGTGTGTGTGTGTGTGTGTGTGTGTGTGTGTGTGTGTGTGTGTGTGTGTAACATTTTCATCAGTAATAATGTCACTATAATAACTACAATACAAGATACAAGGCTCCATGGAGCATGAGTCTCACAAACTCCAGTATCTATGGTAATCTCAAGTGTAGTCTCCAATGAAGTACTATTGTGAGGAGGGAGAGCATCATCTAAGCACTTTTACACACCAACCATGAACCATTGATCCTTTGCACAATCCCCTAAATAGGTAATGGTCCTTCCTTCATGGATGGGTAGATAGTGATGGTGTGAGCATCCAGAAAGATAAGCTAGTACATGTATCCTATAAGCTTTATACAACATGATGTGTACCATAAAGAAAATATTTTTTAACATGATATCTCACAAATATGTAAATCATACATATGAAATGACAATGTTTAACTAAACATTACTTTGTCCAAAGTTTTTCAAATAGTTAATGATCTCTAGGATCATTCAAATTCATACACACCATTTGATCGAATTACCCTCATCTTACATTGGTGATACTAATTAAGATAGAGAAGTCCATCTCCCCACTTATTTAGTGCCAACTATGCAAGATTTAGTTAATTTAAAACATAATAAATATATTTAATTGGATTACTTCCTATCAAAAGGCATAAAACATGCTAAGTATGGAAATAATCAAAGTACATATATTTAGTCTATCAAATATATGAAATTAATCTTAAACATATTATTTATTTCAAAAATAATACACGTAAACAAGTACAGTCCTAATAGGACATACCATCTGAGTATAATTATACTTAGTTTACAAGCTACTAATTATCAAAGTAACTCAAATATAGAACTATCTAAGATAACAATATCTATCTTAGTTCTTTACCATATGCAAAACTTACAAAATACAACAATCAATCATAATTTAATTCAAGGCTAAAAATTAAACATAAATCCAACTTTCATGTTAATCGTTTACACATATAACGAGTTATATGCATTTAAATATGGTATAATGCATCACAGATTTTTATAACTCTTTTAACAATCATACTATATACCATATTTACAGGCATACTTCTCATATATATATATATATATATATATATATATATATATATATATATATATATATATATATATATATATATATATATATATATATATATATATGTATGTATGTATGTATGTATGTATGTATGTATGTATGTATGTATGTATGTATGTATGTATGTATGTATGTATGTATGTATGTATGTATGTATGTATGTATGTATGTATGTATGTATGTATGTATATTTCCTTGTACAAGTATAAACTATATACAAGTATGAGTACCTAATTGATTTATACAAAGATATTCCATATATATAAATATCTGTACACACTCAAAATGTCTCATCAATTTTCAAACATTTTTAATAGCATAGTCTTGATGATTGAATACATCATTATTGATTTATGCATTGTTCATCTAATGAATGAATACATAGATATAGGGTATACACATACTATGATTGTGATGACTCATTATATTATGTATTCCCTATATGTATATACTCAGACAAAAACTAGTAAAGACATGTATGGTATACGACACACTTCTACCATCCCTGCCTTCCAATTAAAAATAAATAAAATACTATAACATATCTAATCTAATGTGTATTTAATTCTCAAATATATTACTTCAACTATTTTATCTTCATGTTTTGTACAAACAATAAATTATACAGCTAATGAAGTCAACACAGTTATCTTAATATACAGTTTCACTTTATTGTCAAGTTCTAAGTCTATCATCATACAATCCTCATATATATACTTCATAACTCATAGACGCATTCATCTGAATTGAGTATATTATGAGAATTTCAATATGCAGAGGATTTATGTGTGTGTGTGTGTGAATTCTTAAGTTAAACTATCTTAATAATTTCCTAGTCACACTAAAGTATATATTACCCATATTCAAAATGCAACCCAAAAATCTAGATCATATAAATATCAATAATAATTCAACCAAACACCTAATAATGACTTCAAAATAGGCAAATAAACCCCTAAAATTGTAGGTATATTACCCAGTCTCACTATATGTAACTGATTTATAATTCATTTATATGACTTGATTAAAACATAAGTTTACTGATATATTCAC
Organism: Torreya grandis; assembly: GCA_037957365.1. Classification (NCBI taxonomy): domain Eukaryota; kingdom Viridiplantae; phylum Streptophyta; class Pinopsida; order Cupressales; family Taxaceae; genus Torreya; species Torreya grandis. The sequence goes on from JARHVA010001060.1 coordinate 361,700, forward strand.
AGACAATTCCCCAATGTCCATACTTAATTTCATAACCAATGCTCAACCATATAATGTATGTTGTTATGTTAAATAAACAATACTCAGTCAACAAATATATTCCATATATACACATAACACACTACAAAAAGCCTATGGTCTAATTAAGACTCAGTCAAGGATTCACATTGAAACGTAAATAGAGTAAATTTAAATAAATATACCTTGGCATGTTTTCATACAATGGATTCAAATCCCTAATGACATTCATCATTGTACCTCGACTCAAATTGATGTACATATATACACTAACTTTTGCATGTACATATATACTCTGGTATGTATATATATACTTCAGGTCAATAAAAACATGTAGGGTATATATATATACCCCTATATATACCCACACATTTTTTTTTTGACAAAATTCTAAGTTTTAAACAACCCCATTTCATTCCAATTTTCCATATGACCTTCATACACAGAATTAATTTTGCATCACCAGAAATGCATACACCTAGGTTTTAGGTTTCAAGGTTTGCTAGGATATATATTGGGTTTTATGGATGGCCGAGCCATCCATAGGGCCCAATATTTATCCATTTAAAATTTTAGAAAGAGTAAACTACATTAACCATTTTATGTAATCACAAACACACACACTTGTGTTTTAACATCCAAGAATTCAAATGCATTACCAACTTGATAGATATTTCACAAATTCATTCTTTCTCACTAAAATTGATTCAAGTTCCTTCCTTTTCTTCTTGTTATCCACTATTCTCCCCATTATTTTTCTCTCTTTGTCCCAGATCTTGTCTCCCTCTTTCATTTTTATTTCATTACTTCTCAAACTAGCTGCCACTAATTTCTCCCATTTTCCTCAGTCGAGAACAAGACCAAAAATGTGCATGGTAGAAATATCTCAAAATATCAACAATATACCAACTCGCATGAAGAATTATTAAATCAAATGATATGATTTAACTTTATTTAACACATAAAAAATCCCTAATTCCCTCAAAATTTCCATAGTTTTTAATCATTATTTTAATCCAAAATCTGCATGGTCATTTAACTTAACATGCTCATGGATAGATTTTTAAAAGTCCACTATTAAAATCATTGTTAATGATAACTATCACTTTACAAGTCTACTTAACATATCACCCATGTCTATGCATTCAAACATTGCTAAGGGTTATTTCATAGGATAGTTTAGGTAGTTATTTAATCATATTAACAAGGATCAATATCCACATAGCTTCCAATAACAAATTGACTAATGTAAATTCATAACAATATTTTATTGTAATAATAAATCAAACAACTATTATACTAACATCAACATAATGATATTATAACAATATAGTTGTTTGTCATTACTACTATATATACTATCCAAATGTCTTTACTATCTTATATACACAAAGGCATTAAGCTGAAACACCGATATTTCCCTAATATCATTATAACCAGCTTATGTATAAGATATTTTAAAGACACTCTAGTTAGTCCAAAACTAGCAGTATATAAATATTAAACATACAAATTTACTTACTCATTAAAGCAATATAATGAATACAATAACATGACATGATTATAAATCAGCATTATACAATAAATCTATGTACTACAGCCATAATGAAAACACATAATTAGATCCACATAAGCATTAAACTAAAAATTGGATCATAACTAAAGAACATAATTGATCACCCAAATGCAGCTAACATAATATAATATACTATAGTTAACAATTCAAGTAATGCATATAAAGAATGCTAACTATCGTGATGTGTGTGTGGGTTCCTAATTGTTCCTTTGTCATCCCCCAACACCTCCATCTATGCCACCCTCTCTGATGATGCTCTCTTCTTGTCATGCTCTGAGGGATGGAAATATCATGCATCCAACTCATGACAAGAAGGTAGTAAGCCCATAATATCATGATATATATCCATCAAATACTATTGTAAAAACTAACAACATAATCATAATGTAAAGAATATACAAATATAACTAACTCATAGCAATTTAATTATGAAATCAAAGCAACATACAATTATCCCATAACAACATATGACTTAAATTTTAATTAAATAATAATTAATAAATTTAACAACCATAATATCCATAAAGAATTAGGTAAATTAGCTTAGAGAGAAATCAGAATGTAACACTCCCCATTGGAAAAAAGAAAAAAAATCATAGGCACTTCCTACATACCATTAGGTGTGTGTAAGGTAAAATTCATATATTGTGTTGTCTAATGGCTTTAGTTTTGGGACAACACCCCTCACACCCTAGCTAAGGTAATAATGATAATTGCCTTGCCCATAATGATAGTTACTGCTAGAATATAGTTCTAACCTCGGGGATTTCTACTTAAAAAAAGAAACCTTATCTAAATAACTTGTAATATTTTGATAATGGTAGTGATTCATAATTATCATGAGAAGATAAAAGTGATTAAAAATAAAAATATACTTGCCTATAGAAAATCAACCCAAATTAGAATTTTTTAATTTTGACTCAAATTTTGATGATGTTAAACACCCATTATGGACATTGAATATGTAACTAATACAAAAGGAAATTTTTATTTAGAACCCAAGATATACCTTTTGATAAATTTTTAGGTAAATCAAAGTAATTTTTTTGCATGATTTCTAAGGCAGTGAAAAATATGGTATAAAGACTAAATCGACACTTGATGCAAAAAATAGTTTTTTTAGACACCAAGAAGGATTATCTGATAAATTTTTAGATCCAATAAAGAACTTTAAACTTTTATAAACCCTTAGTATCCCACTACATTCACCAATTTATAATCAACCAAGCTCCCCTAAGTGCAAGTTAAAATCATAAGATTTGGTATTTACAGTAGGCCACTAAAATTCAAGCTTAAAACTTAACATATATAAAAAAATAAAATTGTTGATATAAAAATTATACCTATTGTAGACACAAAAACAAAATAACGATATGCTTCATAAAATTTCACTATAATTGGTAGCATCTTTATAGGTCTTATACCATATTAAAGTGGAAAAATATTTTCCACAGTCTCTATATCTACCATAAGAAATGGACCCACAATACATGCAATACTATAAATTAATGAAATTTTTAAATAAAAATAATACATTAATTTATAACATGTGGGATGACTACCTCTTTAGATTATAAAGCTCTAGCTTAAATTATCAGTATAACAATAACTCTAGTTCACAATAATTACTTCAACCACTAGCTCTCTATGTTTTTATATAGATAAGAAAGAGGTTAGGGATAGGGTTTGGAGAGTAGTTAACTTGAAGAATAATTCTACTTTAATTCAATTTTAGAACAAGTCTTCTTAGAAATAATCCTTTACTATTAATAGTGGAACTCAATCAAGTCAACAACTTGATTGATACTTTTATTTAATAATAGTTTATAGATAATTGTGTACCAATTAGTGATTATTATCTAATTATATTACAAGTCCATATTAAAAATATACAATAATATATGAATGATTAAATACACCAACAAGGAGAGCCCCAGTACTAATGAGTATCTATTCATAGTTGAAAATGTTCTTCCACTTGCAATTTGGGATGATTTCACATTTCCCCTACATAAAATGCAATGAAACAATTGTTAAAAATCCCATAAAATAAAATCATAAAATACAAACCAATATTAGATTATATATTTTATAAATAATCTACAGATATATTTTACAATCAATTTAAATAGTATAGTTGTCTTAGGTGGTGTCTATTAAGATGAATTTTGAATTAATATAGAAATATCAATCCTAATTATATAAATTGAATAGGATAATACGTGGTGTTGTAAATAGAATCCTAAACAACAAACTAAGGATGAATTTCAGAAATAGACAAAATAAAATAGAAACGAACAAGGCTAAACTATGCAAAAGAAAGATGAAAATCATCGGGTGATTGCACATGAAAATAGAATGCAGGAATAAAAAGAATGAAGAAAACCCAAAAATATTCTATAATTTGACCCTAAGTTCCCTCAAGGTCAGGAATTCCCAATAGAGGACAAGAGAGATGGTTGTTATTATCCATGTTGGTCTATCTTGTATTTTTTTAGAAAACTAGAACTTCTATAAAAATCAAGTGCAACAATGATAGTTAGGCCTTATTACACTGACTTGATCTTAATAAGTTGTGCATATACTTGTATATGCCTAATAAAAGTTGAAAACCCTAGATTTGTGCCACAAAGAGATAAATGGATATGAATTAAAAATAGGTTAGCAATTGGAGTTATATTATACCTTAACAACCATTGTGTTGAGTATTGTCTACATAGCAATACTCTGAAGAGGGATCACATCTCCATGTAGTTCTCCCACCTAAGTGCTTTGTGAAATTTTTCTCCTTTGAATATATAAATGCACCTATAATAGGCATGAATACTTGATCATGATTAGCTAAGGCTACATAAAATTGAATTTAGACTTGGCTCATGATTACCTAAAGTGATTGGAAACTAATTTGGGGAATAGGGAAATTTTTGTCAATGTGCATTTGTGTAAATAAGATTTTATAATAGACTTGATAAGATTTGCTAAGATTATGAAATGAATCAATTGAATGTGCTCTTATAGTGGTTCAAGAAGGAAAAAGACATGTTGGGAAGTTTTAAGAATCTAAAGGCCAACTATGAGGATACTTTCCTATTTTAAAATTTGACTATTTTGATGTAAGGGTAGGATTGATAGACACTGACATGAATGATGGGTGTTCTTGTCCCTTTAGGAAAGGAGTTGAGATTTGGGTTTGAGTTAGAGCATACATATTCATAAATTTGTTGTTAGCAATAATATTATTTCTTTAGGTGACAATAGATGGCATTGTACTGAAAATAAGGTCTCTTTTTATGTTTAAAATAGGTAAAATCAATGAAATAAATGTCAATTAACTGCACATGTCAATTAATAGTAAAAAAGGATAAAATAGGCATGATCAAGTATTCATGACAAAATTTAGGTTACTATATTTATCCCCCATTTATTCTAGAAATTAAATTACTACATTAAAGGAAAGACATGCCATAGTGTGTAAAGCACACTTTGTATTTGAGTTGCTTATTTTAAAATTTAAAGGCATTGTAATATTTCAAAAACCTTGCAAAACACATGAATAAGATATTTCTTTCATTTGAAAACTAAAATTTGAAACTTGAATTTGAACAATTTTTATTAAATGTTGACAATTGTAATTTAAAATGAAATTTGCTAGATTTAAGATTGATTGTATTTGAATAACTTGAAAATTGAAACAACACCTATATGTGTGACATCCATGTTGTTTTTGTAACTTTGATTGGTGATGATGCTTCCTTAAATCATTGGAGAATTAGTGTCTCATGAAGCACTTGGATAAAATGGGGGTAATCAAAACCCAATTTGCATTTTCTCAGTTGAAGTGAAAAAAAATTCATTGAATAATGTTGAATCTTTATTATTTCTATCCATATTTAAAACCCTAAGATGTAAACAGGTTTTAATCTTACTGAATTCACACACTTATGTTGGAGTGTTTAGTGACTCCAAGTCATGCACTATGCAACTAAACTGAATCAACCATTACATTTGGATTTTAGATTTAATTATAAAACCTTGGTATGTCATGGTATATCATAGTAATTAAAAGTATGATCATAATATAATGGAGTACACCCATGCTCCTACCATGTTCATAGCTAATAAATGTGGCATAAAATTGTATCATGTCCCCATTTTAATTGTAGATTTTAAAATTCTATGTGAATGCTTATTCAAACTTTAAAACTATGTGAATTTTCTCCATGAAACTAGAAATAAGAGTGCATGTGTAATGGTATATGCCCCCATACTATGTGTCAATAACTAAATTTTTAACTTGAAACTTTAAAAATGTGAATGATCTTAAAAATGACTTATCTCATGCATAAAAAGACCACTAAAATTTACCCATTTTGAGGTGAAGGAATTAATTTCCTGAAAAGTCACACCTCTCAAAAAAACATTCACTTGAAACATGCATAGGAAGATGTTATCTTTGAAAATTTTATCATGTGGATAAGTGTTAGCATAGTAAAATTTAAAATTTTGTATAGAACTTAAGAGGCAAGGCCTATAAAATATAGCAATGAAGATCATGAAATTAGTATATTCATATTTTAGGAGTGCATGATATGGATCATGGCACTTATCAAATTCATCAAGCTCAACAAACACACACACAATGAGCATAAATGATATAAAATTGATAGAGATGAACCAAGGGCAAAAAATAAGAACATGTTCAAATTTCCTAAAAAACATGCATAAACATGAAGAATGTCACAAACAAGGGACATGCTAAAATTTCACACACACATAGGGCCAAGGAACAAATCATGGACATATTTAAATGTCACAAAAAACACACAAGATCTCATAGAGATTCATCAAGCAAAGAATCTCACACAAGGGCCAAAGTCCAACACAATGGAAAATCAAAGTTGTAATCTACTATATAAAAGTAAGCAACATCAATGGAACATAGAATTATCAAAAGTAATCTAAGCTATGCATATGTCATGTAATCATATCTTAGAAAATAGCATGTCTATGTACATTTTGTAAGATAAAATTGTTATCAAGATATTTGTAAATAATTGAAAGCTCAATGGTACATGGGTTATATAATAATAACACCTACATACTATCACCTATGAGTAATATTCCCAGAACTTAGCGAGGCAAATGGGTATAAGAAAGTGTTCTAATAACTATCCTATTTTTTATAATCTTAGTTAACTTGTTTTTAATCTTGTTAGCTTGTTATTTTTTTAGTATCTTGTTAAGCCTATTTTGGTTTATGGTTGTAAAGGTTTTCCTATTTTTTATCCTTCTTGTGAGCTACTTATTTGGATCATTTCATGCAATAATATAACTGTTAGGTGACCCTCTTGTCCAACGGAAGCACAATTGATTAATTTCTTATAAGCAATTAAACACATAATTATACCAGAATGATTAAGTAACTAGAAACTTGAGACACCAAAGAATTTGAGAGACAATACACACTCTTGTATTAAATACTACTAGAAGAAAATACAATAAAGAAGATGCCACTTCTTCCTCCACCTCAAAGGCTTGCCACACCTCAATACCTTCTTCCCTCTCTCTCTTGCTCAACACAACAACTCTACAACCTGAGTTATTATCCTCTCCTTGAATGCTTCAGCTGATCTCCTTGACCTTACTTGCTTGTAGATCTTCTTGACCTTACTTGCTTCAATGCTTTTACTTGCCTGCTTAATTTACAATACATGCCTCATGGGTCTTTAAATAGGATCCCATGCATACAAAAATAGAATTCTAATTACAATAATTAGACACGTAGCTCATGGCTATAATTAGTCCTTTACATGCAAACACTCACTTCACTTAACTGACTATTTGTCAACAGTAGTTCTGGAACCACCACAGGTGACCGACGTCAGTCCCTATCTGTCTGGTGCTGACCGACGTCGGCCGACTGCCTGTCGACGTCAGTTTCCTTCTACACTGGTAATGACTGACGTCAATCATACTGCTGATGCCGGTACTTTTGAAACTCAGTAACCTCTTCATGTCTGCAACAGTTGAAGCTTTTAGCTCCACACCCTAACAATCTCCCACTTGGAGATAAATAGCTGCAATCTATACCTGTACCTGTACACCATCTACTTTGTTCCCTTGGCTCTGTATCCCTCTTCAAAGTCACTCTTGAAGACCAACCACCACAAAAACTATGATGTTATACCTGTCACTTATGCCAAAATAATTTTGTTGCTCCTAAATTCTTCATGACATACTTCTGAACCAACTCTACCCTTAGCTCAGAAAACTCCCTGTTTATGAAACCCTTCAACAAGCACCACAATACAGTAACAGGATAATGTAGCTAATATTATCCAACCTGGTAAAGATAAATACAATGGTCAAACCTCCATTGTTCTACAGCCTAATCAAGACCATATACCATAGCCTTCTATCTCATGTGTCCATCCACTCTCTTCTCTAATTTGGGAATCCATCCCTTATCTAGTGCTTAGCTCCCACTGTTTCTGGATTCTACCTGCATTGCTTCTTCCATCTTCCTAGTTCTAGACCATCAGTAAGCAATATAAAGAAGGTGAATAATGAATATGAGGTTCACTTACCATTTTTGACCTCTATATGGGCGTTTGAGACTCCTTGACAGCTTGTTGTCCGCCCAATATCCGTTTCAGTGACCGATCTCGACCATCTCCCAGTCTGCTCCCAACCGATGTCGATTCCCTACACTGACCCTGACTGTCGACGTCATTTCCCTGGCTGATGCCGGTGTCCCCCCTGTCGACATCGGTTCTTGCTAACTGACATCAGTCTTTTCCTGTCGACTTTATCGACCCTGCTGGTCTGCACATGACCGATGTCGGTGTCTGTCTGGCCGACGTCGGTGCCATGGGAGCACCGACGTCGGTACCTGTGTTTTCCTGTAAGTGATGATTTCTTTATCCACGAGCTCATCTTGGATCATAACCCTGTCCATATTGCCCTGCTCATATTTATTCAGCCCCTGTGACTGATCTCTGTCCATCATCTCCTCCGTAAACACCAAGGCTTCTTTGTTCTTATCAAAAGCATCAAATTTCCTTTTTCTGCAATGAACTCTATCTATGCTTTCTGAATTTGAACACATACCTTTTGAATCAAGAACATCCATTCCCTTCTTATTCATGTGACCAAGCCTATTAAGCCACATCTTCGAATCTACAGCTGAAGTAGATAAACCAGAAGTAGAATCAGCAATACAAGTAGATAGATAAAGAGTACCTACTTTCTTACCTCTTGCTAAAACAAGTGCTCCCTTGGTAACCTTCCAAGATTCCACTGTGAGGGTTATTGTGCACCCCTCATCACCCAACCTTCCTATAGAAACTAAACTCTACTTCAGAACTGGGACATGCATGACCTCTTTCAACACCCATGTGTTGTCAATCTATAATCTCAGCTGCACTTTCCCTTTGCCAACTATTTGACAAGGTGTTCCATCCCCTAAATAAAGCACTCCAAAGTCTCCCTGGACATACTCATGGAACAAATCTTTGTTTGGGGATGCATGAAAAGAAGAACCAGAATCTAAAATCCATGATCCTACCTGACTATCCAAAGAAAGTATGAGAGCGTCCTGTACCATAATATTTGCATCCTTTACTTCTTCATTACCTTCATGTTGATTCTCTTTATCTCTCAACCAACACTCCTTTGTGTGTCCTCTCTTTCCACAAAACCAGCAGGTAATACCTTTGGATTTGGACCTCCTTCCTGACCTTGATTTCCCTTGCTCTATCTTCTCTCTTTGCCTTCCCCTGCTTTCTACACTTAGAGCATTACCTGATGATTCACCTGTGCTTCTCCTGCATATTTCTTCATTCAAGATCACACTCACAACATCATCAACTTTTAAGATTTTAGAAGCAAATGCAGAATTACTTACTGCCATAACCAAACTATCCCAACTTTCAGGCAAAGAACATAAAATCAAGAGAGCCTTTACCTCATCATCAAAAACAATATTGACTGAAGCTAATTGGTTTACCAAACCATGGAAATCAATAAGATGAGTATGTACCGATCCACCTTCCTGCATTTGCAAAGTAAATAGCTACTTCATAAGAAATACCTTATTAGAAGCCAAGGGCTTTTCGTATAAATTTACCAAGGACTTTATCAACTCTTCCGTTGTCTTGCACTCTGATAAGTTAGAAATCACAGATGATGCAAGGCTCAACCTTATGGAACCTAGAGCCTTCCGATCAAGAACGTTCCATTCTTCATCCTTCATATCTGTGGGCTTGCATGCAACCCCACCCAATGGTAAGTACAAATCCTTTTGATACAGATAGTCCTCTATCTGCATCCGCCAGTGTTGATAATTCTTGCCGTTAAACTTCTCCATTCATAGCTTACTTTCTTCTGCCATTGCTGAACTCCCACTCAATCATAAAACCCTGTGAATGACCTGTAATCAAAAACAATAACCTGCTCCCTGCAAACTGTTGCTCTGATACCAACTGTTAGGTGACCCTCTTGTCCAACAGAAGCATAATTGATTACTTTCTTATAAGCAATTAAACACAGAATTATACCAAAATGATTAAGTAACTAGAAACTTGAGACACCAAATAATTTGAGAGACAATACACACTCTTGTATTAAATACTACTAGAAGAAAATACAATAAGGAAGATGCCACTTCTTCCTCCACCTCAAAGGCTTGCCACACCTCAAGACCTTATTCCCTCTCTCTCTTGCTCAACACAACAACTCTACAACCTGAGTTATTATCCTCTCCTTGAATGCTTCAGCTGATCTCCTTGACCTTACTTGCTTATAGATCTTCTTGACCTTACTTGCTTCAATGCTTTTACTTGTCTGCTTAATTTACAATACATGCCTCATGGGCCTTTAAATAGGATCCCATGCATACAAAAATAGAATTCTAATTACAATAATTAGACACGCAGCTCATGGCTATAATTAGTCCTCTACATGCAAACACTTGCTTCACTTAACTGACTGTTCGTCAACAGCAGTTATGGAACCGCCACAGGCGACCGACGTCGGTCCCTATCTGTCTGGTGTTGATCGACGTCAGCCGACTACCTGCCGACGTCGATTGCCTTCTGCACTGGTAATGACCAATGTCGGTCATACTTCTGACGCTGGTACTTCTAAAACTCAACAACCTCTTCATGTCTACAACAGTTGAAGCTTTTAGCTCCACACCCTAACAATCTCCCACTTGGAGATAAACAGCTAGGTGTCTACTAAATTTTTATATATAATTTGTGACTTCTTGGATTCATATTGATTTAGTTTAAGGTATTCAAAGTTCATGGTTTTGAGGAGCCTAGAAATAAACATGTGAGGGAGGAAGTCTTGTCAAGGATTAAGCGTGGATATTATAAGTACCCAATATAAAGATCCTCTAGTAAATAATCAAGAAAAGGATTCATTATATTAATATAAAAGCAGAATTCATTTTTTGTTTTGCATAGTAATAAGAGGCCAAAGGAAGAATATTTTTATTCAAAAAGGATGCATGAGTAATAGAGGCATTTTGTTATTCTAGTGTCACATTTTGTTGAATTTTCAGTTGATTTATCGTAATGAAGGAAGGCATTTTTTCACTAGTCTGAATTGAGATGTGTGTGGAAGGATAAATAAATAATTTTTGGTTGTTTTATTTCTTAATCAAAGGTTTTTTGAGAAGATAAAGTCATTCTAGCTTGTTTGTCTTGTTTTGCTGAGTTTGGCACACCCCAAACAAGGTGTTTTGAGGCATGCCAAGGCAAGGAGAAAATCAGCCAAGAGGAAGGTGTTTTGGATGATATTGTTGCATTTATTTATCATCTTATAGTTATTTTTCATCTCCTTTCTTTTCATTTCGTAGTAATGGTACACTTATATAAGGAGGAGGATGCCATTCTGCAGTAACAGGACATTATTTCCATGCAATACATATGTTGCATTATATTGGTGCATTAAAAATTCATTTATTTTATCTTAATTTTTCAAATTTTATTATTTTTTAGGGTAAAGTTGATAATTTTAAAATTTACTAATTTCAATTGGTTACCTTAATAATTTCCTGAAAACCCATAGTTAATTTTGTATCTAGAAAACCATAAGGTGAAAATAACTAAAACTTATTCACATTGTCCATTTTGAAGTCTTAATCCGCATGCAAAAGTAATTTTTGAAAGTGTGTGTAAATTTTGAGATTTAATTATTTATGTCTTTTTTAATAAATTTTATTAAAAATGGTTAATTAAATTTATCATAAATTATAAAGAGTTTTTTGCTACAAACTAGTAGCATTGTCTATTTTAGGGTAGAATCCATGTGCAAAAGGATTTTTTAAAACTCCTTTATAGTTTTTCCTATTTATTTTTTCTAGTAAAAAACTAGGTCAAATGGCTAGTTTACAAAACTTATTGTTCTTATATTCCTAAAAGTTAACAGGCAAAAAAAATAGTTAATGGAGTGAAAATATACTTACTATTTGTGAATATTGTAATATTTATCAAATTGCACTTGCTAAAGAGAATAACCCAAATGTTCACCCTGATGACTATGATAAACATCATCGAGAAGCCTTAATGTTGATAAAAAAAATTATCACTAATAACTAGATACCAAAAGTTATAGATATGACCATTGCATCAGAGTTATGGAAACATCTTACATCAAAATACCAAGATTCTAAATCTACAAGGGTGTTATGTTTAAATAATTTGTTATTTTCAACTAAAATCAATGGGAAGTGGGTCTATTTATGAATTATTATTGTAGTTGAAATACATTTATGACTAGTTAAAAATAGTGGAAAACTTATACATAAGTAAGAATTAATTGATTTTATCATGCATAATTTGCCATAATCATATGATTTCTTTTTCGAGTCATTGCATATGATCGTAAAGACATAAACACTAGATTTTGAGAAGTTGTCAACACTTCTCATGTAGAAGAAAAGAAGACAGGAACACTCAATGAATTCAACATCAATGTCTATAGAAAGTGAATTCTTGGCATGGTTAAAAGGTAAGGGAAAATAATGGTTTTGTTGTTCCCAAAATCTGTCACTCATTTTTGGGACAACATATGAACTATTTTGGTCCTACAGGCCAAAATTCTCTTTTCCCTTCTCAAAAAATTGTTCTGAGTATTCAAATTCTCTATTATTCAAGCTTTTTTAGCTAACGGACTCTATAGGCTGATTTCTACGGACTCTGTAGGCTTGTTTCTATGGACTCTACAGGCTAATTTCTATGGACTCTGCATGCTGATTTCTATAGACTCTATAGGCTGATTTCTATGGACTCTGCAGGCTGATTTCTATGAACTCTACAGGTTGATTTCTACGGACTCTGCAGGCTGCAAACTCTGCAGGAAAGAAATAAGTTCCCAACACTTAGGCAATTTCAAGGTTGGTTCAACGCTGAGGTTCAACCAAACGGTCCATTGGCAAGCTTCAAACAAAGGATTGAACCGTTGAATCATTGAACCTTGAACCAAAAGAGTTCAAAGTTCAAAGGTTCAATGAGATTGGTTGAAAGCGGTTGGTTCAAGTGGTCAATTGAATGAGTAGAACATAGCATTGAACCGTTGAACCATTGTTGGTTCAATCGGTCAGTTCAATCAAATGGTTCAAAGGAGTCCCCCAAAGCCCAAAGGGTAAGTGCCCTTGCAGAGGGTACTGAACCAAATGGAACAAAAAGATATCTTTCAGAGGGATTTTCCATGGCAGAATTTTACAAGTGAAATCCTTCTGACAAAATGTCCGAAGGAATTCCTTCAAACATTTTATCTGAAGGAATGATCAAAGGCCCAACGGAAAGTGGCTAAGGCAAAGGAAAGATTTCCTTTAGACAAAATGTCTGAAGGAATTCCTTCAGACATTTTTTCTAAAGGATTTGAAGAAGAAGGCCACATGAAGAACCCTGAAGGGCATGTACCCTTGCGAGGGGGCTCTCGGCAACCAGGAAATGGACCTTTCTCAAAGCCCAAAGGGACACCTTCCCTTCGGGGTTTTTCAAATACATAAAGTTGAAGGAATTTCAAAGCTCGAGAGACTTAGAGAAAATAAAGGCTTCTAACAAGAAGATGAACCGTTGAACCTTGAACCAAAATGGTTAAAAGGTTCAACGAGTTCAACGGTTCAATGAAAGCTCTAAGTAAAGGAAAGAAGCGAATGAACCAAAGAAGTGACGGAACCAAGGAGCCAAGAAGGCCACCCAAACCATTAAACCAGTGAAGCAATGACATCTTTGTGGACATCAAATTTAGGGTAATGAAATATCTATTGATTTTCAAATGTGGCACAGAACCTAAAAACAAACTCAACGACCAGCTGAAGAGAGAGCCAAAAGAGCCAGCAAAAAGGGAAAAGATAGCCTAAGATCTCAAATTGCAATAGGAAAGAGGAAAAGACTAGAAATATCTACATAGAAGTTATTTATAGTAGGTGGAATAGTCCACCAAATAGACATCTGAGCTCACAAGCATTAAAAGGTGTGGCCTATTTTTCTTCCTTGACAGAAAAGTGAGGGAATAGCTATGTACCTATTAGAAGAAAGATCAAATAACCCATGTAGAGGAGAAGATATTTTGAGATGAATCGACATGCCATAGTTAAGGTAGATGCCCCGTTCCAGCATGGCCCCTTGACAAAACTAAAAATGCATTCAAGGCATTGAATGTAGCATGGGTCGTTCTATGAAACAAAGTGCCAAGTCTTTTTGGACTGTTATATATTGTAAACCTCTTCTTTTATGAAAGGGAGATCTTTTTGGTTATAGAAGCAAAACTCTGCCAAAATTGTGAGGTGATCACTGAGACTTTGAGCTCAAATTGTTAATCATATTTATTTGTTTGAATGAGAAAGTAGGTTACTTTTAGACTTTGTGCTATAATAGCTTGTGTCATTTAAGAGATTGTTCTTATGTCTATTTCCTGAATACATTCTTGTCTATTTAATGAAATAAGTAGAATTAGTAGAAGTAATCAGGAAGGTGTCTTGAAGCTAATTATGGGAAGACTTTATGCTACCACCATTGTCTTTAGTGTGCTTTCTATTTATTTTTGTGTAAAGGATATTGGGATGACTTTGTGCCCCCATTATCCTTCATATTTCACTTCTGGAGAGTTGAGGTGGAGACTTTGTGCTACACCTTTTTTTGCTAGTTACTATGCCCCCTGTTACCAATTACTTGTTACCTATCAGAAAGAACTCATGTTGTTTGTTGCAAGACCACTTTTGAAAGAAGAGAAGTGCCTTCAGTTTTTTCACCTAGATTTATCTTTTGTTTGTAAACATCATCTCTGAAAGAAGAGAGATGGATGGTGTTATCCTACCCCTGAGTGTTATTTTTTACATATATATATAGTATATAGCTCTTCATAGTTATAAGGAACCTCCCCTTGATGAGAGGAGAGATTTGTCCCCTTTTGATGTGGTAAACCTGCACACTTGGCCGACCAATCTCCTTATGATGTGGTTAAAACTACCTATTATGTTCATTAGTTAGCTAGTGATAAAATATAAACCCAATAATTTTTTGGTGACTCCACTGGAGATCAAACATGTAGTTTGAAGCCTCAAGCTTCAAGCTAAAGTAGGGCCAATTCTTTTCTATTTTTATTCTACAATCTAGCAACTCCATGCTATACTAGAAGCCAGAGAGCCCAAGGTATTGTTGACCCTATTTTTGAGTTGGTGTAGCAGGGCAATTTCTATTTGTTTCCTCCACAACTTCAAGTTCAACAAACTAGGACTCTTCCTCCTACCCATACCAAGTCACCACTACAAGGTAGAGCTTCTTTTTCTATTGTTAGCAGAGCTTTGCCTATATATACTCCACCTAGATTTGTTATCCCCACTTTCCATAATCAAATCATGGTAGTTCAAGGCCCTTGGAGTAACTCTTTTGGCCCACTCAATTTAACTCCACCTCTACATGAGCTACCACGTAGTTCAAAGAAGAATTTCTCTAAATTATTTGGTGATGGGAGAGTTCATCCTGATGAACACATTACAACTTTCAACATAGCTTGTGGTGTGATAAGCATGGAGTATGAAGACGTAGCAGTCAGGCTATTTGTGGAAATATTGCAAGGTTTTGCTACAAATTGGTTCTATCATCTGTAGGCCCAGACTGTGACTGACTAGAACACTCTCAAAGCTAAGTTCAAAGCAAGGTTCAAGCCTGTAAAAGATGTGCATGTCCTACTAGCCCAGCTTACATAGATGAAGAAAGAACCTCATGAAACTATGAGGGACTTCATTGCCAAATTTGACAAGCTGAGGAATAAGATTCTTACAATTGCTCAACCAACACCTGAGAACCTTAAATGTTTCTTCATCAACTCACAGCTACCTGAAGTGAGTTTTTTGTTGAGATGTGCTGGCCACATAGACCTTACTGCTACTTAAGATTTGGCCACTGAGGTGGAAGATGACCTTATCTTGGTAGGAAAGATAAAGAGAGATCCTAACAGAGGAAATCTTATTCATTTTTTGAATATCCATCTATAGGCACCACTGATCTAATGGTGCAAAAGCTGGCAAATGAGTTGCTTGCTCTTAGAAAGCAAATGGCTCAAGGGATGTCATCTACCCCTTTGTATAGAGATATACCAAGGAGGACATTCCCCAATCAGTCATACCAAGGCAATGCTGCAAGGAATCAGGGGCAGCCAAATCATCTTCCTCCCCTTCAAGGGAAATTAGCCATTGAAGCACCTCTAACCAATTCAATAGTTGGATATCTTGAAGTAGAATCAAATTTCTCCTTTCGACCTGAGTTGAACCTAGAAGATGACGTTAATCTCTTCACAGAGGGAGAAAAAGAATTAGCTAGTGACTCTAACATTAATTTTCTAAATTACCAAGATGAACCCAGAAATGAAAGTAAAGCTATTAAGGGATCATACGTTGTGTTCACCCAGTCCAAGAATCAATCAGCCTAGTAAGCTGATAAATAAAAATTAGAGGAGCGAGCTCAGCTTGTAATTTCAATTGCCAAAGGAGGAACTTCTCTACCTTTCTAGCCAAAGGACCCAGTGAGTAATAAAAAAGTAAGTACCTCAAGTATGCCATCACCTTCCACTTCAATTTCACAGATCAGTCCTCCCCCTTTACAAACCAGAAGGGTGAACTCCCTTCCCCTGTTCATAATTTATTTTAGACATTTGAAATAGTTGACCATGTCAAGAAAACTAAAATTCAAATGTCTGAATTTGAATGCTTGCAATCCAACCCTGAGCAGTTGGATAAGTTAGTGGAATTTGTGAAGAATAAAACCATCTCTATAGGACTAGATACTCCAAAGGTGACTCCCACATCCACCTGAAATAACTTTGTCATTGTTCCTCCTGCTACTCTCAGAAGAACTAAACCATTTTATGTCTCCCTACTGATAAAAGGACACCAGCTAAACAATTGTATCATAGACTCAGGTGCATCTGACAATGTCATGCCTGCCAAAGTGGTAGATTCTCTTGGACTCACACTGACCAAGACATTTAGGAGATGTTTCTCCATGGAGAATAAAAAAGTGCCACTATTGGGACAAATCAAGGATGCCCAATTTGCCTTTGCGGCATTCCCAGATAAGAGAATCAAGATGACAGTCTTGGTGGCCGACATCCCAACCTCATACAACATTCTTCTTGGGAGAAATTTCTACAAGGACATTGGTGGCAAATTAAGTATGGACCTGTTTGAGGCAAGGATCCCAGTCAAAGGCATTATGCAGAGATTGCTCCTTGAGAAGGAAGCAAAATATGTGGTCACTTAAACATCAGCACCTAAAGTTTAAATTCTATTTGAGTCTTCAGGCATGGGTAATTACTTCTTGACTACTGAGGATGATCCTATCTTAGTTGATGAAACTCTTAAAAATGACAATCTAAAAATTGGTTCAGATAAAATAGCAGAAGACATAAGAGAGCACAGTGCAATCCCGAAGGAATCCTCCCCTCTAAACAAAGAAAAATCTAAGGTAAGTTCAGCTTCTGATGATGTATGGATACTAAAATTTGATGGCAGTTGTTCCTCTACCAGTTTAAAATCTGAGATTGTGTTGATATCTCCTCAAAGAGATATTCTTCTTTCTTCATACAAGTTGCAGTTCAACAATACTAACAATACTGTTGAATATGAATCGTTGCTACTTGAATTGAAGGTTGCTCAAGACAAGGGCATCAAGCTCCTTCATGCCAAAGGAGATGTTGAGCTAGTGGTTTGTCAGGTGAGGAACCTATACCAAACCAAAATTGAGAGATTTCACCACTACCATAATCTAGTTTTGGATTACACTAAAAGCTTTGATGCTTTTAGTATCTCTACAGTGCCTAGGGAATTCAATGATTGAGCTGATGCATTAGCTATTTTTTAAAATCTATTGGTTCCTCACCTAGATTTTAAAGGAGACAAGTACACTATAAAATTGGTCTTTCGACCAAGTGTGTCTGACAATGCCAATCATTGGCAAGTGTTCAATGGTGACAACCAAATCATTGCCTTCTTGAAATAAAAAGATAGCTTTGAATAGCTTCACTTCGAAGGTAGTGAGCCTCAAAAACATGAACCAGCCTCTGAAAGAAATTTAGATGTAGGTGAGGAATTCCTATAGCTGAAAGGGAATAAAATCTCAAAAGGCCTAGTTTCCCTTGAGAAGTTATTTGACAAGCATGACAGGTTCATCAAACAGCAACAAATGGATTCAAGCTCCTCTCAAGAGTTTGATCAAATAAATTTGAGTACCAAGGAAAATCCCAAGATGGTGAACATTGGGAAGTGTTGCACTTAGAAAGAGAAGTTCAAGTTTACTACTATGCTTCACCACTACATGGATGTTTTGGCATACTCTTATGATGATCTGAAGTCGCTCAGACCTAAAGAAATTTGCCATGAAATTTTGCTCAAGGGTGATTCGGTGCCTTACAAGCAAAAATCTAGGCAATACAATTCAAATATATCAAGTACTATTCTATCTGAAATACAAAAAATATTGAATGCTAGAATAATTTTTCCAATCCATCATTCTACATGGATTACCAACATAGTACCTGTGAGAAAGAAGAATGGTGAAATTTGCCTCTTTGTGGACTTCATAAATTTGAAGCAGTCATCCTTAAAGGATAACTATCCTTTGCCCATCATGGACCAAGTTCTTCAGATAGTGACTGATTCAGAGATGTTATCAATGTTAGATGGCTTTTTCAAATACAATCAAGTTGAATTTGGTGAAATAGACCAACATAAGACTACCTTCACCATGCTTTGAGGCATCTTTGCATATCGAATAATGCCATTTGGCCTGATAAATGTCGATACCACTTTTTAGAGAGCAATGGACCTTACTTTCAAAGATGAAATGGGTAAGTTCATTATGGTATACCTTGATGACTTGACTATATTTTCTAAGCATCGCCTTGATCATGTGTACTATTTACAACAAGTGCTAGAATGTTGTCGCTAGAATGACATTTCTCTAAATCCTAAGAAGTCTATTTTTGGAGTAATAGAGGGGAAACTTCTTGGACACATTGTATCTCAAGAAGGCATAAATATTGACTTAGAAAGAGTCAAATCTATCCAAGAGCTTACCCTACCCAAAATTAAGGTTGCATCTCACTCTTTCTTTAGAAAGGTGAATTTTTTACAAAGGTTCATCCTTGAGTTCACATAGAAGACTCACCATATTGTAAACATGATGAAGGGAAAGGCCACCTTTAGCTAAATTGAAGAAGGCAAATTGGCATTCTGAGACATCAAGATAGCTATTGCCCATGCCCTAATTCTAGTTTGTCTAAATTATACCAAGGATTTCACCATATACGTTTATGATTTTGAGTACACACTTTCAGCAATTCTAGTTCAATAGAACAAAGAAGGTGTGGAATCTCCCATATTCTTCATGAGTTGTCCTCTCAAAGCTTATGAACTAAATTATTCAAACATGGAGAAGCATGCTTATGCAGTGGTAAAGGTAGTAAAGCACTTTCATTTTTACATCCTAAATTTGCACGTTATTGCCCTGGTTTCTGATACCACAGTTAGATCCATATTAACTCAGCAAGAGTTTGGAACCAAAATAGGAAATTGGATTGCCAAAATCCAAGAGTTTGATTTAGTTATCAAACCAACAAAGCTTTTATGAGGAAGGGGCCTCTGCTAATTGATTGCTGACAACAGACCTGAAGAAGTAGGGCATGAAGAAATAGAAGTGGAAGACATGCTAACTATCCTCTTTGTCTCCACCACGAATGAGTGGTATTTGAATATTGCTCATTTACTTACCTATGGTGAGTCTCCTTCTCACCTACCTCATAAAAAAAGGAAGATTGTTAAATTGAAAGCTACCAATTTTGTCTTGTGAGATAATGGCATGTATAAGAGAAGCCTTGATGGAGTGTTCCTTCATGCGTGGATAAAAAATAGCAGAACTAACTTTTGAAGTTTTTCCATAATCTAGCCTATGGAGGACATTTTTTTGCTCCTGTAACTACCCATAAGATTATATGAGCCAGGTATTACTGGCCTACTCTATTTTAGGATGCATACAAATGGGTAGGAAGATGTGAACTATGCCAATAATTTGTTGGAAGACCCAAGTTAGTTGCTCTGCCTCTCAAGCCAATGGTAATAGAAGAGCCATTTTAGCAATGGAGAATCAATTTCATTGGTGTTGTAAACCTATCTTCAAGAATTAGACATGATTATGTCCTCACAGCCACAGATTACTTCACCAAATGGGTGGAAACAATTCCAACCAAGCATGTTACTTCAGAAGTAGTATGCAATTTCCTCAAGGAAAACATCATTTCTAGGTTTGGGGTCCTAACCAAGATTATCACAGATAATGCAGCCTATTTCTCTTCTCATGAGATCACTCAGTTTTATTTTTACTATGGGATTACCCTCTCCCACTCCTCTAATTATTTCCCATAAGGGAATGGCCAAGCTGAATCAAGCAACAAGAACCTAGTGACCATCATCAGGAAGTTGGTGGATGACAACCAATGAACATGGCATAAATCATTAGTTGATGCTTTATGGGCAAACAGAATTACATCCAAGAGGGTGATAGGTATGTCACCATTCCAACTTTTATATGGTCTCAATGCAGAGATACCCATCACCCTAGAATTGCAAGCACTAAAATTGGCAAAGGTGGTCGAAGATCAAACATATGAAAGCTCCATTGACAAAAAGATCATGTGTTTGATTGAGATAGATGAACAGGGAACTATGGTGGTGGACTGAATTACTACACATCAAAGTTTGGTTAAGAAGTTCTTCGACCAGAAAGCAAAAAACTATGAGTTCCAGATTGGTGATCAAGTCCTATTATGGGACAAGAGAAGAGAACCAAAGGGAATGCATGGGAAATTTGATTCCCTATAGAGAGGCTCAATGGTGAAAATAGTTTCCTATTGAAGTATCAAGATGGCACACCCTTTTTTCTATCTCACAATGGGTAGTATTTGAAGCACTTCAATTCTTGAAGTATCAGATAAGATCATCTGTACATATGTATATTTGTTTAGTCTTTAGTTCTATTTTGTGCTTTTCATTTTCATTTTTGGCACCTTTCTTTTTTGGGTAGCATGACTCCATAGCCCAATGGCATATTTGAAGGCACTAGAGATTTTGGTTTCTACTCCCCTCAGTTGTTTCAAAATTTCAACTGAAAGAAGTTCCCCAATTGGAGCCAACTATTGTTCTTAAAATCTGTCACTCATTTTTGGGACAACATATGAACTATTTTTGTCCTGCAGGCCAATATTCTCTTTTCCTTTCTCAAAAAATTATTTTGAGTATTCAAATACTCTATTATTCAATATTTTTTAGCTAACAGACTCTGTAGGCTGATTTTTATCGACTCTGCAGGCTTGTTTCTATGGATTCTATAGGCTAATTTCTATGGACTCCATAGGCTGATTTTTACAGACTCTATAGGCTAATTTCTATGGACTCTACAGGCTGATTTCTACAGACTCTATAGGCTGATTTTTACAGACTCTGTAGGCTAATTTCTATGGACTTTGCAGGAAAGAAATAAGTTCCCAACACTTGGGTAATTTCAAGGTTGGTTCAATGTTGAGGTTCAACCAAAAGGTCCATCAGCAAGCTTCAAACAAAGGATTAAACTATTGAATCATTGAACCTTGAACCAAAAGAGTTCAAAGTTCAACGGTTCAATGAGTTTGGTTCAAAGTGGTTGGTTTAAGTGATCAATTGAATGAGTAAAACATAGCATTGAACTGTTGAACCATTATTGGTTCAATCGAATGGTTCAAAGGAGTCACCCAAAGCCCAAAGGGCAAGTGCCCTTGCGGAGGGCAGTGAACCAAATGGAACAAAAAGATATCTTTCGAAGGGATTTTTTGTAGTGTAATTTTACAAGTGAGATCCTTCAAACAAAACATTTGAAGGAATTCCTTCGAACATTTTGTCTGAAGGAATGATCAAAGCCCGACGGAAAGTAACTAAGGCAAAGGAAAGATTTCCTTCAGACAAAATGTCTGAAGGAATTCCTTCAGACATTTTGTTTGAAGGATTTGAAGAATAAGGCCACTCGAAGAACCCCAAAGGGCATGTACCCTTGCGAGGGGCTCTCGGCGACCAGGAAATGGACCTTTCTCAAAGCCCAAAGGGACACCTTCCCTTCAGGGTGTTTCAAAGACATAAAGCTGAAGGAATTTCAAATCTCAAGAGACTTAGAGAAAATAAAGGCTCCTAACAAAGAGGATGAACCCTTGAAACTTGAACCAAAATGGTTCAAAGGTTCAACGAGTTCAACGATTCAATGAAAGCTCTGAGCAAAGGAAAGAAGTGAATGAACCAAAGAAGTGATAGAACCAAGGAGTCGAAAAGGCCACCCAAACTGTTGAACCAATGATGTCCTCATAGATGTCAAATTTAGGCTAATGAAATATTTGTTGATTTTCAAATGTGGCACAAAACCTAAAAACAAACTCAACGACCAACTGAAGAGGGAGCTGAAAGAGCCAACAGAAAGGGAAAAGATAGCCTGAGATCTCAAATTGCAACAGGAAAGAGGGAAAGACTAAAAATATCTATGTAGGAGTTATTTCTAGTAGGTGGAATAGTCCACCAAATAGACATCTGAGCTCACAAGCATTAAAAGGTGCAGCCTATTATTCTTCCTTGACAAGAAAGTGAGGGGACAGCTGCGTACCTATTGAAAGAAAGATCAGATGACCCATGCAAAGGAGAAGATATTTTGAGATGAATTAACATGCCATAGTTAAGGCAGACACCCTATTCTAGCATGGCCCCTTGACAAAACTAAAAATGCATTCAAGGCATTGAATGCAGCATGGGTCATTCTATGAAACAAAGCGTCAAGTCTTTTTAGGTTGCTATATATTGTAAATATCTTCTTTTATGCAAGGGAAATCTTTTCAGTTATAGAAGCAAAACTCTGCCAAAATTGTGAGGTGATCACTAAGACTTTGAGCTCATATTGTCTATCATATATCTTTGTTTGAATGAGAAAGTAGGTTACTTTCAGACTTTGTGCTGTAATAGCTTATGTCATTTAGGAGATTGTTTTTATGTCTGTTTCTTAAATGCATTCTTGTCCATTTAATGAAATAAGCAAAATTAGTAGAAGTAATTAGGAAGGTGTCCTGAAGCCAACTGTGGGAAGACTTTGTGCTACCACCATTGTCTTTAGTGTGTTTTTTGTTTGTTTTTGTGTAAAGGATCTTGGGATGACTTTGTGCCCCCATTATCCTTTGTATTTCACTCTTAGGCAGTTGAGGTGGAGACTTTGTGCTACACCTTTTTCTGCTGGTTACTATGCCCCCTGTTACCAGTTACTTGTTACCTATCAGAAAGAACTCCTATTGTTTATTGAAGACCACTTCTGAAAGAAGAGAAGTGCCTTCAGTGTTTTCACCTAGATTTCTCCTTTGTTTGTGAACATCATCTCTGAAAGAAGAGAGATGGATGGTGTTGTCCTACCCCTGAGTGTTATTTTTTGCATATATATATATATATATATATATATATATATATATATATATATCCTCATAGTTATAGGGAACCTCCCCTTGATGAGAGGAGAGATTTGTCCCCTTTTGATGTGGTAAACCTGCACACTTGGCCGACCAATCTCCTTATGCTATGGTTGAAACTACCTATTTTGTTCATCAGTTAGCTGGTGACAAAATATTCACCCAACAGGTTTGAAAACAATTACTCTTATAAAATCAATGTAAGTTCATCAAAGAAGACAAAATAGAAATGTTTTTATTGTAAACAACTAGGACATCCTAACAAATATTTTCGAAAGTGACAGAAAGATATGGCTAATGCAAAGAAGTCTAGATATGCTACTATTGTATAAGAAGTTAAAAGGGAAGTATTTGTTGAATTTGACTTTGTAATATCGCATCACCAATCTAGTGAGTCTTGCACTTGGTACTTTGACTTAACAGCATCTTGACACTATACATGTCATCAAGATTGGTATGCAAAATTCATTAAGGATACTAGTAGTAATTAAACTATTTATTTATGTGATAGATGAACATGTGATATTAAGGGATATGGGGATGTGAGAATCATATTGAATAATGAGTACTAATATACATTTTATAATGTTATATGTGTACCTAATATGCACAATAATCTCTTACCCATCAGTGAACTCACCCAAAAAAATTGGTAGTAAAGTTTGAAGGAAAGAAAAGTAAATTAATTACACTCAATGATGAAATAGTTGTTATTGGTATAAGGTAAAATCAATTGTACAAACTTGTAGATCCTAAATCATTATAACAATATGCTTTAGTAATAATTGAGTAGACTTGTACTCTTTAGAATGAAATATATGATCATCTTAGTTACCAATATTTTAATGACTTTAGAAAGAATCAAATGGTGAATGGACTTCCATCCATTCAAAAGAATCAAGATGTTTGTATAAGATGTCAATTAGGTAAATAAATTAGGCAACACTTTCCTACTATTAAATCATGGAGAGCAGAAAGGTGTTAAATTAGGTACATGCAGATCTTCATGGTCTTATGGAAACTAATATTGTATATAGAGCTCTTTATATTTTGTTGATGTTAGATGATTGTTCTCAAAAAAAGGGTCAAAACATTCAAATATGACAATGAAGAATAATTTGTCTACAAATAGTTCAAAACATACTACACACATGAAGGTATACATAGACAATATATAACTCCTTACACTCCATAGTAAAATGGAGTAGTGGAAAGGAGAAACAAGACTATCATGGAGATGGTCCGGTGTATGGTGCAAAGCAAAAATGTACCTTTTTGGTATTAGATAAAAGTTGTCAATACTACAATGTATATCTTAAATAAGAGTCCATGTAAAGTTGTGCAGAATATTACCCCTAAAGAAACATGGTTAGGAAGAAAACCTGATGTAAGTGATTTCCATAATTTTGGTCTTACTACTTTTACATTAATTCTAAAAGAAAAAATGGGTGATTTAGATGCAAAAGTAATAAGTATATGTTTTGTTGGCTACAATGAGATTCCAAAGAATATAGGTTACTAGATTTATCTATAA
Organism: Torreya grandis; assembly: GCA_037957365.1. NCBI lineage: Eukaryota > Viridiplantae > Streptophyta > Pinopsida > Cupressales > Taxaceae > Torreya > Torreya grandis. The sequence continues at coordinate 386,860 of JARHVA010001060.1, forward strand.
ATTAATTAATTGTGAATAGAGATGTCAAACTAAATGAAAAAAATCCATATTTATCAAAGGATGGTAAACCTAATGATACTAGTAATTTTTGGATTCCTATTGATGATTAGGAATCAAATTATAGTACTAAAGTGGAACAAGACTTAAAATGGTAAACACCATAGAAGTCTAGATCCATGGAAGGAACTAGTGAAACACATTGTGATTCAACTAATCAATATAAAAGGACAAAGTGGTACTATAGCACACTGTAAGATGTTCAAAAAAATGAACTATTAAAATCATCAAAAAATAGATCCACCGGATCTAGGAAACAAGCAATATAGAGTCCTAAGTAGGTAAATTTTGCTTTTAATTCAGATATTTCACAAATCTTTGAGCTAAATACTTATGCATACGCTAAAGGAAAAATTTAATGGGAACCTTCCATGAAGGTGGAGTATGATGCATTTATAAAAAATGGAATTTGGGTTTTGTCTAATTTACCCCAAGGTAAAAAGTCCATTGTTTTCAAATGGATTTATAAATTAAAATGTAATTGAAATAGTTATTTAGATAAGTATAAAGATCATATTATTGCTAAGGGATATGCACATGGAGAAGGATTAGATTATGAATAAATGTTACTACTACATCAAAAATGGTAACATTAATAATGGTTATTTCTAATGTTGCTCAATTTGGTTTACAGGTATATGAGATGGGTGTCAAGAATGCTTTCTTGAACAAAGACTTAGAGGAAGAAGTGTACATGATAAAACCATAGGGATTTCAAATTAATTGAAAAAAAATCTAGTTTGTAGGTTAGTGAAGTTCATGTATGGACTTAAGTAGGCTCCTCAAGCCTGATATTTCAAAATTGATGAATATCTTAGAGAGTCCAGCTTTAAAAGATGTGATGCATAATATAATATTTATATTAAATTTATTGGTGATGACATAGTGGTTCTAGTTTTATATTTTGATTATCTTTCCATCACTGAAAGTAGTATTGATTTGATTAAATGGGTGAAAGTTGACATTTGTTTTATGTTTGAAATGATTAATCTAAGCTTGTTTTAATAATGCCTAGGTGTGTATTTTTGGCAATGTTACAACTTTGGCTATACAATCTTTGTATCCCAAACAAAATATGCCAAATCCATGTTATAAAAATGTATAATTCATGATTATAATCCAATAGATACACTTATGGAACTTGTAACAAAACTATTAACTAGCACCGATTCACTACTGGTCAATGAAACAATGTATAGGAAATTAGTATGTAGTTTGATTTATATCACTAATACTAAACCAAATTTGTATTTTCAATGATTTATCTTTATTTATTCATGGATAAACTATATGAATAACATTGGAAAGCTAAAAAATGAGTTATTAGATATGAGTTACTCTTTACTTTGGCATTTTATATAATAAATCTATTGATTTTGAGCTAACAATGTATACTAATTCAGATTGGGTAAGATCAGTTGATTTTATAAAATATACAACATATTATGTTTTCACTCTTGTTTCAAGAGAATTTTCATTGTAGAGTAAGCTATAGAGTACAATTACATTATCTTTATTGGAGTTGAGTACAAAGTAGTTGTTAGTGCTGGTTAAGAGTTGATGTGGATTCAATCAATATTTGAGGAACTTCAACCTGATTCATCAACACCCACACCTATCTTCTATGAAAACTAGATTGTATTAAAGTTGGTGAAGAATCTATTTTTCCATGTTAGGACTAAGAACATTAAATTTCATCACCACTACATCCAAAGGTTGGATAATGATGAAGACATATGTATTTATTATTGTACTACCTCTAAGCAACTTCTTAATATATTTTTTTATTAGGTGAGGTAAACAAATGGGTTAAGGGACTCATTCCTAACACCAAGCTAAAATTAGAAGATATACAATTACATCCATTAGGATAAAAAATTGAAATAGATTCCAAAGGCTCAACAAACTAGCAACGAACTATAATCACAAACCAGGTCGATGCCAAAAACCTACAAAAATGATAGCAAAAAACTAGAAACTAGGAAATTATAGGTATAAGTCCTTTGACTCCATGTAAAACACTAGCTTACTAATTCTAGTAGTTTCATTATGCTTCTCCTTTCCTCTGGTATGATTACTAATGCCCTACTGAGATTTTGTGATTTTATTCTTCCTCTTAATCCCCACAATTTTAGCTTCTACCTTTTCCTGACCTGTATTTCTCTTTTCCTCTTCTCCTCCTCCACTCTGGTTATAACTATTTTTTTAATATGTGGGGATAGACCCACATTCTCTTCTCCCTACTTTTAGCTATTTCCATTCCTCATGAAGAAATCCTTTGGTGAAAGCAATGCCTTCAATTTATCAACTTCATCAGATATTTCAGAGCTCAACAACCTCTAAACAATGACCTTAGTCTGAAGCTTTTGTAAGGATTGTTCAATTTCATCAACTAGATTAAACTTAAAATAAAAATGACCCAAGCTATAAATAGGGTTAACATACATAGGATTACCCTTCTAACTATCCCCAGGATGAAAATCCCTTGAAGCATTTTCTTCACCTAACCCCTCTAGCTTTGCCTCTTATGTCCCAAATAATCCTTGTTGACCCCAACAAAATCATCCTGGTTGCCTTGGATATGGATATCCTTTGATAATTCTTTACTTTAGAGTGATTCCCCACTTTTAACAATTAACAAAATAAGTCCTTGATGGATAATGTTAGCTAATGTATTACTCTTGAAACTGTTAACATAAACCTCAAAATACTTCAATAGGAAGAAATAGATGCTAATGGGATGACCTCTAAAGTGGTTAAGAAAGAGAAAATGATGATAAAATATGATAATATGCTTGCCCTTAAGTTTTATATATTTCATAACCTATAAGCAGACATTAGGCCATTATCTTAGCAAATCAACTCAAAGAAACCCTTTCTGGTTAGAAGACTTAAGCTTTTTCTTTTCAAAACTATAAAATATGATAAAAATCTCCTCTTTCCTTTTTTTATATTTAAAATCTTTGACTTCATTACAATCTATACCTATGACTTCTCCAATTATTTCTTCAAAAATTATGATTTTTAGACCACACATTTTGACTTCTCTCTCTGTCATCTTCTAGCAAAATCATGAGAGATTGCCACATCATGACCTACTCTCCTTTCCATGAAATTCAAAAGACCTCTCTTCACCATTTTTTTCCACACATAGGGGTCCTCCTTGACCTCTACATAAGAAATTAGTTTGACCCTATCATGATCGCCACCCATGTTAAGCTTATTATCTTCACTACGATTTTTGCAAAAAGAATAAGTAGCTATCAAGTCTGAAAATCCCTTAATTAGCCTTTTCCTTATAATAATAGCTATTAAAAATAATCCTTTACGCTCATGTAGATCCTTGATATTTTAAAGGATCATGATTTCAAAACATGTGACTTTATGACTATTCCTACGAAACCTAGATTTATTAATAATGATAATCATTAATTCACACATTAAATTGGACTTTATCATATTCAATGATAGGCATGAAATTATTGGGGATGTCCACATCATCTTGTCAATACATGAGGGAGCCATGTGTGACCCCTATATTATCCATCTTGTCATCACTCTTGTTGCCTTCCCTGTAGACATGACCAATAGACAAACCTTTGAATAATTTTAGAAGGGATTTGGCATCCTCTATATGTTGGCAATCGACCAAGAAGGTTGGGAGGTGCCCTTCAGGCACTTGATAGTGTTTAGTGAATCTCCTTCCACCTAGAGGTTCTCCATCCCCATCTTAGTATCTAATTTAATCCCCCACCAAGCTATTGTGGCTTCTGCCACATGGTTAGTTTGAATCTTTAGAGGACTTGCATATCCTACTAGAAGGTTACCGTTGGAATCTTGAATTTTACCCCCCACCCCTACTAGACTGGGAATCCCTTTTTTCACTCCATAAAAATTTAGATTATACCATAAATCTGGAGGGCAAATCCACTTTATCAATAATCTACCAATAGTTTGTTTTTGAGCATGAGTAGGGATCACTAGATTTAATTATACAATAACCTAAAAAAGGTGACGAGGAGGGGAATCACAAAAAAAAGAAGTAAATGTTGACTAATTATCCTTAATATATGCCATTACCCTCCTAAAAGTGATATGGGGCTAAGATTCAAGTTGTCAAAGATAGCTAAATTTTTGGACTTCCATATTCCCCAAAAAATATGGGGGAGAGCTAAAACCCACCAAAAGATCAAGGGGATAATCCCAAGGGGGATTCCATTGATAGATCAAGTCCCATGTAGAATTTGAAAAGACCCAAGAGGAATTAGAGAAAGTAAAAAAATATTGAAAAATGGAGGAGGTGAAGGGAAAGAAAAGGAAGAGATGATCAGAAGATCCAGCCTCCTTTTTACAAAGAACACACCTGTTACAAATTGAGAATCCCCTTTTCATTAAGTTATCCACAATGAGGATTTTATTTTGGGCAGCCAACCAATAGAAAACATTAATTTTGGGAGTTGGATTTTTTATCCATAAGATATATCAATTTTCCTCCAATCCTTCTCGGTCCCATAACAATTGATAACTAGATTTAACCTCTGAGAAAATATATAATGACTAAACCTCTAAGAAAAAATAAATTTGTAAAATTCTGAGATAAGCTTGGAGTTTTTTCTAATTTAGTCACTAAGGGAGGGCATTAGAATAATTTGTTAACATATTTTAAATCTTGTTAGCTTGTTAATTTGTTTATAGATTATTAAGCCTATTTTGGTTTATGGTTGTATGAACTCTCCTATTTTTTAGCCTTCTTGTGAGCCATTTATTTGGCTCATATCATGCAATAATATATAATTTATGACTTATTTGTTTCATGTTGATTTATTTTGGAGACTCCAACATCTTAATCTATGAAAATGTTTGTATGTCCTGCACAACACTTCATATATACCTATGAAATAAATGTGTGGCATATAAATAATATGCAACATACTAATTATAAGACAAATAACATATTGCAAAGACGTAAACTAGATTGTTAACCATGTTTAGGTCCTAACTTTGGATTTTTGATAATACTTGAATGTTTTTTCATTTTTTAGAATATATGAACTTTTTGGTATGTTTTTAATATGTGAAAATCAATAATATTAGATACTAAAATGAAACCAAGGTGTTAAAAATATAATAAATGAGACTAATTTGGATAGTTCATAATAAGTGTCAAATGAACAATGTGCACTACCAAGGATTTTAATTGGCCAAATATAAGAAATGCTCCCCCTATGGAATGTGGATTAAAATTGATACAAATATGTAGGAGACTAAAATACATATACAAGTAATTAACTACACATTCTAATTTATTAAAATTTTACACTTCTCAAAAGATGTTGTAGTATGAATAATAGAGCTTGAAAACGAAGAGATTTTGCATGAAAAATCAGAAATTGCATATTGATATTGCATGAATAATCTATAAATTGATATAATTAGATCTCTTTATTCTACAAATGTAGATTCTAAGTAGAAACATGTAATAGTGGTAAACATTTTTGTCTTGTTCTAGTTTATTTTGTCATGTGGGGAAAATGATGAAATTATAGAAAAAAAAATGTGCATGAAGATAGATTAATGTCATTGTCAATGAGATTGAACACTATTTTGAGATTTCCCAAACCTAAAAAGGAAAATATAAGGTCCAAGAGGCCAACAAGTCAATGAAATCCAAGCACATGTAAAAATGGATCAAGTGGTTGAAAATGAGAGAAAATAGAAGATGCAAAATTCAGAAACTATTTACAGCCAATTTTTTATATTTTTGAATTTATATTTGAATAATTGTTTATTATAATAATTTACAAGATATCCAATGATCTCAAGTTGATCACAACAATATGTGAGGAGTGGTAAGTGAATGGCATTTGATAAGTAACCATTATTTTCAGCAATATTATCTCAAGTCATGGTTTCTTTATTTTCCCTTGCTTAGTTATTTGGTCACCTTGTGAAATTGAAATCATGGCACATTCATGCACAAATGTGATATAATCATGATTCTTACCCAACATTCCCCCTCATGGATCTCATCTATGATTTCCCAATTTTGCATTACAATCATCCAATGTAGGATCAACATGAAATATGAGTGGATTTTTTTAAAGCAAACATAATTAGAAACTCAATGGATCTAATGAAATATTGAGGCCCTATAATATGACCCAATTGTTGATGATTGTATCCAAGATATTGGATAAGTGTCATACTAAAATTTTTATCATCATTAAAGGATGAATTTTCAACATTGGTACATTACTTGTCATCAATAAATGGATTAAGAAACAAAGGTTTGATATATGAGGAATGTATTTTAAAGACCTCCTTTGTATTTGTATTGGTATATTTTCCCTAAATTTTAGATTATTTTATTAAAAATCCTTTTCTAGGTATTATTTTTTGACTTTCTTGTTAAATGAGTCTTTCCTTATGAGTGCTTGTGTTATTCAATATGTAATTTTACATTCTCTAATGCTTGACTTTATAATTGTTCATTTACAATGTCTTCAATTTGTAACGTGTGAATTTTTGCTTATGTGATCATATTGGAATCCTTAGTGATCAAATTTGTATCATTAAAATCCATAGGCGTGTCAAGAGGTTGTTTATATTTTGAATTTGAATGATGTAAAATTATTTGCATAACATTATCTCAATAAACTCATGGAGTGATAGGTATAAACAAGGTACGAGATAAATAGTCATCCAAAGGATTGAAATCCAATTTGTGAATTTGATCATATGTCATATCAGCTATGTTGGTCTCATCATCATCACTATCATAGTAATTAGAGACATGCCCATCTTACACTTTTGAATTTACCACTAGTGGGAGAGTGAATATAGTCTCTTGTGGATTTTGTTTACTTTTATCTTTTTTTAAATGTAATTTAGTTCCAATTGTGGCTCAATTTTCTCAATTTGTATCACATCATTCTCAATGTGTTATGTTTATATTTGTTGATCTTGAATACATTCTTTATTCACTATATCTTGTTTTTCATATAATTATGAAATTTCTTGCTATGGCATTTCTATTTATATCTTTGATTTCTCAAGTTTATTCATGAATAATTATTCTTGATCTATGTACTTGTTGGTATTACTAGATTCACCAATCTCATATGTGAATTTTTAATCCCAGGGAATAATTTGAGGAGGAATAATGTGTAGATCATCCAATTATAATTGATATGGTTGAATGCTACAAAATTAAAAAGTGAAATCATCAACAAGAAACTCATAAGAGTATCTTTCATGCATAAATTTTAAACATCTATGCAATGTAGATGGTATTATTGCCATCATATGTATCCAAGGTCTCCCCAATAATAAATTGTGAGTCAATTTATTATATGTAACATAGAATAAAGTAGGTATTATTTATGGCCCCAATGTTATGTCTAAGGTGATTAAAACAAGAGATGGTTTTGAAGAACCATCAATTCATTTGATAGTTTGGATTATTTGTTAAATACTACCAATGTTAATACATAGATGACGTAAGAAAGTAATACTACAAATGTTCATTCCAAATATAATGTCAATCAATACTTTTTTAATGCATGTGTTTTACATTCTTACCTGGATGTACAATGGTATATTTTACATGATAATATCTTAGGTTGGAAAATCTTCATTATCAAAATTGATTTTTACGTTTGTATCTTTGAAGGCATTCATGATTCAAACAAAAAAAACAAGTTGTGTGTCACTAAGAATAATTTTATCCCTTAATGGGACATAAAGAATATCCTTATAGATTAAGAGTTATTTAATAAGTCCAAAATTGAAATTTTAGTAGTATTCTTTAACTAATCAATAATATCATATCCTTCAGATTGATTGGATTGTCCTATGGAGGAGGAGGGGGTTGAGGAGGAACATGTTGACTATCTCTAAGATGTGGTGGCCTACCTCATAGATTATTAACAACATGGATTGCGATACCCAATATAAGCCATGGATGAATAAAGGAAGGGCAATGATAATTATTAGAACCTTGAAGTCTAGGTGAAGCAATGAAAGGTGTCATAAATCTCATTTACCATCCAGTTGTGATTGGTAAAAATTATGATTGAATATTGAAACAATGAGAATCCAATGGTATCTTCTATTTCCTTTGAAAAAGATCTATAGATTTGGAAACATATAAGTCTTCTTGTTCATATTTTATGCTTGATTTAACAAATTTATCTGTTGAGGGTATTTGCATTTTATCCTTTATAACCATATGATTGTGAGCAAGAAAGATGAAATGGGCTAAATAAAATCTAAAACTTTTAAGGTGTGAACCCTAAGGAACCCCCAAGGTTAGATAATGTTTGAACAATAAACGAACTCACCAAATGTTTAAGATGAATTTTGAATTAACATTTAAATTGTAACTGATTCACATGAATGAAATAGAATAAAGTAGGGTGTTGTAAATACAGTCCTAAATAACAAATTGAGGATGAATGATAGAAATAAACAAAGAAAAATAGAAATGAACAAGGCTAAACTATGCAAAATAAATATGAACTTAGCTTTTTGAGTCTTCAAGTGATTACACAAGAAAATAAAATTTAAGAAGAAACATAATGAAGAAAACCCAAAATATTATAGAATTTGAGTCTGAGTGCCCTCAAGGACAATAATACTAGTAGAGGAGAGAAGCGATGGTTTTTTTTGTCCCCATTAATTGATATTTTATTTTTCTATAAAACTAGAAGTTTTGGAATAATTAGGTACAATAGTGACAATTAAGTATTCTTGAGCTAATTTGATATTTTGACACTATGCAAAGACTGCCTTATTGAAGTTATAAACCCTAGATTTGTGCCACAAGGATATAAATATATGTGAAGGAATATAAATGGGTTAGTGATTAAAGTTGTGCTAGACCTCAACTCCACATTATGCTAAGCGCTACTACATACCAATACCTCTATGTAGTTCTCCCACCTAAGTGCTTTGTGAAATTATGCTCCTTTGACTATATGAATGTACCTATAATTGGATTAAATACTTTATCATACTTGGCTAGGGATACATAAAATTTAATTCATATTTGGCTCAAGATTGCTTGAAGTGCTTATAAATTGACTTGGGAAGAATAGGGAACTTTTGTTCAATGTGCACTTATGTAAAAAATCTTTTAAAATAGACTTGATAAGCTCACCAAGATCATGAAATGAATCAATTGAATGTGATTTTATAGTGTTTCAAGAGGAAAAAAGACGTGTTGAGGAGTTTTAAGAATCTAAAGGCCAAGCATAATAAAAAATTTATTTTTGAAATTTTGATTATTTTGATGGAAGGACAAGATCAACAAACAGGGACAAGAACATCGGGTATTCATGTCCCTTCAGGAAAGGTGCTAAGATTTAGGTCTAAGTTAAAGCATACAGATGTGTAAAGGTGTTTTCAACAGTAATATCATTTATGTAAGTGACAATAGATGGCCTTGTAATGAAAATAAGGTATTCTCTTATGCTTAAGATAGGTTAAATCGATGAAATAAATGTCAATTAAGTACACATGCCAATTAATGCAAAAAGGATAAAATAAGCATGATCAAGTATTCATGACCAAATTTAGGTTACTATAGAGTCCATTGCCTATCATTTCCTCTTACAAAAAAGGATATCTATTAGTACGGATGTGGTCCTTCTACCATGATTGGAGACACTCTTCTATAAATAAAAATATAATGACTACATATAATGTAATTAAAAAATCAAACTTGAACTTTTATTAATGTAAAATAATAAAAACTACAATACTTACAAAGTGGGTGCATGTTCCTTTGAATCCCATAGTACCTGTGGGATTGTTCACCTTTTCCCCTCCTGAAGCCAAACATCTATAGATTAGTGTTGTTGGCTTACTTCACTTGGAAGGTCACACTTGTCCCAATAGTCAATAAGCATCCTCTAAGGATCGGTGTTATAACGATAAATCGTAGAAATGATTAAAATATACAAACTAAGTTTGTACAACATTTGAAAAAAATAACATGTATAATTATAAAATAGAAAACATTAAAAAATAAAAATAAAATATGACTAAGTCATAAAACAAAGTTATAAATTTATATACAAAAAAATTAAAATTTCCTTTACAATTTTCAATTGTGCTCTATTATTTATATTTTCCCTATTTTTTTTAAATTTTACTTGATCTAAAAAATTTAACATAATCTTTTGAAAGTTGTACAAAATTTCTTGAATTGCCCCTAATTTTCACTAAAATTGTTGAATTCACCTAAATTTGTTGAATTTTCCCTAATTGGCCTTAAATTTTTTAGATGTTTCCTATTTTCTTATTATCCCTAAATTTCCCTAAGAATCCCTTATTTTTTGGATTTCCCTAATTTACCTTATTATTTTGAATTTTCCTAATTTACCCTAAATTTATAAAAATTGGCTTAATTTGTCAAACATGCCCTAATTTTTCTTAGTTTTCAAATATCTCCTTATTTGCCCTATTTTTATTAATTTTACTTGAATGTCCTAATTTTCCTCAAATTTTCTTAATTTTTTGAATTCACTATAATTTTCTAAAGATTTCCTAATCTACCCTTACTTTGTCAAAATTGGCCTTATTTTTTAAAATTGTATTAATTTTTTTAAATTGCCTTAATTTGTCGAACATGCCCTAGTTTTTCCTTGTTTTTCAAATATCTCCTTATTTGCCCTATTTTTATTAATTTTACTTGAATGTCCTAATTTTCCTCAAATTTTCTTAATTTTTTTGAATTCACTATAATTTGATAAAGATTTCCTAATAAACCTTACTTTGTCAAAATTGGCCTTATTTTTTAAAATTGTATTAATTTTTTAAAATTTCCATCATTTATCAAATTTCATTTGGGTATTTAAATTTATCCTAAATTTGTCAAAGTTGGCCTAAATATATGATAATTTAAGATAATAATTTAATTTTCCCTAAATTTATGAATTTTTCCCTAATTTGTTGATTTCCCCTTAATTTAATAGATTTTTTCTCATTTTTTGCCTTAATTTTCCTTATATTTTAAAATTCTCTCTAATTTTCTTATAATCAACCTATTTTTTTAATTTTTTCCTAAATTGCCTTCATTTGCCCCTAAGTTTTTTGAATTTTTAATTTCTCTTTCATTTTTCAGATTTCCCTAAATTTGTTAAAATTTTGCTTAAGTTTTTGAAATTTTCCTAATTTAGAAAATATTGAAAAATTTGTGCTTTTTCAAAATTTCCCTATTTATTCAAATTTGTCTTAAATTTTCCTAAATTTTCCAAATTTTGCTAATTAAAACTAATATTTAAAATTCTACTTAAATCTTTGAAATATTATTTTTAATTTTCCATAAATTCCCCTGTATTCCCCTAATTTGCCCAATTTTTCAAATTTAACCACAATTTTCTTAATTTTTTGAATTTTCAAACATTTGATCTAAAATTTTGAATTTTAACCTAAATTTCCATAATTTCTCCTATTTTTTAATTTTGTCCTAAACATTTTGTATTTATATTTTATTAATTTTAGATAATTTAATCATATTTTCTACTTTTTCCTAAATTGCCATAATTTTTACAATTTTCTTAAAATTTGTCAAATTTTCTTGAATTGCATGGATTTTTCACTAGTTTAACTAATATTTCAAATTGGCCTTAAATTCCCCTAATTTTCCCTTTTTTCTATAATTTTTCATATTTTTTCAAATTTACCCTAAATTTTTAATTTTTCATTAAATTTATCAAAATTTCCTAATTCCCAGAATTTTGCATAAATCTAAAAAAAAAATTAATTTAACCTAATTTATCAAATTTGCCCTTATTTTTTAAAATTTCACCAAGTTTGTAGAATCTTCCCAAAAATTTTGAATTTGCTAGGTTGAGTGTCTAGTAAGATCTTGGAAATTTTTTCAACGTGTTCTCATCTCTGATTCATTTATTTAGAATCAATTTTGTTTTATCCACTTTTCTTTACCAATGTTTGGGGTCATAACTTCTAGACTTCTCATCTGGGACAATTTAGATCATAATTTTGTAGAATAAAGTATACTTTAGTATTTTTGTCTTTCATAGCTATGTCATAGACACCATAACAAAGACAATGTTTCATAATAAGTATGTATTGACATCTTATGTGGTGTTTGCATTTATAATAGTAACATCTTAAGTTTATCAAATTTTTATGGTCTACACCAACATTAGTTCAATGTCAATTTGGAAGGGTAAGGGTTTACCTTAAAGACTTTTATTTATATTTTAATTATTCTTTCAAATAGTCCCCATAAACAGGTTTCACCATGTCTTATTTTTGTAGTGTACTTTTCAGAAAGTATGTATTGAACTTATTATCTTATTTTTATAGTGTACCTTTCGAAAATTATATATTGAATATACTCTTATTCTAAAATCATCACATTCCTATCTCCAATACTTAACTCTCTAATTATGATTAAAACATGTATATCTATAGAATGAATAAGTGATATTGTTTGCACACTTATACTATGTAGCCAATTAGAGCTCACTAAAGGATAAGCTTAATTCAAAATTTGGCTCACTTAATCAAAGTAAAAAAAACACTCTAATGTATCCATAAAGTTTTTATTGCATAAATTTCCCCAAATTTGATTAAAATCATTTATAATATGTTCAAAATCAATGAATAAAACTATTTGTCTTAAAAATAAAAATAAATCTAAAATCTAGCACTTGTGAAGGTTTATACTATTTTGGCATTTGAGGCTCATTAAAACTATAACAACAATGTTTTTGGAAACATATAATATCCATCATATTAACTTGATCGAATGATTGGAATATGGTCATTTTATCTAATTTGACTATGTTATCAAATTTTCCCTAAATTTATGAAATTACACCAATTTAACATATTTTTTCTAAATTTTTCATAAATTACTTTAACTTTTCATGTTTTTCCTAAATTTACATAGGTTTATTTATTTTTCCAAATTTTCTTTCATTTGAATTTACTCTAAATTTCCAATTTCTCCCTAGATTTCAAATTTTGCCCTAAATTACCATTTTTTCAAGATTTCTCTAAATGTTTCCTAATTTTTTGCATTTATCTAAATTTAACTATGCATCAATTTTTTCCAGTACATATTTTCCTTAATTTTTTACAAAACCTATGTTTAATATTCATTATATTTTTTATATTTAATTTTTGTCAATATATGTTTTATAAAAAATAGTAAAACTAGGGTTTTCAAGTTTACCTCATCATCTTCTTCTTCTCCATTTACCCACTATGGTTTGGATAGTTTATTTTTATTGTTTCATCCATTATTAGGATTAATCCTTCTCTCAAAATTCACCTCCCCCTTTCTTCTATTATGTTAGGTTTCATTTATATATTCCTCTAAAATCAAACACTCACAATCAAAAACCCTACCCACTCAAACACACAAAACCCTATGCCACACACAAACTAAAATTACAATGAAACACTCAAAAAACCCACCCTACATATTACCCAAATCAAACACTCACATTTATAAACCCTACTCATTCAAATACAGAAAAATTGAACCCCATAAAAAAATTAAAAATCTAATGAAACACTCACAAACCTTATGTCATAAATTACTCACAAACCTTATGTCGTAGACTATCTAAATAAAACATTGCATTCTAAAACCCTACCCAACAAAATCCCAAACACTCACACTCACATTTTATTCCCTACCCCAAAAAAATCCATTGGCATTCCCTGATTAGCCCTCCTTTCCCACAAAATCCCAATGGCATTCCTCACCTTGATATTCCTTGATTCAAAAGATGTTGAAATTACAAAATGAAAAAGAATACCCAAATAAAACCCATAGCCTACTATTTTTGAATGTTTTAATGTTTTAATTTTTTTCTCTAGGTTTAAATATGAGATTATAAGTTACATTTGGAATGTCACTCTAATGTCACACATGCTTTTGGTGATATTAGGGCCTTCTCAACATCATTAATAAGTATGGTTTGAGATGTCAATTTAAAATATCATTATCTTGAGCATATGCTAGATTTTTAACCTTGTTTCTTTATTAAAAATATATTTTCAATCCTGACACAATGGTGTGTCTAAGATTAGGCCATTTGTCATTAATGCATAGAAAATCTTAATCAAAGCTAAAGTAGTCAATAATCAATGTTTAAAAGACTCAATTAGGAAAAATCGATACCAAAATCATATTATGTTGTTGCAATTAGGGAACTATTAAATGGGAGACTAAATTAGGGGAAATAGAGCCCTAAATCACATTATGTTCTCATAATTAGGTATAATGGGCTCAATTTTTCCTAATTACATCCCACATCTAAACAATTGAGTGACTGGTTGATGGGGCACTTAATTAGGTAAAATAAAGACCAAAATCACACTAGGCTAAAGCAATTAGGTTAACGGGGCTTGATAATCCATAGTTGAGTGTCACATACAACTAATCAAGTGATTGGTTGAATGTGGAACTCATTTAGGGCATATCACATGGGGTTTTTGAAAATAAGGCATATTGAGTCCCAACATACATTAGGTTGTCTCAATTAATTAACTTCACATTAGGTTGTTGAAATTAGTTTTATGTTGTCAAAATTAGGTCAATTAAATCAATAGTATTTCCACAGTCCATGAAATTAGGTCAAACCACATTATATTTTAACAATTAAGATATATTGAGTCCCAAATCACATTAGGTCGTTGTAATTAGGACATATTGAGTCCCAAATCACATTAGGTTATTGTAATTAGGACATATTGAGTCCTAAATAACATTAGGTTATTGTAATGAAATATAGGGTGATCAATATTCCCTAATTACATCCCACATGTAACTAATTAAGTAATTAGTTATATGGGGTACAAAATTAGGGAATAACACATTAGGTTATTGAAATTATGACATATTTAATCCTAAATCATATTAGGTTGTCAAAATTAGGTTAATTCATATTAGGTTTTCATAATTAGGGCATATTAAGCTCTAAACCATGTTAGGTTTTTGTAATTAGATAAATTAATATTAGGTTATCACAATTAAGGAATATCAAGTCCCAAACCACATTAGGTTATCACAATTAGGTAAATTCACATTAGATTATTATAACATCCCCACTAGGATCTACTTAAAATAATGTATTTTTTTTTAAAATTCAATCAACATATTATTTCATTAGATTACACCATAAGAATCTAATTAGTGATCCAAATAAAAGACTCTAAGTATAATAACTATAAATATTCATGTGACATCTATCTCACTAATCACTATCATTAGATGAAACAAAACATAACTTAATATAGAAAGTAATTACAAAGGTCTAGACATGACTGGTACAAATATACAACCCCTATTATATAATGAGTAAATAATTACATCTCATCAAAAAAAATGTCTCACTAATAATAAATACAATGCAATGTATAAGATACAAGGTTTATAGATCAAGAGTTCTTGAACTCCATTATTTATGGCAATCTCAAGTTCCATCTCCATAGAAGTACTGATGTGGGGGGAGAGCATCATCTAAGTGCTTTTCCACACCAACCACAAACCATCGATTCCCTACACAATCTCTCATCATGGAATGGCCCTCCCTTTATGGATGAGTAGATAGTGACAGTGTAGGAATTCCAGGGAGACAAGATAGTACACATGTGTTGTATGATTTCTAAGAACATGTAATGTACCATAAAGAAATTCATTCTAACATGATATCACACAAACATGTAAATCATACATATGAAATGACAATGTCTAACTAACATTTTTTTGGTCAAATTTTTCAATAGTTATTGATCTCTAGGATCAATCAATTTCATACACACCACTTGATCAAATTACCTTCATCTAGCATTGGTGAAGCTAGTAAACTAGTGAAGTATGTCTCACTACTTACTTAGTACTAGCAATGTGAGATTTGGTTAACATAAATATAACCAATATATTCATACAAATTACTTCCTAATCGTAGTCATAAAACATGTTAAATATAGGAATATTCAAAATACATATATTTAGTCCTTTAATTGTATGAATGAATCTCCACAATATTATTTATCACATAAATAAGAAGTAAACAAGTATAATTTATACCAACCAGGTATAATCTATATTTAGACTGAATAATCTAATTTTTGTAAGTAGACTCAAATATAGTACATTATATGATGAAAAACAAGACCATATTCCATTATCTTATGTACACTCTACTCAATTTCAACAACTAGTCATAATAATTTCAAAGAAACAAATAACTCATAATCCAAGTTATACCTCATATGAATATAATCTTTCATTTAAAAAACTTATTATGTTTTTAGGAGATTGCATTCATGTAGTTATAGTTTCTTGTTCCCCATAATCCTATGAATTATTATTATTTATATAGATACAAGCACATCTTTATATGTTGTATATGCATATGAATATCTAGGTCTTCATATCAATATTTTTCATGAGCACTTGTATATCCTAATTATATTCATAATATGTACCATATATAAAAACTCAAACAATATATAAATATTTGTTTGTCACACTAATAGTAACTTCTATTTTCTATTCATAAATTAATAATCAGGGTCTATCACCAGAATTTAACACTTTTTAAACCCTTCTTCCTATTCAATTATTTCCAATTCATGAATCCATTTATGATAAATAGAGAGTAAATTTCATGATGGATAACACATTCTAATAGATATAAGACTAGCATATGGCATATTTCATGATATCAAGCACCTCTGAATAGATCAAAGATGCAAAAGTAACTCAAGTCAATCAAATAGCACTAACTCAACCCAAAATTTGAAATGCACCAGCAAGAATTGATATATGGATTTAAAATGTAGAGTCACCTTAAATGATGATCTCAAGAAGAATAAAGGCAGTCATCAAAATGATTAAGAGAAATAAAGAATAACCCACCATTGAAATTGACTCAACTGATTTAATTTAAGCTTGCGATCTATAAAAATTATGAATACAACCTAGCATTCACCTCATGCCATGCTTGCTCAGGGTTAGTTAAAATGGACTCTAGTAATAACCTCAGGGCTACAGCTATTTAGGTTAATCTCAAAATCAATTATTACTCTATTGGTATTTCTAAGTATATATTGTGTCTTATCAAACAAAATTGATAACTAAACTCATGTCACATAGAAGTTACTAATGTAATTTTATGGAGAGCCTTCAATTCAAATCTTCATTATACAATCATAAGCACAAAATTTTAAGTTAGCTAGATTTTCCTTAGAGTATATGAGTCCAATTCACTTTCTTCATAGTAAGATCATAGACACGTCGCACATGTAGAATTATTGAATACAAATATAAAAACTGCAAGGGCAATCTGAGTTATGTATATAGCAATGCCAATGATCATAAGTGCCAATTATTATATTCATGTATATACACATTATTACGTAGCTTTCTTTAATACAATATTTATACAATATACACATCTCACTTATTTATATATATATATATATATATTATCCATTATTATAATATATACAGTATACACAGCTTGTTTAGTAAGTTTGTTATTATAACTTATTTAATAACATTGTGTGTGTGTGTGTGTGTGTGTGTGTGTGTGTGTGTGTGTGTGTGTGTGTGTGTGTGTGTGTGTACATATATATATATATACATATATATATATATACATATATATATACATATATACATATATATATACATATATATATATATATACATATATATATATATATGTATATATGTATATATATATGTATATATATATGTATATATATATATATGTATATATATATATGTATATGTATATATACATATATATACATATATATGTATATATATATATATACATATATATGTATATATACATATACATATATATATATATATACATATACATATATATATATATACATATACATATATATATATACATATATATATATATATACATATATATATACATATATATATATATACATATATATATATAATTGACTTCCAGGTATGTTCACAATATGGAAGTATATGGAATTGACAATAACTATTTAACTAATTAACTTCCAGGAATTGAAATGCTCAATAATTATTTTATATCTCATGTGAGATATAATCTAGTTAAATATATCAAGTTAAATATTAGTGAAATACATATATATTCTAATGAAAATATATTTGGACATATGTACCATGTTATGTACTAGATTTATGGCCAATCTCAATACTTATATGGTAAAATAACTCTCAATATATGGCAAATATTTATTACATTAAATCGCTTGGCAGATGTATCGTAGTGAGATATTAATAACATATCCAATATCATCATATACATATTAATAACTTTATTAATACATATACAAAACTTTATATCCAGTATATCTCATGTAACTTCCATTATCTTTATATATTAAAATAGGTTAGTTATGAATATGTATTTTATCTTTGATATTGTGTACTATATTATACATAGTATTGCACTATACCAATTGTAATAATTAGCTCATTGCACATCAACCTTAGATTGCCCTCCTATATAATTCATTAGATATCAAGGCTCAGTTTGCTATATACCCTATACAATTCATTGTGCATTACATACAGTTTGTTATTGTGACATAATTCGTTATATGTTGCATTATATTCATTATACAACAAACCTTTAATGTGGTATTATATATATACAATAAAGGTAATATATATATATATATATAGAAAATAGAGAGCATTATATACCACATTATATACATTAAAGGTAATATAAGTAATGTTCATAGTAGTATATACCATGGTTCATTGTAATTGTTTTGCAAAGCAAAAATATATATTTTTTGCTATATAGTCCACTACAATTTATAATACCAATGGTGAAGATGATCATCTATATCTAAGGTGATAACATACCATACTATTGCTAATGTTTCTCAATAACCATATACCTTTACACCAATTTCATAATCTATATCTAGCAATTTGTATATATATGAATTGAAGTTCAAAATTTGTTGAAAATATACTTGATCACAATATAGAAATTACAATGCCATATGAATCTTATACTATTTTAATCGCTATAACATATTCTATAAAATCTATTACTAACATTTTATGTTACTAATAGTAATTCACATTTTTTATAAGAATCGTTGTTCATATAGTATATGAATCGCTATAATATATTCTATAAAATATATTACTTATATAAAAATGGTAAATTATGTAGACTATATGAATCACTTACTCATTTATACTAATTATAAAGGGATCCAAGTCTGAGTAAATAGTTTGTATAATCTTTTGGATTTGACAGCAAATACCCAATCTTATATTTCTCAGACTACATATAAATTCTCTCAATTTTTCAATAACATCACTTACCTCCTTGATGGTATCCACATGGAACCAAATGGATTACGCCCTTCTTTTCCAATAATCTACTTCCGTCTCTTCTTCCTTTGCTCGACTCTTTCTTCTCTATTATGTGTTCTCACCTCAATTCATATTTCCTTATGTTCTTCTTCTGTTCTATTCTTATTCTTTTCTTGTATGATTTTTTTTCTTTTTGTTAATTCTATTTTTTTTTAAAGCTTCCATATACGTTGTTTTATTTGTTTGTATTCCTAATTATAATTTAATACAATAGATATATTAATAATATAATTGTTTTATTAATTTTTCCTATTTTATATTTTCTAAATATAATAAAATACAATTGCTTGATTTCATTACTAACTTAGAAATGTTAACATCAAAATTTTAATAGTAACCAGACTAATATATATATTCTATTATATTATTTTATCTAAAATGGTGAATAACACATCATTATTCAAATTCAAATTATAAAAACATAATCATTGTTATCACTACATTGTCTAGATTATTTATCCTTTTATCATCTATTAAATCACACAATGATATTCCTGATATCATAAAGATAACCGGCTAATGTTATCAACCATTACTAAGACAAAATGGCTAGTCTACATATAGTAGTGCCAACACAATTCATGCAAATTTATATTTTTAAAAACATTAATAATCATGAATACAATGACACAACATAAATGCATAGTAACATTCATAATGTAATCACATGATATTAATTCACCTAAGCATAAATATGAATTAACACACATATGTGTAATTATCTAAATGTAAATAACATAAAGAACATACTAACTCTAACAATTCAACAATGCATATAACATTTACTATTTATTATGGTGTGTGATGTGATCTAGTCGTTCCTCTTTCATCTTCCAACACCTTCATCTCTGTCACCCTCTCTGATGATGCTCTCCCTTCATCATGCTCTAAGGGATGAATCTCTCATATGTCCAACTCACGACAAGAAGGTAGTTAGTCCATAATATCATGACATATACATCATAAAATATTGCTGAAATAACAAATCAACATAATCACAATATAAAGAATGTGCATTATAGCTAAACTCATAGCAATGCAGCCATGTAATCTAAATAATAATCAATTGTTCCATAATAGCATATGACTTACATCTTAGTTAATAGTAATAAAATCAAATTACCAATTATAAATATCTATGGATAATCAAGTAAGTTTGCTTAGTGAGGAATCAGGATGTAACATCCTTCCCCCTAAAGCTGGTCATCATCTCGATGACACTTATTCAAATATAAGTTTTAAATTAAAAGCATCATTCAGTAATAAAATAACCTAGTATGAAGCATCAAATCAAGCAAATAAATGTGTAAATCCCCTATATAAATCATCATAGTCCTCCCAATTAGCACTGTCCTCAGAGTATTGGTCCCACAAGACCTTGCACTATGACATCTCCCTATTATGAGAACAAGTTTTACGAGGGTCAATTACTCGAATTAGTTGTACAATGACCACCCCAAGGTCTAAAACCTTGCAAAGATTTCCAATCCAACACATATGATCTATAAACTAGCACTAAAAATGTGCCAAAACATTTACCAATGAATACTTTTATCAAACACTCATTTTCTCTAAATACTCAAAGAAATTACAACAATGTTTGACCTTTAAAAAAAAAATTATCTAGGTTGATTAAAATGGATTTGAAAATGAAATGAATTAAAAGTTGCAAGTTCATTCATTAATCTAATCAACCTATCTCTAAACCCAAAGATACTAATTCCCTGTAAAAATTATCGTAATTAATTTAATATCCATTTATTAATTAATTGCATCAGTCAAAATGTGGAAAAATAATGCACAATAGAAAAGTACTCACGACAACCAAAATTGATAATGGAGTTCACCCATTGCTCAGGCTATGTCTCTAGGTTTGCTTAAAACATGAATCGATCCATTTTTATGAATTATAAATACATAGTTAAAAGCTTACAGTTGTCTAATGGATCCTTTAAGACTACATAAAACTCATCAATAGACCTTTGAAAATTCTTGGTATTCTCGGTTGAAATTTTCACCTTCTTGTCATGAAAGCAATCTTGCATTGTTGAAGTTTTCCACCAAAAGTCTCTTTTCAAGGCTTTAAAAACTAGTGCAAATGAACTCAAATCAATAAAATCCATATATCAACAAAAGTGTCTCAGAGTCTAGAACAACTCTATAGTTTACTCTAAAGTCTGAAAAGCTCTCTAAGTCCTCCAGAACTTAAGATATATGCAGACTGGTCTCTATATTGGCCATTACACAATCTACAAAGTTTCACTTCAAGGCATTAAAAATGGCATCAACCGACCTCAAACTTAGACACTCAGTATATGGATAGAACCATATCAAAGTTTTGAATAACTCTCTAGGTCACTCTAAAGTCTAAAAATCAATCAAGATGCCTTAAAAATGAGGAAACATGCAAATTGGTCTCTATTTGTCTATACATAGTCTGCTCAGTTGTGTTCAAATACAACGTATTTCACTTTATATCAAGTTTGATCCTATAGGTGTAATAGTGAAAAACTTATCCTTTTTTCTTAGAGGTCAGGAGTTTGATTCCCAACTTAGAAATTTGACACTCCAAGTCTTATCATTATCCCACATTTGGCAAATGACAATTCATTTTGGCTTTTTTAAGCTTTGACCTCCAAGTTTCAAGTTGTCGACATGCCTTTTGTTGGTAAAGGCTTAATATGGTCAGTGGTTGGTGGATGTGTCACAAACTAATGTTGGCATTGTGGCATATGACTTGTCATGGGTATAATTTGGTAGTCTATGTTGGGCTCATTTATTTAATGATCGACTCAAAATTTGATATCTATGTGCATTCAAACTCGCCTTCATGGTAGCGTGTTGGCTCCTCCATGTGGTAGGGTTTGAACTGTGTTTGGAAATTCAAACCTAAGCTCAGTAGTGGGTAACCCAATACCAAATTCTATCAAAGATGAAGGATGAAAACCACATATTTTTTTGCACGAGCTGACTGTGATGTGTCACATCCTCATTGGTCCATGTTTCTGCCATGTCATCACTTTGATTGAGTTTGACTACAACTTTGACTGGTCATAACTTCTACATATAAAATTAGATTTGGACTATTTAAAATGTGTCAAAAATATTATGATGAGATCTACACCATGGAACTAGTTCCAAAACATTCCATAATCATCATTTTTTCTAGTTTGACTAGTTTTGATCACTTGTTGACTTGAACTTTTACTGATTACACTAGGAGAAAATGAGCTCTATTTTTTGAGTTTTGTATATCGTTGGAAAGATCTTAACAATCTATATGTAATGCTAGTGGTTTTAAGACCATTTGAGATCATTTTAAAAATGACCTCTAGATCACACTTCCCCACTAAGAAGGCTTTTGGTCCACTAAAAGCTACTACCCAAATTGATCCTCTAAAATGCTAGTCGGTTCTAAATATACTCTAAAGAGTCTTAATGTTCTACTCAAGTTTTTCAACTATGCCTATAATGCTTGGAAAAACTAGCTAATCACACCTTCTACAATTCCTCTATTGCTACACGGCCATCAATAACCTCTACACAGAACTAGGGTTTGAAATGTGTTGACTTCCTTTATTACACAGCTTCACAAGAGCCTCTACACAGATAAGCCTAGTGATCTTTTCTACTGCACAGCTTCAATGGGCCTCTACATAGTTTTGAGATCTTGAATCTCCTCTTTTGTTGATGATGCTCGAAGTACA
Organism: Torreya grandis; assembly: GCA_037957365.1. Taxonomy (NCBI): domain Eukaryota; kingdom Viridiplantae; phylum Streptophyta; class Pinopsida; order Cupressales; family Taxaceae; genus Torreya; species Torreya grandis. The sequence goes on from JARHVA010001060.1 coordinate 410,041, forward strand.
TAACCCATATCATAGCATAGAGATAGAAATTGTAAAATATGATTCATAACTCAAATTGTAAAGGCCTTAAAAATAAGGCATGAGCTACACTAAATCTTGTAATTAGTAATAACGATCATAACATTCATCAACTGTCTGCCCACTGTCACATCCTATAAGTGGTGAACTATCAAACACTGCAACAATCACCAATATAATTGTAGAACAAGTTTGTTAATGTAAACAAAATACATTAATTATTGTGACCATGTCGCAATAAACTGCCCAAACATGAGTCTTATAATGTTAAACCACTATGAAAACAATAAATAGTGTATAATGTTTAGCATTTCAAACATTGCCCAATAGGGTCCTACAAATGCATCCAAACATACACATGCTAAAAATAGATGTATTCCAAAATAGTAGTTATTTTGAAACAAGTATTGCAAGAAAATTGAATCCTACCCAACAACCTATATACTACTATCAATCCCCCAAGATGATCAATGAGTTAACTTCCTTAACTATATTAGGAACTCAAAATACTAAGCAAGGAGATTCAAAAGGAGTTTCCTCAAATTTTTAAATGTAAGAGGATCGCTTAGCATGATAAACCTGTCTTTCAATTCCTCTTCATAAATCTAAACTCCAAAAATAAGGGTAACCAAAAATACTGATATTCATCAGTATCAACAATGTTATATAAGTCTATCCATGAAAATAAATGATTTTTCATTATCCATATCAAAATAGCATGGACTCATCAGTGAACAATCTATGGATAGATCCAAGGTTGTTTTATTCTCAGCTGGTGGATTAAAAACTTATTTTACCTTGTAAACTAACTTTTTCTTACCATTTTTTAGATGACTTGTTGGGTGAAGTTTCTAGCATTTCTCAACCTAGTGTCCACTCATACAATAATGAGTGCAATAGTTCCTCTATGTGGGTAAGTCTACCCATTTTTCATTTCTCATTTTAATAGGATGAGATTGGTCTTTAGCACCTACAAACTTCTTTAGTACTGATTTCCTTTTCCAACAATATGCATCAGAATGATTTCTTAATCCATAAAATGTGCAAGGAAAAACATGCAACATCTTCCAAATATTGAAGCCAAATTGCTTAAATGGAAAGAGTGCATCAAAAGTTTTAGAATTCAAATTCCTATTGGTGTTATTTCTAGTGTAATAATGAGGAGGTGGAATCTAAATACATCTTTTACTTGATTTCTTACACCATTCACAATTCCTTCACATCGAGGAATTTTGCACTGCTAGTGGCCTCGAATCTTGGCTGTCAGAAGCTTGTCCTCTTTCAAAAATGGAGGAACTCTCTCCAACATCCATTTTCTCACTATCATAACCCAATCCTACATGGTGAGATTTATGCTTTACCTATACTGGGTTAGCAATACCTTGGCCATTCTTTCCAAGGCCCCTTCCATCAAATCCCATTTTCAATAATAGTTTAGATCTAATGCCCTTAGTGTGTTTTTCAAAACTACCAAAAGTAACATCTAAAACATCTAAAATTGAATAAAAATATTTACTAGATGAATAACTTATAGTGCACTTATCATTCATAGTGCCTACATCTGTAGTGGAAGGCAATTGGTGAAGATTGTGTTTCTTTTCACTATGCATCTGTGCCAAGAGTTCATCCTTAGCTTGCAACTTAGATTTCAAATGAGCAATCTCCTCATCCAAGGAGTAAAATTGAGCTGTGAGGAAAGCATTATCTTCCTAGATCTGCAAGTTAATCACTTAAAGCTCATCAAGCTTAGCTTTGTTTGACATCTTGCCCATGTTTTCTTATTTCTTACAAACAACCTAATCCCACAAACTACACACTATAAATGGAATATCAACAAGGTAAAAAATGCTTCAATACTATGTAAAACCAAACTAAACACAACTGATATCAAATCCACATAATCAGTTGCTAATTTAGAACACTAATTGCTCTAATACCAAACTTGATCCATAAATTAGCACTAAAAATGTGTCAAAATGTTAACCAATGGATACTTTTGTCAAACACTCATTTTCCTAAAATACTCAAAGGAATTGCAACAATGTTTGACCTTTTAAAAAAACATGTTTATCTAGGTTGATCAAAATGAATTTGAAAATGGAATGAATTAAAAGTTGCAAGTTCATTCATTAATCCAATCAACCTGTCTCTAAACCCAAAGATTCTAATTCCTTGTTAAAATTGCCATAATTAATTCAATATGCATTCAATAATTAACTACATCAATCAAAATGCATAAAAAGAATGCATAATAAAAAAGTACTCAAGACAGCCAAAATTGATAATGGAGTTCACTTGTTGCTCAGGCTACGTCTCTGAGTTCACTTAAAACATGAATTGATATATTTCCATGAATTACAATTACATGGACAAAAGCTTACAATTGTCTAATGGATCCTCTAAGATTGCATAAAACTCAGCAACAAACCTTCAAAAAGTCTTGATATTCTCGATTAAACTTTCCACCTTTCTATCGTGAAAGCAATCTCATGTCTTGAAGTTTTCCACCAAAAATTTATTTTCAAGGCTTTAAAAATTTACTCAAATGAACTCAAAGTAGGAACATCCACATATCAACAAAATCATTTTAGAGTCTAGAACAACTCTTTAGTTTACTCCAAAGTCTGAAAAGCTCTCTAAGTCCTTCAAAACTTAGGATATATGCAGACTGGTCTCTATATTGACCATTACACAATCTACAAAGTTTTACTTTGAGGCATTAAAAATAGCATCAACCGACCTCAAATCTAGACACTCAACATATAAATAGAACCATCTCATAGTCTAGAACAACTCTCTAGTTCACTCTGAAGTTTGGAAATCACTCTAAGTGCCTCAAAAATGAGGAAACATGCAAATTGATCTTTATTTATCTATACACAGTCTGCTCAGTTGTGTTCAAATACAATGTAGTCTGCTTTATATAATTTTTGAGCTTGCAGATGTAACGATGAAACCCTTATCTTTTTTGCTTAGAGGTTGGGAATGTGATTCCCAAATTAGCAATTCCATTCTCCAAGTCTTATCATTATCCCACATTTAGCAAATGACAATGCATTTTGACTTTTTTAAGCAATGCCCTCCACATTTCAAGTTGTCAACATGATTTTTGTTGGCAAAGGCTTAATATGGTTAGTGGTTGGTGGATGTGTCATAAACCAATGTTGGCATTATGGCATGTGACTTGTCATGGGTATGAGTTGGCAGTTTATGTTGGGCTCATCAATTTCAATGATCGACTTAAAATCTAATATCTATGTGCATTTGAGCTCACCTTTGTGGCAGTGTGTTGGCTCCTCCATGTGGCAAGGTTTGAATTGTGTTTGGAAATCTGACTATGAACTCAATAGTGGGTAACCCAACACCAAAAACTGTTAAAGATGAAGGATGAAAACCACCTAATTTTTTTTCCATGAGCTAACTGCAATGTGTCACATCCTCATTGGTCTACATTTCTACCACATCATCACTTTAACCAAGTTTGACCACAACTTTGATCAGTCATAACTTATGCATACAGACTCAAATTTGGTCTATTCAAAATACGTCAGAAATATTGTGATGAGATATACACTATGGAACTAGTTTTGAAATGTTCTATGATCATCACTTTTTCTAATTTGACCAATTTTGACTGCTTGTTGACTCAAACTTTGACCACCTACACCATAAACAAATGAGCTATGTTTCTTGAGTTTTGCATACCATTAGAAAGATCTTAACAATCTCTATATAATTCTAGTGGTTTCAAGACCATTTAATATCATTCTAAAAATGACCTTTGGATCACATATGAAGGACTAGCTATGTACTTTTTAAGATAAGAAACACAGAAGATATTATGTAAAATATCTAGGGTTGATGGTAATACAAGCCTATACGCTACAAGATTGACCAATTATTATACCTCGAAGGTTCACACATATCTCGATGACAATTATATTGACTTATCAAATTTAATATTTAATCATAAGTACATAAAACATCATAAAATCCAAAAACAAATGGTTAGGAAGAGTTACACAAAGCCTCCCAGCCCCTCTACACACCTCTCTAACTAAGAGAATGTTTTTCTCATTCCTAAGAAAAGTGTTTAGAGAACCTAGCAAGAATGATGTGTATAAGTCAATACCATCACTGCTCTTTGTATCTTTTGATAAGTATGGCATGTCAATACTTTTGCTACTCCACGTAGTTCCTCACATGTATGATGATGAATAGGAACTAAAAATAATACATTTCTAATGAATACAAGATTAAGGAATAAACATCCCTCAGTATATATGTTTATGGCCATACAACTGAATTTGACAAGTCCTCCTTGCCAAATCCTAGATTCAATAAGCTCCCCTTGTTGGATCCAAACTCAGTAACTACCGAGTCAATGTGAGACTAACTAGGATCCACTCCCATATCTTAGTACTCATGTTTCTAATTCACCACTCATCCTTTAGATCTCCATGACCTAATGATCTCCAAAATGTGCACATGGTTCAATGAATCACAAATCCATACTAGGAGATCCTAGAGTGCAATGGTATATGCTAAATAATTAAATATGTATCAATATCCATCACAAAAAAAATCATATAAACATTTTATAATTGTATTAAGTTGCCATTAGTGAAACATAACTAGTATCAAATTTCGCAGCTTAACCCATCTCTATTATATTCATAGTTATGAAGAAATAATGTTAAAATTAACATAACCAACAAAGGCCAAGGATCACTCTGTCCTTACAACCTTATAAAAGGAACAAGAGAGACAATGCCTCCCTATTTTTTGGTTAATTACACAATAAATTATAAGCTTATCTCAATTCCTTAGACTAATAAGATGTTCTACACATCTTATTCCATACTCGCTCTAGGCGAAAGTACATAAATGTCTCATTAAAACATGTTTTAAACAAGATGATAATAACACCAATCTAATTTGAGGTGAATTATAACATAATGATTATAATAAACTTATAAATCTTAATCAAAAACCAATATAAATTCAAGGTTCACCACTTTACGTGGCCAAAGTTCACAAGTGTAGATAAAGTAGCACTGGAAAGTGTGACTCTAAAAAGCCATAAGTGGAAAGTAATGAACTAACATCTCAATAAAAAAAACTCTTAAATACCCTCACATGGTAAGAAGAAAACACCGCAACCCAAGATACCAAAATCACTACAGACTTACCAAACCTATAAGTGTAGTATCACAACATGTTTCCACAACCAGAAGGAAAAATGTTAACCACATATATGCATCAATCCATTGCACTCTTAAAACTTCTATATAAACAAGAAGTAGAAGACACTATCCCATCAACTTCAGGGAATATTGTCAAAACAACATTTCAAAAACAAATTTCTAATTAAGGTAACACTCAATCAACATCATGAAAATATGAATCCACTTAGTAGGCTTATAATGATGTCAAAGGAGGGTGAGTGAGTAACAACTCACCTATATTATAGCTATGTAAGATGAAACCTATTCCCAATCCACATAAACATATGGGGTGTCAATCCATAAGCAAACTCCTAACACATAGGAATCCTCAACAAAGATAACTACACTCCACTACAAGGAAAATTCCCACCATACTAGGTGGTGCCAATCCATAAGTGGTTTTTTAGGATTCCCTCCCCTAGGATTAATGTACATAAGGTACACAACTCTATCTAAAATGCACATATTCATAAGTGAGAAGCATCTCATGATTTTTAAACACTCAAAATACAAAATACAAGTGGTAGAGGTGACTTGATTACTAAGTAAAGATGTAATCATTCTCGATGTGTTTGATCTAAGTGATCAAAAATATTATAGGAATCTCTTGTTCATGATTCATGAATTATGATATGCACTCACCTACCAAAACATCATATACAACCATCACCATTGAGACACTTGATTAACCAATAGTTTAACAACTCTAAGAGGGTATGAGTGCTACCAAGAGTACACACTCAATGTACCACACAACATTTCATCCACATAGGTAAACATAATTCTAAGAATCATATATGTCTATTACCTATAATAGTCATCAATCCATACATGAGGATATACTAAATCTCATAACTTCAATTGTGGTGTAACATGATTTTTCATTGAGGTAATACAAGTCCAAAATACACTTTACTTAACCAGTACTCTACCACATGTCACTAGGCTTTCCATCTCAAACAACTATGCTTATCCTCCGTCACCCAAAATAGTTCCATCGAACTTAGGTGGATTCACTCTAGCCAAATCCATAACTACCTATGCTCTCACATCCTAAGGGTTTTTCCACTTAGAGGGATGCTCTTCAGGTACATCTTAGTGTTCTTCCTCTTCATGGCCATGAACCTCCAGCTCTAGGGCTAAAATTCAATTCCTGGTCTCATTCATGGCTGCAAAAATCTATTCTAACTTTGTTGCTTGCTCAATAGAAAATTGATTAGAATCAAATAGAGGGTTGTCATTAACATTTGAAGGACCCTCTCTAGATACTCTATCTCTCACCATTCTCCTTATTATAGATAAAAAGATATGAAAATGGCAGTGGACTCATTAGGTCCTAAAGTTCGAGTCACAACTCTGACACCACTTGTAACATCCCACTAAGATCTACCTAGAATAACATAATTTTTTTTTAATTCAATCAACATATTATTTCATTAGATTACACCACAAAAATTTAATTACTGAACCAGATAAAATACTCTAAGTATGATAATTGAAAATATGCATGTGACATTTATCTGTCATTGATCCCTATCATTAGATGAAATAAAACATAACTAAATGTAGAAAGTAATTACAGAGGTCCAACCATGAATGGTAAAAACATAAAAACCCTACTGTACTATTATTAAATAATTACATCCCATCAGAAATAATATCTCAATAATAATAAATAAAATGCAATGTAGAAGATACAAGGCTCCATGAAGCAAGAGTTTCCAAACTCTAGTATCTATGGCAATCTCAATTGTCATCTCCATATAATTACTATTGTGGGGAGGGAGAGCATCATCCAAACACTTTTCTAAACCAACCATAGACCATCGATCCCCCACACAATCCTCCATCAGGAAATGGCCCTCCCTTCATGGATGAGTAGATAGTGATGGTGCAAAAATCTAGAGAGACAAGCTAGTGCTCATGTGTTGTATGATTTTTAAGAACATTTAGTGTACCATAAATAAATCCATTCTAACATTATATTACATAAACATGTAAATCATACATATAAAATGGTAATGTCTAACTAATATTACTTTTACCAAAATTTTAAATAGTTATTGATTTCTAAGATCAATTAATTTTATACACAACACTTGATCGGATTACCTTCATCTGGCATTGGTGATGCTAGTAAGCTAGTGAAGTTCGTCTCACTACTTACTTAGTACCAGCAATGTGAGATTTGGTTAACATAAATATAACCAATAGATTCATATATATTACTTCCTATTAGTAGTCATAAAACATGTTAAATACAGAAATAATCAAAATACATACATTTAGTCTGTCAACTATATGAATGAATCTCCACAATATTATTTATCAAATAAATAATAAGTAAACAAGTATAGTTTATACCAATTAGATATAATCTATGTTTATACTACATAATATAATTTTCATAAATAGATTCAAATATAGTACATTCTATGATGAACAATAATACCATACTCCATTATCTTATGTACACTCTACTTAATTTCAATAGCTAGTCATAATAATTTTAGAGAAACAAATAACTCATAATCCAAGTTATACCTCATATGAATATAATTTTTCATTTAAACAACTTGTTATGTTTCTAAGAGATTGCATTCATGTTGTTATAATTTCCTATTCCTAGAAATCCTATTACTTATTATTATTTATACAGATATAGGCACATCTCTATATGTTGTATATGCATATGAGTATCTAAGTCTTTATATCAATATTCTTCATAAGCATTTGTACATCCTAATTATATTCATAATATGCACTAGATATAAGTACTCAAATAATATATAAATACTATTTGTCACACTAATAGTAACTTCTTGTTTCTATTCATAAATTAACAATTAGGGTCTATCACCATAATTTAACACTTTTTGAACCCTTGTTCCTATTCAATTATTTCCAAGTCATGAATCCATTTATGATAAATAAAGGGTACATTTCATGATGGCTAACACTTTCTAATAGATATAAGACAAGTAGAGGGCATATTTCATGATAGCATGCACTTTTGAATAGATTAAAGATGCAAAGGCAACTCAAGTCAATCAAATAACATTGACTCAATGCAAAAGTCAAAATGCACCAGCAAGCATTGGTACATGGATTTAAAATGCAAAGTCACCCTTGATGGTCTCAATAAAAACAAAGGCAATCATCAAAATGATTAGGAGAAATAAAGGATAACCCACCATAGAAATTGACTTAGTTGATTTAATTTAAGCTTGCAGTCTAATAAAATTGGGAATATAGCCTAACATCTACCTCATGCCATGCCCACTCAGGGTTAATTAAAATGGACTATAGTAATAACCTTAGGGCTATGGCTATTCAAGTTAATATCAAACGTAATTATTAATTTGTTGGGATTTCTAAGTATATATATTGTCTTATATAACAAAATTGATAACTAAACTCATGTCACATAGATCTAATAACGTAGTCATGACGTAGATTCTTCAATCCAAATCTTCACTATACAATCACGAGCATAGAATCTCAAGTTAGCTAGATTCTTCCTAGAGTATATGAGTCTAATACATTCTCTTCATAGTAAGATCATAGACATGTCACACATGTAAAATTATTTAATACAAATATAAAAACTACAAGGGTGATCTGAGTGATGTATATAGAATTGTCAATAATCATAAAGTGACAATTATTATATTCATGTATATACACATTATTATGCATCTCACTTTAATACATATATTTATACAGTATACACATCTCGATTATTTGTATATATATTATCCATTATTATAATATATATAATATGCATAGCTTGTTTAGTAAGTTTGTTATTATAACTTATTTAATAACATTATATATATATATATATATATATATATATATATATATATATATATATATATATATATATATACATACATACATACAGCGCTGGTTTTGGATATCCTTATCTATATAAACATCTTTGTTTATATATATTTGATTCATTGTTTTATATATATATACATATACACACACTTCTAGTTATGTTCACAATATGGAATTGACAATAACTATTTAACTAATTAACTTCTAGTAATTGAAATGTTCCATAATTATTTTATATCTCATGTGATATATTATCTAGTTAAATATATTAAGTTCAATACTATCGAAATACATATATATTCTAATAAAAATATATTTGGACATATATACCATGTTATGTACTAGATTTATGTTCAATCTCAATACTTATATGATACAATAACTCTCAATATAAGGAAAATATATATTACGGTAAATCTCTTAGTGGATATATCGTAATAAGATATTAATAACATATCCAATATCATCATATACATATTAATAACTTTATTAATATATATATATATAACTTTATATCCATGTAACTTCCATTATCTTTATATATTAAAACAGGGTAATTATTAATATGTATTTTATGTTTGATATTGTGTGTTATATTATACATAGTATTGCACCATAACAACTTTAATAATTAGCTCGTTGCACATCCACCTTAGATCGCCCTCCTATATAATTCACAATATGCCACATTATATTCATTATACAACAAACCTTTAATGTGGTATTATATATATACAATAAAAGTAATATATATACAACAAATAGAGAGCATTATATACCACATTATATGCGTTAAAGGTAATATAAGTAGTGTTTGTAGTAGTATATACCATGGCTCACTATAATTGTTTTGCAAAACAAGAATACATATAATTTTTTATATATTCCACTATGATTTATAATACCAACGGTGAAGATGATCATCCATATCTAAGGTGGTAACATACCATATTATTGCTAATGTTTTTCACTAATCATATACCTTTATGCAAATTTCACAATCTATGTCTAGTGTTTTGTATATATATGAATCATTGTTCAAATTTTGTTAAAAATATACTTGATCACAATATATTTATTACAATGTCATATGAATCTTATACTATTTTAATCACTATAACATATTCTATAAAATCTATTACTAACATTTTCGGTAACTAACACTAATTGACACTCCTTATAAGAATCATTGTTCATATAGTATATGAATTTCTATAATATATTCTAATGGTAAATTAAATAGATCATATGAATTGATTTCAAAAAGGGACCCAAGTCTGAGCAAATAATTTCTATAGTCTCATTGATTTGACAACAAATACTTTGTCTTATATTTATCACATATTACATAGAAAATATTTAAAAATTTTAATAACATCACCTACCTCCTTGATGGCATCCAGATGGAGCCAGATGGATTGTGCCCTTCTTTTCCACTATTATAATTTTGTCTCCTCTTCCTTCGCTCAGCTCCTCCTTCTCCATTCTACATTCTCACCTCAATTTGTACTGCCTTATGTCCTTTTTTGGTTCTATTCTTATTCTTTTCTTCTATGATTTTTTTTCTTTTTGTTTTATTCTATTTTTTTCTAAAAAATTCCATATACGTTGCTTTATTTGTTTTTATCTCCTAATTATAATTTAATACAATAAATTATATTATAATACAATTATTTTATTTGCTTTTCCTATTTTTCTATTTTCTAAATATAATTGATTTATTTCATTGCCAACTTAGAAATGCTAACATCAGAATTTTAATAGTAACCAGACTAATATATATAAAGTCTATTATATTATTTTATCTAAAATGGTAAATAACACATTATTATTCAAATCTAAATTATAACAACGTAACCATTGTTATCACTACGTTGTCTAGGTTATCTATGTCCTTTTATCATCTGTTAAATCACACAATAATATTCCCGATATCATAAAGATAACCAGCCAATGTTCTCAACCATTATGAAGATCCAAATAACATTAGGTTATCATAATTATGGCACATCAAGTTATCATAATTAAAGCATATTGAGTCCTAAATGACATTAAATTGTTACAATTAGGGTATATCAAGTCTAATCTCACATTAGGTTGTTGCAACTAGGTTTAAGGGGCTTAATATTACCTAAATGTGTTCCTTATGCATGGAGAACTCAATTGAATTCCAAACCACATTAAATTATCACAATTAGGTCAATTCAAATTAGGTTATCATAGTTAGGGCATATAGAGTTTGAAATGACATTATGTTGTTAGAATTAGCTGAATTTACATTAACTTATTATAATTAATTTAAGGTTATCACAATAAGGTCAAATCACATTAGGTTATCATAGTTAGGGCATATCAAGTCCCAAATCACATTAGGTTGTTAAAATTAGGTTTATGGAGCTTGATATGCTCTAATTGTGTCCCTCATGCAACATTCAAGTGATTGGTTACATGGGGCACTCAATTCCTGCATATCACATTAGGTTGTCATAATCAAGGCATATCAAGTCCTAAACATCATTACATTGCTATAACTAGGTCAACTTATATTAGATTATAAAAATTAAGGTATATCAAATCCCAAGTCATATTAATTTGTTGCAATTAGGTCAGTTCACATTAGGTTATTGTGATTAGTTTTAGGTTGTTACAATTAGGTCAAATCACATAAGGTTATCGCAATTAGGGAATATTGTGTCCCAAATCACATTATGACATATTAATTCTAAAATCGCATTAGGTTGTCACAACTAGGGTATATTTAGTCCCAAATCACATGAGGTTGTCACAAATAGGTAATATTGAGCCCCATTTCACTTTAAGTTGTCTCAATTAAGTTTATGGGGTTCAATATGCCCTAATTATGTCCCCCATGTAACTAATCGAGCGATTGGTTGCATGGGGAACTCAATTACGAAATATCATATTAAGTTGTCTCAATTATGACATATTGAGTCCTAAACCACATTAGGTTTCACAATTAAATCAATTCACTTTAAATTATGGCAAATAAGGAATATAAAGTCCTAAAGGACATTAGGTTGTCTCAATTAGGTCTATTCACATTACGTTATCACAATTAATTTTATGACATTAGGTTACTAGAATTAGGTCAGTTCACATTCATTTATCACAATTGGTTATAGGTTTTTGAAATTAGGGATTATAAAATCCCAAAACACATTAAGTTATTTCAATTAGGTTATATTGAGTCCCAAAACATAATAGATTGTTATAATTAGGTCAATTCACATTAGGTTGTCACAATTAGGGTATATCAATTCTAAAACTATATTAGTTTGTTGTAATTAAGTAAATTCACATTAGCCTATAGTAGTATATTTTAGGTTGTTATAATAAGATCTAATCACATTAGGTTGTAAAAATTAGGTAATATTAAGTCTCAAATCACATTAAATAATATTGAGTCCAAATTCACATTAGTTTTTCAAAATTAGGGCATATTGATGTAGTTTTGGTTAAGGATCTTAGTGAAGGGATGCCTTACACCATGTAGCATCTCACTGATTCACCTTTCTTGCAAAAAAAAATCTTATAAAGGTTTAATTTTATTTATTTCCTTAATGGGTTACAAGATATTCAAATCTTCTCAAATTTACAAAGGAGCTCTCAGCGTTACACAGTCCAATCCTTAGATCTTGATATATCTATACACTAATAAAGTCTTTCAGATCTCCATATACTTGTTCAAGGCTATGAACCTCCCGATATCTATCCCTTTTAGTTTAAAAATTGATAAAATATACTATAAGGGATTCTAAGCTCTCTACTTCTCTATAATCTGATAGAGTTTCCCTTTGTGAGAAAAGATTGTAAATTTTGAGTCTTGCACCTCATTTTAGAGCCCCCTATTCCTAGGCATTGTCGTGTCTTCCACACATGGGATGGAAACTATAATAAATGATACACTACACAAATTTATAATGTTTACACAAATATGTAGACTTACCCTAGAATTATCATAGCCTTTTATGGACTTCAAGCTACTCAAATATGAAACTAGTCAAAATGAATCAGTGTGCATTTAAATTTTTTAGCATTTATCCTTTGTGTTGTCTTGCCCTTCCCACAACTAGATTACCCTAGGGTCAAATAAATAAGTGTAGGTCCATATGGTTAACTATACATTTTTTTCATTCTTATTTCCTCATGTTGTGCATAAAATTATTTGGGCAATTATTCTTTTGTATGTCCAAATATATGCATGTTTTTGTGCCTATAGCTCTCTATGTTTCTTTTGTGTCATCAATCTTGTGCATTAGGTGAATTAAAGCTTATTTTTAGGCTAATTGATTCTTATAAGTACTTTTTCACAAGCCTCTTCATATCATCATGCATGGCAAATTATTTCACTCCCTTGGTAAGCTTGAATCTCACACCTCATCTACACGATCCCAAACTTAGTTCTACTTGCGACCTTCATTGTCTACACATAACCTCTATGAAAAATTACATGTTATCTTTATTTTATGCAAGTGGACTCTTTAAGATTCATAAAAGGCCTAAAAATTATTACATTTTGCAACTATCAACTGAAAAAATTGGTTTTAATATCTAATCGATTGACTCTCTTATTGGGTGATGTAAGATTGCCTTTGTTTTCGCATGCTCCTGCATCAGACTCCCCATGTAATTTTTTGTGTGAATATTTTGTCACCAACATACTGATGAACAAAATAGGTCTGATCATCCATAGCAAGGGAGATTGGTTGGCCAAATTTGTAGGTTTACCACATCCAAACGGGGACAAATCTATCCTCTCATCAAGGGGAGGTTCCCTATTAAATATGAGGAGACTATATACTATATATATAAGCAAAAAATAACACTCAGGGTAGGACAACACCATCCAAATCTTTTTTTTCAAAGATGATGTACACAAATAGAGGAGAAAATCTTGGTGAAAATACTGAAGGCACTTCTCTTCTTTCAAAAGTGTTCTTGCAGGGGACAACAGGAGTTCTTTCAGGTAGGAAATAAGAAATTGGTAACAAGGGCGTAGTAACCAATAGACTGAGATGTAGCACAAAGTCTCCACATCAACTACCCAAGAGTGAAATAGGAAGGATAATGAGGGCACAAAGTCATCCCAAGATCCTTTACATAGGAACAGAAAGAAAACACACTAAAGGCAATTGTGGGGGCACAAAGTCTCTCCACATTTGGCTTCAGGACACCTTCCTGATTAATTTCACTAGTTCTACTTTCCAAATCAAATAAATAAGAACACATTCAGAAGATATACATAAGAACAATCTCCTAAAATGATACAAGTTATAACAACACAAAGTCTGCAAATAACTTGCTTTCTCATTCCCATAAAATGATATGAACAACAATCTGAGCTCAAAGTCTCAGTATTCACCTTTCAATTTGGGTAGAGTTTTGCTTCTGTATTGGGAAGATCTCCCTTTGAATAAGGTAAGAGATTACATTATATAACAGCCAAGAGAGATTTGGCACTTTGTTCCATGGGGTGGCCCATGATGCATTTAATGTCTTGAATGCATTTTTAGTTTTGTGAAGGAGGGCCATGTTGGAGTCGAGTGGCTACCTTAACTATGGCATGCTAATTCATCTAATATGTCTCTTCCTTAGTATGGAATATCTATTCATTTTCTTGGTGTCTACATAGTTGTCCCTTTGTCTTTACTTCATGGAAGAAAAATAGGTCACGTCCTTGATTTGGCGTGCTCAGAAGTCTACTTGATCCACTATTTCACCTACTAGAAATAACTCCCTTGAAGATATTTTGGCCTTTCCCTCTTTATGTTATGATTTGAGCCCTCGAGCTATCTTTTCCCCTCTCTAGTTTTATCTTTTTCTAGCATTTAATCTCTTAGGGCTATATCCTCGGTCTTGCTGACTCTTTACGCTCTTCCATCAGTGGTTCTTCCCTTTGGCATTTTGGCCTTTGAATGCATTTGAGCCTGCGCTCAAGCCTGCAAAGATCAACAACTATTTTATTGCCAAAAATTTGATGTCTTCGGGTCCGTCATCCTCCTTAACAATTCCTTCATGTCTTTCCTACTTGCTTTGGCCTTTTTTTACTAATCTTAGCAAGTGACATGTGGAATTTTTCACTACTTTTTAGAAACACATATTAAAACCTTCTGCAATTGCCATGTGGCACCCTCCATGGAAATCTAAGAGAAGCTTATTGAAAGAAGCTTTATAAGAAACTTAAAATGTAGATGCAGACACTTATCGTGCTATGCTGATTTTTAATGGGACACATGGCATGTTCTGTGAAGCTTTAGATACCTTTTGAGAGTCTTGAAAAATATGACACGTGGTGGCTTCCACTGATCTCCTAAAAACACTATATAAATATTTGAGACTCATTTTGGATTCATGTAGATGATGACACTTATCAGGTTTTGCTGAGTTATAACATAACATGTGGCATGTTCTGTGGCTTTGAAACTTATTATAAATTGTGTCCCGACAGATGACACTTGGCAGCTTCCACTTCAACTCTATAAGGGACACGTGGTGGCTTCCATTGCACTTTGAGGTTTGATCTTTCCTTAAGGGAACCTGCCCTTTGGGGTCTTGAAAGATGGTTCATTTTTCTTGGCGAGAGCCTCCCACAAGGGTACCTACCCTTTGGGATCCTTTGAATGGCCTCCGAGCTTTAATTCCTTCAAATAAAATGTCTAAAAGAATTTCTTCACTTTGTCTTTTTCCATCAGGCTTTGGCTTTCAAGCTTTTCCTTAGTCACTCATTCCCTTTAATTTCTTTGAGCTCTCTTCCTGAGTGAATTCCTTCAGATAAAATGTCTGAAGGATTTTTGCCTTGGTCATTTTCTTGCAAAAAATACTTTTGAAATAATTCTTTTAGCCTCTTTTACTTAGTCATTTTCCTAAAGGATTTCCAAATTTGTCTGCTTTTGCTCACTACCCTCCACAAGGGTACTTGGCCTCAGTCCACTGCCCTTTGCAAGGACACTTGTTCCTTTGGCTTTGGGGCAGCCCTTTTAACCTACCGATTGAACCAACTTTGGTTCAATGATTCAATGGTTCAATCAATTCATTCTTCATTATTTGGCTAAGTCTTTTTGATTTTTTGAACCAAGCACGTTGAACCAATTGGTCATTGAACCCGTTGAACCATTAAACCAAAATGGTTCAAGGTTCAACGGTTCAACAGTTCAAGCCTTTGTTTTCTTTGCTAAGTGTTTGAAGCCGTGGAATGGTTGAACTTTGAACCTTGACAAATGTGCTTAACTCTTGCCGACAATGTTGAACCTTGAACCCTTGAACCTTTTTGGTTCAATGGTTCAATCCTTGCTTAGAAGTTTGCCGATGAACATTTTTGGTTGAATTAAGGTGTTGAACCAATCCTAAAAATGACTAAGTGTTGAAAACTTGTTTTTTTATTGAACTCACCTGTAGAAGCCTTTAAACCTGTTGAACCTGCTAATTTCAAGCATGTTGAGTCTGTAGAAACATATCTGTAGAGTCCGTAGATTTTTGGGAAAGCTTTGAAAAATGAAGAAATTGAATGCTCAGAATAATATTTGAAAAGGGGAGAGAGGATTTTGGTCTGTTGAACCAAAATAGTTCATAGGTTGTCCCAAAAATGAGTGATATTTTTAGGTACAACAGCTGGCTCCAGTTGGGGAACTTCCTTCATTTGAAAACTTGGAACATCTGAGGGGATTAGAAACCAGAATCTCTAGTGCCTTGAATCATGCCATTAGACTATGGAGTCTTGCTACCCAAAAAGAAAGGTGCCAAAAATGAAAATGAAAACTATAAAATAGAATTAAAGACTATACAAATATACATATGTATAGGTGAACTTATCTAATACTTTAAGAATTGAAGTGATTCAGATGCTACCCATTATGAGACAATGAAAATGGTGCTTCGTCCTGATAAACCAATAGGAAACCATTTTATCCCTAGAATTGGTGATAGGTGAATGGAACTCTCCACCAAGAATCACATTTTATGTGCACTCTTTTTGGTTCTCATTTCTTGCGCCATGGCAAGACATGGTCTCCAATCCAAAAAGCATAAATCTTTGCTCTCTCAGCGAAGAGTTCCTCTTCTTGACTTTGGCACGCAGTAGTATGGCCCACTACCATAGCTCGTTGTTCTCCTAGTTCAGTCCAGTGCATGATTTGGTTGTCAGCATCAAACACCTAACAAACCACCAGCTCATCATCTCCTTTGGCATGAAGGAGTTTGACACATTTGTCTTAAGCAGCTTTTGACCTGAGTAAGAGTGATTCGTACTCGGCAATGTTGTGAGTGTTTCTAAACTGCAACTCATGTGAAGGAGGAAGAATATCTCCTTGAGGAGATATCAACACCATCCTGGCTCTATCACTAGTAGAGGAATTATTGCCATCAAATTTGTAGATCTAAACATCATCATAAATTGATCTTCTATCAGATTTTTCTTCATTAGAGAGGGAAGATCCTTTTTCATCTATATTATGCCCTACTAATTCTTCTAATGTTTCATTTGAATCAATTTTTAGATTGCCACCTATAGGACTTTCATCTAATGAAACATGAACATCCTCTATGGTCAAGAAGTATTTACCCCTACTTGAAGACTCAAACAAAATTTGAGCTTCAGGTGTTGATGTCTGAGTGACAACATATTTTGCCTCCTTTTCAAGTAGCAGCCTCTTCATGATGCCTTTGATAGGGATCCTTGTGTCAAATAGGTCCATGCTCAATTCACCGCCCACATCCTTGCAAAAATTTCATCCAAGTAGAATGCCATAAGATGCTGGGACATCGGCCACCAGAACTGTCATCTTGATTCTCTTTTCCAGGAATGTTGCAAATGCAAATTGGGCATCCTTGATCTGTCCTAGTAGTGGCACTTATTTGTTCTCCATGGAGAAACATCTCCTAAATGTCTTGGTCAGTGTGAGACCAAGAGATTTTTCCACTTTGATAAGCATGACATTATCTGAAGCACCAGAATCAATGATGCAATTGATCAGCTTGTGACCATTTATCAACAGTGAAACATAGAAAGGTTCTATTTTCCCTAGGGTAGTAAGAGGAGTAATGACAAGATTGTTTGGGATGGGCATGTTCCTTGGGGGATCATGAGTTACCTTTCTAATCTCTTATCTTGTAGGGATGGCTATATTCTTCACACACTCCACTAACTTGTCCAACTGCTCAATGTTGGCTTGTAGGAATTCAAATTCAGTCATTTAAATTTTGGTTTTCTTGACATGGTCAATTATGTCAAATGACTGAAATGGAATATGAAGAGAGGATGGGAGTTCATCCTTTTGGTTTTTAGGGGGAGGATTGATTTTTGAATTTGAAGTAGAAGGTGTAGGGATGTTTGATGTACTTACCTTCTTAGAAATCACCGGGTCCTTTGGCTGGAAAGGTAGAGTGGTCCCACATTTAGCAATTGAAATTGCTAGTTAAAGTCGCTCCTCTATCTTTTCTTTATCAGATTATTGGGCTGACTAGTTCTTAGACCAGGTGAACATAGCATATGATCCCTCGACTACTTCACCTTTACTTCTAGGTTCATCCTAGTAATTCAGGAAACTAATGTGGGAGTCGCTAGCTGACTCTTCTTGACCCTCCATGAAGAGATCAGCATCATTTTCTTGATCAAACTTAGGTTGAAAAGAGAAATCATGTTCAATTTATAGATATCCAAATGTTGAATTAGTTGGAGGTGCTTCAAGGGCAAGGTTCCTCTGTGGGGTAGGAAGATTATTTGGCTACCCTTGATTCCTGGCAGTGTTGTCTTGGTATGCCTGATTCTGAAATGTCCTCCTTGGCATATCCTGATTAGGAGGAACAAACATACCTTGGGCCATTTGTCTTTTAAAGGCTAGTAGTTCATTCACTAGCTTTTGCACCATTTGATCTATGGTGCCTATAGATGGATATTCAAAAGATGAAGAGGGTTTACCTCTATTAGAATCTCTCCTTATCTTTCTTGTCAAGATAAGGTCATCTTCTACCTTAGTAGCTAAGTTTTGAGCAGCAACAAGGTCTATGTGTCTAGCTCATCTCAATAAAAAACTCACTTTAGGTAGTTGTGAGTTGATGAAGAAACACTTGAGATTCTTAGGTGTCAGTTGGGTGATCATGGGAATCCTGTTCCTCAGCTTGTCGAACTTGAAAATGAAGTCCCTCATAGGTTCATGGGGCTCTTTCTTCATTTGTGTGAGTTGGGCTAGCAAGGCATGTGCATCTTCTATAGGCTTGAACCTGGCTTCAAATTTATCTTTAAGAGTGTCCCAATCAGTCACTGACTAGGCTTGTAGATGGTAGAACTAGTCTGCAGTAGTGCCTTGTAGTGTCTCTACGAATAGCCTGACTGCTATGTCTTCATACTCCACACCTATTACACCACAAGCTATGCTGAAGGCAGTAATATGTTCATCATGGTGAACTTTCCCATCACCAAAAAAATTGGGAAAATTCTTCCTTGAACTGTGTGGAAGCTCATGTAGAGGTGGGGTCAAATTTAGTGGACCAAAAGAGTTACCCCAGGGGCCTTGAGCCATGATTTTATTATGTAGAAGTGGGATCACAAATCTGGGTGGAGTATGGATAGGCAAAGCTTTTCTAATAGTAGAAAAAGAAGCTCTACCTTGTATTGGTGATGTGGTATGGGTAAGAGGAAGACTCCTAGTTCGTTGAAGGTGAGGTTGTGGAGGAAACAAATCAAAATTGCTTTGCTGCACCAACTCAAAAATAGGGTCAACAACACCTTGAGATTTTTGGCTTCTTGTATAGCGTGGAGCTGCCAGATTCTAAAACAAAAATGAGAAAGAATTGGCCTTGCTTCAGCTTAAAGCTTGAGCTTCAAACTGCGCATTCCATCCCAGTTAGCGTGGGGGTGGAAGAAGATGGTAAGGTTATAATGATAGTGGGTAAGACATAGAATGGAGTCACTAGAGTATACAATGCATAGAGATAGGAACTGCTTCAATCTAAAACTTGAGGCTTCAGACTACACATTCATCCCCAGCAGAGTCACCAAAAATTATTTGGTGAATATTTTGTCACCAGCATACTAATGAGCAAAATAGGTCTGATCATCCACAACAAGGGAGATTGGTCAACCAAAGTTGCAGGTTTATGACATCCAAAGGGGGACAAATCTCTCCTCTCATCAAGGGGAGGTTCCCTATTAAATATGAGGATGCTATATACTATATATAAGCAAAAAATAACACTCAGGGGTAGGACAACACCATCCATCTCTCTTTTTTCAGAGATGATGTAAACAAATAGAGGAGAAAATCCTGGTGAAAACACTAAAGGCACTTCTCTTCTTTCAAAAGTGTTCTTGCAAGGGACAGTAGGAATTCTTTCAAGTAGGAAACAAGTAACTGGTAACAAGGGCGTAGTAACCAGTAGACTGAGATGTAGCACAAAGTCTCCACCTCGACTGCCCAAGAGTGAAATACAAAGGATAATGAGGGCACAAAGTCATCCCAAGATCCTTTACACAGGAACAAAAAGAAAACACACTAAAGGCAATTATGGGGGCACAAAGTCTCTCCACAGTTGGCTTCAGGACACCTTCTTGATTACTTTCACTAGTTCTACTTGCCAAATCAAATAAATAAGAGCACATTCAGAAGACAGACATAAGAATAATATCCTAAAATGATACAAGCTATAACAGCACAAAGTCTGCAAACAACTTACTTTCTCATTCAGATAAAATGATATGAACAACAATCTGAGCTCAAAGTCTCAGTATTCACCTTTAAATTTGGGTAGAGTTTTTCTTCTATATTGGGAAGATCTCCCTTTGAATAAGGTAAGAGATTACATTATATATCAGCCAAGAGAGGTTTGGTGCTTTGTTCCATGGGGTGGCCCATGCTGCATTAAATGCCTTGAATGCATTTTCAGTTTTGTCAAGGAGGGCCATGCTGAAACTAGGTGGTTGCCTTAACTATGGCATGCTAATTCATCTAATATGTCTCTTCCTTAGTATAGATTGTCTAGTCCTTTTTCTGGTGTCTAAACAGCTATCCCTTTGTCTTTACTTCATGGAATAAAAATAGGACACGTCTTTGATTTGGTGTCCTCAAAAGTCTACTTGATCCATTGTTTCACCTACTGGAAATAACTCCCTTGAAGATATTTTGGCCTTTCCCTCTTTCTGTTATGATTTGAGCCCTTGAGCTATCTTTTCCCCTCTCTGGTTTTGTCTTTTCTTGGCATTTGAGCTCTCAAGGCTATATCCTTGGTCTTGCTGGCTCTTTACGCTCTTCCATCAGTGGTTCTTCCCTTTGGCATTTTGGCCTTTGAATGCATTCGAGCCCATGCTCAAGCCTGTAAAGATCAACAACTATTTTATTGCCAAAAATTTGACATCTTTAGGTCTGTCATCCTTCTTAACAATTCCTTCATGTCTTTCCCACTTGCTTTGGCTACTTTCGGCTGAGCTCTACAAGTGACACATGTTATTTTCCATTGCTTTTTAGAAACACATATTAAAACCTTCCACAGTTGCCATGTGGCACCCTCCATAGAAATCTGAGAGAAGCTTTTTGAAAGAAGATTTATAAGAAACTTGAAATGTGAATGCAGACACTTATCATGCTCTGCTGAGTTTTAATGGGACACATGGAATGTTCTGTGAAGCTTTAGATACCTTTTGAGATCCTACAGAAGATGACACATGGCGGCTTCTGTCGAGCTCCTAGAAACACTATAGAAACATTTGGGACTCATTTTGGATTCATGTGGATGATGACACTTATCGGGTTCTATTGAGTTATAATGGAACACATGGCATGTTTCACAGCTTTGAAAATTATTAGAAATTGTGTCTCGATAGATGACACTTGGCAGCTTCCGCTTCAACTCTATAAGGGACACATGGTGGTTTCTACTATACTTTGAGGTTTGATCTTTCTCAGAGGGAACCTGCCCTTTGGGGTCTTGAAAGATGGTTCATTTTTCTTGGTGAGAGCCTCCCACAAGGGTACCTACCCTTCGGGATCCTTTGGATGGCCTCTAAGATTTAATTCCTTCGAACAAAATGTTTGAAGGAATTTCTTCACTTTGTCTTTTTCCATCAGGCTTTGGCTTTCAAGATTTTTTCGTCAAGCTTTTCCTTAGCCGCTCATTCCCTTTAATTTCTTTGGGCTCTCTTCCTAGGTGAATTCCCTCGAACAAAATGTCTCAAAGATTTTTTCCTTGGTCATTTTCCCATAGAAAATACTTCCGAAAGAACTCTTTCGACCTCTTTTACTTAGTCATTTTCTCGAAGGATTTCCAACTTTGTCTACTTTTGCTGACTACCCTCTGTAAGGGTACTTGGCCTCAGTCCACTGCCCTCTGCAAGGGCACTTGTTCCTTTGGCTTTAGGGTAGCCCTTTGAACCTACCGATTGAACCAACTAATTAAACCAAATTTGGTTCAATGGTTCAATCAGTTCATTCTTCATTATTTGGCTAAGTCTTTTTGATCTTTTGAACCAAGTGCATTGAACCAATTGGTCATTAAACCCATTAAACTGTTGAAACAAAATGGTTCAAGGTTCAATGGTTCAACGGTTCAAGCCTTTGTTTTTTTTGCTAAGTGTTTGAAGCCATGGAAAGGTTGAGCTTTAAACCTTGACAAATGCACTTAACTCTTGCCGACGATGTTGAACCTTGAGCCCATTCAACCCTTGAACATTTTTGGTTCAAGGTTCAACGGTTCAATGGTTCAATCCTTGTTTAGAAGCTTGCCAATGAACATTTTTGGTTGAACCAAGGCGTTGAACCAATCCTGAAAATGACTAAGTGTTGGAAACTTGTTCTTTTGATTGAACTCACCTATAGAAGCCTTTGAACCTGTTGAACCTACTAATTTCAAGCATATTGAGTCCATAGAAACATATCTACAGAGTCCATAGATTTTTGGAAAATATTTGAAAAATGAAGAACTTGAATTCTCAAAACAATTTTTGAAAAGGGGAGAGAGGATTTTGGTCTATTGAACCAAAATAGTTCATAGGTTGTCCCAAAAATGAGTGATATTTTTGGGGACTGTCAGGATTAGGAGCACAATTGATTACTTTTCTATAAGTAATTAAACACAGAATTGAACCAAAATGATTAACTAGAAACTTGAAACAGCAAAGAATATGAGAAACAATACTATCTGTATTAACACTCTTCTTGAATACAATAAAGAAGTCTTCCTCTCCTCCTCACACCTCTTGGGTGTACAGTATTTCACTCAAGAGTTCTCTCTCTCTTTCTCAACCATAACTAACTCAACAACCTGAGTTGTTATCCCCTCCTTAATAGCTTCAGCTGATCTCCTTGACCTTGCACCTTGCAGATCTCCTTTGACCTTGTTTTCTTGCTTCAATGCTTTACTTGCCTTAATTATAATACATGCCTCATGAGTCTCTTAAATAGGATCCCAAGCATACAATAATTAGACTTCTAATTACAATAATTAGAAACACAGACTCAAAACTTAAATTAGTCTTCAACATGCAAACACTCTCGGACCTCTTAAAATTAGACGAGTCTAATTCTAGAAACGCGTTCTGGAAACGCATGCAAACGCATGCACATGCATAGGTGACCGATGTCGGTTGTTGTTGGTCTGCTCCTGACCGATGTCGGCTGATCCCTGGTCCCTGTCTAATTGACGTCGGCAATACTGCCGATGTCGGTTACTGATTGAACTCAGCAACTTCCTGATTAGCATCCTGGTGAAGCTTTTAGCTCCACAACTTAATAGTGACAACATAATTAAAATGTAATATCATAATTACAAGTAGGGAATGAGTGTTAGAACCACCCTTTTGGTTGGATTCCAAGGGCATGATGTTCCATTCCACCTGATGTGTTGCCTAAGCAGGCTTGTTTTGTACTTATTCCTTTTCCAGACCCTCATTGGGTCAAAAATCATCCTCCTCTACCTAGCTCCAATACCTTCTTTTCCTCTTGACCTATTTTTAGCTTGATCATAGTCCATCCACCTCCTATTATATTTTTTCCTTATCTTTCCTCTCCTCTTTACTCTTATGGGTCTGCACCCACCTTTAATCATCCACCTCCTCCAAGTGTTTTCAAAACTTTTTATATTGTACCCATCATACTTGTTTCTTATGCGCACCCTTTGCTCCTTGACTCTCCTATTTTTCCTTGTAGATCTCAACCCACCATCAACCATTTATTTCCATAAATTTTTTATTATACCTTTCTATTATTCCCACTTTTGTGCTTCAAACCTATACTCTCTTGCAAGCACTTCCTTCATTCTCTTCTCCTTTATGGGAAGTAAGCATTATTTCACTCTATCCCTACTTATGCCTTCCATGAGACATATCTTCAAAATCATGCTATGAAATTCCACCATATTATTGGTGTCTCTATCTAGACACTTCTATATGGTGCTCCTATTTCCCTCATTCTTCTTATCTCCACTACACTTGATGCCTCCATTGGCATTCTAAACAATGTGGGGTTTAATGAATCCCATATTTCATTCTCCATCATTGTTGTCATGCACTCCACTATGCATCAATGGCTAATATTCCCATCATTATTTTCTCCTTATCAAATTCAATTTTATTATTGTATGTTCCACTATAATCCTTCAGCGGCTTCCTCTTATCATGTGCAATGAATATTGCACTTCCTCCATCATATTTAGGTTGTTATTTCCTTAATTTTCCTTATTTCCTTAACATGTTGATGTACATGAAAAAAATACACACTAACCTTCATGCATTTGACTTCCAAAGGTCAATCCGAGATAAGCAATGAAGAGATGATGTGATAGGCATTCTATTAGTTTAGTTGATATGGATTGTTTAGTTGGTTAGTTGAGGTGGATGAATGGGTTGAGCTAGAAGAGCTGAAAGGTTTGGTTGGTTTAAACGAGATACCTACATAGGGTTTTGAGTAATGAGTGGAAGAGGATGTTCATGTATTTACCAAAATAACTAAATTGTGTTAAAATGCTCATTAATGGAAGTGAACTGAGGTGTAATGATGTCCCAAGGATATCCATAATTTAGAAGAACTAAATAGCAAACTTCTTGGTCTATGTTCAGCTTTGGAAATGGGTTGAAATGGGGTTGGATGGCTTTAGGTATCTGACTAGATATTTATTTTTTTGGATTGCACAGACAAGGTCATCTATGGAGTGAATGAAATTTTATGAAGCAAGACCCAAAGAGGAAAGGAAAAGTCAAATTTGGAGGTTATGAGATTGACAAACAAAGAGGTGGATTTGTCTTGCTAGTTGGGCTTCAGTCAACCTAATTTGCTCATATAAAGTGTTTAAATAATTAATTATGAGGTTAGGTAGGGGATTAAAATGAAATAATTTTAGCATGAGCTTAGATTCTATGTCGATTTAAGTGTTGTGTGTTGGTACAAGGGCTGGTACTCATGGAAATGTTCCTACCCTATGTAAATAAGTTTGTTGAAGAAGAATCATTCAATGGTTAGGGAAACTTTTATCTTAAGGTTTTGGAAAGTGTTGTTTGTTTTGTTTATTATTTTAATGTGTAGGGATGATTTTATTTCTTTTCTCAAAATTTATGCTTGTTGATTTTGGAATTTAAATGTTTTGTTCAGTAATGTTTTATTGCTTGTTTGTATAGAGCAAGGCTTTTGAATAAATAAAATAAACTATGTTATTTGCTAAAAATGAACGTGTTGGAAGTAAAGAGAGAAAAGTTTCTTATTTTTTTCATTTTCTAAGTAATATTTATGCAATTTATAATTATTCTTAACTTAAAACTAAATATATAGTTGCTGATTTTTGTTTAGTTTCTGATTTTTATAAGTGCAAAAATTTAACTACACTTAATAAATATGAATGTTTTGGTTGTTTTTTTGGTATGAGTGAAATGAAATATGAACAAACACTTTAAAATTTAAATATTAAAATGAAATTTAAGTCTTAAATCCATATTTTTATGTGCATCGGATGTAATTTTTGAATGCAAGAATATATTCAAATTTTCTATTTTTATTTATTTTGCATGAAAATTAGTTTAGTATGTAATAAAATAATTTTGATTTGTAAATTTGGTTGTGTTTTGAATGATTTTTAACAGCGTGCAAAGGGAGAAATTAATTTTAGATGTAATTCCTTCTTTTGGGTTTTTTGGGTTTTCTATGTAAGTGAGTGTGAAGGTGGTTGTATTTGTCAGATATGAATGTATGTATGTTATTAGATAAATATAAAATAGGTTGATAGTTGTAAATGAAGGAAACTTTTGTCTCTTTAACTCTAAATTTAACATTCAAACAACTCTGCTTTCAATTCTACTGAATGTAAATCAAACTCCTAAGGATTTGAATAGTTTTTTATGTTAAAAGAGTATGAAATATGATTTTTTCATTTTTTTATTAAATATTATATATATAAATTAATATAATTAAAACAAGAATATAATCTAATAAGTAAATAAATAACAAGAAAATAAAACTAAATCCCCCAACCTAACCAAAATAGAGGATAGTTAAAAAAGAAAAGATTGGTCCAATGCTGAAAGCGATTGATCTTTAGGCTGTTAACTCCATATTTGTTTCTCAATAATGATTAAAAATTCTCCAGAAAAAGGAATAGAAAATGGGATGAAGACAAAATTAAAAAATGAGCAAAGAGGCAATCAAATTGTGGATGGTTTCTCATCAACATCAAAGTGATGTTCTATAATTTCACAAGTTTCATCCTCCAATTCACGTGGGTGACTAGAAGGATTATATGGAACTTGGGATGAGTTATTCAAGAATCTAAAAAAGACAATTATATGTCTCTAAAACTTGTGTACTCAAGTTTTAATGCATTTTTAGATCTAAAAAAAAGGCAAAAATATTTATTTGAATGGAAACAGAAGAGGTTGCATGTGGGAGTTAACAAAAATTGATTGAGATCTTGTTTGAGTTAACTTAGGGTTAAATCAAATTGGCTTATACATGACTAAGAGTGAACTGGAATAACAAGAAGGCAAGTGAAAAAGAATAAGATAAAAAAGTGTGAGCTAAAACATGTAAAATGTGTTAAAACATGTCCCGAGAGTGAGTTTCAAAAATCATGCAATTATGGTAGAATCATCACTTTATCCAGACAACAGTTACTTAAATACTATGGTGGTCAATGAAAATACTATAGAAGTTTCACTCTTCCATGAAAAAATTGAATGTTTGAAAGAGATGAACTCAAAAAATTTAAATTTGATACTTAGGACCTAGAAAGAGGCAAATAGAGGAAACAAGGGATAAGACTAAGTCTAAGCATATTTTATTTATGGGGGTCCTTGCATCATCATCAAATATCATAAAATGTTGTATCAATTAAAATTTGGGTGTGTATATATTTTCCCCTTAGGGAGATGTCTTGTCATGAATTGGCAAGGATATTTCAATCGAGACGCCTTTGTGACCTATAAGCGAAAAATGGGAATCAAGTGCAACTTTACAATGAAAGTAGAAAATATGTATATTAATAAAACACAAACAAGATCTATGTGATAGTTATGTGGGGATGAAGATACTACTTAAACCATCATGTCAAGGGATTGAGCTCAATGTTATGTAAAGAGATGTCCACCTGCAAGATTAAAATGCAAAAACATGTTTTGCAATAAAAGTATAGAAAATAAAACATTATGATTATTTTATTGTTCAGGTTGTCCAATGTTAGTTTAGATCTAAAAAACATAGGTATTAGTTAAAATATGTGAAAAATATAGCTTTTAAGAGAAACTTTGCCAAAAAGGGTTTTTTTAAATAAAACGGCCAAATATTTGAACTATAAATTGAAAAAAATTCCAAATTTAGAAATAATTTGTTCATTGCATCCTTTCTAAATTTAAAGTCTAGATTTTCTATGATGGAATTTTGAAAAATTAAAAGCGAAATCAAGAGTGAGATGAGAGGATGGCAGGAGTACCAATAATAGCAGGCGGGGTGCAGGCATAGGTAAGTTCTCTTAATTTTTGTGCCAGAAACCTATGTTTTAGATTATGTTGAAAAGGCACTCTAAGGTTAGTGAAATCATAAACTTATCATTTGGGCATATTGATGGTAGTTTATGAGTTAGGAAAATGTTTTTTTTTTTGTATTTTTTAATGTTTTGGTCATTTTTAAGTTTAGGGTCATGGCACATAGAACCACAATTACGCCTTCACACCAACAATTGTTAATTATCGCCTACACATAGTAGCCATTTCGCTATGGCAAAGGTGTGAAATATTTTGGAGTCAAACTGACTGATATGGGCCTTATCTTTGTAATTTTAGAGGGGATTTTATAATATGGAGTAGGGATAAAGAGTAAGAGTGGCTCCCCATAGTACTTAGATTGCTCATGGCATAGGTGATTGTCATTTTGGACACAATAGGAATTTAGAGGATTATAAATGTGAGAATAATTGCCCTAGATAGTAGCCTTTTGTGCAATTTATTTACCTATTAGGATGCAAAATGAAACACTTTCTAGTTTCCTTAGATACTTAAATAGTGAACCATTACTTAGTTCAACATGTATACGATTTTAGGGTTGTTGGCGATAAGTTAAACTGTTACTATTAAAGATGACAAATAAAGTAGAGGCCCAGTGGTGGGTAGAGTATTTTTGGGATGTCAATGCACTTAACATGGGTGTTAAATAGGGTGTTAGATTGATAAGGGCTTAGAAGTTTGTGATCATAAACCTATGCAAGGCTATTATTAGGATTTTAACCTAGGTTTATGGGGGATAAGGGGATGAATCGTCTCCTTTACAATTGGGCTCTAGTTGTGAGAAGAATTAAGGAGTAAATCCATAATTTGTTTTGGGCATAGGATGTCCTATCCAAGACCTACATGGATATATATCATATCTTGAGATTGAGAACACTATCAATTAGTCATCTGACACTCTTCATGTGTTGGATATATGAACACATGCTCCCCTATTAGAGGGGTGTAGTAATTGGGGCTACATGAGATATCAGAGCTTCCAAGTGGGAAAAATATGGTACCCTTTATAGATGTACCACAAGAAGTGTATACTCTGATAGTATGAGCCCTGATTGCACTACTACATCAGGATATAGTAGGAAAATGGAGTGATGAGGCCATCACTCTTGTTGATAATTTGTTTGGCACACTAACTTTGGTTGGATGGAGACCATCCAACCTATCCTAAAATGAGATCCAAAAATCTACCCAAGGTCTATATCAACCAGGAAGTGGCAGACTAGTTAACTCAGTTGGTCAATGAGAATCGTTACAATATGAAGGGCTTATGTTGGTTCTTAAAGTTTTAACAGTATTTTGATCTTTAAACAAATTAAGATAAAATGCCAATTTTTTTATTTTTTTGTGCAAGTTTTAAATAGATATTTAAAATGACAAAATATGCATTCATTTTCTCAATAAATCATTGGATTTTAAGGAACAAAAACAAATAAACTTGCATTTATAGATTTTCCCATATGAATTAAAATTAGTTTTTTTAGGGTTTTGACTTGAAATTTAAATAATCGATTCAAATGAGTTCATTCCATTACATTCAAGAATTCAACATTGTCATACTAACAATGGATCAAATAGATTGTAATCAAGATACATATTTCAACAAATTACATTCAAACCCTGAATCTAACAATTTATAAAAAGAGAGAGAGAGAGAGAGAGGGAAAGAGGAAAGAAAAGCCTATGATTATGGAGATAAATTTGATATACTCAATGATAATAAATCCACGAAACTAATCTCTTTCCTAACCAACATTCACACAATTGGGTACAAGGATAGTGCAAGAATTTGAGGAAAGCACAACATGAAATAAAAATGCATATCCACCATATTGCATGCACTAGAAATAAAAAATCTTCTTCCATAACTTCAATTATAATGTAAATTCACTTGACTAAAAAAATATAAGATTGATTAAAATTGAGTGAGCCCAAATTTTTCAAACATAATAGTAGGGCAACAAAGAAGGAGAGATAAATTACACTACAAATGCATAAAAAAGTGATTCACATAATATTTCTTCAAAGAGTAATGAAAAATCCAACACGTAGAATAAATGCAAAGGGTTAATATATAGACAAGAGGATCTCTATGGGGAATTTTTTTCCCTCCAAAATTTAGTTGAGTACCATTAATGCAACCACCAACCCACTATCCACTAGATGCCATCCCAATTTCCTCTAGTGCACTTTCCAAACCTACAAAAAGATAAACATACATTAATTTTTGGAAAATTAAAGCTTTCAGACCTAGTAGTCAACTTTATAAATTCAATATTCTTGTACATGCATAATTTATCAAAATTGAAAGTATCGAGAGATCCATAGTGGAATCAACTTTTAGAAGGTTCAAAGATTTTCCAAAACAAACACCCAAAATAAAAGTTATGATCAAAAAACCATCTCAAGCTCCAAATCAAGCCTCTCAAACCTATTTAGGGTTTTTGGGCATGCACAATAATTTTAAAAATTTACTTCTTGATTTTTTTATTTTATAGTTCTTATTGGGTCCTCGAACCCTCAATAACACTAGACTAGTCTTTTGAATAATTTAAGACCTAATCAAGGAATCAAACCCTGATTAGGTAAGGATAACATGTTTTTTTATTTAAGTTTGGCTCCCAAAAACCTAATCAAATTTGGGACCCTCACATAGGTCTTTAATTTATTTTTGCACCCAAATGCCCAATTAACAAAGGATTGGGGTCCCAAAATCTCTGACTGCCACTAAGCACCAATGACTCTAAACTTAAGCCCTGGGTGGAAATTGATTTCCTGTTAGCCAATCACAATGCAAATTTCCTCCCCTATAACTAAGTGCCAAAATGGAACACGTAGACATAACCTAGTTAACATAGCACTTTTAACCTTTGACACATGGCCCCCTTTTAAGAAATTTGAAATTTTGACTTTTTCATGATTTTGGCTTTTTCATAAAAATGATTTGATTTTTAACATTAAAACCAAACAATAACTAAATAAATTAATTTAAAAATAATTTAATTGAATTGTAATTAATTAAATTTTAAAATTAATTTTCAAATTAAACTAATTACATTTTAATTAACTTAATCTATAATTAATTCAATTAATTATTATAGTTTAACCTAAATCGACTTAGACTTGATGGTAACCAGAGGTTTTCAGCATTCAAGATTTTTGCACCTACATTAATCACCAAGTAATTAACTTGGTATCTTCATGATACAAGGCAAATTGATTTAATCTAATGTAGTATAAGCACAGGGTAGCACTGACGCGTGATCCTAGAGGCCATCCAACAATGGAGAATTTAAAGGTCAAGAATTCATTTTTAAGTAAAGTGTCAAATATGAAAGTTCTTCACAGGAACTGAGTTGACACAACATAGGTCCTTTCAAGATCCAACTACACATGCAAATTGATATATTCAAAAATAATGTAGGTACATGCAAGTATGCAACTGGGTGAACAAGGCTTTAAAAGGCAAGCTAGGAGGTCAAGACCCCATATTCATGCTAGGTGCTTTATATGAAAATTTATTACATGGATGTGGTCTATCTAATGGTGATGGTTGTAAGGCCCAATTCAACATGCAAACTAAGACAAGATACCAAGCCAACTTGAAATTGTTGAGACCAACAAGTCATGAGCACAAGTAGGAGTGAATCAAAAATCAAAAGGAGGTTTCTTGATTCTAGGAGACTTAGGTCATGTTGTGCAAGAAAAAAAATGGTGTCTCTACTAAAAAATACTCATGAGTTTTTTGGAATGAAATAAATATGTCTACAAACCCAAAATCTTTAGTTGAGGCTACACATGGAACATGAAAGAGAGAGGAGAAGATGAGAATGACTAAGAGACCAAATTTGATATTCTCATTGATCTGATGTGTGAAAATAAGTTTATTCCCACTTTTTATAACTTACAAGGATTAACTACTATGGATCCAATCATTAGGCTAGTGAATCCTACCTTGAGAATGCTTGTCTGGACATTGCTTCGCTTCCAACTAGGTGTCCATAACTATGATAGAGTTGTCTCTGATCTTGCTCTAGGCCTTGATCTACTATCAGTGAGGTGTCTGTGGCCTCAGTAGAGGTTACATGAGTCACCCAGGAGTTGAGTTTTTCATAAATTGATTTTTCTTTTTATTTCTCTTTTTTAATTTTACTATCTCAATTTTGGGTTAGGGACCACTGTGGAAAGCAAAATATAGACATATATATTTCTTACCCTAGATATTCACCATAGTAGGTTCATGCAGGAAAACCCAAAAACCATTAAAGTGTGGATTTTTGCTTGGTTTTGAGAGAATATTTTAATTAACCGAATAATTTTTCCAAGTTTATACAAATACGAACAAATTCAAAAAACACACGATAGCTTATGCTTTCAAAATTGATTAGGAAATAGAATTTACTTCTACAAACTACTCAAAGTACTTATGCATTATAACATTTGTGTCACTTACCTATAGTAATTTCATTCTTCATTCTTTGACAAATAAGGGAAGTCACAGGGTAAAACAATTAAGCCAAACCAAAAAGATACAAGTAACGAGACCAAAATGACAACAAAAAGTGAGAATATTAGGAAATCAACCTAAACTAACAATGAAAGTAGGAAAGTAAATCAAGAAAGCAAAAAGAAATTATTTACAAGACTTTATCAAGCTAATTCAAGTTTGGAAGTAGTGCTTGAGGAACTACCTATTGACAGGCAATGGGACATCCTCACCAATAAGACAACTTATATGAAATGCATTCTAGCTCAAGATTTTAGAAATTTGATAGGGACCCAACATAGGGCATCAAACTTGTTGTGTTGTCCATTTTTATCGTGAGCCTTGTCCTAAAGAAGGACTAGATTAGAGCTCTAAAAGACTTTCACTTTAGCTCATTTTTTGAACCAACGTTTGACGAGTCATTGGTACTTTTTAAATTTCAATAGGGTTATATCATGTTTTTATTCTAGTTGTATCAAATTCAAGAGATGAGCTTCTTTTTTTTATCAATTTCTAGGTAGTCTCTCATGAACTACAAGGTGGGGGTTCTTAGGTTCACAAGAAAGATAGGGTATTGACCATAAACAAGATGATACAATGATGTGCCTAGGGAGGATTTAACTCTAATCCTATTAGACTATAATTCAAATTTTGAATCATTATGCCAATCCCTATGGTTCTTTTCCAAAATTTTATAAATTATGTCTAATAAATTCGTGTTTGTTAATTCAACTACCCCATTTTTCAAATAATAATTAGATTATAACTTAAGGATTACATAATTATCTTAGGACCATTTAGTAAATTAAAATGAGGAGAAATCAAGGTCATTATCACATACCATATTGAATGGAATCCCAAACCTAATGATGGTATGCTCTTCAAGGAATTTGATTACCATGTCAATTGTATAATTCTTGATCACTTGAGTTTCGATCCAATAAGTGAAATAATTAGTTTCTATAAGAATAAACTTACGTCTCATTGATGAATTACCATTGATATCTCCAATAAACTTCAATCCTCATTTTTTGAATGGACAAACCTCAATAACTGGTTGTGATGGCATGGCAAGGGTGCATTTTCTATGCACAGTAACTTGGTAGTTATGAATTGTTCTAACATAGGCATGAACATATTCAAACACATCCAACCAATAATAAATTGCTTTGAGTATTTGGTAGGTTGTGGCACTACCTAAACCATGACCAGTTTTATATTTCCCATGGAAATATCTGAGTACTTCAGTTGCTTCTTTATACAAGCATCTCAAATATATGCCTTTGTGATTCTTTTTATTTAGTATGCCTAACTTGATCATGAAGTTGCTACTCTTCAAGCATAATTCTCTCGTCTGAGTGGAATCTAAGTGGCTCAAACACTTATTATTTATCAAGTTATAAACTATGTATTGGTACTAGTCATCATATGTGTTACATTTAACTATATACTACTAGCAAATTAGCTACAAATCCACTTTAGCCATTATTTTACTAAGTACCTAACCTATTACTATCTTCATTGGTTGGATTTATAGGTCAAATTATTGAATAATGGTCATCCACTTACAATGTCATTCACCTAACTCATTTTGCATCAACATATATTTTATGGTTGAGTCAAGCACAATGGCAAACACTTTACTATGTAAGATGCAATGCCTATAATTTTTGATTGATTTGATCAAGGTAAAATCTTAGTTATCAATTTTTGAATATCTTAGTTCAACATTTCAGAGTGGAGAACTCATGAATGAGACATGTTTCTCGTATATAACTTCCTTTTTGTGTTAGGACAATACTTGAGTGTTCTAAAGCGAATGGATTAATGTAGAAGGGTTGCATATAATCAAAAATAATAAGGACCAAAGTGTTTATAACTGATGTCTTGATCTGAGTGAAATATACTTGTGATTCAGTGATCCATTCATTCTTAGCATCCATCTTTAACATGTTGTTCAAAGGTTAGACTATCTTTGTAAATCCTGAGATGAACTTCCTCACAAAATTGATTTTGTCAAAGAATGACTTCAACTCTTTTCTGCTAGCAAGCAATGAAATTTTCAAAATGGCCTATAGCTTTTTTAGTCTATATAAATACCTTATTTAGAGATGATGTGATCTTGAAATTTCCCTTCAATCACCCTAAATATATACTTCTTTGGATTTAGGGAAATGTTGTACTCTTTACACCTCTGTAGCACCATTCTCAAATCATTCACATGATCTTCTTAGTTCTTGGAAATATGGTTAAGTCATCCATGTATATGACAATTCATTTTCCAATGAGATATTTAAATGTAATATCCATGGCATGTTAGAAGGCCTCAGCCTCATTGATTAAGTCAAACAACATACTTTTATATGTGAATGTACCCCATTTTATTATGAACATTGTCTTTATTATATCCTCGTAGTTGACCATTACCTAATTATATCCCAAATACCCATCTAAAAATGGCATCATTTGAGAGCCACTACCTATCTATAAGATTTCATATAATGGAGATAGTAGGTAGCTATCTTTCTTTAAAGATTTGCTCAAGTTACAAATGTAGATTATGATTACAACATGGGTTAGTTCATTTTTAGTTCATTCAAAACAAAAAATTAGAAAATACAACACCTTAGGCATAATCCCTTGGATTGGGAAAGGTCTAGGAAAATGAAAACATAGAAAAACATAACCAAGTACTATACCTTTCCCCTAGATTCATTCTCCAACCATGATTCAGGTTTATTTATTCTTGGATTGTAGAGCTAGAATTCTTTATCAATGTCGCTTTGAGATTTTTTATGATATCTCTCATTTTCTAAGGCTGATTTAAATGAATTAAAGGGAAGAATTATTGAAGCTCCTATAATATATTTGCATTATAAGTCTACACAAAAAAGCTTGTTTAATGCATGAGGGGAGCCTTGTATTTATAGATTGGGTAGATTGATTGTAGTTGTCGAACCAAGAATGAGATGTGTGGCTATAGTTCAATTAAATTTGGAGCGATTAATGCCATAAATATTTTTTAAAGAGGTTTCATTAATGAGGCATGACTTCCAAATTCTAAATTAATGTTGATATTTCTTACATTCATGATGGTGTTTGCCAACTTTCTAAGTGATGTCTTGATGATGTCATAAATCTTAATATCTATTAAATTTTGGATATAAAAAATTAGAAAGTTATCCAATTTATATGGATTTTATACTTAGCCATTTAAATTTGATTTGATTATTTGAGTAATCCTGATTAAATTTTTTGCAATATTTAGAGTTGAATAATTGCTCCATTTAATTGATCAAAAATGTCGCTTACAAAATAATAATTGGCTTAAAGTGAATTAGATGAGTTTGACAATTGGTTATGGTGAATTTACCTAATTAGGGATGCCCCAATATGTTTTAGAATATGCATTTCAGGTGTGTGGGTAAATTTGGGTATTTCGATGAATTGTGTATTATTACCAAAAATCAATTCTAATTGTAATTTCAGTATAAATGTGATGAGAATTGAGTGTCTATATTTTGCCCATGTTTTAAAGGGAATTTTGAGACACAAGTGAAGTAATGTATTTTAGAATAAAAATAATTCATTAAAATCATTTAGTAAAGATTGAAGAATGTATTATTCATGTTTTTTTTACTCTTGTTTAATTTATTGAAAATGAGTTCACAACGATGCCCTAAGAATTATTTAGGACACCCAAGATGCCACCTTGAGGAGTGATTTGAAAAATAATTTTGAGGGGTGAGTCCTCAAAGAGAATAAAATAAGACACCTTGTGGCCAAAGAGGCTAATAAATGGGGTAATTAGAATAAAGTGAGAGAAAAAATAGAACATAGAGCCATCTACAATTCTTTAGAGGAGAAAAAATAATGCAATGGCAAGCTAACTGGCTAAAAATTCAAATTTAAAGATATATATTTACCCCTAGAGGGTGAAAATGGTGTATATTTACCCCTAGAGGGTGAAAATGGTGTATTTTTACCCTCCCCTATTGATAGTTTTGCTTTGGATTTGGATGAGAGACATAGGAGAAAATGGAATATATTCCACACCAAAGGCATCTTGGTGAGCTAGTGCAAGAGTACTAGGGACCAATGGGAAAGAGAGCATCGGTAGGTACCTTTCATTTTTTTTTAATTTTGCATTCAATGCATTATTACACCATAGAAGTAGAAATTTGAGTACTATCTCCATTTTTGAAATGACAATATCACTGATAAAATTATGGTATCATTGTGGTAAATGACAATATCATAAAAAAATCATTAATATCACCAAAAAGGGTCAAAAATGCTAAAATGGTGAGAATGTTTAATCGGTCAAAATTGTCAAAATAATGACAATGCAAGGAAAATGGTGATATCACCTTGTCAAGCAATGATATCACCCTGATAATTAGTGAGATCACAAAAATTACCAAAGAGGCTTGAGATAATGAGAACACCCTGTTAAACGGTAAATTCTCCTTTGTAAACAATGATATCACCTTGAGGAATGGTGGGATGTTGGGAATGGTGAAAAACTAAGGAACAATGAGAAGGTCCCATGCAATGGTGAGATCACCCTAATAAATGACAATAATTCCCTACTAAATGATAGGGTTGCCAAAAAACTAAAAACACCTAAGTGGAAAAATAAATTAAAAATAGAAAAAGTAGATGGTCTGAATGTGAATGATGAATGTCTAGTTGAGATAGGTAGAATGAATGTGGTTTTAGAAAGGAAATTATGATTAGGTTGTCTAGATAGATCTTGTTGACATAGTGTGATTACATGTGTGTGATTGGCAGGAGTAGGTTTCTATGTTGATCACTCGTGAGTAGCATTTGTGCATGCTACAAAGGCCTGGTATATAGACAGAGGAGTTGTTAACCTTTCTAGAGGAAGATAGACTGAAATACATCATGTAGATACCCTTGATCCATGTAGACATTACCTTTATGTCAGTGTTAGTTGAGTGTTGAAATTTAGAGACTATCACATTCCACCTACCTATAGGAGAGGTGACAATGACCCTAGAGGACATATGACATATAATTTAGATTCCCATCTTGGGTATACAATTAATTGAATGTAGTAGGGGTGATTAACCATCCTAGAGGACTTTATTAGTGTCATTGATATTTCCACAGTTGATAGAGTGGTTTATATTGATTCATTAGAGGATTTGGCCTTCCTGACAGATGTATCACTACCTTTTATCGACTGAGAGGTAATGATTTTTATGGCCATTTTTAGTGGCATATTACTTCCTAAAAAGAGCAACCACTATTTTCACAATGGCCTAATTGGTGTTATATGAGACATGATGGAGTCCACCATATGATTTACCTAGTACCCAATAGTATTAGCCTAGCTATACATATATTTACATATGATGTCATATAGATGGGGGAGGAGCATTATACTTTTCACACTACTCTAGATTTGAACTTGGAAGCACATAATTATAGAGCAGCCAGTGGGTGATCGATGATAATGATAACTTGAGAAGACACTAGTATACAGGTGGTATGTGACATGAGGGGGTCAATGGGGCCATAGAAGAGACATGTAATACTATAGACTAGTTATCAATAAAATGGTGGATGAATACTTTATCTATTAGCCATAAATTCACTTTTATTTTGGATGACTCAAGGATGAAGTGGTGACCAGGTATATGACCACCCCATCTTATATTATAGGGTGTCATGACTTTAAAATTGAGCAATATATACTTGACCACATACAAAGCTAGTTTGGGAAGTAGCAGGACATGCCTGAGGGCTCACTATGTTTTATGTCACATGAGAGATTAGTGAGTGGGATCACCCTATTTTGAGAGCAAAAGTAGTGGCTAACTTTTTGATAATATAGCTAGTGACATTGGGATATTAGGGAGGGGTGGTAGATGGAGTCACTAAGGCTTATGCGGTATGGTGGGCATAATTGAGACTTATACGGCTTACCAGATTGAGGTTGTCATGAGGTGAGAAACTAAGGCCACATTAGAGATAGGTGAGGCTATCACCTCAACAATTACAGGGATAGGGGTTAGGCTAGTTCCAATGGCCATTCCTATATAAATACCATTGTGGTAGGTGCCTTTATAGTAGTTTACACCCACAGCTATAGATTTATCTTTATAGAGCATTAGGAGTAGTAGTGATAACAATAGTGGTAATCACAACATTGGTAGGTCCTCAAAGTAGGATGTTGATATGGGAGAGATCCCTAACCCAGATGTAGAGGAAGGGGATGCATATATGTATGATACACATGTGACCCTTACTATCATATGAGGGACAAGACAAACATTAGGTCAATCAAGGTCTTATCAGTTGGGGATTTCAAATGAGACTTAAGCCATGATAGATAGTTTTGAGAGAGAGATTACATCTAGAGTCACATAGATATCTAGGTTGGAGGGGGATGTGGAAAAGTTACAAAGTTAGTTAGAAGTAGATTAGGGGGAGACCACCAAGTTATAGAGCCTAATTTTTTAACAAGACACAAAGAGCATGACTTTGAGAGGGAAGGTTGCCCACATGATAGTGATATAGGGATAACTCACCCTAAGGGATAATGAGCTATAAATAATGATTATTGAGTGTGAAATGGCTTGAGGAGAGGCATAGAGGCATCTAGTTGATATGCACATGTTCTATGGGGAGTGAGACATGGATAAATAACTAGTTCTTGAGTAAGGGCTATCCAAGGCATTAACAAATATGGCTCAGGACAAGGATGATGTGATTTGGGCAAAGGATGAGATTGGGTAATATATGAACCTATTTAAGACAATAGTTTTGATAGGGCTTAGGGCACCTAGCTTTATAGTGCACATGTTTAGTCAGTAGTCAAGTCACACCTCAAGGTGATGGTGCACATTGGTATCAGAGTGATTGTGGCACAAACTCCAAAGTCACAGGGAGCCATGGGTCCACCATATTGGCCAACACCACACTAGGAATAGGATAAAGTTTTTATCAATCTCCTCTTAGATACAACTAGATCTAGAGCTGATATGTTGATTATAGCTCCATATTTTGTATGTTGGTGATGTATATGTATATCTCAACGTATAGACATTTAGTTTGAGATGTATATAGACATTCATTTTTTATCACCTAATGTACATGAACTCTAATATTCTTTTTGATATATGATAATTTTTGGAGGTACAATCATTGAGAGAGGGGTGACTCAGTGATGCAAGATATTTCAAACTTCAATTTTAATCCTTTCAAACTCTTAATCAATGACCACAAACATTCATAAAGCATATAAGATATTCATAACAATGAATAATAAATATGAGTCAAGATCACACACATAACACAAGATTTACATGGGAAACCCTCTTGGGGAATAAAACCCACTCTCAAGCCTACAAACACATGGACTACTTTTCCTATAAGATGATTACAAACATGAGACCTTTTAGTGAAGCACCCACACAATACCTTATGAAATCAACAACTCCATAACTTTGATTGTAGATCAATCTAAATGGAGTTACAATGGTTAACACCACTCTTTCAACTCATCACACACACTCAAATTTGCTCATACAAGGAATACATATAAACACCCATTTTGGATCACTTTATACTTCTTTTCTCATCCTCAATCTAATATGTAATTTTGTTCATCCACTACTCACACTCTCTCTAATCTCTTTCTTTCGTCTCTATCTTCTACTCTTTCTATTCATTCACATCAAGTCAAAAAACCATTGCCTTGGTCTCCACTCTTTATAGAGTCTTCATGAATAACAACTTCTAGGTCTACCATAATACTTTCCTTAACCCTTAAGACATCTAAAGTGCTAAAACATAGCTCAATACCATCCTCACAGGTCGACCATAGCATCTATGGGTCACACTTAAGTAACTATGCCTTTCAATTAGACCTTAGTAGCCCTTAAAGGTCTCATGGAGACCTATTACCCTTTTAGCACTTCATCAAGAAAATCAAGAATATAATATCACTTTCAAATACATGTGTCCATTCCATATGACCTCTAAGAGATCTTTAGGTGATTACTCTTGCCAAAACACTCTTCTATTAAAGCATAATTTACTCAAATAGTATTTTGTACACAAAAACACCATGAACGAATAAATAGTCAACTTTGAATCTCAATAAATTTGA
Organism: Torreya grandis; assembly: GCA_037957365.1. Classification (NCBI taxonomy): domain Eukaryota; kingdom Viridiplantae; phylum Streptophyta; class Pinopsida; order Cupressales; family Taxaceae; genus Torreya; species Torreya grandis. The sequence goes on from JARHVA010001060.1 coordinate 450,744, forward strand.
CTATAAAAACATTTCAACATTGTAACTAGATTCTCTATATTTACCTTGAAGTCCTCTTTAACTTTTATTTTTACACCACCATGAAATTCATCCTGGATCAAAAGATACAGCTCAAAAACTGTAGACTAGTTTTCCATCATTAATTTGAATATTCAAATTCCAACAGTCATTGTGAAAATGTTAAACATCAGGCACTTTGAACTCATCACTTGCTCTATGGTAACTTTAAACAAATATTCTCCATCGATCTCCTCAAAATTAGCCTAGTCTTTAACCTGTAATTTTTCACCATTGATCGAAGATCCTCATTTCCATAATCATGCCACTTGGTAGCTCTGCATGCCTTTTATGCACATTGACTATTTGACTCAATGCACTCTATCTATCTCTAATTATATGAGCACTCGCATGTCATTAATCTTTTTTTAACTTAACAAGATTGAGACACTTGTCCCTAGTGCGTGAAATCTCAAAAACCTTTGATAATTTGATTGCATGCACACTGTTGATCTCTATCTGACAAGATCACACACTCTATTAGATACTTATTCGATCAGATAAATTGCTCACTGTTAGATATTTTATCTGATTCAACGCTCATTGTATATCTTTAATATCACAAATTTGGCTAAGTATTAAAACTAAGTAAACTTTATCTACGAAGTCAAATTTGCACCTTAATAACTTTTGTCATTCCATGTCCAGACCTAAAATTTGAACCATATGATCTTCTCACATAGGGAAATCCAATCATATATTAATCTTCTCTTGAAACCTTCACACATGTGATATATTATGTCACAAATCTGCTCACTTTGCTTTATCTATCAAGATGACTACTTGAGCTTAGACCTTCATATGACTATTCTGATGAATTATGTTCACTTCCATAAACACTCATAACACCGCATAAGGTCTCTGTAACATGTCCATACCATCAATATCATCTATCAATTGCCTCACTAAGTCAAACACTCTCCAAACCATCAATCTGATCACTTTGTCATTAATGCACTAGTACCACATGCTCTCTTTGACATCAATGACAACTAAACATCAATTAATATGCTCAACAATGATGTCTATTGATTCATGAATATTTGGAACATATTATGGATTAAATCTTGGATAATCATATTGATGTTGAGAGTATTATTTTTAACATTTGATCATGATGTGAAAATGTTTATGACTAGTTGTATATGATTATGTGGAGATTCATGTCCTAATTAGCATAGATGTATCCATATTGTTTAGTTATTTTATTTTGATGGAAAATATGGTGATGTTTCTGATGTTTTTTTGATATATGATGCGAGGATGCATTCTCTTTGTGTGACATTGATATATTAGTCTTGCAAGCACTTGACTATTTATTTTTGAAATAATAATATGCATCATTATTTAGAAACAAATCATGACAATAATGTTTTCCACTTGTGTAGCAATTATTTTAGATGCAAATAATAACAAATCAAGGTCAAGATATGAAAAATCAAGACCTAAGTGTAAAGCATAATGATCTTAACAAAAATAGACCAACAAAGACAAAGATACACATGTGAACAACTTAAGATCTGTTAGGACTTGTTCCAAAGTCTTAACGTTAGGTTAGATTTTTGGTAGGAAATAAAGAATTATTGTAAATGAGGCATGCATCTTTTATAAAGACACCCCCATAAAATAAACTTACTTAGTTTAATTATTAGGTATTTTTTATGTTTTATGTTTATTAATTAGAATTACTTTACGGGTTGTTTTCCCGTATTTAGTTGGTTATAGGATTAGTTTTTTTTACCGATCATTGGTAAAAACTATTTAAATCATGTTTGCATTGTAAAAGGGCTAACGGAGTAAAGGCACCCTTATGTACTTGTTTTTTTGAAATTAATAAAATACTTGTGCACTCGCACTAAGCGGGGACAAGGTTCAATCTATTTTGATTCTGGATTTATCAAGATCAAGATATGGATAATCAAGACCCAAGTGCAAAACATAATGCACCAAACAAAATTAAATGAAATAAATGCAATATGATTATAAATAAATAAACAAGCAATCAAACTAATTAAATGGATAAACAAAGATCATAATAGAAAATAATAAACAAAGAAGTAATCAAACTAAATGTGAATGTGAAAATAAGATGTTACTCCTTGATGATCTTCCCCTAAGTCAAGGGAGTGCTAGATAGGATAGTGTGACAAATTAGAGGAAAATGGTAATAGAGGAATAAGGAAGGGGTGGTTGAGTTGACTTAAGTTGCCCCATGCAACTAAATGTTGCCTACATAGTCCATGTAGACCATCAGGCCAAATGTAGTTCTCCCAGGGATGGGAATGAATAAAATTGATGACAATGACTAGAATGAAATTGATTAAAGAGGAAAATAGGAATGACTCACAAAACAATGAGAGCATGAAGTAGTTGGATCATAAAACATCGAGAGTGTAAATGAGAATAAATGAGAAAATGAAAATGGGAATGATAGTTATTGAGTTGTCTTAGGCTACCCCATGTATCCAAACGTTGCCTACATAGTTCATGTGGACCTTAGGCTGATGTATTTATCCCAAGAAATGGGATTGTAATGAATAGAGAACACTATTGATTGAGGTGACCATTTTAAGAATAAATAATACCCATCCAAGTTATACGCTAACACGTAAGGGAATGGGATAATCCAAAGATGGTGTGAATGATCAATTTTGATTGAATATAATGGAGACATCATGAGTGAGAGAAAAAGGCTTACCAACATTATATTCATATAGTGATACTCATAATATAACTAATAGGGAAAGTCACCATCCAACAAGATGACCAATTGTGCAAATGGTTTTATGGATTTACATCTCTTTTTGGGATTTTTTTATTTTTTAAATGTTTAGGATATTTAGGAATTTCTGAATGGTTTTTGGTTTTTATAAAATAATATACATATAAGAGTATTCAAAAAGTATAATATACATAAGAATATAAATAAATTCACAAGGAACCGTCTAGCAAAGGAAAAATAACCTTAGGTAGAAGCTCAAGCAATAGTTGAATCGACTATAATGGGACAAACTCACAAAATGGTGAGAGCATGAAATTGGTAAAAATTGGTTAAGTATGAAATGACTATTGTTCCACATGAACACCAAAGCACAAAATAAATATCCTTCAACAATAATGAAGGATGTAAAATGAATGCAATGGAATGGGAATGTAGGATCACCAAATAGCTAGAATAAATTATGTGAAGAACTACCAAGCAGGGGAACCATGGCAAAAGCATGTTAATATTCTAAAATTATACTAGAAAGTATGTGTCAATGATGACCAAATCTGAGTTATTTATTGAACATTCTACTAAATCCACCTATAATACTTATAGGTCGTAAGCAAGATAAAGCTAGTAATAAGAGATGAGATAAAGATGAGGCTGGAGTTAAGAATGACAAATAAAAGGAAGGAAAATAAGACACATGAAGGGAATGCCCCAAAGTAGGGGCCCTCATAGATAATTTTATACCAAGTCAATCATGAAAATTCTTGAGATGCATAGTGTTCATGGGCTCATCGAGCTCATATCCTTCTAGTGTAGCTAACATATATGCCCCAAAACCATAATTTACAATGATAATGAAAGGGCCTAGCCAGTTAGGCTCAAACTTCCTTTTATTTTCATGTTATGCATTAGTATATTTATTATTATCTTTTAGGAAAGATCACCCACTTAAAATTTTCTTGGGATTGTGTGTTTTTTCTAACTATGACATAGCCGATTCTAATACACCTTGACATGACTCAACGTGGCTAGTCATTTCTCATCCAAGAGTTCTAATTCTTTCAACTTGTAAACTCTATAATATTCATCATCAGTTATACCTTAAAATTAAATAAGTAGAGAGGGAAACGCAATCTCTATTATAAAATTAGATTTAGAGATAAAAACTAAGGATTAGGGTGTTACACTTGTATGTGTGCAGACATAGGTACGATAAGCCTATAAGGAAAGAAATAATTATAGGTGTTAATCTCAACCAGTTTTTCTAATAATTTTCTTAAGGAATTTTACACTTGTCTTCTTAGAGGCCTCATCTTGGCCATTACTTTGAGGGTAATAAGGTACAAACCACCTATAAGAGGGTTTTCACATCCTTGTTCTTGAATGACTTGCCATTATTAAACATAATGGAAGAGGGAATGTCATAATGAAATATGAGGTGGTTCAAGTTGAATTTTGAAATCTACTTGCATGTTATGTAAGTGAGAGTGATTTCCTTGACTCAGTGAAAAACTCAATAGCATTGAGGATATGCTTGTGGCCATCAGAAGAATTGGGGTTGATTTTACCAATGAGATCAATTCCCCAAGAATAAAATGCCTAAGGAAAAGTAATAGGGTGAAGCACTCGAAAGCGAGTGTGAATTAAGTCACCATGTTTTTTGGAAAGTAAAGTATTGTTTCACATAAGCACATGCATCAGCTTCCATTGTGAGCCAATATTATTATGTCCTAAGGAGTTTCTTAGCAAGGACCATTTTACCTTATCTTAGGCCCCACAAATCCATTCGTGTAGTATTTAAATGCCAATTCAGATTTACCTGAGTTTAAAAATCAAATAAATGTCCCATCACAACCTTTATGATAGATCATACCACCAAGTAAATTATATTAGGATGTATTGTGAATGAAGGATTTATATTGGTTATGTGTTAAGTCAAGAGGGAGAATGAGATCTTGGATATAGGCATATATATATATATATATATATATATATTGGTATTAAGGGGAATCATGACCAATAATATCACATAACATTTCAGTGTCTGGACGACCATAATCTAACATGAGAAGGTTTTCAATAAGAAAATAATATTTATAGGCATTGGAAGATATCTCTATCAAGGATCTAATGGTGTCCATAGCATCATTTGATTTCTTGTTGACCTAAGTATCTACTTAAATTTTAAATATTCAAAGTGTGGCTCGAGATTATCAACCATGCCTTTATAGGGCAAAATTTTCTCATCCTTTGTCTAATATTGGTCTATATCCTCATTAATGATCAATTACAAATCATCATAGATAAGTAATTATTGAATGTTCCACTGTACTGCTAGGTGGAGCCCTGAAACAAGTGCCTCATATTCCAAAATATTATTGGTGCACAGGAAAGCAATCTAGAATGCCTTGGGAATAATATCTCCTTGCGATAATGAATAAAATATGAACCCATGAACCATGAGTCATGAAATAAATTTCAAAGTATAACTTCCATTGTCATGATTCTTCAAGAGTGAATATAGACTCATCTGGTAAATGCATAGTTAGAGTATGCACATATGACAAGGATGCTTCAACAAGTTGATTTGCAAGGACTTGATTTTTAATGGATTTTTTATTAGTGTATTCAATATCAGACTCTTAGGAGAATAATCCATTTATCCATATGACCTATCAATACTTATTTACAAAGGAGATACTTGAGGGGAACAACATTTGCAATAATAATGGTTTTGTTGTTCAACATATAATGACACAACTTATATGATGCAATGACCAATGCAAGGTATGTCTTCTCAATTTGTAAATAGTTGTGTTCATAATAAACCAATGTCTTGCTCAAATAATATATTGTATGTTCATTTCCTTGGTCATCATGTTGGTCCAAGAGTGCCCCTAAGGCATGTTGAGTGGTTGAGGTGTGAAGTAATAGAGGCTTACTCGACATCGACAAGATGGACACTGGTAGGTTTTATAAATAGGGTTTTACTTTATCAATTACCTCTTGATAGTCAACATTCTATTGATAATGGTTTCCTTCTTCAAAATATGAGTGAAAGTATGGCAATGATCAACAAACTATGAAATGAAGCGATGAATAGATTGTATTTTGCCCTGTAAATTGTTAAGTTGTTTCAAATTAGATCAAATTTAATTCTATGGCTGGATCAAATTTAAGTTATTTTGCCTTCACCTTGGTTGGATCAAATTTAATTCTATGGTGGGAAATAATGAAGCCTAAAAATTTCCTAATGTAACTCTAAAGACACATTTATTTGGATTGATGCACACCTTATATTTACTAAGTCTCTCAAAGACCCTCTGTAAATATTCTATATGGGTGGCTTGTTTTTTTGACTTTCCTAGAATGCCATCAATATGATCTTCAACAATATTGGGCATTGTGTCATGGAAGATGATAGTCATGGCATGTTGGTATGTGGAACCAACATTTTACAAGCCAGATGGCATGGATTGATAGAAAAATGTTCCCCACATATTGGTGGATGTTGTTTATGTTTATCATCTAGTGTAATCTTGATCTAGTTGTATCTTGAAAATACATCCATGAGGCAAAAAATTTCATAACATGTTGTTGAATCTATAATAATGTCAATGTTTGGTAATGGAAAATAATATTTTAAACATGCATTATTGATGTCCCTAAAGTCTATTCATAAACTTGTGCCATCCAATTTTTTGTTGATTGGAATAATGTTAGAAATCCATTCTGAGAAATCAATTAGGAAAATGAATCTTGACCCCAATAAATTTTACAATTCCTTTTTGACTAGGATAACAATCTATGAATGCATCATTTGTAATTTTTCTTAATGGGTTTGACATCCAAGTGTACAAAAAGATAGTGTAAAACTTGAGATGGGTCCAACCTCAGAATATATGTATAAGACCATGCAAATATGTCAATAAAATTTCAAAGAATGATAATGATGAAGTCACACTCCTCTGTAGTGAGGGACACACCAAGTTTAACCATATTAGGATCATTTTTTGTGCCAATATTAACCTCTATGATGTCTTCAACTAATAGTGTAGAACCATATTCTAAGAAATTAGATACAAATAAGAACTAATCATCTTCATATAATTGTGGACTATCAAGTCCACCTATGTAAGAAGAATCTAAATCATTCATTTCAGGTAATGACCAATTGAAAAATGTTTCTAGAAAATCTTTAATTAGATGCTCAAATACCATTTGTTCTTATGCACTAATATATGATCCAAAGTTGAGATGTGAACCTATAGGCTTTTGAGCTTCCTGAGGAGAAAGGTGAACTTCCTCATCTACTGGCACCTAAAACAAGTTTTCACCAAGGGACCTATCTTGTTTTTTACTTTTTTCCTAGTCCAAAATCACCTTAGATAGGTTTTCACTAGAGGACCTCAATGTTTGATTTTATTTTTATTTTTACCAAGGAAGTTTACCTACTCTCCAAAATAAGCAATAGTGTCTAATGTGATCTTTAATCCTTATTTGTGATCCCCAATTGGTATATCATATATGAAACCTAGGAATTCTAACATGGCTTATTCATTATAGAATTCATCCAATGGTATGTCATGACCTTGTCGATTAAGTGTTACCTTACCTATCTCTCAAAGGTTGTAAAAAAAAACCCATGTGTAAATTCCTTGATGTAGCCTCCTGAAGCACTAATTGGTCCTATAAGCTATATTTGTATGCATTATAACAAGGTTGTACTTTATATAATGAAGTCACATGTTGGCTTGTAAATTAAAGCATGTTATGTATAAGTAATGGATACTTTACTGAAATAATATTCTATACTAAATATTTTGATTTAAAGTATGGTTGAAAGGTATGGTTTTGCTCGGAATGATCAATGGAAGCCTTGATCAGTCAGTTCAAAATACTAATACATGTCAAGATATGAGCTCATAAAACTAATGGAGAGCCTATGAGAAGCCCTACGAGAGGGGTTATACATGAATGCCTAAGATGGATTCTACAGTGTTCAATGTGGTTGGTGTAGGATGTTGCATCAACCCATAAATGATTGTAATTATGACAACCATAGTAGTATGGTTTGTTGTTGTTGATATCATTATAGGATGAATGACAAAAAAATTATGCATGGCACATAATAAAAAGTGATGAAAATATCACATAATGATATTATTATTGTAATGATGTACATTTTGTGGTAAATATTATAGGGATATGACATATTTTTTTTGGAAAAAATATCGCATTTAAATGTGGAATATGATTTGATTTAGCTATTTTGTGCCAAATCAACTGTCGTTAAAAAAATTACTGATTAGTAGTTAATACTAAAGTAGTCAAGCTATTTTATGTTTTTATAAGAACTACCATAAAATTCTAATGAAATTGATTACATATCCATATTGTGATGAAAAATTGAGCATGAAACTATTGTAGTTTCAGGAATTAGTTTCTAATTTCTAAACTTTTATGGTAATTTAAACCCATGGGGTGTTTAAACAAGGTACTTCTGGAGTAAAAATAAATTATATTTTCACTTTAGCTTCTAAGGCTCCAGGATGATACTTTTTAAGGTAGGGATGATGTCATATACCCCACCCAATCGATAAACTATCAAGGCATATTTATGAATATCATTTCCTGTTGAGATGGTCGGTCATCGATAAATTCTCGATTATGCCTAATTGATTAGGTTGTTTGCACAGAGCAACTTGGTTTTGATGTGATGAACAAGTTAAAATCCTCCACTAAACATGTGGCATGACTTTTAATATTGGTTAGCAAACTTTTTGTAAGTATTTTACGATTTCATGACACTCTTAAAGCATTGGTGTGGTTAATTCATTTTTTATGTAATTATTAATGTACACATTTTATTGTCTAAAGTAATGAAATATGGATATGTGTTATAGTGAGAGTTTGATTTTAATTCTTTCTAATGCCCCATTTTGGCTATTATTTCCTAATAGAAAACTAATTGGATGTCTAGTGTTTCTTTTGAAAGTCATAATATAATCTAATCTCGTGTGTTCATCTTGTCAGAGGCTATGATAAGAGATAAGCAATTATATTTAAATATTGTCCCTAGAATTACACATGGTTTTGATACCTATGTTTGATTGATTAAACCATTGTGCATTTTTCTTCACTAGTGTTTTCACAAGTGTTAAGCTACCATGAGTGCATTTTAATGAAGGACCTAAGTTTGATTTCTTAAAACAAATATATAATATTTGTTTTATAATTAATTGATATTATGAATCAAATAAGGTCAAATTTCCTAAGGATGAATTGTGATCAATCCTAACTAAGAGATCAAGCTAGATATCAAACATAACTAAGAGATCAAGCTAGATATCAGACCTATGACTAAGAGATAACTATCCCCAAAGGATAGAAACAACTATAAATTATCCCCATAATATCTAAGAGATAAATATGTAATATCTCATAATATCTAAAATAACATAAATTAAATATCCACACCTAAATGGGTGGGAATCATAAAATAAAGCACTTAGGTGAATATGAGCTAAGGTAAACAACCTACTCTAATAGAGACTAGGTACACAAAGAAGTTGAGATCATTAGCTAATTTTCTATCAATGAAGTTGTGGGGACTCCCTGTATTGACTAAAACTATCAATTTCTTCTTCTTAATATAACCACCACTTTGAGTGTTTGTGGTGTGCTTATCCCATTTAATCCATATATAGAGATGGTAAGTATTTATTCCTCTTCATAATTTTCATGCTCTTGTTCTATTTTTGGCTCCTCCATAGCTAATTATTATTCCTTAAAAACCTCATTCTAAATATCATTATTATTTTCTCACCATCGGCACACTTATGTCCTCTAGACCATTAACTATCGCAATGCTAACATAGGCCCTTTTCTCTTTTTTCCACCTCCTATTAAGGAGAGAGATTGGTAATTTACCTTAGGTTAAAATATTTGACCATATTTATATCAATAATATTAGTCACATTTTTATCTTGTCATCCCAAAGTTTGACCTTACGTGAATCTCTTGGTAGCAAAGTTTCATTGCTCAATGTGTAGTATGTGTTGCATTGCTTTCCTAATTGTACATGGTTCCAACAAATGAGCATCACATTTAATTAATTCATTTTATCCATTGATTTAAAACTATAGTCTCTAATAAGGTGTTGCTTCTAGAGTCCAGATTACCAATCTCATATGCTTTGCATTATATTCCACTACAAATCCTATTTGTTTCAAATTTGTTAGCTGGGTGAAATAACCTCCCTTCTATGGCTACTCATAGTGGGTTATTGATTCCTTAATAAATTCATCCCAACTAATCACACACTCTTTTTTGTCACTCGTCATCCACTGGTACCATTGATAAGGTTCAAATTCTAGATGTAGTGAGGCTCTAACAACTTTTGCATTCTTTGGTATAATGTGAAGCTTAAAATATTATTCTATGAGACTTATCTAGGAAATTACATCCATACCATCAAAGTTTAATATTTCCATTTTTTTAGGTGTAATTTTGACCTTTAAAAATATTGTCCTATGTTTGTTTTATTATGTCCTATAGGATGGTTTGGTTGTGTACGAGTGACTATAGGATGTGGATTGATTACGGACTTTAATTTAGACATTAGATCATGTTTAAACTTGTCTAAATCCTCATTCAAAAATTTTGTGAATGGGGAAAAAAATTATCCTTGATAAAAGTGATCATTATTTCACATCCCTCATGTATGTTTCTTTGTATTTTACCTAGTGGAAAATAAAGGGAATCATTAGGATCAGTGGTTAAATAAAATGCATTTATTCCAAAAGGCATGGATATTGATTTGGTTTTGTGTCTTGCAATGTATTTCTTCTCAATTCTTGAAGGAAAGTATCTGGAGTGAGTGGTAACCATAAAGAAATAAAACATGTGTTGTATTAGGAGCATATGTTCCACTATTGACCAACTTTGACCAGTGAATTTTAGAATGTCAAATTCCTCAAATCTCAAAATACAAATACATGACCTTGTCTCAAATTTTATGATATTTCTAAAAATATAAACAAATCAAAAAAAATCGTAAAATTGCAGAATGTAGATCATCTTATGAAAAATCATAAACTTGCAATAATTATCACCATAACCCATTTTTTTACCTGTGGACTCCTGGATTGATTCTCCAACTCCACTAAAAAAATGTAGAAAATTTTACCACGGTTAAAGAGATATAGCAGAAAAAAAATCTTTGCCAAAATCAATGCTCTGATACCACATGTTAGGATATTTCCTTATAATAACATAAGAAACATTTAAATATAATCCACTTCAAGGGAGAAACCTCAAATAATCAAAGTAAATGAGGAAAATAATTCAATAATGAAACTTATGATGATTATGGGGAGCCATGTTTAACCATATATACCCATAATTGGGAAGAGTCACACCCATAATTGGGAAGGGTCACACCCATTCATTCCAATTATGTCCATCTAACTAAATATTAAGAATTAATAAATGAAAGATAAATGTTATTCTCTCCATTAAAAACCTTAGTACGCATAATGTTAGGGTGTAATAGCTATATTATTCAATGATTACATCTTGATACACATGATACCATTAAACTATTATTTTGAGATGAGTGACTTTCAGGATACAATTCCCTTACCTCGAAAGGGGGCATTTCAATGGGCCTTTCATAAATGAGATAAACCTCTTCAAGAAAAAATAAGTTTTAGATATAGAACACAATTTTAAAGAATGTGAAAAGGTTCAAAATTCAATCATTGGTATATAATACGGGGGCATATGTCACACATACACACTCACATTATAGGAACAAAGTACATATTCATATAATTTTGTGTACATGATATAGATTCATGCACAAGCTTTAAACAAAAATTAAAAAAAATAATATGTATTTTTTTACAAATTTTGCATTTATCATGATGGGGCCATGATAAAAATTCATACACGCTACTATTTTCCAAAATCAAAGGACATGATACAAATTTATGCCATGATGTCAATACTACTTACTATATATGGACATGATAGAAGCATGGATGTTATCCATTATATATTGACCATGAATTTAGGAACCAAGGAACAAAGTGCAATTGAACTTACAAGTCTTCTATAATGATTGATTGAGCTAAAGTGTATAATGCATAACTTAGAGGTCTAATGCCCTCTAGCATTATTGACTATGAATCCATTATGGATTCCAACCTATTTCACATCTTGGGGTTACAAATACCAACAAAATAATTTGAGGTTTCTACATCCCTCAATGGTTTTTATCTTCTATTCAATTTTAATTCAAATTGAGGTTTGATCACCCTTAATTTTTCTATTGGTTCAGCTAAGGAACTAACATCTCCAAGTGCTTCATGGGAAACACCAATTTTCCAATGCTTCAATCTTTTCACATTGGTTGCACACATACATGTGTACTACTTCCTTGTTATTTTCAATATTTTCAAATTAAAGTTACATACATGTGTACTACTTCCTTATTCTTTTTAATATTTTTAATTTCACATGAGTATTAACTACTTTAACATCATAATAATATTTTACATGAAACCCATTACATGATTGGAGCTTTATCCCAAAGGAAAAGTGTGTTGTACACACTCAAGTATATATTTTATTTTACACTAGTAATTAAATTTATAGACTAAATGGGGGGGGGGATACAGTCACTAAAATTTGGTTATGAATACTTGATATTGTCAGTTTTGGCCTACTTTCACATTAATTGACTCGAGCACTTAATTTGGACCTATTTGGCCACCTCACTCTATCATAATCACTTATACGAACCTATCCATTTCTAAGTTGTTATCTTATGCCTATAAAAAGATTTTAAATTTATAAAAATCCCTCTAAGCATCTATATGGATGTCCCAAATCCCAAAATTCACACTTTTCCTTGTAGGATAGGATCGACCAATAAGGGGCAATAATGGCAATAAGTTTTGAACCCTATGAGGCTAAATTATCCTTCACCTAGTAATGGTCATTTCTCAAATTTAGACCGTCCATCCCTTATAGGTTGATCCATAATTTTAGGATAGGTAACATGAGGTTTTCCTCTTTTTGATTACTATGAAGGCATATCTAAGTCACATATTCTATCACTTGGCAATTTTAATATTGAGACACACTTACACTTTTGCACACTAAGCAAAAATTCCTTATTCTTTCCAAATCTTATTCTAATCATTTAAATCAATCTTTATCCAAATCAAGAGCTTATTTTATGCAAAACAAATTAAAGCATTATCAAGTATTCAAGTCATATCAAGATGCACACATGTATTTGAAGAAATACAATTACACAAAACACTTTAAGTAGGAGAACTACATGAGATTGATTTCCTTATTTGGAGTATTAGATACATAGGCAATGATCAATCATCGTGGGGGATAATTGGGGTTAGGTCAGTGTAATGTCCCTTTAAGGATAAAAATAGAACCAAAGGGGTTTGCCAACAAACCCTAACATAAACACATGAAATTTTAATTTTTTTATTCAAACCCTAAGCAAATAAAAATTTCAAAATTATAGAAATTCAAATTTAGGGCACAAATTCCACATTTTATTATTAGAAATACTTGCCAAAAATTTTAAATATTATAATATAATATAGGACCTTTAAAACTAAATTTATTGATCAAGTAAATGTCTGGAAAAATTCAACAAAAATACCACCTCAATGTATAAGCCCTTAAACAACAAATTTGGCTTTGTTTCACCTCACAAATGTCACATTCAAACCCCAAGAGGTGTCACTACCCACAGAAATCAATTTACTACCTTTTAGGGTTTTCAAACCTAGTTGTCGCCCTCTATATTGTTGTGTTTTTCCTCTTTAATGCCCTAGACTACCTTTTTGAACCTTAAAATGGTTTTTAGATACTTAAAACGAAGCAGTTCTACCCTCTTCAACCCTTGAAATGAGGCTACCCATATAAAGGTGAGGGTTTTCGTCCTTACTCTAGTCTTCTAATGAAGGTTTTCATCTTCAATAGGTGAAGTCAAGTAAATCATGCCCAAACTTATGATTTCAATTGATAAAAATAACATGATCCTTTAAAATGAACCTCCTTTCCCTTTTTACATCCTTTACGTCTAAAATACTTTCTAAATTAAGGATCGACTTATATCAAATTAGATAAGTCCCCTTTATTATAATTTAATTGAGAAAGTTGTTGCTAACATTTTACTTTTTGGTAGCTAAGACATAATATTATTTTAATTTAAGTATTTAATTTGTTTTATTATTTTAATAATATTATTATTCTAATCTTGAAAAAGGGGACATTACAGTTTGCCCTTATTAAATTTTATTGCCCTCAAGTAAATGCAAGCTCCATTCTTCACTTATTGTACCCTTCCACAAATACCAAGATTCCCAATCAACCTCATGGATTTTGTAGAGTGTGGACAAACTTCAACCACCTCTTCCACCCTTGCTACAACAACATACTCTTCAACTTTTTCTTAGGTTAAAAACAAACTCAGTTGCTCCCACTCATGTTTGTCACGTGCCATGATCATTGTATTTTCCTTGGACATGTGAAAACTATGTACTCTTTGACTCATAAGAGTCTCTTTATCAACACTCATATGGTTTGTTCTTATTTTTAAACCTACACATAGAACAAACATGTCAATGAAATCAAGAGATCCATGTACCAAGCCTTCAACCACTTCATCATGCCCCATATGCATGTTGTTCAACTATCCTCCAATGTTGTTATGAAAATTAGTCAATGCCTAATTCTTAAGAAGTTTGAAGGATGATGCATGCTCCTCCACTTTGAGGTATTCATATTCAATAATTGAAGCCCTTCTCACCTTGGTTCCATCCATATTTTGTTGACACATACATGAAGCATTTTCCTGGTTCTTTCCAAGGTCATAAACACCATCAACTATCTTCTTATTGATTATTGTTATGGACATACATGAAGCATTTTCCTGGTTCTTTCCAAGGTCATAAACACCATCAACTATCTTCTTATTGATTGTTGTTCTAGAAATTCTAGCAAGCTGAACATCAATATTATCATCCAAAAATTGGGCTTTGACCATAGAATCCTCTTCCCAATCTTATAATTTTGTCTTTCCTTCTTCCTTGGGCTCTTTTGTAGGGTTTTGGAATTCAGACCTTAACTTTTTTGTTTTTTTTCTTCTACCCAAACATTTTGTACATATGAATCTATATCTTTTCCTTTAGAGGGTTGTCTATTTTCAATTACACGGTGGATTCCTCTATGGGAATTTGATTTTTTGTGGTGATGAAGTATTCATCATTTTCCTTCTTCTAAGGGAGACTTTGGAGGTCTATGGCTTAACCTTATAAACTTTATACATGCCTTAGGACCCATTGTCCTTAGTTCTTTTTGAGATTATTTCATAGCTTGTAACAACCTTTCCATGGCTTCCTATGTTATCTTCATCTTTCTATCACTACCCTGCATGAAAAAGAGTTTACAAACAACTCGCTACCCATAGCTAGCCATAAAATGGTTTTGATACCACTATAATGTCATTTTTAGGGTAGAAATAAAATCAAAGGGATTTGCCAACTAATCCTAACATGAACACATATAATTTTAATTTTGTAATTCAAAACCTAGGCAAATAAAAAATTAAAAATTTTGGAACTTCATATTTAGGGCATAAATTCCATATTTTATTATTAAAAATATTTTCCAAAATTTATAAATATTACAACAGAACATAGAACCTTCAAATCTAAATTTATTAATTGAGTGAATTGGTGGAAAAATTCAAAAAAAATACCAGATCAATGTACAAGCCCTTAAACAACAAATTTGGCTTTGTTTTGCCTCACAAATGGCACTTTCAAACCCCAAGATGGCTCACTACCCACATAAATCAATTTGTTGCCTACTATGGTTTTAAAACCCAGATGCTTCCCTCTATACTACTACACCACTCCTCCTTGATTCCCTAAACTATCATGTTGAACTTGAAAATGGTGTTTAGACACTTCCAACAAACCAATTCTACCCTCTGTAACCCATGAAATGAGGTTGCCCAGCTAAAGGTAAGGGTTTCCATCCTTACTCTAGTCTTCCAATTAAGGTTTTCATATTCAATGGATGAAGTTAGGCAAATCATGCCCAAACTTATGATTTCAATTGATAAAAATAACATGGTCCTTCAAAATGAACTTCCTTCCCCTTTTTATATCATTTCTCTCCAAAACACTTTCTAAATTAAGGACCGACTTTTATCAAATTAGAGAAGTCCCATTTCTTTATTATAATTCAATTTAGAAATAATTTGTCACCAACATGTTATTTTTTGGAAACTAAGACATATTATTATTTTACTTTGACTATTTAAAAATATATTTTATTTTAATAATAATATTATTCTAATCTCAAAAAAGGGGACATTATAGTCAACCCATTACACTCCCCCTTTTCTATTTGCAAGTTTTCATCTATTGCAAGCCCAATTAGGGTCTTGTCTTTTAAGAAGTTATTTATAGGTCATTCACATACATTCAAAGGTCAATTTTTCGCATATAAGCATGTTTTAAGTAACCAAAAATAACCATGCCCTATTTTACCTATTTTTTGGTAAGGACAAAATTAACCAGTAAAAGATAGTAGTGCCAGTGGATCCTATCCCCTTTTGGACATTCATGTTCCTCAACAGTTACACTTCTAGTTTATGTAGCACTTTCCCTATTAGTCTCTATTGATTAGTTCCAACAATTGTTCAATTTCACACAGTCAAATCACAAACAACAAACAACTAAGTATTTTTTTTCATAGTTAGTCTTCTTTCATTCAACTGTGCTTTCATGATTTAATTACTTTGCTTCCATTTTGCTTATCACAAGTTATTTTACAACACTTGATTTATTTTAAATCAATTTATCTTAATTAGGGTTAATATACCCTTTAATTCTAGATTCTAATAAAATAGTGACACATCATTGAAAGTTCATTCCTTAAGAACTTGTGATCCGTCTATCTCATTTACTAACATAATAATATGTCATGGCATTGAAAGAGTCACTAGTGTGTCAAGTGGCTAGCAAGTGTAGCACGTGAAAAAACTCCTTGATAACCTTTTATTCACATTTTTTTTTAAATATATAAACTTCCTCAAAAATCTCCTCTACCAATGAAGGAGGTTTTTGAGACGTTTCTTTGTAAAAAAACACTAAAACCCTCCTCAATAGGGCTATAACATACTAGTGGTTTTGGAAAAATGTTTGGTCCCATATACAAGATTTTTCTAATATCCTTTCCTCAATGGTATTTAAATTTTAATCTTCTTCCATGGGATCATGTGGTTGGTTCTCCAATGAATCTTTGAGGATATGTTCCTTTATCACATCTTTAGGGGATTCTATTCTATTTGTAGATAATTTTAAGAGGAAATAAATCTCCTTGTGTTTTTTAAACCTAATTTTGATTAAGGAATCCTACTTGGGTACATAGGGTTAAGGATATAGAAATGACAAGGCATAAAGGCAAATATTAGATCTGCAGTGGGCTAATTAATGTGTTAAACTCAGATGTATTATATGTTGAATTTATTAAATTGAGATAAGCTATTAATGGAAAGTAAAACTATGATAGATATATAAATGACATAAAATAGATTACTTAGTTGGTTCTAATGCTAATGTAGTTTTAGATTTGGTATAGGTAAAAATAAAGTAGGAAGATAATTATGAATCAATTATCAAATTTTGGTTCAGCTAAGGAACTAACACCTCCAAGTGCTTCAAGGTAAACACCAATTCTCCAATGCTTCAATCATTTTTACATTGGTTTCACACATATATGTGTACTAATTCCTTGTTCTTTTCAATCTTTTCAAATTAAAGTTACATTTTAATTTTCAATGTCACACAAGTATTAATAATTTTAGCATCACTGTAGGATTTTCCATGAAACACCTTACATGATTGGAACTTTATCCCAAAATAAAAGTGTGATGTACACACTCAAGTATATCTTTCATTTTACTCTAGTAATTTCATTTCTAGCCTAAAGGTGGGGGGATTGTAGTCACTCAAATTTGGTCATGAATACTTGATAATGTTAGTTTTGGCCCACTTTCACTTTAATTGACTCGAGCACTTAATTTGAACCTATTTTTCCACCTCACTCTATCATAATCATCTATATGAACCTATCCATTTATAAGTTTTTATCTTACACCTACAAAAATGTTCTAAATTTCTAAAAATACCTCTAAGCATCTATGTGAATGTCCCAAATCTCAAAATTCACACATTTTACTATAGGACAAGATCAACCAATAAGGGGCAATACTGGTAGTAAGTTTTGAATCCTATGGATCAAACTTGTCTTTCACCTAATAATGGCCATTTCTCAAAGTTATACTATCCCTTGCAAGCTGGTCCATAATTTTAGGATAGGTAGCATGAGGTTTTCCCCTTCTAGATTACTATAAAGGCACATCTAAGTCACATATTCCATCACTTGGGACACACTTACACTTTTTCACACTAAGCAAAACTTCCTTATTCTTTCCAAATCTGGTTCTAATCATTGGAATTAATCTTTATCCAAGTTAAGAACTTGTTTTATCCAATCCAAAACAAAGCATTATTAAGTATTCAAGTCATATCTAGATGTGTACATGTAGTTGAAAGAGTACAATTGCACAAAATACTTTAAATGGGAGAACTACGTGGGTTTTATTTCCCTCTTTGGAGTAGTAGGTACATAGGCAATGATCAATCATTATGGGGTGTGATTGGGGTTAAGTCAGCGTAATGTCCCTTTTAGGCTAGAATTAGAACCAAAGAGGTTTGCTAACAAACCCTAACATAAACACATGAAATTTTTATTTTTTGATTCAAACCCTAAGAAAATAAAAAAATTAGAATTATGGAAATTTAGATTCAAGGGACAAATTCCATATTTTGTTATTAAAAATACTTGATGAAATTTATAAATATTAAAAAGAATATAGGACCTTCAACTAAATTTTTTAATCAAGTGAATGGCTGCCCTTAAATAATATATTTGGTTTTGTTTCACCTCAAAAATGGCACATTCAAACCCCAAGTGGTGTCGCTGCCCACACAAATCAATTTTCTATCTTTTATGGTTTTTAAACCCTGTTGTTGCCTTCTATATTATTGTGCCACTCCCCCTTGATGCCCTAGACTACCATGTTGAACCTAAAAATGGTGTTTAGACACTTCAAACAAACCAATTTTTTCCTTTTGTGACCCCTAAAATGAGGTTTCCCAACTAAAGGTAAGAGTTTTCATCTTTACTCCAGTCTTCCAATGAAGGTTTTCATCTTCAATAGATGAAGTCAAGCAAATCATGCCCAAACTTATGATTTCAATTGACAAAAATAACATGATCCTTCAAAATGAACCTCCTTCCCCTTTTTATATCCATTCCCTCCAAAATATTTTCTAAATTAAGGAATGACTTATGTTAAATTAGAGAAGTCCCCTTTCTTTATTATAATTCAATTTAAAAAGAGGTTGTCACTGACATGTTATTTTTTGGCAGCTATGCCATAATATTATTTTACTTTAAGTATTTAAAAATGTTTTTTTTTATTTTGATAATAATATTATTCTAATCTCAAAAAAGGGAACATTATAGTCTACCCTTCCTAAATTTGCTTGCCTTCAAGCAAATGTAAGCTCCATTCTTCACTCCTTTTACCCTTCCACAAATACCAAGATTTCAAATCAACCTCAAGGATTATTCAAAGTGTGGACAAACTTCAAAAACCTCTTCCACCCTTGCTACAACAACATACTCTTAAACATTTTATTGGGTTGAAAACAAATTCAACTTCTCCCACTCATGTTTGTCACGTGCCATGATTATTGTACTTTCCTTAGACATGTGCAAACTATGCACTCTTTGACTCATAAAAATCTCTTTATCAACACTCATATGGGTTGTTCCTAATTTTAAACTTGCACATGGAATAAACATGTCAATAAAATCAAGAGCTCTATGAAACACTCCTTCAAGTACTTCATCATGCCTCATACGCATGTTGTTCAACTCTCCTCCAATGATGTTATGAAAATCAGTCAATGGCTCATCATTAGGAAGTTTGAAGGATGGTGCATGCTCCTCCACTTTGAGGTCTTCATATTCAACAAGTGAATCCATGCCTACCTTGGTTCCATCCATATTTTTTTGACACATTCATGGAACATTTTCCTAGTTCTTGCCAAGGTCACGAACACCATCAACTATCTTCTTATTGATTATTGTTCTAGAAATTTCAGCAAGCTGAACATCAACATTATCATCCAACAATTGGGCTTTAACCATAGAATTCTCTCCCCAATATGTTAATTTCATCTTTCCTTATTCCTTGGGCTCCTTTGTAGGGTTTTGGAATTCATATCTTGACTTTTCTATTTTCTTTTCTTCTACCCAAACATTTTGTACATTTGAATCCATATCTTTCCCTTTGGAGGGCTCTTTGTTTTCAATTTGCATGGTGGACTCCTCTATGGGTAGCTTGATCTTTTGTGGTGATAAAGTATTCATCACTTTTGCTAGTCCTTTTATTTATTCTAAGATAGACTCTAGAGATCTATGACTTAACCTTACAAACTTCATCCATGCCTTGGGACACATTTCCCTTAGTTTTTTTCTGAGATTCTTGCATAATTTACAATAACTCTTCCATGGCCTACACGAAGAAGAGTTTACAAATAAATTACAACCCATAGTTGGACAGGAAATGGATTTGATACCATTATAATGTCCCTTTTAGGGTATAAATAGAACCAAAGGGGTTTGCCAACAAACCCTAACATAAATACATGCAATTATAATTTTTTGATTCAAAACCTAAACATATAAAAAATTTAGAATTCTATAAATTTAGATTATGGGCAAAAATTCCATATTTTATTATTAAAAATATTTTCCAAATTTATAAATATTACAATAGAATATAAAACCTTCAAAATTGAGTTTATTGATCAAGTGAATGGCTAGAAAAATTCAATAAAAATACCAACTCAATGTACAATCCCTATTTACCAAATTTGACTTTTAGGTCAAATTAGGCCACCCCTAGGTAAAAAATTGGTATTTATATGTTTTAATGGGTCTAACATTATGTCACATGGTGTTTTATAAGTTAATTAATGTCATTTAATGTTGTACTAGCCTTGATCCTTAGTCATTTAAGCCCTTTTAGTCATTTTGAGGTCAAAAAATGTGCATTTAATTACTTGTGCAAATTTATTAGGAAGTGTGAAGATTCTAAGAGATGATCTCACATTAAATGTGTCTAAAGAGGTCTTAATCAACTGACATAACTTAAAGGTGGTAGGTTCTTCAGAAGAAAAGGTAGTTTTCTTGAGTAAAAAGGAGAGTTTGACACTTGTACGGATCAATTAGAAGTGTGCCACATGGGAGAAGGTTTTAATATGACTCTTCAGCTCTTTTAGATCCATATTAGTACTTGACATATCCTAGAAGTGACATTGTTGGCATAAAACCATTCTACTCCCTTTTCACCCTTCTTGGTAAGTAAAAGTAGTCTTTAAGTTTGTACTTGGTATGCCCAGAAGAGGAGGTTTCAAATGAAACACTATTGGGAGGTTTAATTACACTTAGATACCTTCATTTTCATATAAATATTTTGAATAATGGTGTCCTGTGCTTCATGAACCATCCTCATGAAGTTGATTGTACTTTTTTGCTTGCTATTTCATGCACCCTATAGGTTTTGTCTTGGTTTGAGCAATTATGTACAATCCAGTTGTTGATTTTGATGCCAAAATATGTTGACCTCCTCCTTAAATTATTACCATACTTGGTTTCAAGTTTCATGAATTTTTTATATGTTTGTCATCTTAGGTTACAGGAAGGAACACTTTTCTATGTAACAGGCAATTTTTACACCATTTGAAGGGTTTTCTTATTTTGATGGTGGTCTTAGAGGGTGAATATGTTTTGGTTTACATGCTTCCATGTTATCTTGGTTACTTTCACCTCTCAATCTTTTTTCCCAAGGCAAATCTTCATGAAATCATAGTCATGCAAGAAAATATAGTCAGGTAGCCATTAATGTGTATTTACAGGTGTCCTCATGAGGAATTACATGTGAGAAAGAGGTTTAGTAATGATTTGAGGTATTTGAAGTTAAGAGGCATCCGTTTGAGACCTTGGTGAAATCCTAAAATTGACCATAAGCATGTGAATCCACTCACTACTCATAATGTTGCATTTTTTGCCTGCATACCTTTCAAGGTGCACTTATAGGGGTTTCCATGATGGTGTCATGCTATGATGAGAGATTTAGTAGTGGTGTCAATCCTTATTAAGCATAATTAGTCCATTTAAAATTATTTAGCGAGACCTTGGACCACTAAAGTCAAATGATAATGCATATTGTTCATTCCATGACCACTACCTAAGCTAAATCTATTTGTACTGTATAATGACCACCTACAAGTGGTACCACAGAGGGAAAGGGAACCATTTTGAGGTGTCTTAATTGATGTTTAAACTCTCCTTCAGGTCCTATCATGAATCAAACCTCATGATAGACACATTTGAAGAGGTATAATGGCAAATGGAAGGATAGACTACCTTTAAAGATGAAGTGACTGAGTTTTGGGATTTAGTCCTTGAAAATGCAAAATAGAGGTCCATGGAAATTTCATAAATAGCATATGACACAGTTTAAAGAGCCTCTGATAAATCCTAATAAGAATGACTTATAGTATCTATATAGAGCAAAAGCTATGTAAAGATTTAAGGGAAGATGACTAATATAGGTCAGTTGTTGAAAGGCTTAAAATTGCCAACTTATGCACTAATTTTAGTTAGTGTTATTTATAGGAATGTGACCCAAAGGAGATTTTGACTTCCCTAGGTTGAAAACTAAAACTTGCCAACATATGTGAATGATTTCAAATGATTGAGTAAGATATTTGACTTCAATAGTGTCCCAACAGAGGATTGAGGAGCAAGGTGATAGATCTTATACACACTTACAGGTGTGTTTAACCATAAAATAGGCATCTACAGCTAGGAAAGTAGTTGGTGACTTAGGCAGGGTATTTGGATGATGTTTTAGCCCATCTAACATGAAAAGTATAGATATGATAGGTGAATGATCAAGCTTTAAGGAGGGTTCACAAACATCACATCCAAATTCTAATTAGAAATATCCACCTATAGGATCTTATTGTTCAAACACAGTTGACTTTTTTTTATTGTGTCATATAGTGAGCAGGTTTGAGGTTCAAGGTGATTGAAAACAACTAGGAAAAGTGAACAAGTAGGTTCAAGTAATTATTAAATGATCTTGGAAGATCTATATGGGTCCTATGCACTTTATCCAAGCCTAAACCAAGCATCAACCACCTACAAGAATAAAAAGGCAGGGTTTCACAATCAAGGGAGAAAGAACTCAGTTTGTGAGCCCAAGGGACATGTGGGGTATAAAGAAGTTTGAGTGATGAAACAACATATGATCACCCTATTCAAATCCATTATAACCTTAATGAGATCTAAATAATGATCATGATAGCCTATATGGACCAATTAGGACCCTATGAGCACCTACAACCATTGTAGTTGATTGTTACAGATAGTAAGTTGAGAAGAGGTCCTAAATAATGATCTAGGGTCATCCAAAGTGAACACATGGTTATAAATTATGTACGAATGATATTATAATATATGAGTAACTCCTATGAATTATTTACAAGTTCAAATCAAGGATGAATACCTACAGTCATGGTGTTAGGAAGCAGGACATAGTGAGGGTAATACAAGCAGTCTAGACCAATCAAGGAGCATAAAGAAGCATATAGATCATGAGAGTAATGAATTGGTTAGAAAACCCTAGTTGATTTTTTTAAATATTTTATACACTCTCATAAATTTTAAAACAAGTATACAAATCCCCTTTTAAATGCAATACATAGTTTCCATAAAGAACCCTGCACACAGTGTTTCCTCATACAGTCTGTTTGGGGTTTTTAGGAGTTGGAAGGGTAAGAGGCCTAATAAAAGGTAAAAATTTTTTGAAAATAATCATTCACACTTAAACCTTTGAAAATTTTAAATTATTTGAGAAATTAGGGGAAGTACCCTCTGTTTTGTATCAGATAGAGGGTACTTCCCTTCAAGCATAAACTGGTAGGTTAAGGAAAGTGTATAAGGGGATGAGACAAAAATTTGTTTAGACCTTGAGGAGAGGTATATAAAGTTTTAGGACACATGAAAAATCATGTAAAACACCTAATATGAGTATGGAACCAATAAATATGGCCTAGATGGCTAAGTTTATAGTCAGCCCTACTAGGCAGGTTTTGGCCTAGTGCCCAAATAAAGGGTCACTCACACTTCTATCCCTAATTATGATTTATAACTTATTGAAACATGTTCATGAGGAAAAAATAGACATGTTAAATCTCTTGTGATGCAAATAAAACATTAGTAAATACATTTTGAGCTTCAAGGACACTTAGGCCTATTTGACATGGTTAGGTCTAGTTTTCAAATGCAAGGTCAAATTCAATTATAGCCTTAGATATGCATTTAAACCTATTAGATAATATTTTTTGGGTTAATAAAGAGGTAATTAATTCATTTAAAGGAAAATAAACCATAAAGAAGTCCTTTTTTATCCCAAAACCAACTTAGACCTGCAAGGAACAAGGAAAGGAGCTTGATAGGGAAAGTTTGAATGCTCATACCTCTTTTGATGATATGCATGGGAATATGAGAAGTTAAGAGGTATTGATGAGGTTATTTAAATATTAATTTGTGGAATTTGTAGGTAGTTTCAATGTTAGAACTTTATGAATGAACATTAAGAGGTCAAAAAGGCCTAAAACCCTTGCAAACCCTTCCTAGTGACCTGATGGAGAAAATGGAGTTGGATAGATGATAAAATCGAATATTTTGCTCATGAAAGTTATTTTACATTGAATAGGACTCACTTATTCTCCCTCCCATACTTTTTTTTTGTATGAACTTGTATGAATAAGGTACAAAACAAGATTTTATTGATAATTTTATGTATTGTGCAAGCTACATGAGGAGTCTGAAGATGAAACTAAGTCTGGAGGGAATATTAAGACTTTTAATAAATCTTTATGGTCATTTAATTTAAATTAATAACTCCTAAGTGTCCAAACCAAGTGCTTCATCTCAGCCAATCAAACCTAACATATTGGACAAGCTACTGAGAAGGGTGGAAAACTTCAAGTGGGGTGGTTTTAAGGTGTCAGTCATGCCTCCAAGGCCATGGAGGGTCTTTAAAATTGTCATATACTCCATCCCATAGATTTTAATGAGAAAATAAATCTAAATTTGAAGACAAGTGTCCAGGGTGCATGAAGGAGGAGTGTTTTGGACTGCAGATGATGATGGCTCACTTCCAGATGACCAAACCTATAATCAATGCATGGAGAAGCATGTCTGAGAGCCTTCCCCTTCATTTAAATCATTGGAACTATTCCTATTTAGTTATGGGGTGTTTAATATGCTCAAATCTTGAAGGCCATTTTTTGAGCCAATTAAGAGGGTTTTATGCCACTTTGCAAGCATTTGATGACTAGGATGGACACTTGTGCTTCCTGACCTTGCATGATTCAACCCATATCCTCTAATCATGCACAAGTAAATAATTATCTCAGCTTGAAAAATGTCCTTATGACCCTTGGACTTCTCTTTTATCCTCTCTCTCAAGTTCTATAAGAACTAGCCATTTTGGCCATTGTAACTTAAGCTCCACCTGAGTATTGCAAAGCCCTACTCATTTTCATACCAGTTGATCAATAACAATACTAATTTTTACCTTTTCATGACTTTTCATTAATGTGTTTTACTTGAACTTTGGATCTGTCTTAGTGAAGACTATAGATTTCTTATCATGTTGTCTTATTCTTGCATCCTATTTGAAGTTAGAAAGCTTCTTCTTGTAGGGCATGTGAAGTTTTCTAATAAATGTCAAGGATTAAGTGAGTTAGTATTTTCATTAGTTCCATTTAAGGCCTTTTTATCTATAACATCACAATGTAACATTGATGTGAGAAGATGTAGATTGAAGGACTGTATGTTCAGTTTGTCACTTGATTTCATGTATAACATGCAATTGGTTGGAAGTCATCAATCTATTTGGTGTACAACCTCCCTTAGGATAGTTTTTCTTAGTTATCTCTCTCCCTTTTCAACCCCAAATTTAGGTGTAGTTGCGATCCAAAGTGGTACATCAAGGGAGCTAACCCTTGTAGACACCTAAAATTGGCCACCGATAACCTTCATCTAGGATTTTGACCAATTTATACCAAAGTGCACAATTTAGCTAAAAACACTAAAATGCATTAAAAGAGTTGAAATTTTTATATTCAAGTGCCAATTTTTTCTAGAGTATCATTAAATGGGATAATGCAATTTATGAAGTAGCTAACTTTGATTAGATCATTTCAAGTCAAAATGACATTTTCGCACCTATGTGCTCTAGATTGCTCTTTTCTATCAAATTTATTGTACAAGACATGTGCCTTTTTTCTTTTGCATTGGCAACATCCTAAATGGGATAATGGTTCCAACACATCTAACATCGACTTCTAATCTAGTCAAATTTTAAGCCAATAATATGACATTTGGACTAATTTGATTAATTTGTGCACAAATTACCAAGATGTTGAATCAAAGTTGACTAATCATGTTTAAGGCTAATTAAACCAAATCAAGAGCTTAAGTTAATTTTCTATGGAATTTTTTGAATATTTATTTTTAGAAATTGATATTGAATATTTACATCATCAAATGACATCATTTCTTGGAAAGACATCCCTAGGCCATAAATGCATAAAATATCTCATCAAGCCACCCCATACCTCATTAAGACCCTCCCATGCCTCATCAATGCCTCCCATTCCTCTTAGATGCCCCTTCTTCTCAAAAATTTATGGAGCATATTTATGAATTTAATTACATAATTTGAATTAATTCATGGCTACACATCTCAATCTTGAGATAGATGGTCATGATTGATCCTAAACCACTTCAAAAATCTATAAATAAAAGATCCATGAACATGAATTTTAAGCTTGGATAATGCAAAGTTATAATGTACAAATAATTCCAAAAGCCATTGAAATTAGTGTTATAATGTCAAATTATTGAGCCAAGCTAAAGTTAAAACCATCACAAATTTGTCAAGGAGAATTGGAGATAGCCAAGCCTCCTTTGATAGTGACTCATTGAGCACAAGCTGATCAAGCCACTTCAACAAGCTATTTAGAGCATCCAAAGAAGGTGAAGGATTTATTTGTCTTTGCATTCTAGTTGTGTTTCTCATTTGGTTTTTTTAATATGTTCCCCCTTGAGATAGGATTAGGATGTTAGCTTAGTGCTTTCTTTGTTTGAATTTGATTTCATTTACTAACACCATACTAATCTCCCCCTATTTCAATCTTATGTTCATAAATGGCATGCTCGGTGAGACCTAGCCTCACAAATTTTATCAAATTATACCTACAAACAACATACTAACCATTGTCATGTAGGATATTAAAGTGTGAAGGCAAACAAGATAAAAATTTGAGCAAAAATCAATTTTTTCTAAGCCACAATTTTGTTCTCGAGACTATGTAACTTAACTCACCTATCCAACCCAAATCATTTGTCCAACCCAACTCACCTATCAACCCAACTTGCTTGTCAACCCAACTCGATTGCCAACCCAACTCGCCTGTTAACACAACTCACCTATCAACCCAACTCACCTATCAACCCAACTCGTATGTCAACCCAACTCAACTATCAACCCAACTCACCTATCAATCTAACTCGATTGTCAACCCAAGTTGACTATCAACCCAAGAGCTCATTTTTCAAAAGTCCTTGTCTCATCCTCTAAAGTGCTTTAAAGCAGGTAGTCCTAATCTTTTTTCTATAGGTTGAAAGGATGGTTTGGAAGTTAATTTGGGTGTTTTAATTAATCTTACACTTTAATTTTGAGTTTTAAAAAGAACTTGGTATAAATAATGCACACTTCAAGTTTGGTGCCTAAAATGAATCTTTAGCATGCTAAGTCTTGAACACTTCAAACTTTGGGTTTAAAATGAACGTAGGTGCTTATTGTTTCATTTAGTATTTTTTGTTGTAATCTTTACATTTTTTTACAACTTAAGACCAAGGGGTCAAAAGAACATCACCAAAATTTTATTTGAGTGCTTCAAATTGGACTCATTTGTCAAGTTTGTATTCCATAGATGAATAATTAATTGATTGGAAAAAAGAAGGATCATGTGTGTATGCTCTTCAATCCGTCCCCTTTAGGGAACTTTTGGAATCAAAATCACCATCCTTATTACAAACATGACTAGTCCAAGGCATAAAAAGAATGTCATTTGAAACACTCCCCAAAAACTTGCAATATTATTGGGTGATCTTGAGGTGACCATAAAGTCTTTCTATTTTAAGTCATTTATTATATGCAAACTTGGCTTGCAAAGGGGACTTCATTACCTCCTACAAGTTCTATAAGGAAGCTTAGACCCAAGGTTTCATCTATTGGCATCGACTTCATCACCCACACTAAGATCAGAGGTTTGAGTGGTTAACACCTTTTAGTGTTGGGTTTAAGCACCGAGACATATCTACACATTAGACATTGTACTACACTAAGCAAGCGATGGATGTAGTGGTTGAAAAAGGGGTAAGACCTTTTTGTAATAAGCTAAGTGTTGTGGAGACCCAATTAAAGTGCATTTATTTTTCATCATTTAGAGTGAAAGTCATTGTGCAATTAATCCATCTATAACATTCACAAAACAATTAGTTTAGTTAACCCCACTTTGCCATACCTTGTCAATTTAGGATTTAAGACAATTAGTTGGTTTGTCTTTGTCTTAGATTACTTGGTCTTATTTGAGATTCAAAACTTGGTTCTAAAAAAAATGACTTAACCAAACACATGGCCCCCAATTTTTTTTGAATAAGTAGGCATTATGCTGCCCAAGTGAAAACATATTTTTCCTTGTTCAAATTCATCATCATATACTTTGTGTCATATCTTCCAATTTGGTGTAGTTATGTTGCCCATTTGAGTCAAGACATTTTTCTACATTTTGTTTAAGTCCCTCATTGATAGTTTAAATTCAAAATTGGACTCTTCCAATTTTTAAAAGTTGATGTATTAAATTGGGTCTACCACTTTGCACTTGACTTGTTTTAACTTGAGTTTAATTTTCAATTTAAATTAAGGGTCATTTTTAAACTTAACATCGTTTGCTAAAACTCAAGTCAGCTCACATGTTTACTAACACTTAGATTCTTAGACTTTGACTACCCACCATATTTTGCCATTTATCCATTTGATAACACACTCATGCCTTAGAGAAATTTATCTAACTTTATGTGTGGGTATCATTTGAGTTGAGGATGGTAGTGTTATGGTACCAAAATTGTGTTGGAACCATTTTGCCTTAGAGTTTTTCAAACAAACATTTACCACATCTTTTGAGTAGTTTAGCATTGTTACGTTGCTCAAATTATTTTGAGACTTGTTTCATAGACCTCTTTGCATAGAATCATAGTCTGTCCAAGTTTTGACCATTTCAAGTTTCCTTTAAGAATCTTTGTCTAACACATTTAAATTGTTCACATTTGTTTAGATTATTTGACAAAATAACCTCACTTTTTTCCATTATTTGGGAGAAAATAAAGTATCTCCAAGTGCCTTTTGTTTCATACCTCATACTTATCAATCAAGTTTTTATGATGAGGAGTCAAATGCCTAGTTTTTGTTAAAAGTGTTTCAAATTTATTAGATTAAATATCCCATCTTTTAAAGTCTAGCCTTTGACATCGTTTGGCCTAAAGTCATAACACATAATTTGTTTGAGCCTAAATTTTGATGTCGTGTTTGGCCAAAAGACCTTGTAACTTCTGTTTTTCCTAGATTAGACTGATTTGAAACATTTTGACCTAGAATTTGGCATTTTGATTTATGGTCCTTTTACTTAACCTTTTTATGTGAGATGTGTAGTGTTTGACACTTGGCATTAGCTTATTTTGTCACAAGTCATTGCATCAACCTTTTTGGATATACCTATCCATATTTTTGACCAAGTTAGACCTAGTTTGAACATCTTTTTAGACACCTCATTTTTAGAGTTTTTAGAACTCTATTTTCTTTTGTCGCAAAACATTCGCTATGGATCCAAACATATCTTTCTACACTCGTAGTGGCCTCATGTACAATCTAGGTTTTAGTAATGTGGTTGCACAAGAAGAAATGGTTCAAGACCTTTACATATTATAACGCTCAAATAGGGGCACAAAAGCAAGACCCATTAGCCCATTACTTGGTAAACACACCTCCTTACTCAGAGCAAGATCAAGCATAAACAGAGCAATACTTAGCTATAATACCTAATGTTGAAGATCCTTTCCCTCAACAACCACACTATGTTACTACACCATCCATGTATGATCCTTACTATTTGAGCATCACTTATTATAAAATTAAGATGAGATTTTGGTTAGGTCCATAAAAGTAGGGGCCAAGATTCCAGCAGACTTCCCCCATTAGAATTTACCAAGTCTAGTAAGAATGCCTCATAACATACTATATAATAAACAAGATTTTTCTAGAAATCCTTTAACTCTAGTCCAAACAACGTATCAGGACCATAGTATGCTTATCAAAGGCAAGGACCCTGTGGAGTATCACTTTGTATAGATGCAGATATAATACCAAACCTACTTGAACCTAGCATGCAATTTTAACTAGATGACCATGTCAAATAGGCCTCTCATATATTTAGTTCCCTCAATTAGAGTGTTAATAGAGTTAATTAGTTAAGACACTTAGGGTGCATACCCATTTGTTAAGAACACTTCGATCGACAACTTATTTCATACCCTAATAAAAAATGGTGTCTTCTACTTTTAGCAGAACAACAACCAACATGTAGTAGATAATATGCAAGCAACATCTAATCCAAACCAAGGTGGTGTAAATACATAAAAAAATAGTAGAGAAGTAATTATACCTTTAATTAACACCATGATTGGTTCTCAAAATCAAGGGGTAGGAGTTTCTACATCCTAACCTCAACCAACTACTACCGTTAATACTCAACCAGCTACTTCTTCAAGTGCTCAACCAATAGGATTAGGTAGCCAGCCTGTAACCAATGCCATGCCTCAATAACAAAATGTGGTGAATCTTAGTCCTTCCTAATAGGTGACAAGTAGTATTCCATAATGACAGGAATAATCCAACATACCAACATAGCAAAAGCCAAATATGTTGCCATCTCAACAAGGTGTTACTAATGTTCCAACTCACTAAGTAGCAGTGAACATACATGTTTCCTCATAAACCAATGTGCCATTTCAAAGCCAAACAATGTCTAATCAACAACGTATGACTATTGGTTAGAAAATTTTGAATCTCCAACACGTGTCCACTTCCTAACTTGGATTCATGTAATAAAGAAGTTCTAATGTTCCTCAAGTACCAATCAAGCAACCTTTGCCTTTTGTGTAGAATGTGCCACTAGTTCAAACACAAGGTCTTGGTTCATAAGTACCCCCTCAATAGAAATGTTTGATTAGTCAGCAACATGTCCCTCTTCAACCTCAATTGGCACAATATAGTTATATCCCTCCATCCCAACTTTAAAATCTATAAAACCAAGCCTACATATCCAATCTTAACCAGAACATTGCATAACCACAAATGAAATTTTAACAATTGCATTCTAATCCACATATGCATATTCTTGGTCCATTTCCCAACCAAACCAACATACCCTAAGCAATACCTCTATCATGCCCTAGTTAAAGTGTTCCACTAGTGATCACTCAACCATCTACCTGGGCCAATGTGCCCCCTCAAACCAATGTTCCCTGTAGTTTCCTTACCCAAGAATTATAATAGATGAAGGTTGTAATTGATACCATCCAAGCTAGATAATAGACTAAAAAGTTTAAGTTGGATGATGTGTGTTCTTATCTATTCAACATGGATTACTTGTAGATACAATTTCCTCTAGGATATGAACCACTAAAATTTGATAAATACAAGGGGAAAGGTGACCCCAAAGCTCATTTGACTGAGTTCTTTGTTGCATGCCAGCTAGTGGCATATAGTGGAATGTACCTATTATTTTTATTCCCAAGAAGACTAGCAGGGCAAGCCTTGGAGTGGTTTTAAATTTACCCAAGAATTCCATATCTGATTTTGATGATCTTTCAAACAAGTTTGTGCATCACTTTCCATACAACCTTGAACATGATATTTCTTTGGTTGACTTAACTCAAGCCAAGAAAAAGGTCAATGAGAGATTTGTAAGTTATCTATAGCAATGGAGAGCCTTTTCAAGATGATTCGCCCACACTTTACCAAATTAACAATTAACCACTATGTTTACCAATAATTTGCACAGTGAGATATCTTATCATCTAGA
This sequence comes from Torreya grandis, assembly GCA_037957365.1. Classification (NCBI taxonomy): domain Eukaryota; kingdom Viridiplantae; phylum Streptophyta; class Pinopsida; order Cupressales; family Taxaceae; genus Torreya; species Torreya grandis. The sequence goes on from JARHVA010001060.1 coordinate 482,997, forward strand.
ACTGCAATGTGCACATACTTTTAAATAGATCATTAACAAAGGTTTATTGATCGAGTGATCCCTTATTAATAAATGGATCATCAAGCTTACCTCATCCAATTAGAATCAAAATAGGCAATTCAACCATAACAAAAATGTTATTGGAAATGGAGTAACTAAGTTAAATCATGTCCAAATGGTGTAAACACCATTTTCTCAACTCGCACTGCCTATGCAAATTACTCCTAACCCACAACCATTTCAGCTAACACACTAAGCACAATAGCCTAGGCTCATGCAATAGACATGACCACCTTTACCATTACAAGTCCCTCCTCCAAGGAGAATAGTGCCTACTCATCACATTTTTAGTGACCGTGGAAGGCCTATTGAATATATGCTTCACAAACTCATCACTACTAATCTGATTAGTTGGCATTTACCAAAACATTATCCTCAGGGCATTCCTTATCCTTATTAGTACCATGAAAATGAATTTTATGAATATCATTGAGTCAATGGGCATAATTTGCAAAGATGTGTGCATTTTATACATTTGATTTAGAATATGTTGGAGAATGGGGAGATAACATTGGATAATGGTGATTTCACTTCCAATCAAACCCTTGGAATCTATCAAAATCCCTTTCCCCAACATAACAACCAACAACAACACTGGCCAGTGCAATAACAAAATCAACAGTATCAAAATCAAAGGCTGAACCAACATAACCAGTAGAACCAAAAACAAAACCAATAGTGCCATAATAATGGATGGAACCAAGGTTATAATGGTAAAAACCAAAAAACCTACCATGTAGTTGCACATGACTACAATAGAGTTATAGGCCATATTGTAGGAGGTAGCGTTAATACCATCTCCATTAATCCTAGACCAAATTCTAATTAGACGAGACCATTGCTAACCATACCAAAACAATCCAATCACTTTTTCGATCCTTCCTTAACCTAGAACCACACACAATTGAACCAACAAACAAGGATTCCCACTTTTGGACCTTATATCAATAACTTGTCCTTACCTTGTGACCATGCACAAGTGCACTTGCAACCAAGACTTTTCCTATTTGGTCCCACACCATTACCATCCTTTGTTAGCAATCATGGTCATGTATTTAATCCTGATTGTGTAATCACAACTCGAAGGTCAAATATTACCATCCCAGGCCCACAGCCATCTACCACTTCATGCATTATCTAACCAGGCATTCAACCTCAGAACAAGCCATTTACCACTAACCAAGAGAAGAAATTTGACATTGTGTAATAATTACAAAATATGCTCACACAAACCTCCATTTTAGATTTGTTTCATACGTCAACAATCCACAAAAACATTTTGAATGATTTCCTGAGCCATTCCACTATTTCAAGTGACATATCCCCTGATAAATTCCAAGCTTTGGTTGGACACCCAGCTCCAACCCAACAAGTCAATTTCAACCAAAGTGATATGTCATCTCTTGGTCCACTACATAATAATACATTATACATTGAAGTTTGCATAAAGTAGCATAAAGTGAAACATGTCCTTATAGACAATGGATCAGGTCTAAATATAGTGTCTCTTAAGCTCATCAAGTTGCTCGGGTACACTATGGTAGATCTTCAAGTAGAGACAATAACCATCAAATCTTATGATAATGAGGAATGAGAATTATAGGGCACCATTTGTTTGCTAGTTATCCTTGGGCCCTTGACCCATGATACACTTTTCCATGTGCTCAATCTTGGTTTTCCATACAATATGCTTTTGGGAAGACCTTGGTTACATGAAATTCATGTAGTCATATCAACGTTGCACCAATGTATCAAGTTCTCTCATTCAGGGATGGAAGTTTTTATAATAAGAGATTTGCATCCATACAAGCACTGCAAGCACTTAGAGGCTAAGTTTAAGAGTTATAACTATCACTTCAACATCAATCTAGTGGCCAAGTAGGATAAGGGAAAAGCAATACTCCTTGATCCATCAAAGGACAACTGCATTAATCCTAATACCCTTGATTCCCTTTCCCACATGCCACCTCCTTAAGTATCTAATCATTTTACTATCTTACCTAATGGCCCAAGGGAGTATGTGACCCATGATACCTTTCATATTGCAAACCTTCCACAAAATCCAAAGTCCTTTGGAAGACCTAAAGTTAAGCTACTTCATCCAAAATGGCAACAAAAGAGTAAAGGTAAAGGACATATCATGTTTATACCAGTATCTAGCCTAGAACCAGACCCTCTTAAAGGGGATGAATCATGGTTGTATAATCATAACAAAGTTTATTGTTATTAGAATGTAAACTATCTTATTCCCAATAGGATCATGAAGAATCAAGACTATGAAGGAAGAGGCCTCGAACCTAATTAACAAGGAACACTTAAGCTAATTTTGATGACCAAATATGAAGGACCCTATGGACTTGGATTTAAATTGCCTAGGGGTGACTCCATATACCTTACTCATGTTCCATTGCCATTGACTAGTGATGAAGATGTCAATACCGAAGCAGAGTCTGATCATAGCCTTTTTTATGACCTAGCTAAAACCAACCTTTTTAACCCTCATTCCATTTATACCCTTAGCCTAGTCATTTGTCATGACCCACTTGCATTGTATTATCCCCAGCTGATAGACTGGGACTAGTAAGAGTTCAACATATCAATTGATGCATTTCCAAATGATGAGGCTTTATGTGAATTTCTCAGCCTTATAGATAATGTTTCATTGGGGGACCATAAATAAGGGTTCTCAATCAAGTTGGATCTCATAGCATATTCTGGAGAGTGGATGAACACCCTTAGCCAAAATCAAATAATTAAAACATTGAGGTCCCAAAATGAAAATTGCTTTGAGGTGCTTTTTGACTAAGGTAAAAGTAAATAAAAAGGCCAGTCTAGAGGTGAAAACTTGTTTTAGGCACCATTAGATGGGGGTGTTCAACCTTCTTCAACCATAGCTAAGGATACCACCAATGATGAACTTGTAAATGAGTTTGAGTTCAGTTTTGAAGAACAAAAAGCTTTTGATCAAATCATTCAGGAGTTTCCAACAATTTTTATTACATGGCCAAACCTTCCTTTGGGGGACTCTGATTCATCAGGCCTAGGGGAACTTGAAGATCCAGTCTTAGCAGAGGACTCTAATGTTGCCAAAAAATTCAAATCTTTGCCCCCTATCCTTGAAGATGGTTTTACCCTTCTAGTAGAAGATATGATAGAGGTTAACATCAGGTCCCCAAATGACCCAAAGTGGATCAAGCTAGGTGCTTCCCTTACTGAGAAGGAGCATGAGTTCCTTACATCCCTTTTGAGGGAGTTTTTAGATATTTTTGCATGGGCATATTCTGACATGCTAGGTTTGGACCCCACCTTAGTTTTGCACCACTTTGTGGTCAATCCTGATGCCAAACTAGTAGAACAAAAATTGTGTAAGATGTATCCTCGCATTACTGTATTGGTAAAGAAAGAGTTGAAAACAAAATTAGAAGCAGGATGTATTCAATCAATCAACTACTCATAGTGGATATCTAATGTTGTATTAGTTATCAAAAATTCATAAGGAATCAGAATATGCACTAATTTCTATGATATAAATAAAGCTTACCCTAAGGATGACTTTTCAGTGTAAAACATTGACATGATCGTCAAATCCATAACAAGTTATGAAATGCTTTCATTAATGGACAACTTTTTGGGTATAACCAAATCAAAATAGCACCAAAAGACCAATATAAAATAGCATTCCCCACTCCATGGGGAATAATTTATTATCAAGTCATGTCATTTGGTCTTAAGAATGTAAGGGTCACCTACCAAAGAGCCATGACTGTCATATTTCATGATATGATGCATGATATTGTTAAAGACTATGTCGATGACATTCTTGGCAAATAAAATACTAGGGTCGATCACCTAATAGTGCTACATAGAATATTTGAAAGATTACGTGAGTACAAAGTTAGACTTAATCCTAAGAAGTGTGTCTTTAGAGTCACATTAGGAAAATTTCTAGGCTTCATTATGTCTCGTTAAGGCATTGAAGTTGATCTGACCAAAGTCCAAGCTATAACAGAGAAACAACCAACTATTTTGAAGCAACTCTTATCTACAATGCCCTGGGGGAAATTTTACCTCAGCATGATGACAATGGAAAGGAACATGTCATGTAATATTTAAGTCATACACTAGCCATGTATGAACACAATTATACACCCATAGAAAAAGCCTATTTAGCCATGGTCTTCGCAGCTCAAAAGCTATGCCATTACATGTTAAATAATAAGACCATGATTATTTCAAAATTAGATCCGCTCAAGTATCTACTAATTCAAATAACTTTAAAAGGCCACATGACCAAATGGATCATGCTTCTAAGTGAGTTTGACATCGAATACTTCAATTAATCAAAAAGCTATTAAGGGGCAAGTTCTTGCAGATCATCTTGTTGAAGCACCCTTGCTAATATAGAGCCACTCACATTCCAATTTTTCAATGAATCCATAATGACCATCATTAACACACGTCTTGAGGAGTACCATTGGAAGATATATTTTTATGGATCATTCACAACACATGGATCAAGGGCAAGCCTTTTATTTATTACACCACAAGGGGATATAATCCCTAAATCATTTAGGATCAGTTTTCCTTGTACTAACAACATGGCTAAATATGATGCACTTATTACAGGGCTTCACCAAGTAGTACAATGGAACGTACCTCATCTCAATGTTTATGAGGATTCTTAGTTAATCATCAATCAGGTTAGAGACCATTTTTAGACCAAAGATGATAAGTTAGTTCTATATAAAGCCATGTTCGACACTCTCAAACGATAGATTACCGACATTCAATTTAAGCATATACCAAGGGCAAGTAATAGAATTGTAGATGTTATGACCACTATTAGATCTTTGATTCGATAAATAGACATAGCTATAGAGTATTAGTTCATTGTGGAGAACTTGTTAGCACCAGCTCATGAACCTTCAACTGTCATGATGATTTATGATTTTTTTGGTCCTAGTTCTATCTGGTACTCAAACCTTTACAACTACCTTCATGACCAAGTTTTACTACCTGACTTATCCCAAAAACAAACCAAAACCTTCATACACCAAACCACTCATTATACCTTACTTGGATCAACCCTCTATCATCATAGTTTTGATGGAACTTTGTTTCATTATTTAACTTTGATAGAATCTACACTAGTGTTATAAGAAGTTCATGAAGGAGTATGTGGAGCCCACACCAGCAAGGCCATCCTATCCAAAAAGATCTATGCATAGGTTATTATTGGCCCATGATGGATGCAGATGTAGCTACATATGTAAAGAAGTGTGATAAATGTCAATGACATACTAATTTGATTCATGCCCTAGCCAAAACTTTGAAACCAATGTTTACACCATGGTCATTTGCTACATGGGTCCTTGACCTCATTGGGAAGATCAATCCCATCTCATCTAACAAATATAAACATATCCTTACCACCACCAAATATTTCACGAAGTGGGTTGAATCTATACCCCTCACTTACGTGACTAGAAAGAAAATCTCCAAGTTCATCTTCAACCATCTCATTTGCCGCTAAGGTATCCCCTCTGACATTGTATCTGATAAAAGAAGATCATTCAAGAACAAGGATGTTGAAAATCTATGTGTTGAATACAACATCACACAAGATTTTTCTATAGCATATTACCCTCAAGGTAATGGCTAGGCCGAAGCATCAAACAAAACCATTGTCAACAGTCTCAAAAAGATTGTCAATGATGCCATTCATGATTGGCACCTTCAAATATTTTTCACCCTTTGGGAATACTATACCAATCATTGTACACCCATAAGATCCACTCCATATTCACTTGTTTATGGTACAGAAGCCATCATTCCCATTAAGGTTGAGTTTCCATCTCTACGCATCTATTTTAAGCATGTATTGGATGATAATGACCATCAAGTAGCTCACCTACAAGAACTAGAGTTACTTGATGAGAAACCCATGGATGTGGTGAATAATCTCCAAATCTATCAGAATTGACTTCAAGGCCACTATAATCAGTGTGTAAAACATAGAGAATTTAAACTTTGTGATCTTGTCCTTAAAGAAAACCAAAAGAATACCACAACCAAAAAGAACCATAAAGGTAAGTTCAAACCCAACTAGGTTGGTCCTTTCATCATTACATCAAACTATGAAATGGGAGCATAAAATCTTGCCACACTAGATGGCCATGAACTTGATGAGCTGATGAACATTATCCACCTTAAGTGATACTACGCTTGAGTGACTTGGTGTATTGTCTATAAAGACCATTTCAAGTTGTATCATTTTAACAAAACTTCTTTGTAATTTTGTCATCCTACTAACTTTTTCATATCACATGTCTATTTTACCATACCTTACCCATCAACCAAGTTCATCTCTCCCTCCTTACCTAGCCCTATGACCTTGGTTCCATTCCATCTGGTTCACTCATCACTTTCAATAAGAAGATTCAAATTTAGTTTCAGTAGTTGTTTCACACATTCCAAATAGAGGCAGTATTTTGGAGTAGTATGATAAACATTTAACATTTGCATATTTCATTTATTCTTTCATTCTCTCTATCAAGTGTGCATGATTATAACCGCCTATGGGAAAATCATTGTCTACCTAGTTTTGTCACTAATTATAATTGCCTATGGGAAAAATAGTGTCATTGACCTAAGCCATTATATTCTAAGTTATAATCGCCTATGGGAAAACTAGGGACAATACTTGTTTATCATTCCTTGATGTACCAACTATCCCTTCTTTATGTTGTATTATGCCTTTATACCAACTGTGCCTATTTTGTTTGAATTGACTGCTACACTAGTTAGATTCTTCTACTATAAGGCAAAACTATAGTGACTTGAGCTCCTTCTTTAGGACTATGTAGGCAATGATCGATACTTATTGAGGTTAGCTCAGTCACCCTTTCCACCATGCTCTCACCATTTTATGAGTAACCTAAACCATGCTCTCTCTATTTTTCAAGCAACCTAAGTCATGCTCTCACCATTTTGTGAGTAACCTAAGTAACACTCTTGCCATTTTGTGAGCTTGAACCATTTAGTGTCTTTTCATTCTCGATCGAGTTGAGATACTCCAAAAATTCCAAAACATTTCTAAAATTGTTAGAAAAAACCAAAAACCTTGACCACTTCTTTGCCTTAAGGATTCTGGGAACCCTTATTAAGTTGCAAGCAAATCACTTGTCATTAGTTTCCCCATCCTTTTGGCCTTTTCACCCATTAACTTATCATTTTGTAAGACCATCCATATTCTTCTATCACATCCATTCTGTTTGTTTTCATCAATTATCATTTTATTCCCATTCCCTGGGAGAACAACATTTGGCTTTAAGTTTTTGTTAGATATTACATCCATGAAACTATGTAGGCAGCGTCCACTTACCTAGTGCATATGGAGATAAATCAGACACACCATTCCTTTTATTTTATTCCCCCATCATGTTTGTTTGCTAAGATGTCACCTATTTTCTAAGGGTAATGTTTGTCTTGTTTAAGTCATATTATTTATACTAACATTAGGACTAACTGTTATTTATCTCTTTGTTTGTTTCTTTGCTTATTTATTGTTTATGTACTTGTTTGTTTGCTTTTAACATTATCACTTTGATTCAGTCTATATGTGTTCATTAGGTGATTCCTTGTGCATTTATACTTGAATCCATCCATATTAATGTGTTTACATTGTCATCGTGGTTTTTATCATTGGTGCATTATTTTCTATTGAGTATTGGATTTTGGGAGTCAGTCCTTGTGCATATTTCAACCTAGTCCTCATGGTGTTTTATCTTGAGGTTCACCATCAAGTGTTATAACAAAAATTAGCTTCAATAAGTCTAATCAGCAAAGGCAATATCAATATCTCCTCAGCACCAGCATCCCAAACATGTCCCAAACAGAGTAATTAACCATGAAATAATTTCAACCTTTGTTAGTTTGGACGAGCATCTCCCTTCTAGCAAGTTGTTCCAATTCATCGTTACCCTATGTGTTAAGTTACCATCATCATCAGCCAATCAATCATATTTGCCATAATTGAGGTCCAATGATTATAACCACCTATGGGCAAATCATTGTACACCATCCCACTTGCATTTCTCAATGGTTATAATTGTCTTTGGGCAAATCATTGTGTTCTCACCAAATTTACTTTTTATATGCCCAAATAAAGGCATGTTTTTATCTTATTTGTATATTCTAACTGGGATAGCTCCATCTTCTCAATGATTATAACCACCTTTGGGCAAATCATTGTGTTATCATACCACATTACCACTATCAGGGTATAATGCTTATAACCACATTTGTACAAACCATTGTACACCATCCCACTTGCATTCTCAATGCTTTTGACTATTTTTTTAAACTCGTTGTGTTTTCACCCCATCATCTTCCTTTCTTTGGTCCCCTTGTTTCACTTCCTTATTTTTGAGGGACCGTTTGCTGACATACTTGTGCCAACCATTCCCTCAAGGGGGCATCATACAGTTAGTTCATCATCATTGTAGTTATAGGCATACAAGATATTTTCATTCTTTGAGAAGACGTTATTATGCTTATATCTTGCAATGCCTTCCAAAATAGGGGCAAACTATAGACACCTAAAACTAGCCACCGATAAACTTCAACTAGGCTTTTAGCTAATTTCTACCAAAGTGCACAATTTGGCTTAAAAACACTAAAATACATTAAAAGAGTTGACATTTTTATATTCAAGTGCCAATTTTTTTTAGGATATCATTAAATGGGGAAATATAATTTATGAATTAGCTAACTTTGATCAGATAATTTTGAGTCAAAATGACATTTTCACACTTGGGTGCTCTGGATTGCTCTTTTCTATCATTTTTTTTGTATAAGACATGTGCCTTTGTTATTTTATGTTGGTAACATCCTAAATGGGATAACGATTTCAATGCATCTAACAACTACTTCCAATTCTAATCCAGTCAAATTTTGAGCCAATAATACAATATTTTGACCAATTTGATTAATTTGTGCACAAATTATCAAGGTTTTGCATCAAAGTTGACTAATCATGTTTAAGGCTAATTAAACCAAATTAAGAGCTTAAGTTAATTTTCCATGTAACTTTTTGAATATTTATTTTTATAAATTGATATTGAATATCTGCATCATCAAATGACATTACTTCTTGGAAAGACATCCCTAGGCCATAAATGCATAAAATATCTCATCAAGCCACCCATGCCTCAATAAGACCCTCCCGTGCCTCATTAATGCCTCCCATGCCTCTTAAATGCCCCTTCTTCCCAAATATTTATGGGGGATATTTATGAATTTAATTACATAATTTGGATTAATTCATGGCCACACATCTCAATCTTGAGATGGACGGTCATGGTTGATCCTAAACCATTTCAAAAATCTATAAATAGAAGAGCCATGAACATAAATTTTAAGATTGGATAATGAAAAGTTATAATGCACAAATAATTATAAAAGTCATTAAAATTAGTGTTATAATGTCAAATTGTTGAGCTAAGCCAAATCCAAAACCATCACAAAAGTGCCAAGGAAAAGAGGAGATAGCCAAGCCTCCTTTGATAAAGACTCATTAAGCACAAGCTGAGCAAGCCACTTCAATAAACTATTTGGAGCATCCAAAGGAGGTGAAGGATTTATTTGTCTTTGTATTATAGCTGTGTTTCTCATTTGGTTTTTTTAATATGTTCCCCCATTGAGATAGGATTAGGGTGTTAGCTTAGTGTGTTCTTTGTTTGGATTTGATTTCATTCACTAATACCATACTCATCTCCCCTGATTGCAATCCTATGTTCACAATGATATCTAGAGATTCACCTCATCTTTAGGTTACTCAAAAGCCTATAGGAGTTTCCATTGTGCCACTTGGATGAGGAGAGCTTAAGCATCTCCTCAAAGGGTGCAAATCCAAGTGACAACAATGTTTGGCACGCCTAGTGGGACTCTCTGTCCAAGAAGTTGAGAGATTTTTGGTGTTGTCTCTCAATAATAAAACTTTGGAGGCATCTATCTAAGCATCAATGGTGACTCCAAATATATATCAGCTAGTCAAGTAGCCCAAGTTATCCTTTGAATATTGTTGGTAACATTTTCCTTTCTGTTCTTGATTTCAATGAAGTTTCATGGCTAATTTTAGTGTTGAGCACTATTTTAAACAAGTTAGTGAGACTTTTCAAGCTTGTATCATTCTTTATCAATATGAACAAGTTCTTAATCAGCCTTGTCATAAAGTGTACTAGCCTTGTCATGAAGTTTAATAGCCCTATCATGAAGTGTATCAAACTTATAGCTAGCCTTCTCAATGTCATGTTCCTCCTAGTCAACCTAGTCACTTCTCAAGTCCATCCATTTCCACTTTCAAACAAACACTTTTGGGCTATGAGAGGTACATGTTAGAGCTTGATACTCTAAGAAAATGTGGTCAATATGTTCCTAGGCATCTTATTCATAAGGTGAGAGATTCATTAGAGTTGGTCAAAAATGATTGGGTACCTATTGAGAGATTTAATTAGCAAAGGCTCACACGTGAGATGCTTGATGTGAGTGGCCTAGTTTCTTCCTTAGAGGATAGGATAGGAGTTCATGAAAGGCAACCTAACCAAACCTATCAAATTTCATATCCACTTCCCCAAGTTTCCTATCAGCCATATTTGATCCCTACTCATGGGCCCAATCAAGGATATCAAATTCATCCTTCTCCCAATCAATTAGGAGAGAGAGTTGAAAGGAGAAACATTGTTTTTGTAGCTAATATTGATAGGAAAATTGAGTTGGTTGATATGCATATGTATTAGTCTATATTGGAAGCAAAGGAAGTGAATTTCAAGCCCTCATTGCCCTCTCCCATTGCATCCCCATCTCAAGGAATGACGTCTAGATATGAGATTCCAATTTGGAGACAAGGTAGAGAATCCAAGCCTAAGGAGATTCCAAGTTTCTTGAACACTTCACCCACTCCTAAAATTGCATCACCACCTCAATAAAAGAATTCTAATCCTGACATCTTAAGTCAGAGTAAGATAGTGGAATCATGGGGAAATAAAAAAGATAGAAGCATTGTTAAGGAGTGTGAAGTTGAAAATGAAGTTGATCCTTTGCAAGTCCCTCCCACCCTTCCTCAAGAGACCTCTTGTATTCCATGTCAACCCTCTTGTACCCCTCCTTCTCATGAGTATTTTTATGAACTTGAAGAAAGACTTTTCTAAGAGAACCTAGCCAAGCACATTGAAGAGTTAAAGACAAAGATGAAATTGCTAATTCAAGGTGTGATGGAAGGTTTAGACCCAAAAGAAGATATTATGCCTAAACACACCCCATCCACCCTTCCTCAAGAGATTCCTCAAGCTAAATTAGATATGAATGAAGTGATTTTTAAGTGGAAGGAAGAAAATCAAGTTGTTTTAGCCTAAGGTTTGCCTCCCCTTCCTCAAGTGCTTCCAAAAGAATCTCCTACTCTTCACTCTCAATCTGATTTTGAGTTTTATGTGCCACCTCCACCAGCTAGTTCATTTTGTCATGACCCCATAACCCTTTGCCTTGATGGACCTATGGTATGGGAACCTAAGGAGGAGAAGTTGGTTGGTAAAAACTCAAAATTATTTCTTGAAGAAAGTTTAGTTCCTTGGCAGCCTCATTAGACTAAGTTACATGACTTCAAGATGCCTAGTCTTGGCATCACAAAAAAGGAGAAAGAGATGGAACATATTTCAGCCTTTGAGAAGAAAGATAAGATTATGATAGATGAGACATAATTTGAGATCCCTTGTGTTGAGTCTTATTATTTAGTTGATAGTGAATAATGCTTTTCTTGTGTTGAAGAGGAAATCTTGGATGAAGTCCTTTTGGATTCTAAGGAAGAGGATGACAGAGATTCTCTTGTTGTTCCCCTTAATGATGTTGATCAAAAATATGATGAGGACTTGTGGCAGAAGTTTTAAGATATTTGTAATGAGTTTGAGTCTCTCAAGGGGTCTATTATTTCATTAGAGTTGATTACAAGTGGTTAGCAAAATGACATTATCTAAAATGCCATAGATAAGCAGGGATAAGTTCTTAATTAGCCTTTAGATGACTTGTTTTAAATCATTGGAGTAGGTTATACTCCTCTTCAAAGAGGCTATGAGATAATCACAAATGGAGAAGGCAGCCTTGGCACTCAAGTAAGTATGCAAAGGAAAAACAACCTTTCAAATTTATCCTTTCAAGAAGCATATACATTTCATGATGATATGTTTGAAGTCATCAAGATGGGCTATCATCCTCTCAATCAGTTGGGAGAAACACATCATCTCTTGAAAGATGGAACAAGCTCCTATTAGCTTCAATCTTCTAAGGAATAAGAAGTCACTCCACTTGAAGACATGCCTACTACGGAGATAAAAATTTACCATGAAATAAAGAGTGGATAATAGTATGAAGTATGTGAACATGTTGAAGAGGAATATATCTACATTGGAGACCTATTTGAAGATGATCTACTTGAGATCAGGTCAAGTGAAGTGCCAAGAGTCTGATCTACAAAGCATCCAATTCAAGGAGAAACATGCTTGGCACTATGATCCATCTCATGAAGAAGAAGATTCAAGAAACTTTCATTTTGATCCTATAAAGGAGGTATGTTCGATTTCTAGTTGTGCATAATCATTTGTTCCCTGATTCCCCTAAGTGCCTTGAGCACATGTGTGTGTTTGTTTTGTTAGTTTGTCACCTTATTTTGTGTGGTCCTTTGCTTTGTGTGGTTGAGGTAATTATTAATCTTGTCTTGATCAAATCCTATGGTTAAAGTCCACTTATTATGTCTTAGACTTTAAATGACTCCCTAAGCCCAATGGACTGATAAGGCTACTAGTCTAGTTAGTATAGCAGACATACTACCCCCATAAGTCACCAATTTGTTGACTAAATTTGACTTTTAGGTCAAATTAGGACACCCCTAGGTAGAAAATTGGTATTTATATGTTTTAGGGGGTCTAAAATTATGTCACAAGGTGTTTTATAGGTTAATTAATGTCATTTAAGGTTGTATTAGCCTTGGTCCTTAGTCATTTTAATCTTTTTAGTCATTTTAAGGTCAAAAAAGGTGCATTTAATGACTTGTACAGATTTCTTGGGAAGTTTGAATATTAAAAAATATTATATTACATCCCATGTGTCCCAAGAGGTCTTAATCAACTGACATAACTAAAAGGTGGTAGGTTATTTAGCAGAAAAGGTAGTTTTCTTGAGAAAAAAAGAGAGTTTCACACTTGTATGACTCATTGGGAAGTGTGCCATGTGGGATAAGGTCTCAATATGACTATTAAGATTCCTCAGGTCCATATAAATGTTTGAAATGATCTAAGAATGCCATTTTTGGCCCAAAACAATTTTGCTCCCTTTTCACCCTTCTTGGCAAGCAAAAGTAGTCTTTAGGATTGTACTTGGTATGGCCAACAAAGGATGTTTTAGATCAAAAAAATTTGTGAGGTTTAAATGAACTTATATACCTTAATTTACATTGAAATATTTTTAATAATGGTGTCTTTTGCTTTATGAACCATCCTCATGAAGTTGACTATACTTTTTTGCCTATTATTTCATGCACCCTATAGGTTTTGCCTTGGGTTGAATAATTACATATGAACCAATTGCTAATTTTGACGTCATAAGATGCTTAAATCCCCATTAAATGATTCTCATTCTTGTTTTTAAGTTTTATGAATTTTTTATATGGTAATCATCTTAGGTTGCAAGAAGGAACACTTTTCTATGTAATAGGTAGTTTTTTCACCATTTGAAGGATTTTGTTGTTTTTATGGTGGTCTTGGAGGGTGAATATGTTTTGGTTTACATTATTACATTTTATTTTGGTCACTCTCACCTCTAAATCTCCTTTCCCAAGGTAGCTCTCAATGGAATCATAGTCATATGCAAGAAAATACAGTCAAGTAGCTATTAATGTGCATTTACAGGTGTCCTCATGAGTAATTGCATGTGAAAAGGAGGTTTATTACTAATTTTAGGTCTTTTAATTTTAGATTAATCCATTTGAGACCTTGGTGAAAGCCTATAATTGCCCATAAGCATGTGAGTCCACTCACTGCTCATAACGTTGCATTTTCTGCTTGCATACCTTTCAAGGTACCCTCACAGGGGTTTCCATGATGATGTCATGCTATGATGAGAGCTTTAGTACTAGTTTCAAGACTTTTTAAGCATAAGGAGTCCATTTTAAAGTATTTAGAGAGACCTTAGACCACTAAAGTCAAATGATAATGCATATTGTTCATTCCATGACCACTACCTAAGCTAAATCTGTCTGTATTGTAGAATGACCACCTACAGGTGGTACCACAGAGGGCAAGGGAACCATTTTGAGGTGTTTTAATTGATTTTTAAACTCTCCTTCAGGTCCTATCATGAATCAAACCTCATGACATACCCATTTGAATAGGTAGAATGGCAAATGGAAGGATAGACTACCTTTAAAGATGAAGTGACTGAGTTTTGGGATTTAGTCCCTGCAAATGCAAAATAGAGGTCCATGGACATTTCACGAATAGCATATGGCATAGTTTAAAGAGCCTATAATACATCCTAATGATCATGACTTATAGTATCTATAGATAGCAAGCTCTATGCAAATATTTAAGGGCAGATGACTAAAAGAGGTCAGTTGTTGAAAGGCTTAAAATTACCAACTTATGCACTAATTTTAGTTAGTGTTATCTACAGGATTGTGACCCAAAGGATATTTTGACTTCCTAGGTTGAAAAATAAAACTTACCAACATGTGTGAATGATTTCAAATGATTGAGGAAGACATTTGACTTCAAGAATTTTCTAATAGAGGATTGAGGAGCAAGTTGATAGATATTATACACACTTATAGGTGTGTTTAACCACAAAATAGGCATCTATAGCTAGTGTTGTCCCCAAAAATGAGTGCCATATTTGGGACAACCTATGAACTATTTTGGTTCACCGAACCAAAATCGTCTCTTCCCTATTCAAAATTTGTTCTGAGCATTCAATTTCCTCATTTTCCAAGCTTTTTTAGTTAAGGGTTCAATAGGTTCAAAGGCTTCTGCAGGTGAGTTCAATCAAAAGAATGAGTTTCTAACACTTAGTCATTTTTAGGATTGGTTCAGTGCCTTGGTTCAATCAAAAATGTCCATTGGCAAGCTTCAAAGAACAAAGGCTTGAACCATTGAACCTTGAACCATTTTAGTTCAACGGTTCAACGGGTTCAATGACCAATTGGTTCAACACGCTTGGTGCAAAAGATTAAAAAGACTTAGACAAATAATGAATAATGAATCGATGAACTGATTAAACCGTTGAACCAAAAGTTGGTTCAATCGATAGGTTTAAGGGGATGTCCCAAAGCCAAAGGAACAAGTGCCCTTGCGGAGGGTAGTAAGCAAAAGCGGACAAAAGTTGGAAATCCCTCGAGAAAATGGCTAAGTAAAAGAGGCCAAAAGAATTCTTTCAAGAAGATTTTTCTCAAAAAAATGTTTAAGGCAAAATTCCTTCGAAATTTTTGTCCGAAGGAAAAGCGTGGAAAAAGCCCAAAAGCCAAAAGCCCGCCGAAGAGGCAAGAACCCACAAGGGAAGTTAAAGCCCAAAGGCCGCCTGAAAAATCTTGAAGGGTAGATACCCTTGCGGGGGACACTTGACATCAGAAAAAGGACATTTTCCAAGGACCCAAAGGGACACCTTCCCTTCGAGATGTTCCAAAGGCTGAATAAAGATGCAAAAAGGAATCCTCAAAGACTTAGACACGAAGAGCTTCAAAGAATGAACTGATTGAACCATTGAACCGTTGAACCAAATGGTTCAATGAGTCCACAGGTTCAAAGGTTTAACCAAGAGTGATAAAGATCAAAGAGCTTAGGAAGAACAAGGAAGTGACGAGCAGAGGAAGAACTAATGAACCGATTGAACCTTGAACTAAAAGAGTTCAAAGTTCAATGGTTCACAGGTTCAAGCAATTTAAAGGTGGCCTCAAGCAAAGAAAGAAGCAACATGGATGATTCCAAAGGCAAGTTCAATGAAATCGATGGTTTAACCAAAGAGCAAAGAAGTGCTTAAGCAGGGAAGTGATGGACTAAAAGAGACAGAGTGAATCGACGAAGTGATGAACCAATGAACTTTCAAATGGTTCACAGGTTCAAATTTCAACACGGTTCAAGTAGCTAGCGACCATTGATGGTCCCACAGACATCAAATTTAAAGTGAGAGAATATCTGATTGAAATTCAAATAGAGTGCAGAACTTAAAGGAAGAACCAAGCGATTAACTGAAAAGAGAGCCCAAAGATTCAAATTGCTATAGGGGAGAAAAGATCAATGCAAAAAATCAAAAATATTTTCAAAAGAGTTATTTCTAGTAGGTGAAATAGTGGAGAAAGTAGACTTAGACTTATGAGCACACCAAATCAAGGATGCAGGCCCATTTTTCTTCCATAAAGTAATGACAAATTAGACAGTTGTGCAAATATCAGGAAAAGGACCAGACAGTCCATATTAAGAAGAGACATATTAGAGGAATAGACACGCCATAGTTATGGCAATACACTGTTCCCAGCATGGTCCCTCTAGACAAAATTGAAGGCGCATTGAAGACATTGACTGCAGCATGGGCCATCCCATGGGAAGGAATGCCAATCCTTGCGTAGTTTGCTATAAGATTGTAATTTCTCTCATTAGCAAAGGAGACCTTTCATTTTTTAAAGGAGTGAAACTCTGCCTAATTGAAAGAAGAATACTGAGACTTTGAGCTTAGATTGTAATTTCATTTCATTTTATCTGAATGAGAAAGCAAGTTGTTTGTAGACTTCGTGATGTTTTGGCTTTATCATTTTAGGAGATTACTTTTATGTCTATCTTCTGAATGTGTTCTCATCTATTTAATTTGGCAAGCAGAATTAGCGAAAGTAATAAGGAAGGTGTCCTAAAGCCAACTGTGGGAAGACTTTGTGCTTTCACAATTGTTTTCAGTGTGTGTTTTTATTTTCTTTATGTGTTGAGGATTCTGGGATGACTTTGTGCCCCCATTATCCTCTGTGTTATACTCTTTGAGTAGTTGAAGTGGAAACTTTGTGTTATGTTTCATCTTGTTGGTTACTGCGCCTGTGTTACTAGTTTCTTTGTCACTCCCTAAAATAACTCTTGTTGTTTCCTCCAAGAACACTTCTGAAAGAAGAGAAGTGCCTTCAGTGTTTTCACCAAGATTTTGTCCTTTGTTGGTTAACATCATCTCTGAAAGAAGAGAGATGGATGATGTATCCTACCCCTGAGAGTTATTTTCTACATATTTATAGTATATATAGCTCCTACGTATTTATAGAGAACCTCCCCTTGATGAGAGGAGAGATTTGTCCACCTCTGATGTTGTAAACCTGCACACTGGGCTGACTAATCTCCTTTTCTATGGATGATAAGACCTATTTTGCTCACTAGTTAGCTGGTTGACAAAATATTCACCCAATAGTCTTTTTGGCGACTCTGCTGGGGAAGAGCACGGAGTTTGAAGTCTCAATCTTCAAGTTGAAGCAGATCCTGCTCTTTTCCATTTTTTGTTCTATAATCTTGCAATTCCACATTATACCAGAAGCTAGAAATCCCAAGGTGTTGTTGACCCTAATTTTGAATTGGTGCAGCAGAGTAATTTTGAGTTGTTTCCTCCACAACCTCACCTTCAACAAACTAGAAGTCTTCCTCCCATCCCTACCAGGTCACCAACACAAGGAAGAGCTTCTTTTTCTGCTGCTAGCGGAGCTTTGCCTATCCATTCTCCATCCACATTTGTGATCCCACTTTTACATAATCAAATCATGGCTCAAGGCCTTTGGGGTAACTCTTTTGGTCCACTAAATTTAACTCCACCTCTACATGAGCTTCCACGCAGTTTAAGGAAGAATTTCCCTAAATTCTTTAGTGATCAAAAAGTTCATCTTGATGAACACATTGTAGCTTTCAGCATAGCCTATGGCATAATAGGGGTGGAATTTGAAGACGTGGCAGTCAGGCTCTTCATGGAAACACTACAAAGTGATGTTGTAGACTGGTTCTATCATCTACAAGCTAGGTTAATAACTGACTGGGACACACTTAAATCCAAGTTTGAAGCAAGATTTAAACCTACAAAAGATGTGCATGCCTTGCTAGCCTAGCTCACACAGATGAAGAAGGAACCCCATGAACCTATGAGGGACTTCATTGCCAGGTTCGACAAATTGAGGCACAAGATTCCCATGGTCACCTAGTCGACACCTCAAAATTTGAAGTGTTTCTTCATCAACTCACAACTTCCTGAAGTGAGTTTCTTGCTGAGACGGGCTAGACACATAGACCTTGTTACTGCTCAGGACTTGGCTACTGAAGTAGAAGATGACCTTATCTTGGTAGGAAAGATAAGGAGAGACCCTAATAAAGGTAAATCCCCTTCATCTTCTGAATACTCACCTATAGTCACCACTAACATAATGGTATAAAAGCTAGCAAATGAAGTGTTAGCACTTAGAAAGTAAATGGCATAAGGGAGGTCATCTGCTCCTGCATACAGAGACATGCCTAGGAGGACATTTCAAAATAAAGCGTACCAAGGCAATGCTGCCAGGAATCAAGGATAGCAAAATCACCTTCCTCCTCCATAGAGGAACCTCACCCTTGAAGCACCTCCAAACAACTTAGCAGTTGGATATCTTGAAGCTGAATCAGATTTCTCATTCCAATCTAAGTTAAATCTTAAAGATGATGTTAATTTCTTCACTGAGGAAGAAGAAGAATTAGTTGGCAACTCCCACATCAGTTTCCTGACCTACCAAGATGAACCCAGAAGTGAAGACAATGTAGCAGAGGGATCATACGCTGTATTCACCCAGCCCAGGAATCAATTAGCTCAATCGGTTGTTAAGGAGAAAGTACAGGAATGACCTTAACCAATAGTTTCAATTGCTAAGCAGGGATCCACTCTTCCTTTCTAGCCAAAGGACCAAGTGATTGCAAGAAAGGTAAGTACCTCAAATGCCCTTGCGCCTTCTACTTCAAATTTGCAGTCCAGTCCTCCCCCTTCCAAAAATCAAAAGGATGAATTCCCATCCTCTACTCTTGGCTCATTCCAAGCATTTGACATAATTCACCATATAAAGAAAACCAAAATTCAAAAGTTTGAATTTGAATTTCTACAGTCCCATCTTGAGCAATTAGATAAATTAGTTAAATGTGTGAAGACCCAAAACGCCCCTGTAAAACAAGCAATTCCCAAGGTGACTCGTGATTCCCCCAAGAATGCACCCATCGAGAACAACCTTGTCATTACTCCTCTTGCTGCTTTTGGTAGGATTGAACCTTTCTATGACTCACTGCTGATAAATGGACACCAGTTGAACAACTACATCATTGATTCCAAAGCCTCAGGCTATGTTATGCCTACCAAAGTGTTGAATCCCTTGGCCTTACACTAACCAAAACCTTTGGTAGATGCTTCTCCATGAAAAACAAGCAAGTACCATTGCTAAGGCAGATCAAGGACACCCAATTTGCATTTACAGCATTCCCAGACAAGAGAATAAGATGATTGTCTTGGTGGCCGATGTCCCTGCATCTTATGGCATCCTTCTTGGGCAGAATTTCTACAGGGATGTTGGTGGTGAATTGAGCATGGAATTATCCAAGGCAAGGATTCCAGTCAAAGGTGTTATGAAGAGGCTACTCCCTGAGAAGGAAGCAAAATACGTGGTTACCCAGACCTTAGCACCTGAAGCTCAAATTTTGTTTGAGTCTTCAGGCA
Organism: Torreya grandis; assembly: GCA_037957365.1. NCBI lineage: Eukaryota > Viridiplantae > Streptophyta > Pinopsida > Cupressales > Taxaceae > Torreya > Torreya grandis. The sequence continues at coordinate 502,836 of JARHVA010001060.1, forward strand.
TGGGTAACTACTTTTATTCATAGATGAATTCCATGAAACGCCTGTTGAAACTCTTGAAGGTGACAATCTGAAGATTAGTTCAGCTGGAACAACAAAATAATTGGTTGAGTGCCATGCAAGTGTGAAAGAATCTCCCCCTTGAATGAAGAAGAATCCAAAGAAAAATTAGTATCAAATGAGGTATGGACTCTTGAATTTGATGCCAGCTGCTCCTCCACTAGTTTAAGAGCTGGAGTTGTGCTGATATCTGCTCAAGGAGATATTTTTCCTTCATCCTACAAGTTGCAGTTCAGCAACACTAATAATACAGTTGAGTATGAATCTTTATTGCTTGGATTGAAGGCTGCTCGAGACCAAGGCATCAAAATCCTTCATGCCAAAGGAGATGCAGAATTGGTGGTTTGTCAAGTGAGAAACCTGTATCAAACCAAGAATGAAAGATTGTGCCACTACCGCAATCTAGTTTTGAACCAAATTGAAAGCTTTGATGCTTTCGGCATCTCTGCCATTCCTAGAGAATTCAATGATTGGGCTAATGCACTGGTTGTCTCAGCTACTCTCTTGGTCCCCCACTCAGAATTCACAGGAGACAAGTACACTATTGAGCTAGTCTTTCGACTAAGTGTATCTGATAATGCCAGTCACTGGCAAGTGTTCAACCATGACAGTCAAATCATTGCCTTCCTAAAGCAAAAAGACAATTTTGAATTTCTACATTTTGAAGGTAGTGAACCTTAGAAGTGTGAACCAGCTCTTGAATCAAATGCAGACACAGGTGAGGAGTTCCTGCAACTTAAATGGAATAAAATTCCTAAAGGCTTGGTTTCCCTTGAGAAATTGTTTGACAAACATGACAAATTTGTCAAACAGTAGCAAACAGATTCAAGCTCCTTCCAGGAGTTTGATCAAGTAAAGCTAGGTACCAAGGATGATCCCAAGATGGTGAATATTGGGAAATGCTGCACTCCTGAGGAGAAATTCAAGTTCACTGCTCTACTCTGCTAGTACATGGACATCTTAGCATACTCTTATGATGACCTGAAGTCACTCAAGCCTAATGAAATTTGACATGACATTCCTCTCAAGGATGATTTGGCACCCTACAGGCAAAAGTTCAGGCAGTATAATCTAAAAATATCAGGTACCATTTTGTTTGAGATACAAAAAATTCTAAATGTCAGGATAATCTTCCCAATCCATCATTCCACATGGATTGCAAATATAGTGCCTGTAAGGAAGAAAAATGGCAAAATTCACCTCTGTGTGAATTTTAGGAACTTAAATCAGTCATCCTTGAAGGATAACTATCCTTTGCCAATCATGGATCAAGTGCTTCAGACAGTGACAGGTTCAAAGATGTTATCAATGCTAGAGATATAATCAAATTGAAGTTGGTGAGGTAGACCAGCATAAGACTGCTTTCACCACACCTTGGGGCACGTTTGCATATAGAAGGATGTCTTTTGGCTTGATAAATGTTGGCACCACCTTCCAAAGAGCAATGGACCTTACCTTCAAGGATGAGATGGGTAAGTTCATTATAGTTTATCTTGATGACTTGACCATCTTCTCTAAGCATTGCCTAGATCATGCGCACCATTTGCAATAAGTGCTGAAATGCTGCCGCCAAAATGGCATTTCCTTAAACTCCAAGAAGTCAATCTTTAGAGTAACAAAGGGGAAACTTCTCAGACACATTGTGTCAAAAGGGGGCATAAAAATTGACTCAAACAGAGTCAAGTTTATCCAAGAGCTTACCTTGCCCACAAGTAAGATTGTTGTTCAATCTTTCTTTGGAAAGGTGAATTTCTTACAGAGGTTCATCCCCGAGTTTATTGAGAAGACTAGGCACATTGTAAACATGATGAAGGGAAAAGCCACCTTCAGCTGAACTAAAGAAGGTAAGTCGGCATTTGAGGATATCAAGACTGCCATTGCACGTGCTCCAATTCTAGTTTGTCTAGACTATAACAAAGAGTTCACCATATACAGTTATGCTTCAAAACACATGCTTTCAGCAATTCTAGTTCAACAAAATAAAGAAGGTATGGAATCCCCATTTCCTTTTTGAGTTGTCCTCTCAAATCTCATGAGCTAAAATACTCAAACATGGAGAAGCATGATTATGCAGTGGTGAAGGTAGTGAAGCATTTTTGCTTCTACATCTTGAATTCACACACTACTGCCTTAGTTCTTGACACCACAGTCAAATCCATACTGACTTAGCAAGAGTTTGGGATGAAAAGAGGAAATTGGGTTGCAAAGATCCAGGAGTTTGATTTGGTCATCAAGCCAACAAAGATGGTGCATGGAAATGGGTTATGCCAATTAATTGTTGATAACAAGCCAGAAGGAACGGAGCATGAGAATCAAAGGTGGAAGACACACCAACAGTCTTCTTTGTCTCCACCACGAATGAGTGGTATTCAGGTATTGCTCATTTCCTTACTTATGGTGAGTGTCTCGCTCACCTATCTTATAAAGAAATGAGAACCATCAAGTTGAAAGCTACAAATTTTGTCCTCTGGGACAATAGCCTATACAAGAGGAGCCTTGATGGAGTGTTCCTTCGTTGTGTGGACAAGGAGCAGCAAAGCCAACTTCTGAAGTCCTTTCACAATTCAACCTGTGGAGGACTTTTTTTGCTCCTATGACTGCCCATAAATTTTTTTGAGCCAGGTACTACTAGCCAACTCTCTTTCAAGATGCATACAAGTGGGTAAGAAAATGTGAACTATGCCAGTAGTTTATTGGGAGACCCAAGTTAGCTACCCTACCTCTCAAGCCCGTGGTCATAGAGGAGCCATTCCAGCAATGGGGAATTGATTTTATTGGAGTTTTAAACCCATTTTCAATATTGGACATGATTACGTCCTTACATCAATGGATTACTTCACCAAGTGGGTGGAAGCAATTCCAACTAAGCATGCTACTTCAAAAGTAGTGTGCAATTTCCTCAAAAAGAACATCATTTCCAGGTTTGGGGTCCCAACCAAGATTGTCACTGACAATGCAGCTTGTTTCACTTCTCAGGAGATTAATCAATTCTATTTCTACTATGGGATTACACTCTCTCACTCTTATGATTACTTTCCACAAGGGAATGGACAAGCTGAATCAAGTAATAAGAACCCAGTGACTATCATCAAGAAGTTGGTGGATGACAACCAAAGGACATGGCATAAAGTATTGGTTGATGCTCTATGGGCAGATAGAATTACACCAAAGAAAGCAATTGGTATGTCTCCTTTCCAACTTCTTTATGGTATCAATGTTGATATACCAATCACCTTGAAATTGCCAGCATTGAAATTGGCTAAGGCAATTGAGGATCAAATGTATGAAAGTACCCTTGACAAAAAGATCATGTGCCTGACTGATCTGGATGAATAGAGAACTATGGTGGTAGACCAAATTACTACCCATCAAAATTTGGTGAAGAAGCTCTTTGACCAGAAAGCAAAGAACCATGATTTCTAGGTTGGAGATCAAGTCCTACTATGGGACAAAAGGAGAGATCCAAAGGGGATGCATGGAAATTTTGATTCTCTTTGGAGAGGCCCATTTATTATTCACCAGCTCAATGGTGAGAACATCTTCCTATTGAAATATCAAGATGGCATGCTCTTTACTTTGTTTCATAATGGGCAGCATCTAAAGCACTTATATTCCTGAAGTGACAGATAAGTTCCCCTGTACATATGTATATCCATATAGTCTTTATTTTTGCTTTGTGCTGTTCATTTTCATTTTTTGGAGCCTTTCTTTTTGGGTAGCATGACTCCATAGCCCAATGGCATACTTTAAGGCACTGGAGATTCTGGTTTCTACTCCCCTCAGATGTTCCAAGTTTTCAATTGAAAGAAGTTCCCCAACTGGAGCCAATTGTTGTCCCCAAAAATGAGTGGCATCTTTGGGATAACCTATGAACTATTTTGGTTCACCATACCAAAATTGTCTCTTCCCTTTTCAAAATTTTTTCTGAGCATTCAATTTCCTCATTTTCCAAGCTTTTTCAGTTAAGGGTTCAACAGGTTCAAAGGCTTCTGTAGGTGAGTTCAATCAAAAGAATGAGTTTCTAACACTTAGTCATTTCCAAGATTGGTTCAATCAAAAATGTCCATCGAAAAGCTTCAAAGAACAAAGGCTTGAACCGTTGAACCTTAACCATTTTGGTTCAATAGTTCAACGGGTTCAATGACCAATTGGTTCAACGCGCTTGGCGCAAAAGATTACAAAGACTTAGCCAAATAACAAAGAATGAACCGATGAACCGATTGAACCAAAAGTTGGTTCAATCGGTAGGTTCAAGGGGCTATCCCAAAGCCAAAGGAATAAGTGCCCTTGCAGAGGCTAGTAAGCAAACGCGAACAATATTTGGAAATCCCTCGGGAAAATGGCTAATAAGTAAAAGAGGCTAAAAGAATTCTTTCAGGAAGATTTTTCTCAAAAAAATATTTAAGGCAAAATTCCTTCAGACTTTTTGTCCAAAGGAATTCTTTTGGGCTTTTTGTCCAAAGGAAAAGCCCGAAAGCCAAAAGCCCGTCGAAGAGGAAAGAACTTGCCAAGGAAGTTAAAGCCCGAAGGCTACCTAAAAACTCCTAAAGGGTAGATACCCTTGTGGGGGACACTTGATGTCAAAAAAAGGACCTTTTCCAAGGACCTGAAGGGACACCTTCCCTTTGGGACATTCCAAAGGCTGAACAAAGACGTAGAAAGGAATCCTCAAAGACTTAGACACGAAGAGCTTCAAAGAATGAACCGATTGAACCATTGAACCGTTGAACCAAATGGTTCAATGAGTCCATAGGTTTAAAGGTTCAACCAAGTGTGATAAAGATCAAAGAGCTTAGGAAGAACAAGTGACAGGCAGAGGAAGAACCAATGAACCGATTGAACCTTGAATCGAAAGAGTTCAAAATTTAATGGTTCACAGGTTCAAGCAGTTTAAAGGCAGCCTCAAGCAAAGAAAGAAGCAACATGGATGATTCCAAAGGCAAGTTCAATGAAAGCGGTGGTTCAACCAAAGATCAAAGAAGTGCTTAAGTAGGGAAGTGATGGACCAAAAGAGATAGAGTGAATCGATGAAGCGATGAACCAATGAACTTTCAAATGGTTCACGGGTTCAAAGTTCAACACGGTTCAAGCAACTAGCAACCATTGACGATCTCGCAGACATCAAATTTAAAGTGAGAGAATATTCAATTGAAATTCAAATAGAGCACAGAACTTAAAGGAAGAACCAAGTGATTAACTGAAAAGAGAGCCCAAAGATTCAAATTGCTATAAGAGAGAGAAGATCAATGCAAAAGATCAAAAATATTTTCAAAAGAGTTATTTCCAGTAGGTGAAACAATGGAGCAAGTAGACTTAGACTTATGAGCGCACCAAATCAAGGATGCAGGCCTATTTTTCTTCCATAAATTAATGACGAATTGGACAGCTATGCAGATATCAGGAAAATGACTAGACAGTCCATACTAAGAAGAGACATATTAGAGGAATAGGCATGCCATAGTTATGAAAATACAATATTCCTAGCATGGTCTCGCCAGACAAAATTGAAGGTGCATTGAAGATGTTGACTACAGTATGGGCCGTCCCATGGGAAGGAATGCCAAGCCTTGCATAGTTTGTTATAAGATTGTAATTTCTCTCATTAGTAGAGGAGACCTTTCATTTTTTATAAGAGTGAAACTCTATCCAATTGAAAGAAAAATACTGAGACTTTGAGCTCATATTGTAATTTCATTTCATTTTATCTGAATGAGAAAGCAAGTTGTTTGCAGACTTTGTGTTATTTTGGCTTGTATCATTTTAGGAGATTATTCTTATGTCTGTCTTCTGAATGTGTTCTCATCTATTTAATTTGGCAAGTAGAATTAGTTAAAGTAATAAGGAAGGTGTCCTGAAGCCAACTGTGGGAAGACTTTTTGCTTTCACAATTGTTTTCAGTGTGTGTTTTTCTTTTCTTTCTGTGTTGAGGATTCTGGGATGACTTTATGCCCCCATTATCCTCTATGTTATACTCTTTGGGTAGTTGAAGTGAAAAATTTGTGTTATGTTTCATCCTACTGGTTACTACACCTGTGTTACTAGTTTCTTTATCACTCCCTGAAAGAGCTCCTGCTATTTCCTGCAAGAACACTTTTGAAAGAAGAGAAGTGCCTTCAGTGTTTTCACCAAGATTTTCTCCTTTGTTGGTTAACATCATCTCTGAAAGAAGAGAGATGGATGATGTATCCTACCCCTAAGTTTTATTTTCTACATATTTATAGTATATATAGCTCTTGTGTATTTATAGGGAACCTCCCCTTGATGAGAGGAGAGATTTGTCCACCTCTGATGTAGTAAACTTGCACACAAGGCTGACTAATCTCCTTTTTTGTGGATGATAAGACCTATTTTGCTCACCAGTTAGCTGGTTGACAAAATATTCACCCAACAGTCAGGAAGGTAGTTGGTGACTTAGGATGGGTATTTGGGTGATGTTTTAGCCCATCCAACATGACAAGTATAGCTATTATAGGTGAATGATCAAGCTTCAATAAGGGCTTACAAACATCACAACCAAAGTATAAGGAGAAATATCCACCTATAGGATCTTATTGTTCAAATGCAATTGACTTTTTTTTACTGTGTCATACAGTGAGCAGTTTTGAGGTTAAAGGTGATTGAAATGAACTAGACAAAGTGAAAAAGTAGGTCTAGGTACTTATCAAATGATCTTGGAAGATCTAAAGGGGTCTTATGCACTTTTTCCAAGCCTAAACCAAGCATCAGTGACCTACAAGAATAAAAAGGTAGTGTTTCACAGTCAAGGGAGAAAGAACTCAGTTTGTGAGCTCAAGGGACATGTGGGGTATAGAGAATTTTGAGTGGTGAAAAAAATTGTGATCACCTTAATTATCTCTAAACAATGATCATGATAACCTTTATGGACCTCTTTGGACCCTATGAGCGCCTACAGCTATTGTAGGTGATTGTTACATTCAATAAGTTGAGAAAGAGTTCCTAAATGATGATCTAGGGGCATAAAAAGTGAACACATGGTTATAAATTATTTAATAATTATCTTAGAATATATTAGTAACCATATTCATTAATTACAAGGTCAAATCATGCATGAATACCTATAGACATGGTGTCAAGAAGCAGGACACAGTCAGGGTAATACAAGCAGTTTGAACCAGTCAAGGAGCATAAAGAAGCATGTAGAGCATGAGAGTAATGAATTGGTTACAAAACCTTAGTTAATATTTTTCATAGAGTTTATATACTCTCATATATTGGAAATCAATCATGTAAAAATCCTTTTAAATGCAATACACAGTTTCTATAAAGAACCCTGCACGCAGTGTTTCTTCATAAAGTTTGTTTGGGTTTTTTAGGAGTTGGAAGGGTAAGAGACCTGACCAAAGGCTAATTTATTTTTAATATAATCCTTGAAACTTGGAGAGACCTTTTAAACATTCAAATTGTCTGATAAAATAGGATAAGTACCCTCTTTTTGTGCTTCCCTTCAAGCATAAATTGGCAGGTTTAGGAAAGTGTATAAGGGGATGAGACAAAAAGTTGTTTAGATCTTGAAGAGAGGTATGGAAGGTTGTAAGACACATAAAAAATAATTTAAAACACCTCACAGGAGTAGGTAACCAACCAAGATGGCCTATATGGCTAAGTTTGCAATCAACCCTACTAGGCAAGTTTTGGCCTAGTGCCCAAATGAAGGGTCACTCACACTTCTAGCCATAATTATGATTTTACCTTGTTGAAAAATGTTTATGAGGACAAAATATACATTTTAAATCTCTTTTTATAAAAATAAAACATTATGAAATTCATTTTGATCTTCAAGGACACATAGGCCTATTTGACATGGTTAGGTCTAGTTTTCAAATGCAAGGTCAAATACAATTCCGGCCATAAATATGCATTTCAACCTATTGGATCATGTTTTTAAGATTAATATAGAGGTAATAAATCTTTTTTAAGTTAAAAAAACCATAAGTCCTTTTTTGAGCTCAAAACCAACTTAGAGCTGTAAGGAACAAGGAAAAGATCTTAATAGGGCAAGTTTGAATGCCCGTACCTATTTTGATGCTATGCATGGGAATCTGAGAAGTTAAAGGATGTTTATGAGGGTATTTAAATATACATTTGTGTAATTTTTAGGTAATTTCAACTTTATAACATTATGAATTAACCTTAAGAGGTCAGATAGGCCTAAAATCCTTGCAAACCCTGCCTAGTGACCCGATGGAGAAAAGGGAGTTGGATAGCCGATAAAAAGGAATAGTCTGCTAATGAAAATTATTGGACCTTATAAAAGACTCACTTATTATCCCTCCCATAATTTTTATCTATATTAAATTATATATATAGGGTACAAAATAGGATTTTCTTAACAATTTTATGCATTGTGTAGGCTACAAGAGGAGTCTAAACATGAAATCAAGTGTGGAAGGAATCTTGGTACTTTTAATAACTCCCTATTATCATTTAATTTAAATTAATAAATCCTAAGTGTCCAAACCAAGTGATTCATATTAGCCATTCAAAACTGGCATATTAGACAAGCTAGTGAGAAGGGTGGAAAACTTCAAGTGGGGTGATTTTAAAGTGTCCCTAATGCCTCTAAGGCCATGGAGTGTCTTGAAACTTTTCATACACTCCCTCCCACATTTTTCATGAGTAATTGAATCCAAATTTGAAGACAAGTGTGTAGGATGCATAAAGGAGGAATTTTTTGGACTACAGATGATGATGGCTCACTTCCAAATGATTCTAGATGACCAGGCCTACAACCAATGTATGAAGAAGCTTGTCTAAGATCCTTCCCCTTCATTCCAATCATAATAACTATTCCTAGTTAGTTATGGGGTGTTTAATAATCTCAAATCATGAAGGTAGTTTTTTTAAGCCAATTAAGAGGGTTTTATGCCACTTTACAAGTGTTTGATGACTTAGATGGACACTTGTGCTTCCTAACCTTGAATGGTTCATCCTATATCCTTTCCTCATGTACAAGTAACTAATTCTCTTAGCTTTAAAATCATTCTTATGACCCTTGGACTTCTCTCTTCTCTTCTCTCTCTCAAATTCTATAAGAACTGGCCATTTTGGCCATTGTAACTTATGCTCCACCTGAGTATGATGAAGCCCAACTCATTTGTGTATCATTTGATCGATAAGACTACTAATTTTTACCTCTTCAGGATTGTTCATTAGTGTGTTTTACTTTAATTTTGGATCTTGATTAATGAAGACTATGGATTCCTTAGCATGTTATCTCATTCTTGTATCCTATTTATAGTTGGAAAGCTTTTTCTTGTAGGGCATGTGAAGTGTTCTAGGAAATGTCAAGGATTAAGTGAGTTATTCTTTTCATTATTTCCATTCAAGGCCTTTTTTCTAGTCCTCCTAGCTTTGCACATTCATCCATAACCTCACAATGTAATATTGACTTGAGAAGATGCAGATTAAAGGAGAGTATACTCAGTTTGTCCCTTGATTTCATGAGTAACATGCAACTGGTTGGAAGTTGAAAATCTATGTGATGTATCATCTCACTTAGGATAGTTTGATTTCAATTATCTCTCTCCCTTTTCACCCAAAAATTTAGGTATAGTTGTAATCCAAAGTGGTACATCATGGGAGTTAGCCCTATCTAGAGATTCACCTCATATTTAGGCTACCCACAAGCCTAGAGGTGTTTCCATTGTGCCACTTGGATGAGGAGAGGTTAAGCATCTCCTCAAAGGGTGTAAATCCAAGTGACAACAATCCCTTAAAAAACAAATTAATCTTTGTTTTGCCTCACAAATGTCACATTCAAACCCTAAGAGGGGTTGTTATCCACACAAAACAATTTGTTGCCTTCTAGGGTTTTCAACCCAACTGCTGCCCTCTATATTTTTATGCCACTCCTCCTTGATGCCCTAAATTGTTGTGCTAAACTTGAAAATGGTGTTTCGACACTTCAAATAAACCAATTCTAACCTCTTTAACCCCTTAAATGAGGTTAATCGAATAAAGGTAAGGGTTTGTGTCCTTAATCCAATCTTCTAATGAAGGTTTTCATCTTCAATGGATGAAGTCAAGTAAACAGTACCCAAACTTATGATTTCAATTAATAAAAATAATATGATCCTTCAAAATGAACCTCCTTCCCCTTTTTATATCCTTTCCCTCCAAAATACTTTTTAAATTAAGGACCGACTTATATCAAGTTAGAGGCGTCCCATTTCTTTATTATAATTTGATTTAGAAAAAAGTTTTTTGTCAACATGTTAATTTTTGGCAACCAAGACATATTATTACTTTACTTTAACTATTTAAAAATACATTTTATTTTAATAATAATATAATTGTAATCTTGAAAAATGGGACATTATAGTCAACCCATTACACTCCCCCCTTTTCTATTTGTAGGTTTTCAACTATTCTAAGCCCTATTAGGGTTTTATATTTTAAGAAGTTATTTGTAGGTCATTCACATGCATTTGAAGGTCAAGTTTTTACATATAAGCAAGTTTTAAGTAACCACAAATAATTATGCCTTATTTTACTTATTTTTTGGTAAATGACGGAATTGACTAGTAGAGGACACTAGTAACAATCGATCCTATCCCCTTTTGGACGTTCTTGTTGATGAGTCCATAAAATGACTCATTATTACTATAGTTTATGACCTTAAATATGTCAAATGGTTGAGCATTATATGTAATCTTGATATTTAGAACCTACATAAGGTAGTAAATAGATGCTTTTATCTATAAAAACTCATGTAAAGTCTAAGTCTATCTTATTTACACTTTGTTCTAATATTTACATGTTTTAGGCTCCATATTTTGACATGTACAGGCAACAGTAGTATTAATATGAGTTTTGACAAGATTTCATGAAGATAAGGAGGATCTAAGACAAAGAATGAACCATCTAAGACCCAAAAATAGATTTTGAAGCTTTTTATGGATTTTGATATATAACTATGGATTTTGATAATTAGTTATAGATGTTGATAGTCAACTACATATTTCAATAGTCAAGCCATGAATTTTGACAATAAGCTATAAATTGTACCAGTTTTACTATATAATGAGCCAGTTTGTTTTATAATTGATCTTAGTACATTCCAAAGGGTTCGGATAACTTCTCCAACTTCTTCATGATAATCTGGATAACTCTTTTTGACATTTTCATCTATGTGCATGTATATAAATAGTTGTCTATTTTTGTTTAGTCTTTCATTTTGGGAGTTGCCTTTAGGTTGAAATGATGAAGATAAAAGATATGAGTATCAATATATGCAAAGATTTGGTTGATATAGTTAGGTGTGTAAATTTTTATCTATGGGTTATTTGACTCCTTAAACATCTCATTGCAATGACTTTATATTTTAACTTTATCATCCAATATGTCTAGAATATCTTCCTATTTTCAAATCAGTTAAGTTATTTCCTATAATGTAGGGATAAATAGTTTCTTGGTATAGAATAAATAAATAGATCCATGATTAGATCTATAAATTTTATGCGTACATACAAAGATATTGTAATTTTAGTGATTTTTTGAAATACAAAATACTGCAACAGTTTCCTTTCTCAATCTGTGTTGAAAAAATATTTTAGAGCTGAGTTGATTTGAACCTGTATCTGAGGGTGAGCAAGAGCCCACTCCCCAAGGAGAAATGATATTTATTTGGTATTAATAAGTTAATTTTGTATTTATTTCAATTTAGGATTGATTGATGTGTGTGTGTGTGTGTGTGTGTGTGTGTGTGTGTAAAATTCAGATTGAAAACCTGTAGGATAGATTAAATAGTTAATTTGTTATTTCTAGCATAAGCATTTATTGCATTCTTTCAGATTCTAAAAATATAGATTTATGATTGATTTTAATCAGTGTGTGAGATATATATATATATATATATATATATATATATATATATAATTCAGATTGAAAACCTGCAGGATAGATTAAATAGTTAATTTGTTATTTCCAGCATAAGCATTTATTTCATTCTTTCAGATTCTAAAAATATAGATTTATGATTGATTTTAATTAGTGTGTGAGGATTTGATAATCTTTTAATTCTGCAAGAGTGATTTGAATATGTTTGTTTTGTAGTTGTGTGAAGAATTTCCAAATTCTGTAAATTAGATTAGATTAGGTTGTTTATGTTTTTTGCAAAGAGTATTTCTTTCCAAATAGTAGCTTAAAAGTTAGAAATAGATATAGATTAGCATAACATCTAAAAAAACCCCAAAAACAAGTATTGTTAACATGAAATCAATAAATTACCTCATTGTAAATAGCTTTAGGCACTGCCCTGGTAAGAATAGACACTAACATACATTAGTTAAATGCAGGGGTAATAACGACACCCATCATTTTTAGCACCATTGTTGGGGAACTTTTAGGTGTCAGTAAGGTAAAACTCAAGCTAACAATCCATAAAAAAATAATAATACAAAAATAAAATAAAATCACTCTCTTATCAAAATCAAGAATATGAGCAGGCCACGAGATTCACATGGTAGATTTGTTCCAAAAGATTTTGATCTTTTACAGGAAATAATCAAAATAGTTAAAAAAATAGATAGTTTACGAAAAGAGATAAGAGAATCTTTCAAAAATATCTCTAAAGGACCAAAAGAATCCTTTTTTATAACAACTAAAATTATAGATACTGAACAACTAAAATCCCCTACTCTCAATAGAACTTTATTTGACATGGGAAAAAATGTAGGCCAGGTGGAGAACCCTCGCAGGAATGATCCTGAGAGGACATTCTCTTATCATATTGTCTTTGAAGATGATGAACAAATAATGAAAAATATTTTTCCAGCCAATCTGCCAACCTTTAGAGGTCTGTCCACTGAAGACCCAGATAAATTCTTTCTTGAGTTTAAGGTTCTTTGTCAGAATTATGATTACACCTCAGATAGCCATAAGTTAAAACTTGTTCCTTCTACTTTGAAGGAAGGAGCAATGAGGTGCTTCATGGGGCTAGGAGGGAACTCTATTCACACTTGGAGAAAAATGGAAACATCATTCTTAAATAAATATCAAGACTATTATAGGGTCAAAGATAGGAAAGAAGAATTTTTTAAAATTAGATAAAATAAAGATGAGAACCTTGAGTATTACTTAGATCGATTTGCCTTTGCTCTCAATAGATATGGTTATGAGCAACCTGAATAAGTGATCAAAATTATTTTCCTTAAGGGATTGGATGACTCTTCTAGGGATTATTTGAATCTTATGGGGAAAGGAGATATTACTAAATTGGATTTCCAAGAAATCACATGATTATGTACAAACTACTCTAGAATAACACCTATAAGTAGAAGAGGGAAATTGGAAAACTCTAGTGATGTAAATCATCTTATGAAAGAATTAGCAAACTTTAAAATAGACATACTGGTCTAGTTGAATTCAACATTGGATGGATTGTAGGTCAAGGCCAAATCTAATAATGAGCCAGTGGAGATCTATTGCCCAAAATGTAGATTAAAACATGCACTTAGAGACTATCCTTTGGATAAAACTAAAATTTGTGGAATATGTGATGCTAAGGATCATAACACAAAGAATTTTAATCACCTCCCTAGTCTCAAGAATCAGTTCAAACAAAATGCACAAGCCATAGAAGACTTTAATTATGTTTATAGATAAGGAAATACCTTTCAACAAAATCAATAGTTTGGCTCAAGAATCCCTTATCAGCTATGACATGCACCTCCATAAATATGGGTTGTACTACCATGGGGCACCCAAGAATGGATGCCACAACAATGAATGATGCCCCAGCCTTTTCAACAAACATGGATGCCACAAGGTCATCAACAGCCATAGACAAATTAACATTATAATTCTGGTCTATACTATAATCAACAACATCAAAGAAGGTATCTACAACAAAAATAAAAATAAAAACAAGCATTAATGGCTCCCTAAGGAAATCAAGCAACCCCTATAAAATAAGTAAACCAACCTCAACTACCTGCTCAACTAGTAGCAAATCCAAAAAACATATTGGATTTTGTAAATGAACAGGGTGAAACAATGAGGGTAGGATCTATTAAATGTGTATACATTCATCTTAGATCAGGAAGAATAGTTCAAGAACCTCAAATCATCATCACAAAAGTACCATAAGAAAAAACAAATTCACAAATTCAACCAAAAAGAAAAAGAGTCCAAAGAACAAACTGGAATAATAGAGGAAGTTATCATAACACCTCCATCTGTGCCTTTTCCAGAAATATTGAAGGAAGTCGAAAATAATAAGGAATCATAATCGATCCAAGAACTCAGAAAACTAAACATAAAGATTCCATTGTTATAAGCCATCAGAGACATCCCATAGTAAATTGGGTGATCAAAAGTTTGTGTATCAAGAAACTAGGTAGAAAAAGATAATATCCTAAGACCATATAGGTTAATGGTAAGCTTGATGATTTATTAGCAGGAAATTTGCTTTTGCCTATATGGAGACTCAATAAGTCCCATCATTTTTATAAAAATTGGATAGCAAGAGATACCAAATGTATTGGTAGACTTAGAAGTTGTTATTAATGTGATGACTACGGACACCATGCAAAATATCTCTTTGAAGGACATGCAACCAAACACCACAATCCTAAAAATAACAGATCATTATACTACCAAACCAAAAGGTGTCATTGAAGACATGATGTTGACTATAGAATCATGGGAGTATCTTGTTGACTTTATTATCTTCCAACCTAAAAACAAATAGATTGGATACCCAATGATTATGGGAAGACCTTGGTTAGCAACTATAGCAACATTAATTGATTATAGATCAAGAGATATGACCATTTCAAATGGTCTTAAAGTAAAATTAATTTCTCTATATCCACCTGTTCAATTATCAATCAATACTATCAAACAGTTGTGGGTTGACCAACCTGATGAAAAACGTGATAACATCTCTTCTCTAGCTATGATTACAATCCTTGTTCATGTAGAGGAAGTAGATGATGAGTTATTAAGAAGTATTGGAACTACTATATATATTTATAGTCTAGCTATGAATCTTGATAGTCTGGCTACGAATCTTGATAGTCTAGCTATGGATCTTGACAGTCCAACTATGGATTGCAACAAACTAGCTATGAATTTAAATAGAATACATTTTCAAAGTACCACTTCCTATTATTTCAACCATTCATCCTCTTCCACCTCTTCAAATACATTATATGATCATAAAGACATTCAAAATAGTGTGATGCAATGGGCATATGAAGGCCAAGACTCATTTCTTACAGCTTTCTGTTATCCTTTAGCTAACGTCATTCTCACAGGAGAAAAGTTTGTTAAAGATGCTATTACATTTCATACATTACTTCCACATCCTTTTCCTCTCAATTAATTGATGAGTGAATTCAAAAAAATAGACTTTTCCCATCTAGGCACTAAACAAATCATAGTAGCATTAGGGAAGACACTCAACATAAACAGTTGGTTGATAAATGATCAAGAAATAAAAGTTTTTTGATGTACTCAAGGATCACACTCAAGATTTTAAATGGGAATATCAAGATATGAAAGGAATTCATCCAATCTTATGTGCACACCACATTTACATAGAGAAATTTAAGTCAGTAAGGCAACCTTAAAGAAAAATTAATCCTGCCTTGAGAGACATTGTGAAAATTGAAATTGAAAAGTTGTTAGAAGTAGGATTTACTTATCCCATTTCTTACAGCCAATGGGTCTCTCCCTTGGTTATTTTTACCAAGAAAAATGGTAAATGGAGATTATGTATGGACTATAGATAATTAAACAAAGCAATAATGAGAGACTACTTCCTGCTACCCTTCACTGATCAAGTACTTGACAATCAGGCTAAAAAAATATACTTTTCTTTTTTGGATGGATTTAGTGGATAAAACCAAATACAAGTGGCACCCGAGGATCAAGACAAAACAACCTTCACCTTCCTATGGGGTAAATTTTCCTATAGGTTCTTTCCCTTTATTTTATATAATGCACTTGCCACTTTCCAATGAACTATCCTAGCCATATTTTTAGACTTGACCAATGATTGTGTAGAAGTTTATATGGATGATTTTATTGTTCATAGAGAATATTTTGATGAGATTTTAAGTAATATTGAAAAATTATTACAAAGATGTGAGGACCACCATTTGTACCTAAGTCATGATAAATGTTTAATTATGGTAGAAGAAGACAAAGTTTTAGGACATCATATTTTTGTAAAAGGGATCCAAGTAGATCTAAAGAAAATTGAAGTCATCTTAAACCTGCCTATTCCTCAAAATTAGACTAATATTAAGAGCTTTCTAAGATATGCAGGGTATTATAGAAGGTTCATAGAATATTTTAGCAAGATTGTTGCTCCAATGTTTGATCTGCTTATAAAAGAAAGTGAATTTATTTGGGATTTAATGTGTCAACAAGCATTTGAAACCATCAAATAAAAGCTTAGTACTGCACCAATCCTAAGAAGACCTAATTGGTCATATCCCTTTCATATTTATACTGATGCATCTAATCATGTTATAGGAGCTATTTTGGGACAAAAAGATGAAAATGGATATATGTATGTCATATATTACATAAGTAATAACTTAACCTCAACTTAAAGAAATTATACAACCACTGAGAAGAAATTCCTTGTTGTGATTTATGTCATAAACAAATTTAGACACTACAAGTTATAAAATATTTGTATATATTGATCATGCAGCTATCTAGTATTTGATGAATAAACCAGTAGTAAGAGGAAGAGTTATCATATGGCTATTATTATTGCAAGAATCTGATATAATAATTGTTGTAAGCTAGGAAAAATCAATGTGGTTGTTGATTTTCTTTCCAGATTGCATAATGAAGATAAAGAACCTGTAGAAGACAACTTTCTAGATGAACAATTATTTTTTATTTGATCACAAACACCTTGGTTTGCGGATATAGAAAATTTTCTAGCTACAAGAAAGTTTCCTTTTTAATGTACGAAAAAGGAAAAAAAATGTTTAATTAGAATAAGTTCTTATAAATGGATTAATGGTAGACTATTTAAACTTGGCCCTGACCATGTTTTTCACATGTGTGTGAAGAAGAATGAGATGTATGATATCATTCGTGCATGCCATGATGAACTTAAAGGAGGACACTAATCAGTGAAAAGGATGGTATATAAAATCCTTGGAGCTAGATATTTTTGGTCAACTCTTCACAAACAGGTAAAGACCTATGTTTGGCAATGTGATGCATGTTAAAGAATGGGGAAACCTACTTTATCTTTCCAGATGTCTCTTCATCCATGAGTAATTCTAGAACCTTTTGAGAAGTGGGGTCCAGACTTTGTTGGGCCCATATATCCACCTTCACAAGGTAAAGAATACTTGTTGGTATGTACAAATTATGTGATCAAATGGGTTGAAGTTCAGGCTCTTTCTTCTATAAGAGAAGAGATAGTAGCAGACTTCCTCTATTCCAAGATCATGCAACATTTTGAAGCACCAAGAGAGATAGTATTAAATCAAAGACCATAATTCATGTCCAATATGATTCAAGAATTCATGGAGATCTACCAAGTTAACCATCATAAATCTTCACCATACCATCCTCAAGCAAATGGACAAGTATGAGTCACTAATAGAGAATTAGAGAACATTCTTACCAAGATAGTTAGTAGCAGTTGGAAGAATTAGGCAGCCAAACTCCCAAAAGTTGTTAGGGCATACAACACTATGTGGAAGACCACTATTGGTTTTTTACCATATGAGTTGGTCTATGGTAAGAAACCTCTTCTTTTAATTGATTTTGAAATGCAAACTTTGAGGACTGCATTAGAACTAAGGATTGATTTGGATGAAGCACAAAAAGAAACAATGTTGTAGTTGAAAAAACTGGATGAGATGAGGATAGAAGACTTACAACAGACAAATGATATAGTATTAGAGAAAATAATGGCATGACTTGCATATCAAAGAAAGGCAATTCAGAGAAGGAGATTGGGTACTCTTATATGATTTCAAATATCAACATTTCAAAGGTAAGTTTTGAACTAGATGGTTAGGACCATTTCAGACAGCAAAAGAAATTAATAATGATTCAGTACATTTATTACCTATAGATGGAAATAAGAAAATACTTATTATAAATGGTCATCATCTGAAACTATATCGAAGCCTACTAGTAAAGAGGAATTTATTCAATTAGTACAAAATGAGTTTGGTGCCATGGAAGAACTCAAGTCTTCCATGGTAATTGATCTTTGAAGACAAAATTGGCCTGAATAAAGGAATATGATCTCCCTCTTCCCTAAAAATATAAAAAATAAATAAATAAATAAAATAAAATAAACTTCAACAATGAAAATCTTTTGGGACATTGTTGACAGTCATGTTCAGAAAACTAGCTTGTTGGTTGTTCATGCACTGAATAAAGTGCCTTGACCAAAAAACTAGCAAATGGTTGGTCAAGGGCAAAAAAAAACCAACAGGAAAGTCAGTTCAGAAATTCAATTAGTTCCAAAGCAATAAATTTAATGTTATTATCTATTGTACTATTTTTCAAAGACTAATTCATGCAATTTGTTTTGTGAAAGAATAGATAAGGAAGACTGAAAAGGGCAATACTGAGATTTGTACGGTAAAGTATTTATTTTTTTGTTGTGTTAGTTTTAGATATTTAGGATTGCATGAATGTGCTCAAAATCATTGATATAAAATTCTCATATGGTGATATAAGGAGGTCAGACTTCATGATGTCAGCAAAAAGTCACTTCAAAAGGTCATATTTTGAAATTTCAAAGCAAATGCTACATATAATACCCTTTTCAATCATAAAAAGTGTTTCATAATGACACATCATTATAATTATGTGTCATTTATAAAAAGACATCAAGTAGAGGGTTAAAAGGAATTGATGATAGAATGATTTAAAATAAAATAAAACAAAATACGCTATCATTACTTTTAATTGATTTGTCATCATTACTCGACATGCTTCGAGTAATATCCACAGTCTAAACCCTCAAGGGATATTATTTCCATCTAATCATTTTTCAAGCACAATTTCATTTCCTTTTGAAAGCAAGGTGAAAAATTGACTGTGTTCTGAGCAAACTTAGAGTTCAAAAATGGGATTGAAGAAGAAATCAGAACCAGAGGATGAAAGTGACACTAGGAAAATGAATCAGTAAAAGAGATATTGGCTACAACTGGATGGTTGGACTTCTTTCTCAAGTTCTAGGGTTTTGATGAAGCATTGGTACTATAATTTTTCCTTCATTTGAGACCTGGTTTCTCCATAGTTTAAGGTGTTTAAATCCCATTTTCCATGTAAGTCCTTAGTGAATTGTCAGGGATTCCAGATGAAGGAGCTTGGATAGCAAGGAGATCCTCATTTCATGATCTTATTAAAAAATTTAACAAAGAAGGAGAATCCACACTATTTTTTGTGGAAGATGTCAAAGGTAGAATAAAAAGGGTAAGCAAAGAGTCTCTACTTGAACCATGGATGTCAGTTTTCTTTTAGATCATTAAATATTTAACATGTGAGGGACAGTGTAATGTATTGAGTTGTATGGTGTTAAGAATGTTAATTCATTTAAGATATGGTGTTCAATAACCTTAACACAAGATAAATTTACCCTCATTCCTCTTAAGATCTATTCAGGTTGTAGCCATGAGGTATGCCAAAAACCCCACTGCCATACATCATCATGGGTTGATTCAACTCATTATTAACCACCATGTTTTACAGTAAGAAAATGGAATGGAAGCTTGGGTTGCCTTCCATGAAGGAAAGAAAAGGAAAACCCCTAAACTTTCTAAACAAACTACTGCACACATGCATGCCTTCAGTTTAAAAACCCGACCAAAACTTTCTTCTAAATAAATTACCTCTAAATTCAATTGCAGCACAAGATCAACAATCAAGATTATTCCATTACAAACCCTAAGTCCTCCTCATATGGTCTCTCCTCTTGAGCTAAAAAGTAGAAAATTGAGACTCTGATCCTCTATTACAAGCCAACAATATGTTTTTCAAGCTACTCATGTCCAAAAACCCATTTAGATTATTCAAGAAGAGTCTTCTGCAGACTCTGTCTCCCAGCTAAAAACTTAGGAAACGCTGCATATAGAAGCTCTTCCCCCTATTAAGAGAAAAATAATATTGATCGTAGAATTTGATAGTGATGAGACCATTGTTGTAGAGACATTAGATAGCTTGAAGCAAAATCCCACAACCACTACTAGTGAAGCTCACAATAGAGAAGAGGATGAAATCTTTTTTCCACATGAAGATGTAGTTGATGACTTTGTTAACACTATTCCTGATGAGAGTCTTATTCCTCCTACACAATAGATGAGGGATAAAGGAAAATTGTCCATGAATGAAGAGGAGGGATAATCCTTAAGGGAAGCAGATGATGAAGAACTCCAACATGCTCTAGCCTTGTCTTAGCTAAAAGCCACTATTAAACAAAATGTAGAGGATATAACTGAACTAATTGTTGTAGCTCAAAACAAATATTTTGTGATTGCTCATTTAATGAAACAAATTGAAAATTTGGAAATGTAATCCTTGAGGAAAGTGGATGAGGTAGAAGATGAAATTATTGATGTATGGAGTCATACCAAATCATTTGAAGAAGATAATATTTCCTTAAGAAGGAATATTCTCAAAACTAAAATGGAAAATGCTAAGCTAAGAACCCAAATAGGTTTTATCTCTTCTAATGTTCCTCTTAGGGCCATGATAGAACAAGGTTGTCAGACTACTTTGTTTATTTTAGAAGTAAAAAATCAATGGGACCAAGTCTGCTTAGAACTTGAAGAAATAAAGAGATATAATCATCTACTTCAGAAGGAAAATCATCTTCTTAAGGAAGAGAAATAACAAATGCAGGAATAATTGATTCAAGCTAAATAAAAAGAAGAATAGGTTAAACAAACTCTTCAGTTTACCTGTCAATTAAGTGAAAAGTTGTTATCCTACAAAGTCCCTTCTTCTGCATATAGCCTATTTTTACATGAATAGTTCTTTGAATGGCAATTATTGTAGATATCTTGTGATTTGCTACATGAGATAAACACCAGTGATGACTTCATGACAACATTCATAAGTAGTACTCCTAGTAGGCAAGATCTACTTTATGAATTTTATTTATGTGACATTATTCTTGATAATACAAATGATTTCTTGGTAAATCTATTTGTGGGAGAACTAAAAATGAGAGTTTTGTTATCTGCATATAGAAATCAGATTGCTTAACAGGAGAGATATGATGATCACATTAATATTGCACAAGATGTTGGTTTTCGCATTAGGCCTCAATTTGGTAATGCATAGTATATATTAGAAAAAATTCATAGGTATTACCAACAACCAAGAATTCTTGATCATTATCTTTCCACCTTACAAGATGGCCTTCTCAATTTTGAGTTGTTTATTCAACATAATTTTGATGATGTAGTGGTGGCTTGTAGACAATGCTGGCATATGATGCTAGTTTCATTAAGACGAAGAGAAGTGTTGTCACTCACTACCATTCAGTGGTCTTTGACGAGAGCTAAAATTGTTGTATAGATAATTTCAAATGTTTTACAAAGGGATGGCAGAAATCCATGGATATGAACGAGGTTCAGACCTCCTTTACTACTTTTTCCTATGTCCCCATGGTAGAATATAAGACCTCACTCTGAGGAATAATTTGATATTTGGCTTCACTTTATGCAAAGGGATATGGGTTTCACTCATCATCAGAGGATACTTCAGCAAGATTTGTATTCCATTTATGATTTGAGTCTTAAGCTGCAATAGATAGTTCATAACTATGGAGATTGAAGATATAGTTTGCAAAAGGGACTTGTAAAAGGTAAGGTGTGGGGGAGATGATGAGTTTGTAAAAAGACACATTATTACTATAGTTTATGACCTTAAATATGACAAATGGTTAAACATTGTATGTAATATTGATATTTAGAACTTGCATAAGGTAGGAAATAGATGCTTTTATCTATATAAACTCATGTAAAGTCTAAGTCTATCTTGTTTACACTTTGTTCTAACATTTACATGTTTTAGGCTCCACATTTTGACATGTACAGGCAATGGTAGTATTAATATGAGTTTTGAGAAGATTTCATGAAGATGAGGAGGACCCAAGATAAAGAATGAACCATCTAAGACCTA
Organism: Torreya grandis; assembly: GCA_037957365.1. Classification (NCBI taxonomy): domain Eukaryota; kingdom Viridiplantae; phylum Streptophyta; class Pinopsida; order Cupressales; family Taxaceae; genus Torreya; species Torreya grandis. Next base: position 525,045 of record JARHVA010001060.1, read on the forward strand.
ACTATAGATTTTGAAGCTTGCTACAGATTTTGACAGGCAGTTACAGATTTTGATAGTCAGCTACAAATTTTGATAGTCAATTGTGGATTTTGACAGTCCTTTACAGATTTTGACAGTCAAGCTATGGATTTTCATAACAAGCTATAGATTATAATAGCTTTGTTATGGATTGACCCAGTTTTCTCTAGAATTGATCATAGTACATTCTAAAGGGTTTAGATAACTTCTCCAACTTCTTCATGACAATCTGGAGAACTCTTTTTGACATTTCTATTTGTGTGCATGTATATAAATAGTTGTCTATTTCTATTTAGTCTTCCATTTTGGGAGTTGTTACTCTAGGTTGCAACGATGAAGATAGAAGATATGAGTATCAATATATGTAAAGATTTGGTTGAATAGTTAGGCATGACAATTGTTATCTATGGGTTCTTTGACTCCTTAAAGATCTCATTGCAACAACTTTCTAATGTAACTATATCACCCAATTTATCTAGAATATCTTCCTATTTTAAAATTGGTTAAGTTTTTTCTTAAAACGTAGGGATAAATAGTTTCTTGGTATAGAATAAATAGATAGATCCATGATTGAATCTATAACTTTTACGCCTACATATAGAGATATTGTAATTTTGGTGATTTTTTAAAACACAAAGTACTACAGTAGTTCCCTTTCTCAATCTATGTGTTGAAGAAATATCTTAGAGCTAAGTTGATTTGAACCTGGATCTAAGAATGAGCAAGGGCCCACTCCCTAAGGAGACAATAAATTTATTTGGTATTTATAAGTTGATTTTGTATTTATTTCAATTTAGGATTGATATAGATATATGTTTGTATGATTGAAATTGAAAACCTACAAGATAGATTGAATAGTTAATTTGTTATTTCTAGCATAAGCATTTATTTCATTCTTTTAGATTCTATAAATATAGATTTATGATTGCTTTTAATTAGTGAGTGAGGATTTGATATTCTTTTAATTATACAAGAGTGATTTGAATAGGTTTGTTTTATAGTTGTGTGAAGCATTTCCATATTCTACAAATTAGATTAGATTAGGTTGTTTATGTTTTCTGCAAAGAGTGTTTCTTTTGAAATATGAGCTTAGAAGTAGATATAGATTAACATAACATCCAAAAAAACCCAAAAATAAGTATTGTTAACCTGAAATCAATAAAGTACCTCACTGTAAATAGCTTTAGGCACTGCCCTGGTAAGAACAAACACTAATATACGTTGGTTAAATGAATGGGTAATAACGACACCCATCACTTGTCCCTTGATGGTTACACTTGTCATTTATATGGCACTTTCCCAATTAATCTCTATTGATCAGTTCTAACCATTATTCAATTTCACATAGTCAGATCACAAACAAGAAACAACTAAGTTTTTTGTTTTTCATAGTTAGTCTTGTTTCATTTCATTATGCTTTAATGATTTTAATACTTTTCTTCCATTTCATTTGTCATAAGTTGTTTTACAACTCTTAATTTCTTTTAAATCAATTTATCTTAATTAGGGTTAGTATACCCATTAATTCCATATAATGATAAAATAGTGACACATCATTAAAAGTTCATTCCTTAAGAACTTGTGATCTACCTATCTCATTTATCGACATAATAATATGTTATGACACTAATGTTTAGCATATTCATTGATGTTTGGTTGCCATTGATGTCAAAGAGAGCATGTGGTACTAATGCATTAATGATAAAGTGATGAGATTGATGGTTTGGAGAGTGTTTCACTTAGAGAGACAATTGATGGATAACATTGATGGTATGAACATGTTGCAGAGACCCTATGGGGTGTTGTGAGTTCTTTGAATTCTCATGGAAGTAAATAGAATCCATCAGAGTAGTCAGATGAGTGTCTAGGTTCAAGTAGTCATCTTGGCATATAAGATCAAATAAGTAGTTTGATGACATCATATTTCACACATGTGAATGTTTGAAGAGCATCTTGATATATGGATATATTCACCTATGTGAGAATATTATATGATTCAAATTTTAGGTCTAGGCATGGAGCGTAGCAAAAGTTATTAAGGTGCAAAGTTGGCTTCTCAGACAAAATTTACTAAGTTCCCATACTTAGCCAAATTTGTGATATCAAAGATCTATGGTGAGTATTCAATCAGATCAAGGAGATAACAATGGGTATTTAATCTGACCAGATAAAGATCTAACAAAATATGTGATCTTGTCAGATAGAGATTAATGGCATGCATGAATTCAATTTATCAATAGTTACTGAGATTGTACATGCTAGCGACATGTATCTCAATCTTGATGATTTGATAGAAGATCAATGGCACGTGAGTATTTGTACATATGGAGATCAACATAGCACATTGAGTTAAATAGTCAATGTACATAGAAGACACACAGAGTTGGCAAGTGGCATCATCGTATAAGCAAGGATCTAAGATCAATAATGAGAGATTGCAAGTTAAAGTAAGGAGACTTCTGAAGAGATCGATGATGTATATTTGTTCAAAGTTACTAGGGAGTATGAGATGATGATAAAGTGTTCAATGTTTTGTATTTACACAATGACCATTGGAATTTAAATATTCAAATTTGTGAAAGAAAATCAATGAGGGGTTTTTGATCTATATCTTCAGCATATGGCAGAATTTGTTGATGGAATAAAAAATAAAGTTGAAGAGGACTTCAAGGTGCATCCAACAAAGTTTATTAGAATATATAAATGTTTGCAAAGCTATAGATATTGAGCTCTAAAGTTGACTAGATGTTCGTTCATGGTGGTTGTATGTATAAAATATTGTTTAAGCAATTTGTGCTTTAGAAGAAGAGTGTGTTGGCAATAGTAATCACCTAAAGATGTCATAAGGGTCATATGGAGTGGAACCATGTATTTGAAAGTGATCTTATGTTCTTAATCTACTTAATGAATTGTTAAAGGGGGTAATAGGTTTCCATGAGACCTATATGGGCTACTAAGTCATAATTGAAAGGTGTAGTTGCTTAAGTATGACCCATGGATGTTATGGCCAACCTGTGAGGATGGTATTGAGCTATATATTAGCATGATAGAAATATTAATGGTTAAGGCAAGTATTATGCCCAAACTAGATGTTGATATTCATAAAGACTCTATAAAGAGTGAAGGATATGGTAATTGTTTCTAGACTTGGACGTGTATGTGTTGAAAGAGCAGAAGATAGAGGTGAAGGAAAGAGATCAAAGAGAGTGTGCCTAGTGGATGGACTAAAGAATAGAGCAGATCAAGGATGAGTGAAGAAGCCTAGAGAGATCCAAAAGGGATGTTTGGATGCATTGCTTGTATAAGCAAGTTTGAGTGTGTGTGATGAGTTGAAAGAGTGAGTAGAGTTGAGAGAGTGTGGAATTGAGAGAATGAGAGAACCTTTGGAAGAGAAGGTACAAGTCAGTTAGGACCATCAGGGTGTAAAAAAGATCATAATGTTTATCTGATCAAGATGATAAAGATGAACACATAATTCATTAGACCTAATCAGCCTATAAGAGGTTGATTGAGCGAGTAAGCCCTAGAGGTTGTTTGAGAGAAATAGAGGGGTGAAGAAGAGTGCAAGAAAAAGAAGTCCATCATCAGGTGTATAACACATTAGATTAGAGGAGGAGATCAGATCAAGGTAGTTGAGTGGGTGCTTGGTTGCCTAGGGGTTGGTTCTTCCTTATGGGATGGGTGTCTCACTAAATTAAGGGATGGGTGTTCTTTCATTAGTTGGTACTAATTTAAATTTGTATATTGTTATTATAGGACTATAGTCCATGTTGTAGGTTCCAGTGGGTTTTATTCCCTAAGAGGGTTTTCCACATAGATCTTGTGTTATGTGTGTGATCTTGCTTATCTTTCTTGTTCATTGTTATAAATGATGTGTATGCTTCATGAATGATAATATTATTTGGTTAAGGGTTTGAAAGGATTGGAATTGAAGTTTGGATTATCTAACATCACTAATTCACCCCCCTTCTCAGTGATTGTACCTCTAACAACTAAAAGAGTCACTAGTGTGTCAAGTAGTTGGTAAGTGTAACATGTGAAAAAACTCCTTGATAACCTCTTATTCACATTTTTTTTAAGCTATAAAAACTTCCTCAAAAATCTCCTCTACTAATGAAGAAGGTTTTTGAGAGTTTTCTTTGTAAAAAATACACTAAAAGCCTCCTCGATAGGGCTACAAGGTACTAGTGGTTATGGAAAAATGTATGGTCTCATATACAAGCTTTTTCTAACATCCTTTCCTCTATGGAATTGAAATTTTAATCTTCTTCCATGGGCTCATGCAGTTGATTCTACAATGACCTCTGAGGATATGCTCCTTTATCATGTCTTTAGGGGATTTTATTCTATTTGTAGATAATTTTAAGAGGAAATAAATCTCCTCATGTTGTTTATTCCTACTTAGGTAGATAGGGTTAATAATATTGAAATAATAGAGAACAAGGGTGAATATCAAATCTATATTAGGCCAATTAATGTGTTAAACTCAGAAGTATCATATGCTAAATTTATTAAATTAAGTTATTAATGGAAAGTATAACTATGTTAGATGTAGAATTGACATAAAATAGAGTACCTATTTGGTTTTGATCCTAATACAAATTTGGATTTGGTACAAGCAAAAAGTAGGTAGGAAGATAGTTTTGGATCAATCATCAAATTTTGGTTCTGGAGCCTCTTGCTCTCTGGATAGTTACATCAGCCTATGATGGTTGCATCGATACTAGTATCTAAGTTCAACGCTAGTGTCTTGTATAAAATATCGTATGAAACATGATGTGACCACCTAAATTCTATAGGGTTTAACTTCACCTTCACTTTGGTGCATTCGGATATGGGTCATGGATTGTCGTTCCTGGTCAAATAGTAAAACCTTAGCTTTCCATCTTAAATGTGATTTTGGGGGAAAAGGGTTTAGTGGGCACATGATGTTGAGATAACCTACAATGACCTTGCTATCAAAAGGCACTACCTACATAGCCTATACCCTAGAAGAGGGATTCAGACTCATGTAGTTCTCCCCTACGTGTTGGATTGTGTGTGAATCATGAAATGTGTGTAAAATAAGTACACCATTGACCTAACTTATAACTTGGCAAATATGACCTTATGACTGCTTCTATAGTAATTCATACATTTAGCTAGGGTATTCCTTTAACTGATATTATAATAAGGCATAATAGGAAATCTTTTTGTAACTTGAGTGTTTATTAAGTGCTCTTCTGGTTTGATTGATAGGTGGTGAATGAATGAGGGTTGATATTGTATTTATAACAATCCTATCATGAGATAACTCACATTAAAACACTTAGACCAACCATTATAATACATTTAATTTGTAAATTAGATGACTTTAGGGCACTTGAGACTTGCATTTGGGTGAGACAATAACATCGACGCTACTATCTATCTTGGACATTAGTGTCCAAGGAGAGGGAGAGCAAACACATGCTCAAAACTTGCAGATGTGTAATATAAGTACATTTTAAGCATTCTGGGCAAAATGAGATATTTGTGTCATCAATATAAGGCTGATCAGACTAAGAGATAGGCCAAGGGGCACAAGAAAGAGTAGATGTGAGGCCTGTGGAAACAAGGCATGTGTAGAACTAAGAGGAACAACCAAGGTTTGAGTTTTCCAATTGTACAAGACTAAGGTACTACATAATCACAAAATATCATCTACACATGTATTTAGAGTGTGACCACAATCATTTGGGTCCTAATGTTAGGAAAAATTATGCTTCAAAGAGTATGTATCACAATATTTTGAAACTCTTGTATTTGGATTGTGTGATATCCTCCTTCCATTATCTACCCTATTGTCCCTCAAGGGTTTGGTTTAACATTATTAGTTTTTTTTATGAAAAGGTGAAAAACCTCCAAAGGTGAAATGTAAATTGGTTGTAAATCTCTAAAAGTCTTAGTTTTAAATTAAAATTTTACTCAATTCCCTAGTGTCTATATGATCAATCTCATTCTATGGAAGATTTGAGAAAGTATTACAATGGCTTCCTCTATGGAATATGATGAAAACTCCTCTAGATGATTAGGTGAAGTTTATGGGCCTAAGAGAAGATTGAGGATATCTTAAAGAAGGGAGACCTGTGCGATATCTATCAGGGAAAGTTTGAGAAGATGATTGACTACTACACTCAAGATGAAACTTATGAGGCATATTTTGGGCTTGTGAATGTTTTGAAACTAAAACAGCTACTTGATGATGTTATTCTTATTAATGATATTACGAGATTCAATAGTGAGTAGTTCATGGAGAATTGGAAAATGACTCTTGCAGATGGGATTAAGAATCTTAAGCTTCTCAAATGGGCAACCTCCAATACTTTCCATTCCTAGTTATCAATGAGGTTGGGTTAAATGATCATTTGTGGATTGTTTTCCATAGGCAATGAAGGATTAGAGTTGCCCACCTTGAGACTCAAATTTATGAAGGTGGCACATATCATTGATAACAATAACCTTGTCATACATGACGGCATTTGACACTTTAAATTTTGGGGTGATGTTTTCTATGTTAATTTTTGTTTGAAACTTCAAAAAGGTCGAGGCAATTGAAAAGACAATTAAGGGGAAGAAGTTGGATGCCATTTGGGGTAGGTTGAAAATTGATTGTAAGGGATATGAGATTTTAAGAGTTAAGAAGAGTGGGAATTAAGTCGAACATAGATCTTGATCATGTTGTAATTCAAGGAAGCTAACCCTAAAAAAATAACTCTAGTGTAAACATGGGAGGTATTCCCTTAGTATACAAATAATTGGGTCACTATTATTACATGGTAACATTTCAATAAGGCGCTATGAATTTTTGATGTTGCCTCTTTCATTCCATCCTTTATTTAGTATCTAATGACAAAGTTAGCTTGTAGAAAATAGGATGAATGGATGATGAATAACAACTATTTTTTGATCTAATCAATCAAAGACTTAAAGACTCATTTATATATATATATATATATATATATATATATAATTTTAATATAAAGAAAAGCAACTAATAAACCATAATTAGAAAATTGTACCTACATTTTTTATAATATACTATCTAAAATGTATATCTTATAAATTTATATGCTCTCGATGCATATGCATCTGCATTAGTTCCTAGGTTATATTTCATTCCTCTTTTAGTGATGAAGTAAACAATTTACTTCTCATGAAACTGTAGAATTTGATCAGAAGATAGTCATGTTATAATTGGAGTACCTAGAAAAAGAGGGCCTTACATAAGGCAAACTAGTTTTTTTATCAAGGGTAAACACTTTTGAACTAGGAAGAGAGGGTTTTGACGGGTCCCATAACTTAGTACAAAGATCACCCAAGACAACAAACTAACCAAAATAAGAACCAGCCTAAAAGGAGAATGAACAACTCCAAACCAAAATAAATAAAAAACAATTCAGACACAATATAAATGCAATAAGAATACAACCTAAATCTAGCTATTGAGAAGGGCATGAAGCCAAAGCACAACAACCACCAACACAACAAAAGCTAGAACAACCATTGACTTGGGCTAACCTTATACTTTGATGAGAGAAAATATCATCCATAGTCCATTACGTTCCATCCTTCACCATTTCATCAACCTCAGAATGCAAATGCTCAACCTTAGATCTTTGAAATTTTCTTTTAACCAAAGAAAATGGAGCAGTAGAAGATTGCACCCCCACAACAAGAGAAGAAGAAGCTCCTTTACCTAACAAAACAAGAGGGGGGGGATCTAATACAAGAGTAGGTGCAGGGCTCAGAGTGACCTCCACTATCAGGGAAGAGAGGGTCCAAGACACAACAAGAGAGGGAGTTGTCTTATAAGGAATGATAAAAAACCCATGTTTACACTAGTAGAAGTCTTAGCTTGGCACACCATCCTTTTTCCTCCAAACAAATCTTGAAAGAAGAGCAAAATACTAAAGGTCTTAAAACAACACTTTTTTGCTCGGTGGCCTAAGAAATTGTAGTAGAAATAACATAAAGGAAGCCCTTCAAAATTAAGATATTGTATCCATGAGCCATGACTCGAGCACAACTTAATTGAATGTGTGAGAGGCTTGGAGATATCAATATGGGAGGGATATTATAAAGCCAAATCTAAAGAGGAACATCCAAAATCACCATGGAAGCTGGGTCAAAAAAAGGTGACTAGGGGTAGAAGAAGACACCGTGATTATCGAAGAACCAAGGACCTGAAGAAAGAACCATCTCCCGATTAGGTGCATTCTCAAAGGTAACTTGGAAGAAGCCACAACCAAACAAGGAGAAATTAGGTACAATGATTAAACTCCAGGATGATCTAGCCCACTCAACAAGTTTAGAGAGAGACACAAAAGACCTAACACATTTCCCAAAAAGGCTTCTGAAACAAATATCAAAATCCAAATCATTTAACACTTGGTCTGAGAAAACAACCTCGAGGATACTTACTAAGAAAGTCACTAGGACATCTCCAACTAGAAAAGACACAACCAGAGGCTCCTTGGGAGAGGGAACAGGGACACCTACATCCACACCAACCAGGCAAGGAGGATTTCCAAGTGAACCAAGAGATAAAAGAGACTTGAAAAAACTAGAACATGCACAAAATAAATTTCTTGCATTTATGTAGTCATGAAGATCCACCTCTTCCCAAGATTAGGTGAAATAGCAGAAACATGGATAAAAGCAGCCAGAATGCAAGGCAAAAGGGAAGGGTCAACATATGCAAAAAAAAACATGCATCACTAGGTGTAGGTATGACCCCAACAACTACCTTCAAAATAATCTTGTAAAAAGACTCTGAGCCAACATAAAAGATGACCACAGATGATGATGGAAGAAGCTCAGTCTCGTAAAGGGGAGGAGGGTGAGCGACAAGAGTGGAGGGTGCCTTCTTGAGACTAGAATCAACTAACATGACAAAACTCAAAGAAGTAATAGGATTGAGGAAGCCCTTATGAAGCCCAGAAACACCTTCAATAGAATATATATGAGCCAAAAAAGTAGAAACATAAGGAGCAGAGGAGGAACAATGTAAATTAGAGATAAAAACCAACAGTAACTCCTCTGAATCAGAGACCCGATCATCACCCTCTAACCCAGAGAAAAAAATTAAAGCCCTCAAACCTATAAAATCTTGATAATGATCATTGGAAGAGCTCAAATATGGCTATATATTGTCTGAGCTACCCACCAATTACTGTACTCACGATAGTTCTTGACCTGTGCAAACATGAGATTGCCACTTGGGGTGCTCTGTATGAAGCAGATCCTGCCTTGCTGATACATATCAGGTGCTTCAAAAAGGTAAACATGTTTCTAATTTCTATTTGCAAGATAATGTCCTCTGTCATATGAGGCACATTTATGTTCTTGCTGCAGAGCAATAGAAGATGATATGGGAAGTAATTTCAGTAGGATAGTTGGACACTTTGGTGTAGAAAAGACATTGGCAATTCTTCAAAAACACTTCTACTGGCCCCATATGTGAAAGGATATGGAAAGGTATCACAAATATCGCATCCCATGTGTGATAGACAAGCCAACAAATAAGAAGAAAGGATTGTACATGCCATTGCCAGAACCAACCAGGCCTTGGGAATCTGTCTCAATGGATTTTCTCTCAGGTTTGCCCACTTTAAAATGTGGCAAAGACTGTATTGTTACTGTAGTTGATCATTTTTCAAAAATGGCTATCATAATTGCTTGTAAGAAAAATATATCTACTAAAAAAATTTCTCAACTATATTTTAGGTATGTATGGCTCCATATTGGTCTCCCTAAGTCCATTGTCTCAGATTGAGATAGTAGGTTCCTGAGCATCTTCTGGTCTACTCTATGGAAGATGATGGATACCAAGTTGATGAAGTCCACAACCTTCCATCCATAGATTGATAGTCAGATAGAGGTGGTGATCCACTTGATTGTTCACATGATTTGGATGTATCACTCCAAACATCCATGCATATTTCAGGTGATAATTCGAGTGACAGTTCTACCCCAATTAATGATAGAACTTCTGGGAGCCATAACTTTTGCACCGTAGTTTCAATTGACTCACCGTTTGAACCATTGGAAAGATAAGAATGAGGAGAACATGGTGAGATGGCATGGAACTCCACTTAATGGATTTTAACCCTCAAAAATCCAATAGAAGTGCCTCAAATTTCAATTTTAGTAATGCAGTCTAAAAATAGTAATTTTTTGAATTTTGTGTTGTTTCAAATCAAAGAAGTCGAACCACTTAATCTCTCTTGAGATTGGTGACCTTCCACATCCTCCTCCTACTTTCAAAATGTGTATAAATGAAGTTGTAACCTGAAAGAGAAATTAGACATCTCTTCCCAGAGATAAGCATATAGTGGTATTACAATTTTGAGTAATAAAACATCTCTTCTCAGAGAATTCATTATTATTATGTTATTTTTATGTTCTTGAAATATCTGTCAATCAAAACTTCTGAGTTTTGGATCAGTGGTATCATAGAGGTTTGTCTTGAGAGTGTATGATTCTAAAGACGAGGTCAGGCTACAAGAAGCTTGGGTGGAAAACAATAAAGCTTCCAAACTATCCACCTATTCACTCCAAATGACTTCAAATAACAAACAACACCGATACATTCTATCCTTTCAAGAAAATGGTGAATGAAGCCCTCTAATGACAACAAGCACATATATTGTAACAATTTACCCAAATTTTTTAACAACTCTTGATGGAAAATTATGGCTCCTCATTTGCACTTCTTGACTCCTCATCCATGAAACATCCTTTCAGTGCCCCAACACCCTTCAAGGTTCAGGTGAATTTTGATATTCCTACATTTGAAGGCATAATCAATGCTGACGTAGTAGAAAATTGGTTGGATCAATTATCTTCCTACTTCTCTGTAAATAAATTCATCGATGGAGAAAAGATCACTTTTGCTCTTTTGAAATCATCGTTGCCCATAAAAAATTGGTGGGAAGTGTACAAAAAGAGGTTTAGTACATATGAAATTGGCCTTAAGGTGGAACCTACCTAGGATAATTTCATGGAGGCGATAAAAGAAGAATATTATCCCATTGGACCATATGATGATTTGTACATATAGTAGCAACAACTTTGCCAAGGTAAAGATGAATATGTTCAAGATTACACAGATATTTTTCATTCTCTGTCTACAAGATTGGGCATCCAAGAAAGTGAGAAACATAATACTCTCAAATATCGTGGTGGACTACAATGGTACATATGAGGGGAAATGGAACTCTTCAATTTGGAAACCCTCGATGAGGCATACAAGTTCATAGTGAAGATTGAGTAGAAGCATGGAAGAAAGAATACGAAGAGTCAGCCTTCAAAATAGAAAAGTGACAAGGAAGGTCAAACACAAGGCCAAAATTGGAAGCAAATGGAGTTTCAAGATAAGAAACCCCAAAAGGGGAAGGCTAGAAAATGGTGTGATTACCTCATAACTAGAACTCACTCTAAAGAAAAATGTCAAGTCATCAAGTCACTGCTTTCTGAGTCACAATACTCAACATCTACTACTTTGTCTCATACACAACCTACAGTTGAAGAGGATGAAGAGATTGTAGATATTAAGCCTGACACCATCGTCGCTTTATTATAGACCCATGAAAAAAGGCTAGATGATAAAGAAATATTGTTTCACTCTAAATTATGGGTAAAAGGTAAGCCATTGCATTTCATTCTTGATAGTGGGAGTCAAAAGAATTTAATCTCAACTAAAGTTGTGAAAACTCTAAATCTATCCATGAAGCCTCACCTAAAGCCATACAATATTGGATGGTTGAGCCCAAGGAGAGACCTCTGTGTCATCCATTAATGTCTTCTTTCATATGCAATAAAACCTTTCCAAGATGAAGTCTTGTGTGATGTGGTCAATCTAGATGTTTGTGATGTACTCCTTGGTCAGTCATTCATGTATGATCGACATGGCATCTATGAATCATGAACCTGAATAATCACCCTCACTCTTGGAATGCGGTGTTATAGGGTACCAGAGGTACCGCCTCCCACATCTATCTCCCTGATCAGTGCCAAGCAATGTAAGAGATTGGTGGAGAAGACAAAACAATTCGTTCTCATGGTGGTCAAACCATAGAAATCTAAGAAGGCTGATGTTACAGTCCTGACTACACAATCAACACAATAATAAAAGTAGATGGGACAAATCATAGGAGAATATGATGACTTATTCAAGTCACCCATAGAAGTTCCACTGCATTGTTAGGTAAAACATTCTATCGATTTGATCCCAGGATCACCTTTGCCTAACAATCCTATGTATCACATATAAGTTTTGGAGAATGATGAGATAAACAGATAGATTCAAGAATTGATCAAAAAGAGTCACATCAGGCCAAGCTCTTCACCCTGTGGCAGCCCAATTATCTTAGCACCAAAAAAAGATGTAACATAGAGGCTTTGCATTAACTATCGAGCCCTGAATAAAATCACTGTGAAGAATCACTACCCCTCCCTAAGATTGATGACCTATTAGACCAACTCTGTGGTGTAAAGTTTTTCACCAAAATTGATCTCAAATCTGGCCATCACCAAATTCCCATCGATCCCATTGATGTCTAGAAGACTACATTCAAATCTAAGGAGGGGCTCTTTGAATGGTTGGTTATGCCTTTTGGCTTAACTAACGCACCTAAAACCTTCATGAGAATGATGGATGACATCTTGCGACCCTTCACCAACTCATTCATGGCTGTTTACCTGGATGACATACTCATCTACAATAGAACATGGGAGGAACATTTGCAACATATTTGTAAGGTGCTTCAAACTCTTTAGGAGCACAAGTTGTATGTAAATCTCGATAAATACACATTCAAGATGAAAATAATTCAGTACCTTGGGTACATTGTGAATGAGGAAGGGGTCCATGTTGATCCAAAAAAGATTTAAGTTATTCAAGAATGGCCTACACCAAGGACCCTCACAAAACTTCACAGCTTCTTAGGTCTTGCAAATTTCTATCGCATGTTTGTTCTTGAATTTTCACATGTTGCTTGGTCACTAACCCAAGTGACTAAAGGAGGATCTAAAGCTACATTTCAGTGGGGTGAAATACAATAAAGGGCATTTGAGAATTTGAAGAACAGACTTTGCTCAACCCTTATTCTTACCTTGCCAGATTTGCATCAACCTTTTGAGTTGATGATAAATACATCTGAATATGCCATGGGAGCTGTCATCATGCAACGTGGCCATCCTGTTGCATATCACAGTGAAAATTTCACTAACACAGTCAGGAAATATCTAATGTATGATAAAGAGCTCTATGCCATTGTGCAAGCCTGCAAATAATATAAACACTACATCTTGGGGAAAGAGACGGTCATCCACATTGACCACAGACCATTGGAATTCATCCAAACACAAAGCAAACTATGAAATGAGAGGCACCAAAAGTGGGCCACATATTTATAGCAATTCCATATGATAATCAAACACAAAAAAGGGAACTCAAATACGGTCGCAAATTGTCTGAGCCACCCACCAATTACTGCACTCACAATGAGACTACCACTTGGGTTGCTCTGTATGAAGCAAATCCTGCCTTTGCTGATACATATCAGGTGCTTTAAAAAGGTAAACATATTTCTAATTTCTATTTGCAAGATAATGTCCTATGTCATATGGGGCACATCTATGTTCTAGTTGTAGAGCAATAAAAGATGATATGGGTAGCATATTTCAGTAGGACAACTGGACACTTTGGCGTAGAAAAGACATTGGAAGTTCTTCAAAAACACTTCTACTAGCCCCATATGTGAAAGGATGTGGAAAGGTATCTCAAATCTTGCACCCCATGTGTGATAGCCAAGCCAACAAATAAGAAGCAAGGATTGTACATGCCATTGCCAGAACCAACCAGGCCTTGGGAATCTATCTCAATGGATTTTCTCTCAGGTTTGCCCACTTCAAAACATGATAAGGACTATATTTTTGTTGTAGTTGATCATTTTTCAAAAATGGCTATCATGATTGATTGTAAGAAAAATATATCTACCGAAGAAACTACTCAACTATATTTTAGTCATGTATGGCTCCATTTTGGCCTCCCCAACTCCATTGTCTCAGATCGAGATAACAAGTTCCTGAGCATCTTTCGGTCCACTTTATGGAAGATGATGGATATCAAGTTGATGAAGTCCATGGCCTTCCATCCACAGACTGATAGTCAGATAGAGGTGGTGAACCTCTTGATTATTCACATGATTCAGATGTATCACTCTAAACATCCACGCACATGAGATGAGGAGTTTCTTTTCATACAACATGGATACAATTGAGCCCTGCACAACTCGACCAAGCATAGTCCATTCCAAGTATGCTTTGGGTTCCAACCCATGGCACTAATTGATATAGCCGTTCCATTCTCCACCATGGAATACACACCTCATGGAAGATCTGAGGTAGTAAAAGCAACAAAGTTCATTGAATAAATGCAACACATCCAACAAGAAGTTCATGACATCTTGGAGAATATGAATCAGAAGTATAAGCAACGCCATGACAAATATAAGATTGCACACCATTTTGATGTGGATGACAAGGTTTGGTTGTGGCTTCAAAATGAATGACTTGCAGGCCCACACAAAAAAAATCAGCCTCTGCGATATAGTCCCTACACCATCACCAGAAAAGTTGGAGAAAATGCTTTTAAGTTGAACCTATTAGCCTACCTTGGTCTGCATCTAATATTTAATGTGGAGCTCCTTAAACCATATCATCCACCTCTATTGGACACTTCAGTCGTAACAGAACATCTAGACATTGACGAGCTTGATCCACAGAGTTTTGCTCCACTAGAGGAGGATCAGATTGTGGACACCTGGATGAAGACGACAAGAGGGTGCTCTATTTCGCTTTATCGGGTGGTCAAAAAGGGCCAGCTTAGCCACCAAGGTGAGTGGCTCATAGAGAATCAAATTTAAGACACAACTGCCACACCTGATGAAAAATATTGATGCAATGGGGACCATTGCTTCTCAAGGAGGGAAGAATGATTCGGGCAACAATTAAAGTGATAATTCGGGTGACGATTCTATTCCAATTGATGACGAAACTTTTAAGATCCATAATTTTTGCACCGTAGCTCCAATTGACTCATCGTTTGAACCATTGGAAAGCTAAGAATGAGAACTTGGTGAGATGGTATGGAGATTTGCTAGATGGATTTTGACCCCCAAAAAGCCTAATAGAAGTGCCCCAAATTTTAATTTTAGTAGTATAGTCTAAAAATAGTAAGTTTCTAAAAATAGTAATTCCTCAAATTCTGCGTTATTTTAAATCATGGAAGTTAAACCACTTAATCTCCCTCGAGATTGGTGACCTTCCACATCCTCCTATTGCTTTCAAAATGTGTATAAATGAATATGTAACCCGAAAGGGAAATCAGACATCTCTTCCCAGAGATAAACATATAGTGGTATTGCAATTTTGAGTAATAAAACATCTTTTTTGAGAGAATTCATTGTTACTATGCTATTTTCATGTTCTTAAAATATTTGTTAATCAAAACTTTTGAGTTTTGGATCAGAGGGTGCCTTCTTGAGACTAGAATCAACTAACATGACATAACTCAAAGAAGTAACAGGATTGAAGAAGCCCTTATGAAGCCCATAAACACCTTCAATAGAAGAGACAGAAGCCAAAAAAGCAGAAACATAAGGAGCAGAGGAGGAACAATGTAAATCAGAGACAAAAACCAATAGTAGCTCTTCTGAATCAAAGACCAGATCATCACCCTCCGACTCAGATAAAAAACTTAAAGCCCTCGAACCTGTAAAATTTTGATAACGATCGTTGGAAAAGCAGGCTAATGTTTTCAATTTGATTTCCCCTACCCCCCGCCCTTGCGTAGCACTCCTTGGAAATTCCGCAAGGCAAACTAGCTAAGTGGAACAAAAAAGTAAGACTTTTCAATGTTGATTCATGTGATTTATGTAAGTTCCTCACAATATTTCCATTCAATTCTCGGTTTAATAGAATATTAGGAATTAGGATATGGCTTTTGTCCATGACTTATTATGGTTCTTAGCCAACTAGTTTCTTCATGCTTATTTGTAAGCTCAGTGGTCCTTTTTTGATTTATTTTTTATAAAAAATAATGTTAAAAAAAATTATATTAATATAATCTAACAAATTATATAATATTAGAATATTATATTATTATAAGATTAGATTGTTATATAATTATTATAAAACATTTCATCAAGATACAAATATTTTTACATATTTAACATAAAAAATAAAATGATTAAAATTAAGCCCTAAATAATTTTATTTTGTCGATGTAAATGTCCCTTATTCAATTAAAAAACTTAATAATCTAGATATATATTTAATAAATTATTATTATTATTTTTATTTTAACATTTATGACATATTAGCGAAAACTTTGCTTAACAATTGTATTCTATTAGCCTAATTACCTTTCATCTCGCGAACAAGAGTCGTTTCCTTGCCCTGAAAAAATTTTCTCTTTGACGCCGACATAACACATTTATGATAAAAATATGCATCAAAATTATTGTTTGTATGCAAAAAGCAAAACGGCAACGATTCTCTTTGAAATTTACTCTTTTTTTGTACCGGGAGATTTTTTTTTCGCTTGGAAGTTGAATGTGAATGCTATATCCATAAGCAATTTGCATTTGAATTTAAGTGCGGCGGCCTAACAGAGCATGGCATCGCAGCAGCAGCGGCTACTGAATGCTTCCTTCAATCAGGATAACAGGTACTTAACAAACTAACTACTGCGCTTAGGGTTTTGTCATGTCTTCCAAAGGACGGTACTGTGTATCTTTTAAGTTTTTTGTTTGTCTATGGTAGGGGTAAATTTAAGGAATTCTTGGAAAGAAGATATGTTTATTTAAGGAATTCTTCTAAAAATATATGATTTATAAAATTGACACTAATGTAATTTTTTAAAATGTTTTCAAAGTGTGAAGCTTGTTTTTGGGGAAAAAATGGAAATAGCAGCTCTTTGACAAATATTAGCTCGTAAAATTACACTTAATGCAATTGTTTTTGGAAAAAAATTGCAAATAATAGCTCGTTCACAAATATTAGCTCGTAAAATTATCCTTAATTTTGATAATTGATGACGGCGAAGACAACTTTTAATGTCCGAATTAGTCTGTACGACCTAGAAAAGTGTGTAGACAATTTAATTCATCTATATCCTCGCCATGAATGGCAACTATTGCTATTGGCTTAAGATAGATAGATAGATATTTTAATAACATCCATGAGACCAAAAACAGTCTATGGGACCCTAAACCAAAAATCATAACTCAAAGGAGTGAAGAAACTGCTGGAAACAGAGAGTGGCTTTGAGTTTTTCTGACTCTAGTTCTCAAGCCTGCTGTTGTTCTGCCTTTGAAGGTTTACTCTCCTCCTGTGGATCTTGATAAAAAATTCTCCGTTTCTATCAATGTTCTCACCCTCAAATATAGTGAGCATAGATATTCGCTGTAGGCTGCCAACGTATTTAGCTTGGATGTCGTTATAGGTGGAGCGTTTCATGAGATAATTGCTTGAAGTATCTTGGTATATAGAATTATGGCAAGTTAATTCTTCTGTCAATTCATTTGCACAATATTTTATGAGGTGTTTCCAAATGATTGTAATTCAGTTTAGTTTGTCCAATAGTATGGAGACTTGGACTTTGGTTGTACTTGGCGAGCACATTTTAGACTCAGACTTGGACTCGTGTTACATTCGTCGAGCACATTTTAGATTTGGACTCAATGGGCTAAAATTCAACATGACTCGTCAAAATAAAATATCATAAATTTTAATAATAATTTATTGATAAAATTGATTCTTATAATTCTAAAGAAGAATACCATCAATATTTATAGACAATTAATGAAATATATTATTATTAAAATTTCCTTAACATATGCAAATGCATACTACCTAACTCCTAATAATCATTGTTTATCTCCCATATCCCATCTATTTATTTTTATATTGTTCAATAACCACAAACTTGATCGGCTGTATATGCGTGAAAAAATATCTAAGTTGAGCCAATCATTTAATGGTCAGATGCAACTGTGATATGACGTGGTGGCAGCCTCAACCACCTGTGTGGGGGTTTGCAGCGTTCCTTTCGCAACATATTTCAAGACAACAACAATGTTTGAAGGACATTGAACTGATGTGGCATACTTC
Source organism: Torreya grandis (assembly GCA_037957365.1). NCBI lineage: Eukaryota > Viridiplantae > Streptophyta > Pinopsida > Cupressales > Taxaceae > Torreya > Torreya grandis. The sequence continues at coordinate 543,264 of JARHVA010001060.1, forward strand.
AACCCTACATCTATCTCCCCTACATTGAATGATGTTTGGAAACATTTTCACAATCTTAAACATTGTTTTTTTCAAAAGCTAAAATGCCCCTAGTGAATTTCTTTGATGGTGGCAACCTTGGTGTTAATAGAGAGTGATAGAGCTATCTTCAATAGGCAATAGATTTTACAGAAAATCGATCTTCGTTGGCAGAAAAATTCTAAATGTTGGTTAGACTGAATGTCTTTTTAGGAGAAGCAAAAATTGATCATTATCTGTAAATCATTAATAGTGCCAAGCATATATAACGGAAAATCCAGTCACAATATATAGGCTAGGTATATCAAGAAAATAGAAACTGTGCAAATAAAGGACTTTGGTGTGCAGTAGAAGGCTATTGGAAGGAAACCAGAAATTAGATTTGAGGCTTCAGGCACCACAAATTGATGTGAGTTGAAAATGGGAAAGACCAGTGCATAGAACTTCTAACAATTTAAAGAATGTAAGAGAAGAATGAAGAATAGTATTTTGAGACTTGATGATTACATGTGGAAGGGATATTTCTATATACGGTAAGCCTATTACATAATTGAAGAAATGATTTAGAGCTGACCCTCACAACTGCTGGTACGTTCTATGAACACTAGGATGATTAATGTGAAATATGATTTGTAATGATTAAAATGAGATGCTAATGACTAACATAGAAAGTTGATGTGTGTAAACATGATATACTAACATAGAAAGTTGACATGTGACCACTAATAGAAATGAGGGGTGAAAAATGCTAGCACGTTCCATTACGGCAACCATGTTACAGTGTAAATATATCTTCAAGAATTTGATTCACCTTGTCTGTCTGTCAATTTGTGATATAACCTTGGAAAGTGCACAATAAAATTCATCAGAGGTAATAGATGTGAACATAAAGGAAAACAATGGGAAATATCTGGCAAAACCAATGATTTGCTTTCTTCATTAGTATGGTTAAATAGATTTTCAAGGGCAAGAATGTGCTCTGGCTGGATAACGTCAAGCATATGCAAACTGCCCAAGAAATGGTTGTGCAAAATCACCTCTATTAGTCTAATTGCAGACAATGAGGTTCCAGTGAACTGAAATCTTTCTCAGTTAGTCTAATTTGCATGCAGAAATTGAGGCCCTAATGAACTGGATCAAGTGCACATATAGGAGATTGACAACGGTGCAGATAATTACAGGAAGAATTCTCATCACTTTTTCCTTGCTAAGAGGAAGTTGGCCCCAACTTCTACATGAGATGAGGAAACATCTCTGCAAAAATTTACTCACAGAACCACTACATACCTTGGCCAACAAGATAATCACATGTGCCGACAGAGTGCCTTTGTGGCCAACAAGGTAAGTAGTGGTTTGCTTCAGGCAATTGTTGCAAGTTTGAGCATTGAGCGATGGGTATTGAACATTAGGAATGGTAACCTCAACATGAATGATGGAAACCTCCTTTAAGTGTGATTGTTTGTACAGCTTGAGCTGGCTCACATTGACAACAACGGGTATGCCATGCCGAATTGGAAGGTCTAGGCAAAAGGCATTAGGTTCGGCTGCTTGGAGGATAGTGTAAGGTCCGTAATTCAACTTGTGTCGTTAGTTGGGAAACCTCTTCTTATCCAGTTGAAGCCAAATTGGATCTTCAACATGGAAAGAATGAGGTACTCGATGCTAATCATGGAGTGCCTTGAATATGGCATGAGCCTGTTGGAGAATATTCATAAAATTTGGTGTGAATCTCGGCCAAATTTTTTCAAAAGGAAGAAGCTTTGTCTTGCACCTTTTGTTGTTAGGACATATTTGGAATGGGAAGAGCAACTGCAGTTTTACAAAGTGCCAAAGGTTGGAACTTGGAAGTGATAATAAACTTCAAAAGGAGAATGCCCTATGGAGATATGGCTAGGATGGTTGTAGTTGTTCTGAATGATATGAAATTAGTTGCCCGACTACTTATTCTGTTGATTATAGATGCAGAAAGTGTAGATTAAGGCGCTTAATGACCTCAGCCTTGCCCATTGTTTGCGAATGAAATGAAGTGGAGAAGCGCAATTGACAACCAATAAGCTTCCACAATGATCACCAAAAGTAACTCAAAAAGTGTGAGTTGTGATCTGAAATGATGGCAAGTTGTAGTCCAAATTGCTCCAAACATGCTTGAAGAATAAGTTGGCAATATGTCGAACATCAACAAGACATGAAAAATGGATGAATAATTAAATCCTTAGCTGCATGCAGAAGGCAACAAAATTGTGATATGTGAGATGCAGATTCACAGGATGAAGGTGATGGGAGGGCTTAATGAGGCCAATGATCTTGGTGCATTCTTTAATCAGGATGAAAAACAAGAATAAGATTACCGCTGCAGGGCAGAATTTTTGGGAATATGGATCTGCTGCAGCACAGAAATAATTCTGGAATGTGGATCGGTTGTGCTATAGAAGCCTGAAAATGGACGATCTGCAGTCAGAAACCCTCACGGTCCAGCAAAATTAGAAAAATATGTGAACATTTTCTATTAGAGGTGCAGTAACATTTTGAAACAGCAGGTATGACAATGGAAGATGATGAATGATCAAGGGAAGAAATGCATCCACAAAATTTGAAAAAAAAAAGAGATTGGAGATGCAAAGTCTTGCTTGTAGAGACCTAAATCTGTGCATGATGGAGGATGCCCTCTAGAAGCAAATTAAGAGGATGTTAGGCCTCAACAAGGCTACAACTGATATGAACTCAGAAAGTGCAAACAAAAATCACCAGAAAGTGCAAACAAGGAAATCAAGGGGAAATAGCCACAAAAACTGATGTTGTACTCTCTTCATTACCATGTCTAAATTGATTTACATAGGGGAGGATATGTGCTGGCTGGATAAGGCCAAGTTTATGCAAACTGTCCAAATGCTGGGCATGCAAAATAACCTCAGTTAGTCCAACTTAGCTGTAGTCAGTGAGGCTCCAAGGAACCAAGATCCTGCCCAGTTAATCTAGCTTATCTGCAGTCAGCGAGGCTTCAATGGAACTGAAATCCCCCAGTTAGTCCAAATTACATGCAGTCAGTGGTGCTCAAGTGAATTGAACCAAGTGCACATGGGATATTTACAATGACATTGATAATTCCAGGACAGGACACAATTACGAGGAAGATTGTATCAATGTGAGTGTTGGTTTATCTGTCAATTGGTTTGAGCTTAATTTTTCCATAAACGGCATACAAGGAATGCTTTCCCTTGTTTCATGTGGAATTGACAATGGTATTAGCACACTTATTGGTCCATCCTATTAATTTTGTTCCCTTGGCAATTTTCTTACAAGTCAGTGTGTATTACTATTTTTCTAATCATGTTTTTTCTGAAACAGATTATTGACTTTGCATTTGTGAGTTTTTTTTGTATTGGATGCATTGTGAATGATGGCTCTTAGTACAGTTTTTTAATCTGATATGCTTATGCTATGCATGTACCAGTTGCTTCTCGATATGTACAAGGGATGGTTATAAGATTTTTAACTGTGAAGGTGGCAACTTGTGTTATGAAAAAGGTAAGCATTGTAGATTTGATTTGCAAAATTGCTGACATTAAATCCTTATAAAAATATTTTGATTATGGAGATTGCTTCATTTGTAAAACGTAAGTGATCAGATTGATTTTTAATTTGTAGAATATTTCCTATTTCAGTAACCATGCATATAAAAAACTTGTTAGTTTTGCTTTGTTGCTTGAGTTGTATTAACCAATTAGGTGTACTTAGTCATATATTCTTGAGTTTTTAGGCTTCACAAGGTCAAAATTTGTAATAAAGATTTTAGGAATACTTTTGTATTATTTATAAAGGCAAAATAAGACACAGGTATTCTTGTATCCGTATTACTAATAATAAATATATATTTTTTCAATGAGAAACTTCATCCTAAATAAGTAAATTAGATTAAGCTTATATTAATGTTAATAAATGGTAAAAAATGGTCAATAGTATTGCAGGCAATTACAACTTTGAAGTGGGACAAATTGAGTGCTAAATGAATTTCCAATAAAAATAAATGATATAAAAGTTCAACTGAGTAAAAGAAAAAACAAAAGTAAGGTGAACTAGGCAATTTAATTTAATTAATAACAATACACCATATAATAGAAACACCGTGGCAAAAGTCCCAGGGCAGAAATGCCCTCAGAGAATTCACAATGTCTGATATTGCCCATGCACTCCCTTTGTGACCAAGGTTGAGAAAACTTTGGTGACAACTGTTGTGTATTCAACTTGTTTATGTCTTTGTGGTCTTCATTACTGGACAATTGAATATTGAGAAACTAATTTGTAAGGGTACTTGCAGCCTGCACCACATTGGGCCTAAGAATTGGATGTAATGATCCTTAATCCAAGCAGATATTTTTCTGAGTATTTTCTATGTATGGGGTAGCAGTTCATGGATGAACAACACAAGACATCTCTTATCCATAATGCTAGAAAAAAAGGGTTTGTATTATTGTCCACAACTGGCCAAAATAGGTTAATGGGACTCAAAAATATTACTAGCTTCAACAATAAGGAGTGTTAAAAATAACACTAGGAACTTAATCATTGAAAGACACTAGCTAGGGGATCTCAAAATGGGTAAAATATAAACAAAATGTAAAAGAAACAGCTATAAGATACAAACAAACCTACAACAATTCAAATGGTAGACATCGTAGTAACAATGCTCTTACCTAGTGTTTGGGTAACTCCTCTAAGAAAAATAACAATGTCAACTCTTATCCAAGTTGTTGCTGATTTTTTTGCAAAGTGCCACGTTCACTATTACTCTTAGCTTGTTGATGTCTTTTGTCAGAGTTGCAAAAATCTAGCCCCACAGTTTTGAAGAAAAAACTTATATCTGCAGAAGAGCTAGTTGATTTCAACTAAATATTCTGCAATTACAGCTATAAAACTTCTTATACATGTTTTCAAAAATTAGAATCTGGTTTTGTTGAAGAGAAGAATAAAGGGAAAATAATTCCAGAAGATGAGAGAACTTTAAGATATGAACATATTATCATCTATGTAGCATTTTTAATCAATACATTAAATAAGAAGAGACTTTCTTGAGAAGCTATGGACACCAACTCAGGCCAAAGATACTCCAAGAGCTGTATGGACGCTGCAAGTGGGAAACATATTGTGTTTCAGAATGCCAAAGGGAAAAGACTCCAGAATACATAACTTGACATTACATTAGAGGGAAAAAGAGCTAAAGTAATTACACCGACAGTTGTTCCTACAATGGCATCTGGGGGAGGTGGTTGGGAGCTGTAATGGTGTGAGAATGTTAGCATTTAATTATTTGAAAACTAACATTATAAAATAAAAAATAAAACAAATTAATTATATCAAAGCCGACATGATTAAATAAAAATAAAACAACAAACTTGACGGTTTAAAAAAATAAAAAAACAAACATGACGGTTTAAAAAATAAAAAAAAACATATAAATACAAATAAATTCAAACCAAAACAATAAACAAAAACATAAAGTACAGCAAGACAAATAAAAATTAAAAAAGAGTAAAAAAAAAAAGAGTAAATTGCATTAAATATTTACGTTAAGTTTTTTTATGAACAATAAATATTTACTTTTACTTTACGTGGTGGAAAGTGCTACTAGCATACATATCTTAGATAAATCGATGTAAAATACACAGATATATATCATTCTCGAGACACCTAGCATACATTTTGACTTACCTCGAGAATGATATCTATCAGTGTATTTTACATAGATTTATTTAATATATATATGCTAGTTTTAATGTTTGGTGCTGAAGTGTTTCTTTCCCTTATATTTGTAGTTTACACAATAGATCCTCAAACACATCTGCAAACTCATCAATCATATGTTGCACAGGGTTTTGTCTTGTTGGTTGTTGTGCTATTAAATATGTATGTACTTCACCATTTACAACATCTATATTGGAGAGACTTTTGAGTTGAAGATTAGGGTGTTAGTCCCATGACTCATGGTCAAAAGAAACTCCATACTTGGTTGCAACAAAAGTAGAATCTTTTGGTGTGGTGTCGTTGAGGCTAAGTGTGCTTTTTGTTAGCCGAAACATTTTTTATCATGATACCTCCAACAAAACAAAGGTTTGGGGCCTTATTTATCTCTTAGGAATTATCGTGCTCCACTTTTTGAACAAATCATCATCTATGTTTGCAGCCTTTCCATATGTTTCTATTTCAAGTTGAGAATATGGCATTGCAAATGAGGCACCAAATCCGTTCCGACTCATGTCTTCAATTAGGATAACTACTTGGTCATGATCTCTAAACTTGTAGCGTATGCGGTGCAGCATCATTTGAAAATTTAGAACTCCTTCCACCATTACCAGTAAATTTTTAATGTGAGACTGCAAACAATCTCATTTTCTAGATCACCCAAGCGGTGAATTTGTTGATCTAAGGGTTCTGAACATGATTTTTTTTTTTTGATAAAATTAAATATTTATATTGAGTAGGAAAAAGAATACAAAACAACCTGAGGTCTTATGATTGGAAAATCAGACCATTCAGGACAAGACCTTTCAGGACAGGAGACAAAAGGCTTTCAATGGCAGAATACAAACAATGTCATTGATTTATTCTGGTATTGTGACTCCTTTGGCATGTCCCCATACCATTTCCACCATTTAGCTTCATGTCCACCAGGTATTGACCCCCAAAGTTATGCTTCCTTTATGCATAATGTGACAATCTTCCTTTGGATGAAGTTTCTTAGTTTTGGTTGAATATTCGATGCTCTCTCTATAATGTTGGTGTGTGAACTCGAGTCCAAGAAAGCGAGCTTGGATACAACTGTTATGAACCCAATTATAACACTTTTATAAAGTAAAAGATAAACTGAAGCAAAATTAAATATTTGAGCAGAAATATTTAACTGCTGAAAAATCTGAAACTAGAAGTCTGGAATTGCTGGAAATCTGAAAGTCTGAAAAATATCTGAATATGTGATTCTGCTGGAGAACTGAAACTAAAATCTGGAATGCCGTAGAAAAGAAATCAAAATCTGATTTTTCATAAAAGACCTTGGGAATACCCTTCTGAAACTTTCTGTTGTGATGTTAAGATGTGAAATCTGAAATTATCAAATACTTACAACTATCAGAGAGCAGCCGACTCAACTATCAGCCATGTACATTCCATACTAGTTCCAACCATCTACCCACCCTATCTTCTCTACGTTCTTGAGATGAGACTCTATCTTTGCCTTAGTAGAGTTTTTCAATGGCATGTTCACTTTTTCTTTGTACTACTTCTACACAGATCTTAGATGAGTAAATCTGACTAACACTTGTCCCATGGGGACATGAATTTAGGATCAGGACCTGCTAAAAAAGTGATGCTAATCACAATTTATTATATGCCCCTAGAAAAATTAACTTTATGTAGATAGAATGTAGGTGTGGTTCTGAACATAACCTACTTGTGAAAGTATTTTTACGCATCGTAAAAATGTGAAATCTCTTTCTATTTCTAACACAGTAAAAACATAATTTTCTAAGTCAGATTTATATACCTCGAGTGAAAGAGAAACTTTAATATTCAATGGAAAATAGATCAGAATGTTAACAGATAAGGAAAGAACATTCTTGAGAAAGTAGAAGCGTAAAATCACACCACAATGGTTTTCAAGAACAATATGGATGTTGCCCTTGTCGCAGACACAATTGTTGGAGATTTAATCACAACCACTTGTTGAGGTATAGTTTTATGTTCACATTATTAATACTGACGTAAATATTGTTGTTAACAATATTACGTTAATAGTCTATATTTTAGTTAGCCGAATATATTGTGAGTCACAATATATTCGTATTTTAGTGTGTTGTTAGTGTTTGTTAGTTTACGAGAGATTTAGGTGATTGTTTAGTTGAGCATTTGTAGGGATATATTATCTTGAATATAGGAATGTCATTTCCTATATAATGTAATCATCCATATGGTTTGTATGCAGCAACAAAAATATATTATCAGTGTTTGAAATTATTGTTTGTAATCAGCGCTTTTAATTGCTGAGATCTGCACTAGCGTCATCATCTGGGATCAGAGCGAGGTTTCAGATCATCGTCGGTGTAACGTGAGAGAAGTTCTGCTCAACTTTTGTTGGTTGTCCTACTGTTGTTTGTTGTTTGTCATACTTTTTAGCCCTGGTGCAATTTAATTTTTGTTTGACCTAAGCACAAAGATCTATTATCATTGGATTTGGCGTTCTGCTCATTAAAATCTCACACTTCGTAGAAACTGCTATCAAATATAACAAGCGTAAATAAGGAGAAGATTGTGGTGGTCACAACGAAAGCGTGATGGTGTTTTCCAGGATTAAGGATCTCATTCTGTGATCCTTATCAATGTATGTATGTGCCATGAAAAAATATTAACTGGGCCATATTTGTTTTGTATTGGATTTTCATCTGTTTCGAGCATAGTTACCAGGTTCAGCCGCATCTGGCCGAAATCCGAAATGATCTGCATTTTTGCGGGCTTCCGGATTAATAAATTCGGTTCGCCATTTTTTTAACATTAAAATATAAACAAAGTCAACCTGTAGAAAATAGTCAAAAACCCTAAAAACGCAGCCTCAAACCTTAAATTTTTTTATTTATAGGCACTCTTTGTGAAACAAAATGAAAACACGCCGTTGAGGAGTGAATTGTGATTGCGAGTCGAGAGATTGAGTTTGGAGTTGTGAGGAGTTCGCAGTTGCCGTTGAGTGTAGAGGGTGGAGTGCAGGGGATGTCGGACAGAGAGCGTTCGACAGTGGAGTCAGTCATCGGGAGCAATCATCATTGCGAGGACGTATTCGTCGAAGCAGTCGCCATTGCCAGAGCGTTCGATGGTGGAGTCAATTGCCATTGCCAGGACGCAGTCGCCGTTGCCATGGCCGTAAAGAAAGCAGTTTTAGGGAGCATAGTCTAGCAACATGGTCGTGGCTGTGAAGAAAGCAGTTGCCGCAGGAGCATAGTCGAGCAGTGGCAGTGAAGAAAGGTAGGGTCTTCGACCTATGTTTTTTTTTTATATGGTTAAAATTTTAAAAATAATTTAGGTTTATAAATTTATAATAGTTTATACTGTTAAAAATAGTTATTTATTTATTTATTTTATATTAAATTTTAATTAATAGTTTTATTTATTTTATAATTATAGTTTATAATTAATTTAAAATTAATTTGATTTAAATTAATAATTTGTAATGTCTTTTTAAATAATTTTATATTTATATTTTATTTTATAATATAAAATTATTTATATTTAAATCATAAATTAAAATTTAATGTATAAATCATTTATATTTATTTAAATATAAATAATTTAAACATTAATCATAAATAATTTAAACATTAATCATAAATTAAAATTTAATGTTTAAATTATTTATGATTAATGTTTAAATTATTTATATTTATTTAAATATAAATAATTTAAACATTAAATTTTAATTTATGATTTAAATATAAAATTAATAAATATAAATAATTTAAACATTAAATTTTAATTTATGATTTAAATATGATTTAATTAAAATTTAATGTTTAAATTTTATATTTAAATCATAAATTAAAATTTAATGTTTAAATTATTTATATTTATTTAAATATAAATAATTTAAACATTAAATTCTAATTTATGATTTTTTTTTATATTTAAACATTAAATTTTAATTAAATCATATTTAAATCATAAATTAAAATTTAATATTTAAATTGTTTATATTTATTAATTTTATATTTAAATCATAAATTAAAATTTAATGTTTAAATTATTTATATTTAAATTTTAATGTTTAAATTATTTATATTTATTTAAATATAAATAATTTAAACATTAAATTTTAATTTATGATTTAAATATAAATAATTTTATATTATAATTTTAAATATAAACAATTTAAATATTAAATTTTAATTTATGATTTAAATATAAATAATTTTATATTATAATTTTAATAAATTTAAATAATTTAAACATTAAATTTTAATTTATGATTTAAATATAAATAATTTTATATTATAATTTTAAATATAAACAATTTAAATATTAAATTTTAATTTATGATTTAAATATAAATAATTTTATATTATAATTTTAATAATAAATATAAATAATTTAAACATTAAATTTTAAAATATGATTTAAATATAAATAATTTTATATTATAAATTTTAATTATAAAATAAAATATAAATATAAATTAAAAAAAAATAAAACAAAAAAAAAAAAATTATTTAAAAAAATATTACGAATTATTAATTTAAATCAAATTAATTATAAACTAAAATCAAATTAATTTTAAATTAATTATAATCTAAAATTAGAAAATAAATAAAAATATTAATTAAAATTTAATATAAAATTAATAAATATTAAAAATAAAAAATAAAAAAACTATTTTTAACTTAAACCTAAAAATTCAAAACTACATCTATAAAATATATAATAAAATTTAAATTTACAAAAAAATAAAAAAAATAAAAATAAACATTATAATTTATAATATTTTTTTAATTTATATTTTATAATATAAATAAATTCAAACTTTAAATATTATATAAATAAATTTAATAATAAAACTAAATATATAATAAAATGAAAAATATTTAAAACAAAAATTATAATTGAAATATAAAATTATTGTACATTTTAAATTATAATTAAGAAACAAAATAAAATCTATTAAATAAATAAATATAAATATAATAATACATATTAAATAATATATGTGCATAAAACTAAAAATATAATAAAATTTAAATTTAAAAACAAATATAAAAAAATCTAAAATAAACATTATAAATTAAATATAAATATTAAATACATTTAGATTTTATATTATAAATCATAATAATAAAATCAAATTAAATTACAATTATTATAATATTACAATTTGCTGTTATATTTATTTTTATTTTTTAGAGTTATGTCATTTTATTTTTTATAGGCCATTTAAAATTAAATTTAATAATATTGTGATATGTTTTAATTTTTTATAGTTTATATACATCATTTAGTTAAACTTAAAAAAATATATTTACATTTTTTAAATCTGTAATAAAAAATGTCTATAAAACTTTTGCAGGGGAGCACGTTGCAAAGGACAACATATAATTATGGCAAGTCAACTGTTTGAGAAGAAATACACTTCGACAAGACGCAAATCCCAGAAACATGCTTTGCACTCTTTGTGGCTCAAATATCACAGGGACTATAACAAGGGTTTAGAACCATTATATTGGAGGCTGAGATGTGAAGATTTGCCAAATAGCATCACAGAACGCCATGTATGCACCATTTGTAAGTCAAATCTGAAGCAAATATGAAATAAAAACAACTGCATCAACCTCTAAATCTTCAAAGAGGGTTGAAATTCAATGCAACCTGACACAATTTGGTTTTATTTTTTAGCTCAACACATTTCCCGACGTCTACCCAAGCTAGTGAAAGTGCACATCAAATGTCCCAATCCCAACGTTCTTTGAAAGCTATGTGGAAGTCGCAGGAAAAACATGAGGTAGACAGATTGGTGGCCCGGTTTTGTATGCAAATGCCATGCCCTTCAATGCTGTTCAAACTCCACATATGAAAGCAATGGTAGAGGGGATCGCCAATTTTGGGAAAGGTATACAATGCCATCTTTTGAAAGCCTAAGAATTGTTCTGCTGGAAGAAGATGTGATATCTATATCTAGTGAACTAGATAAAATGATAAGGCATTGGAAAAATCCAGGTTGCACTGTAATAAGTGATGGGTGGTTTGACACAAAACGAAGACCCCTCCCCAATATATTGATTCAATGTCCTAAAGGTTCTATATTTATCAAATCAATTGATACAAGCAATGATGTGAAGATTGCAGATTTCATTTTCAAATGCATTGAATTTGCTATGCTGGAGATTGGAGAGGAATATGTTGTCCAAGTTATTATGGATAATGCAACAAATTGTAAAGCAGTGGGGGAACTTCGAATGGGTAGTTTTCCTCATTTGTTTTGGACTCCATGTGCAACTCATGTTTTAGATAATTTGCTTGAAGATCTTGCAAAGTTGGAGTGGATAAATAATGTTGTCAAAGAAGGAAAACAAATTTAAAAGTTTATACTTAATCATTGCTTGACTTTGAGCTCGTATCGCTCATTTGCAAAGCGTGAACTTCTCTCTCTAGCTGAAATAAGGTTTGCATATAATTTTATCACTTTGCAAAGGGAGGTGGAGGAGAGGACAACATTGAGAAGAGTTGTAGTTAGTGAAGAATGGGCACAATCTAAGCTTTCTAAGGAAAGCTTTGCAAAGGACATTGAGAGAATTATTTTGGGTAGATCATTTTGGGAGGGTGTCGAGAAGAACCTGAAGGTTTTTGAGCCACTTGTCCAATTGTTGAGATTGATTGATGGCATGAAACCCTGTATTAGTTTTATGTATGAGGGCAGGGATCAAGCAAAAGAGCATATTAAAAAAGTACTGGCAGATGATGGTGATGAAGTTAACGGATTTGGGACATTATGGACATCCGATGGAACATGTTACATCGACCTATACATGCAGTAGGTTGCTATTTGAATCCAAAGTTGATAGAGGTGGATCGTGATGCAAATGAGGAGGTAACGAATGGTGTATTGGCAACAATAGACAGGGTTGATCAAAATGAAAATGAGAAGGCTAAGGTGAGAAGACAACTGGCTACATTCAAGAACCAAGAAGGCTTGTTTTCCCTCAAGGAAACAAAAGAAGACATTGTTAGCATGGATCCCCATTTATGGTGGTAGACGTATGGTTCTTCTACTCCAAAGTTACAAAATCTTGCCGTGCGTGTCCACAGTCAGTGTGCCAGTGCTCTGCATGTGAAAGAAATTGGAGCATGCATGATTTGATCCATACTAACAAGAGAAACCGAGTAGGAGCCAAAAAGCTCTCAGATCTTGTGTTTGTTCACAACAATTTAAGATTGCTTGATCACAATCTTGCAAAATAAGATGACAATCTTCATCTTGGAGAACCATACTTTGAAGCAGTTGAGGAAAATATTGATAGTGTTGATGAGATGGATAGAGGATTTGCTGATGGTGCTAGTGCTAGTGTTATTTTTAATTTTGAAGTTGGGCTTGATGTTGCAAATGTTTGAAACTTAAGTTCTATATCAATTTTGAGCTTAGGCTCTAAACTATGAATATTTTGCTATCTTTTAATGTAATTCATGTTTGAAACTCTTATGCATTTCTCAATTTTGCAAGTGTTAAATTAATGTTCATTCCTTAGTAGATTGAAATATTTTGCATATATATATATATATTTTCCGAACCGGATTTTACCAAATTTTTTTTTGGATTTTTTCAAGAATTTCTCATTCCGCATTTTTTGCCTCCTGAATGCATTTGGATTTTCGAACTTGGTAAATATGGTTTCGAGAGCGGATGACTGACCAGATATAGTAGTTTGACGATGCATGAAATCCAGATTTGTGCATCACCATTGAAAGTCCGTTATTGTGGAATATGATTCTAGCCATTTATGCATATAGAATGATATTATCTTTGAGATCGCTCACCGCAATCTGTGAAGCCTGTTGGAGAATTGCTTTCATGCATTTTTTGGCACAAATCAAACCAACTTTGCATTCCAACGACGCTGTCCACCAGCTGTAGCTATTCGAACCAAAGATACACGTGTGTGCTTGGTTATTGCCGCTGCCTTCACTCACCTGCCTGCGGTTTTGAAAAATAAGTTTTGGTTTATGTTGACGTCTATGTGTCACAATAGTCCTTTAATTATCTTTAAGTCATTTGAGTCTTTCGTTTACATATGTAGTTAAAGTGTGGCAAGTCAAAGCTTTTTTTAATTACGCAGAATTATTTTTTTAATTGAGTCTATGTTTAGAATGTTGTTTATTATATATTTTGATCCTTTGATGCTATTCATTATTTATATAGTCATTTGACTTGTTCGATCCATGTCCACAAAAGATATAAAACCATTCATGGAATATTCAGTGGTACGTCATTTTATAAATTTAATAGGTTAGAGTATTTTCATGTGTCATTAGTATTAGATGTTGAATCATTATATTTGTAACTAGAGTCATTTTTGATTTAGGTTGATTGAAATTACAAAGTTTAGTTTTTTAGATGTTTTTTAATCGGTTTTGTCAAAAATCCGTCACAAAAGTGTCAAAATCAAAAGTTAGGGTCTTGTTTAGGTGATTATTAAGGAAATTTTCTCAAATTATTTGTACGGACGCATTATCGATGGAAAACCGACGTCCTATTGTGGTCATTATGGATCAAATGAATAAAAGAGAAAACAAAAAGATGACAGAACGACATGAAAATAACTTTAAAATCTACATATTCCAGGTATTGAAGCAGGTGCACCTAGATGTTGACATTTCTCGCAAAGGTGTGCGTATAATGAATTCCTTCATTAACAATATCTTTGAGAAATTGTCTCAAGAGGCATCTATGCTCGCTTGTCACAACAAGAAGCCAACCATTATTACATCTAGGGAAATCCAGATAGCAGTACGCCATGTTTTGCCACGAGAACTTGCTAAACATGTTTCTGAAGGCACCAAGGCTGTCACAAGTTTTTTCAGTTCCTGAGTAAGCAACTTCAACTGGAGGCTGGAGGATACACGGAGGAAGGAGGTTTTCAGAGCCTCTCGTCAGTCACCAACGATGGGGCCCAGAATGATTTGGTGACTTGTGTGTTTGAATAAGAACAAAAGGACATTCCTGTTCACATGCGTGGTGTGATTTTATTTTTTTAGTTGTGTATTTTCATTCTCCTACTTGTTTGAAACACCTCTGATATTTGGAGACAAGGGAGAGTGGATATAATGGAATGTGGCAAACAGTTGTATATGTGGGCAGCTAACTGCAGAGATCCCACGACTGCCTTAGTTCTTTATGGAGATGACCCCCAGTGACACGTCCGTTGCGGTCACGTAAAGTAAATGTGGCATACATTCCTTTGCATAGTAGTGGTCATGTGCAACAAGATCGCATCAGTACTATGTAGACCTAAAAGTATGCGTTGGCATATGATTCTGTGCGTGCCAATTCTTGAAGATTTATATTCTCCCCATGCTCACATTAAGGGGCTGTAGATATGATTAATAATGTTCACAAGGGGGTGAATGTTGTGGTATAGTTTTATGTTCACATTATTAATACCGATGTAAATATTGTTGTTAACAATATTACGTTAATGGTCTATATTTTAGTTAGCCGAATATATTGTGAGTCACAATATATTTGTATTTTAGTGTGTTGTTAGTGTTTGTTAGTTTACGGTAGATTTGGGTGATTGTTTAGTTGAGCATTTGTAGGGATATATTACCCCGAATATAGGAATGTCATTTCCTATATATTTGTAATCATCCATATGGTTTGTATGCAACAACAGAAATAAATTATTAGTGTTTGAAATTATTGTTTGTATTCGGCTCTTTTAATTGCTCAAATCTGCACCAGCGTCATCAATTCTATCCAAAATATAAATTTTTTCTGAGGCCCAAGGGCCTTGTATATTTATTTTCCTTGTAATTTTTCCTTTGTAAACGTGGGGCAATTACCTCGTACACTGGCAAAAAGTACAACTGACTCTTATAAAGCTACGTTAACCAACAAATGTCAAAAGCCACTAACTGACAAAACTCCATTAACTTAAAAAAAGGTTAAAAACTAATTATTTGATATGACCCTACTGACTAGAGTGCATTATTTTTGTATAGGCATTTGCTCAGGTAGTTATCGAGACAGTTAATGATCGGTATTCTCCCACCTATATGCATGGATATTGAAGATCATGTGATTTTATATTCTCCAATCTCTCTCTCTCTGCAAAATCTGATCTTATTTTCCTCGAGGTTACCTTGTCACAGCCTAACAAGACTTGAAATACGTTACACATGAAAGATGACGAATAATTTCAACTGGTCTTTGATTTCAATTTTATTTTGTAACAGCTGATGGGGCCATTAGCATTGCGGAGATGCTCTACAGTTCAACTCTGCTTGCCATAGTGGGAGCTGGGGAGCAGGTAAGGCTTATTTGTTGAATTTATTTCTTTGAAGTGTTTTCAGGTTGCTTAGGCACATTATACATTGTAGATTCTCATCGTATCTCTCCCATGACAGCCTGCATTATCTCCTCGTAGGCTCTGTTTGTTCAACACTGTGACAGGAACTTTTCTCAAAGAGTTGAACTTTGTCACAGCTATTCTTGCGATCCGCCTAAACAGGAAAAGGTACAGGTTTTCTCTCTTTTTTGGATATTATTTTGGACAGAGGGATCATTTTCACGACTCAATTATGGTCTTAAGATGACACATTCAATCTACATATAGAGCATGAAGTGTGGAACTTCTATTTTTGCTCAAATATATATACTTAGAGACAGTATTATCAACCCCAATGCTACTTTGTTTGAAATTTATTTTCCAAATTTAGATGTACAAATTAAACTATGGTTTGAATCTTACACAATGCCAAAAATACCATCAGGACTGATTTCATGGCTGTTTTCATACTTGAGTATAGGCCAATACCCTCATGCATGTTCTGTTGAATTCTGCAACAAAAAAACAAAAATTTCAGCCATAAGATGCTGTGGACAGAACCAAAATCACATCAGCGTGTTGTATTAATGTATAGGTAGTCTTACTTCCTACGCCTTCATGGATAAGTTGTACTTTATTTTAGAGTACCAGATCAAGTTCAGCTATGGCTGTGTCTATTGCAATTAAGTTCATGCTGAGCAAGTGCAGGGATTGTCCAATAAGTTGTGTCAGTAATGATGTCATCTATGTTAAGAAGCTTTACAGCTTTCATTTTAATGTGATTGATTTGCTGGAAGGTCCATTTGTGTATTTCAGATCGACTTCATTCTTTTTTTTGATAATTAAAACCTGCATTATATTAAGGAAAAGGAAGTGCAAAACAGCTGAGAAGGGAAGGGCCTAATCAAAGAGGTCCAAATCCAGATCAACCAAAGCATAAATAACAACAGACAATACAATAGATGCTAGATTATACTCCAGCATCAAAATAAGAAGTTAAACATAATAAGTATTCTGAAAATAAGACATAACTCGAGATCCCAAATCTGCATCACAGAAGAAAAAGCAGTAATCCCAATTGGTTTGAAATGCGTATCTGCCCATTAGTTGGCTTGTTTCATTGCAACTAGAATATCTGAAGAATCAGCTAGGATTAGCCAGGGCTTGACATCATGCATGTCCTCGGTCACGCTTGCTGATCCCACCGGAATGCTTCCTGCTGAGCTTGCAGTGGATTCTGCTATAGGGATATAGGTTCTGGTGGGCATGAAATGAGGCAAAGGCAAAGGTGGAGGAAGTGACCATGGTAATTAGGGATGCTACTGGAGTTGGTTGAGTGAGATTTGGATATAAATGTTCAACTAACATATTTAGTGCGGCATGGTGCAACTTAAAGATTCCTTGTTCCATTGACAGGTACATACACGGTGAACTGATTGAGTGAGGCTGGTTAATAATTCGGATAAGAATTGAAAACATTGTTAAACAGTGTGGGGTACATAGTCCTCCTGAACTGGCATTACATATTTGAGATTCTCATATTGTTGATGTTGCTCATTGGTCTGTTGCAGGGTAGAGTTGGCTGGATAACTGCGTAGGTTTTTCTCCATTTGGTGGAGGTTTATTTGGCAGTCAGTCGAGATTACTTTGTGACACTTGGAGTTTGATACGGGACTTGACTGTACAATGCCTGATTCATTGAGAAGACAACCCAGGGAGGGATTCAAATTTGTCCCAAAAACTCTAGTTTGAGAAGCTGGTCCAGTTTGAGAAGTTTGTGTAGTATATGTTTCTGCACATTTATTCAGCTTTGGACACTTACATGTGAATCATGCTTGAAGTTCCTTTCTTGTTCCGCCTTGTCCTTAGAGGAGATTTCATGTGATCGAGTACAGAGAGCGGAGGTAGTTTGTGAAGGATTGTGTTTGAGAGAATGGGGATGCTGTCCTCAATCTCACTCAAATGAGTTTGGACTGTACTTTGAGTCTCAGCTCTTTCCCTTGATGGTCTGGGGTGGGTAGCATTGCCCCAACTCCCATATAGGACTTTATCCTGAGTTTCCTCTATCCATCAATGAACTCCGTTTTCATCATAATTCACTCTGTAATCCATAATGAAAACAATCCCTAGTGTGCAATTTTTCAGAGGGCTATGGCCTTGCAAAGAGAGATAATGGAATGTGTGGTACTGTCTTCCTGGATGTGCAATCCAAGAGAATATCTGGAGTTTTCCAAAGAGTGGACATGGGTTATTGAAAAGAACAGTATTACCCATTTTCTCTTTTGTGAATGGAGGAAATATGGACACTCTCTCCAAGAGGACGGAGCTAAAGAATGGGACGGCTGTAGGAGCATACCCATTTGCAATATTGTGCCGTTATTTTTGAAAGCCATATCAATGACTTTGGACAAGCTGAAAAATAAAACATTTATTTGGCAGAAAAACGATGACTTACACCACAAGAGATGAGGAGGAAGTGAGAGGTGACACAGAAGCTGTACATCTGCCTTATTTCCTGTTGTCATTCAGATTTCCCAAATCTAGATGTTGACATGCTGTTCAAAACACATGCCCATTGTATGGATGGCAAGAAGTTGGTGGGCGTTGACAGGTCACAATACATGCTTGGGACATGGAAAACACGGAAATAATAATGTCCTGATGCCTGCATGGTCCACCAATGTGTAGTCTGCTCTTCAACAAACAATTTTTAGAGAATCCTGTGCCGAAGAAGAATTCGATTGTAAAAACTGATCATAAATATGCTGCACAAACCCTCTGCTGGGTAAAGTGATTGAACAGTGCATCTCTTGATGAGCACAAACTGGTATGTGATGGCTTCTTTCTGGAGGCTTGATGGTAGGCACAAAATTCATTGAATAGAGGAATGTAGTCATTTTGAAAATTACTATGATCGTCCCTTTTTTCAGGCTGGGTTCCAGTTGGTTGGTTGGCTCCTATGCATGATGTTGTTGGTGTATGATGCCAAGACTCATTGTATCTGCTTTGTCAAATCCTGGTAAGAGATTAATATACAAGGAGGTGCTTGAATTCTAAAAAACAGCTATGATGAACTGTTTCAATAAATCATGCATGCGGATGGTGATGAATATCAAAAAGAATCTATGGGTTTTAAATAGAACGTGGGTAAATAAAATAGACCTGGATTTGAGGTAAGTTTTGAGGGCAGGGGTCACATAGAGGGGGATCCCTAGAGCCAATAAATAAAAAAGAAACAAGGGTCCAAAAATTAACAAGAGTGGATTTTATGGATAATAAAATGAAAGTGGGGAAGGTATTGAATATTAGAATAAATCTATGGTTATGCAAGTTGATCTTCGCTTGGAAAGGTAGATGCCTAAGTGTGAGAAGACTCATTGGGACATCATGAAGTGGTTAGGTATTTGTAAAACATCTAACTTCTTGGACGTTTGTAATCTGTGTTGTTTGTGCTTTGGTAAAAAAATTGGCAACTTGGTTTCCAAGCCATCTTACATGAGAAATTTTAAAGCCTACAAAACCACTATGAGGTTCTGCCATATGCTTCATTATTCCTTTGGAGAGGACACAACTTGGAGGTTTTGAATTTAAACTTGGGTGTTGACCCCCAAGCATAAATTCTCTGGTCAAGTTTAAAATCAACAAGGAGTCCCCTTTGATTTCTGGGTGTTTGAACTTGTGTTGCTTTGCAATCTTGACCCCCCTGCAAAAAAACCCATATGTCCTTTCACTCTCTATGTATTACAAAGAACACCTTGTGTGCCAGCTAACCCTCATTTCCCAAATTGGATATGTCAACTTTTAATTTATTAAAAGGTATGCATGGTGCTGATCACTTTAACATAGGAGAATGGGTAAGCAATATTGTGCTGGAACATTCTAGAGGCGAAGTATGGTGAGCTTCAACATAATTAAACTCTGTCGTATGGAGGTCCTAGTTTGGGCAACGACCGTTGTTCTGAAGTTCCGACAAACCTTTTAACTTATTTGTTGAAATCTAGTAGGAGAGTTGTTGAACACTCTGTTGTTTCTTTCTAATTAATTTGACCAACAAATAAAGGATGATGTCACTTGATGCGATGAACTAATGAAAGGCAAGCTGGTGGAAGCTTTTGGAGGCAACCAGTTTGAAAGAAATAAATTTACCATATAGTTCCAGAGTGCTTTCCCAAAATGGCAGTGTATGAACATGTGTTTTAATTTGTCCTCATTGTGTTCCCATGACACACATCTGGATGGACCTATCCAACCTTTCCCCTTGAGAGTATCTGCTGTTAATATCTTCTTGTGTAAGCAAGTCCACATAAAGGCACAAATTTTGGGCTAAAGCTATAGTGGCCATAGCTTTTCCCAACATTGGGATATATCTCCAGGTTGGGAAAGGAGGCTTAAAGTATGCTAGTTGGGAAGTACATCTGCCTTTCTTTTCTTTTCCCCAATAGATCAAGTTGGGTCTGGAAGAGTACGGAAACCATAGTCACAAGGTTCGGAAATCCGGAAAGGTTTGGGAGGACAAAAAAATGCGGAATCCAAATTTCTTGAAAAGGTTCTAAAAAAAATCTGAAAAAATCCGGTTTGATATATATATAGGGAGTCAAGTACACAAATTTTCACATGCAAATTTACATTCATATAAATTGGTGAACCAAACATGAAGGACTTCATCCTTTGTGTATCCTTTTTTTACTCTTATTTTATTTTCTCCAAATGAATGTCACCAGCTAATTCATTGGGACCAAGTTCTATAACTCTAGATAATAAACTATGTTGAACAAGACCTGGTGTCCTAGTAAGGGTCATCCAAAGAAGACTAGAAAAATCCCAATGAAAAGCATATGAGCTTATTTAGGTAATGTTTTGAAAAGTGTACTTGATGGAATGTTGAAGCAAGGATTGATGTATGGTCCTTGTGCAGATGGAAAAGGATTATGTGGGATGTTAATTCTTTCATAAATTGTCAAGGTTATTTTATGTATTTCATGTGTTATCAAGGCTTTTGACATAGTTTTCTATTTATTTTTATTGTTTTTGGATTTTTCATGGTTGATTTTTGTTAATGAATAAATAATTAAGCAATTTTTTTTTTCAAGAACATTTTATAAGATTTCAATTTATATTTAAAATATC
This sequence comes from Torreya grandis, assembly GCA_037957365.1. NCBI lineage: Eukaryota > Viridiplantae > Streptophyta > Pinopsida > Cupressales > Taxaceae > Torreya > Torreya grandis. The sequence goes on from JARHVA010001060.1 coordinate 564,473, forward strand.
TTTTCCAAGTTGACCTATCCCGACCGAGGAGAACAGGCCATTCGACAAGGAGATCCTGAAATTGCGGAGGCTTGGTTCAATCAAGCTGCTGAGTATTGGAAGTTTAAAAGCGCGGAACGTATTTGCACCATCACCGTCTTCAAATAAAGTATTTTCCACGGTAGCACCGTGCGGGGGCCAATGATATTATTTTGGTGAAATTCAATTCTCTCAATTCCTCAGTAACTGAACCAAAAACTCGAGTTCCTTTTGGATTAAGCAATAACAACAATATTTTGTTTTATATTGGTTTCTTCCTCATAATCACTAATATGATATGTATCTCCAAGGAGTTCCCTCAATAATGCAGTAAGGTAGAAGTGATCATTCAGTTCATGAATGCTTGGAATCCATATGACGCAAGGATACATCAATTTTGCCAATTTTAGTGCAAACATGAATTGGCAAAATCTTCTCGCATAATACTTTTTATTATATTGAATTTAATTTTATTTAATAAAATAATTTTAATATTTACTAAATTAGATTTAATATTTATATTTTATAATATATAAAGTTTAAATTAAAAAAATTAGAAAAAAGAAACTGAATGTGATTTTATTTTATTAAAGTTTAACCTAAAATTTAAAACGCAAACTCTGCTCCAAGCCTCCATTGACCGTCCAACTACTACTCCGCGGATCATCCCGTCCACCTGCCGAGTGTTGATTTCTCTGTTGGCTCTAGCCTCGAGCGTTCTCTGCTAATGTTGTCTCGTTCGGCAAGCCAATGTTTGCGTTCGCCCGCCGTTCTTTGTTGCTTGTTCGCCCGCTGTTCTTTGCTGCTCGTTCGTCCACCGTTCTCTTCACCAGCCACCGATCTTGCTTTCCGCGTTCTATTCGGCCGAACCGAACCTGGCATATTAATCCGGACTCCAAAAAAAATGCGGTTTTTCCCGGATTCGGCCGAGATCCGACCGAACCTTGTGACTATGACGGAAACATTTTTGTATTAATTCTGCAAACTGATTTGTTGCTTGTGTAAGGCTTTGTTGGAGTGTTTTTAAACGCTCCTAATTCCATTGATGTGGTAATTGTGATGAGCTAGGTAAGATGGAATCCACAAGGATAATAAATCCTCTATTTATCATCTCATCTTAGTGGCATTAGATAATTTTCCAAGGCTAATATCAGAAACCCATTCCATGTTGCATCCCAGAAAGAGGTTGAGAAGCCATCGTTCATCTTCAAGTGTAGATCCTTTTTTACCATCATCATTATAGCCTGTATAATATAGTTAACAAATCTGTCCAGATTTTCACAAAATCCAGACAGATCCAGATTTTTCGGCCGGATCTGATAAGTTCAGTCCAGGTTAGCCCTTTTTTTATTATTTATTTATTTCAATTTTTTTATAGTTTTTTTCTGGAAAAAACACCCAACAATATTTTATATTATATGATATTAAATATATTGACTTTTTATACTATATTGTTAATTGTTTTCTTTGTATTTGTCAATTTTGCATATTTATAAAATTTTGCTCATATATTTATGTATATATTCCTGACTGGATTTTTCTGAACTTTTTCAAGAATTTTGGGTTTTCAGATTTTTTTGCCCTCCCTAACAGATCCAGGTTTTTGGATTTGGTAACTATGCTGTAAACATTTCCTTGTCATGGCTCAATTGCCAAAAAAATTAGTAGTTGAGAAACTAGGGTCAACATATTTGGCTATGAGTATTTGATACAAGGGCTACCCATGATTTTGATAGGACCAAGCTAGTTTCATGCACAAAACATGATTAAAACGAACAATAACCTTAATATTCAACCCCATGCTTTGGGTTGTGTAATTTTGCCCCATGAGACGAAAGGGAAGCGAAAACGCTCAGTTGCTGGCTGCTTAAAATTTCCTTCTATGCAGCATTGGAAATAGGTAGAAGTGAGAGTAGTTAAATGGCATAGCTTGTAACACAAATTGTATTACCTGAACTCTTCTTAGAGAGACTTCTTTGGGTTCATTGAAACCCAAACCCAAAAACCTGAAGAATAGACTGCTTCCTTGGAATGCACGCATGAAGAAAATAAGTGGAATTAGCGTCTTGGAAGTGATCCAACATGTTTTTGAGATCTCTGATTTATCGGGGAATTAGAGAAAAAAGATGTAATGTATCATCTGAATATCTGAAATTCACATGCCCTTGGCTGGTGGGGGTGGCTGATAGACAATGAAAGTTGTTTTTTCTCTTTTTCTCATCCCAATAACCTGTTAAACCCCTCACTTATAACGATGAATGAGTATGGACATACGGGATCTATTTGCCTTAGACCCCCTGTTGGGCTTTATAAACTGAATAAATCCCCCTTAATGCCATTAAGTGAAATCGAGTATGTTAGAACTTGGAGTAGATATGTAACTGTGAATCCACTCAATGAAATGTTCTTCAAAACCCAAGACCTGCAAAATTTTTATGAGGAAAACCCATCTAGATCAATCAAAAGCTTTGGACACATCAAGCTTGGGTGTCAGGGATGCGAAACACCGGAAGCATACAATTGATTACCAACTTCAAGCAACTTAATATGCGGAAATAACCAGAATCAACAAGTAACTAGAATTCAGAATAACACAGCATATGAGAGACAATACACAACTTGTATTAACACTTTATACAGAAAAGAATACAATAGAGAATATCCCACATCTTCTCCACCACCTTACAGAGGTTTCTCACACCTCAAGTGAACAGTAATTCTTCTCCCCAAAGCTCTCCCTCTCACAGGTCCCAACACCCAACTCAAATACAGAGTTGGTGTTCACCTCCCGTGCTCCACGCACACCACAAGTGCTCCACGCACTCCACAAGTACTCCACGTACTCAAGGTACTTCAAGTAGATCTCCTATGAATCTGCAACAACCTGCAATTCAACAGATCATACTTATGGAAGGAACTCCCTTGCCTTCCTGTCTTGCTCTATCCGAGTACACCCCTGTACTCCAAGTAGATCCTGCCTGATACTGCTCCCTGTTGTGTTGCTGTCTATATGATCTTGCACACCTGCAAATCAAACAACGGTTCTGCTCACCTGTGAACCTTGACCTTGCACACACATACACCTGCAGATCAACGATCTTACTTACCATGTAGATCTCCTATATAGGCCATGCAACTGTGACCAATATCCTACACTCCTGAAGAATCCAGCTGACTCTCCAAACCAGCACCAACACGCCTAGTACTGCTGTGGGACTAGGAGGAACACCCTTGCTCACCTCACACACAGAAGGAGCAAACTTTGCTCAACTCAAACTAGCCCACTTTTCCAATACAACCATGAGTCTATTATATAGATCTCATCAAACAATAATTAGACATCTAATTACAATAATTAGATCCGCAGCTATGAGTCTAAAATTAGCTCTCTTTATGCAAACACTTGGTTCGTTAGCTAACTGCCCGTAATAAACGCAGTCCGAACCACACAGGCGACCGACGTCGGTCCCTGTCCGCCTGGGGGTCGCCGACGCCGGCCGATCTCTGACCGACGTCGGTTGCCTTCCTGCCCTATCCTGCCGACGTCGGTTGGTCTGACCGACGCCGGTGTCTCTGACACTCAGCAACTCTCCTGCAACCTCCTCCGTGTCTGCATCAGTGAAGCTTTTAGCTCCACAACCTAACAATCTCCCACTTGGAGATAAACAGCTGCACTGTACCTGTACCTGTACTCCGTCTAATCTGTTTCTTGGTTTGTATCCCTCTTCAAGCTCCCACCTGAAGACAACCCACCACACATCCCATGGTGTACCACCTGTCATCCGAGTACCCTGCCACATCCGAATCTACAAATCCATGTAGTGAAGTCCTGACCCTGCATAGCAACACCTGCTGCCGGTCCCTCTCAAAAACCTGAGAACCCACTTCTCCGAATTGGCTCCTAACTCTGACAGCTCCCACTGCATGGGAATACTCAGGTCTATACCAGACCTCATGTGATTTCGGACACTGTACCTGTCCAGCCCTTAGTGTGCTCCGGCTCTACATCCCGAACCTCGCCAACACCTAATTCACATCAGCTCCCACTCGAGACAAAATCAACCTGTGATCTCCATGCCTCCCATGTCAAAGAATTTCGCTGCTCCAAACTCCTCATGACATGCCACTGAACTAATCTTACCCTTAGCTCAGCAAAACCCTGTATGTACACCCCTGCTAGCTAGCATACTATCCACATACAGCAACAGAATGATGTTGCAATCATCATCCCCCTGGTAAGTCAAACCACAGTAGTTACCTGACACTGACTGAAGCCATGCTTCGTCCTCCACCTGTCAAAACCTGTACCACTGTTCTGCAGCTCCACAAGACCATATACCTGGTCTTCCGTCTCACATATCCGTTCTCTCTATTCTTTTACTAAGGCATCCATTCGTCTCTGTGCTTTCATCCAGCTGGCAAACCTACCAAAACTCCCGTTTGGTTCTGCATCATATCCCTGCCTAGCTCCCACCTGTTTCCTGGATCCTTCCTGCTCTACAATCAGCAACAAGTATGAAGAAGAGGAACACGAATTTGAGGGCCTACTTACGCCTTTAGTCCTCCGTATGGGTGTTTGAGACTCCTTGACAGCACGCTGTCCACCCAAAATTCGTTACAGTGACCGACCTCAGTCACTCCACAGTCTGCATCCGACCGACGTCGGTTCCCATGCGTCTGTCCCTGACTACCAGCCTGTCAGCGCTGGTGTCCCTGCTGCCGACGTCGGTCCTCTTGACCGACGTCGGTCTTACATACTGCCGACGTCGGTCCCATGACCGACGTCGGTCTTATCTTGCCCGACATCGCCGGCTTCGGTCTGCACATGACCGACATCGGCACCTGTCTGTTCGACGCCGGTTCCTCCTGACCGACGTCGGTGTCTGTGTTCCCCTGTGAGTGATGACTTTTTACCCGCGAGCTCTTTTGGATCAAAACACATGTCCAAACTGCTCTGCTCAGATGTATCCAGCCTCATCCACTGAACTCTGTCCGCCATCTCCTTCAAGAACACCAAGGCTTTCCAGTTCTTAAGCCTGTCAAATATATCTGTCTTCCACTTAAGAACATGCATCTCCTTCCTGCTCATGTGACCAAGCCTACGAAGCCACGTCTCCGCAATAGAAGAAGAATCAGTGATATAAACAAGTAGATAAAGTATACCTGTTTTTTTACCACCAGCGAATTCAAGTGCTACCGCTGTGAGAGTTCTTGTGCATCTCTCATCACCCAATCTTTCTGAAGAAATTAGCCAAATCTCCAAACCTGGGACCTGCATGACCTTCATCAACACCTGTGTGTTGGCCGCCTGCAATTTCAGCTTCACTTCCCCTTTGCCAATTCTTTGGCAAGGCTTATCAGCTCCTCTACCTGGGGCTGCATGGAAAGAGGCAACCGAATCTTTTATCCAAGATTCAACTTTATCCAAGAAACCTGCAAACACATCCTGTGCAACAACACCTGCTACATCTGTATCTTCAGTTTCTTCATGCTGATCTGCTACCAACCAACAATATTCTTTTACCTGCTCTTTCTTTCCATAGGACCGTGAGTGACCATCTGTGCTTTTCAACTCCTCCATTCTTAGCTTACTTTGATCTGCCGTTGCTCTACTCCCACTCAATCAGAAACCCCTGAGAGTGCCCTGTAACCAAAACACAACCTGCTTCCTGTAACCTGGCTCTGATACCACTTGTCAGGATGCGAAACACCGGAAGCATACAATTGATTACCAACTTCAAGCAACTTAATATGCGGAAATAACCAGAATCAACAAGTAACTAGAATTCAGAATAACACAGCATATGAGAGACAATACACAACTTGTATTAACACTTTATACAGAAAAGAATACAATAGAGAATATCCCACATCTTCTCCACCACCTTACAGAGGTTTCCCACACCTCAAGTGAACAGTAATTCTTCTCCCCAAAGCTCTCCCTCTCACAGGTCTCAACACCCAACTCAAATACAGAGTTGGTGTTCACCTCCCGTGCTCCACGCACACCACAAGTGCTTCACGCACTCCACAAGTACTCCACGTACTCAACAAGTACTCAAGGTACTTCAAGTAGATCTCCCATGAATCTGCAACAACCTGCAATTCAACAGACCATACTTATGGAAGGAACTCCCTTGCCTTCCTGTCTTGCTCTATCCGAGTACACACCTGTACTCCAAGTAGATCCTGCCTGATACTGCTCCCTGTTGTGTTGCTGTCTATATGATCTTGCACACCTGCAAATCAAACAACGGTTCTGCTCACCTGTGAACCTTGACCTTGCACACACATACACCTGCAGATCAACGATCTTACTTACCATGTAGATCTCCTATATAGGCCATGCAACTGTGACCAAGATCCTACACTCCTGAAGAATCCAGCTGACTCTCCAAACCAGCACCAACACGCCTGGTACTGCTGTGGGACTAGTTGGAACACCCTTGCTCACCTCACACACAGAAGGAGCAAACTTTGCTCAACTCAAACTAGCCCACTTTTCCAATACAACCATGAGTCTATTATATAGATCTCATCAAACAATAATTAGACATCTAATTATAATAATTAGATCCGCAGCTATGAGTCTAAAATTAGCTCTCTTCATGCAAACACTTGGTTCGTTAGCTAACTGCCCGTAATAAACGCAGTCCGAACCACATAGGCGACTGACGTCGGTCCCTGTCTGCCTGGGGGTCGCCGACGCCGGCCGATCTCTGACCGACGTCGGTTGCCTTTCTGCCCTATCCTGTCGACGTCGGTTGGTCTGACCGACGCCGGTGTCTCTGACACTCAGCAACTCTCCTGCAACCTCCTCCGTGTCTGCATCAGTGAAGCTTTTAGCTCCACAACCTAACATTGGGGAGCACCCCAACCTATTTTGATTGTGAAGTGAGTGGATTGACTCCTAAACGGAAATGCTATTGTTTATAATTTGTCTTCCTTTAACAAATGACAATTGATTGAGATCATCTTGTCAAGTAGTGCCCGAAGATGATGGGCTATGTTTTTTGATATAAGTTTGTAAACTATGATGCATAGAACAATATAGCGAAAAATCTCCAATTGGCCTGCACAATGTATTTTTGGAATGGGTCTCAATTTGGCGGTTGATGTTCCTTGGCATTCTTCTGTTTATCCTAGATTCTTCTGTGACTTGGAGCACATCTGATTTGATGACTTCCTAGCGATCTTGGTAGAACTGGGAAAGAAATCCATTTGGACCGCGGACTTCATCTGCAAAAAGAGAAGACCACATTCCTAAGCTCTTCATCTGTCACAGGTTTTTGTGAGCTCAAGATTTTTAGCTTGTGAAATCAGCATCAGGATATTTGCAAGTATCTGATTCTGAGCTCAGCTTCAGTTGCTATCAGTTCACATGAGAAGATTATGGAAGGATGTGGCCTCCCCTGTGATATCCTTATACTTGTTTAGTATTCTACCATTTGATAACTTGACACAAGGGATGGAATTTTGACAGTTAAGCACCATTTTGAAAGAATGTAGTGTTGGAATTCCTTTCTTGAGTACGGGCCTCTTTTTATTCTTAAAAGATACTATGAAGGGCTTCCTTATTCCATCATTGGATTTGGGATTTGAGAAAATTTCCATTTGCCCATCAAGTGATACATGTCAAACCGACTGATGGAGGATTTTGAAACAAGATGAATTTGATATTAGAAGAAAAATGGACCAGTGATCTGACAATATTGAATCTGAAATTATTTTTTATAATATCCCATTGGGCTGAGATGCAATTTGATGATAATAAAAATCCATCTGACTTTTCAGCTACATATCTCTGTCAGCTTCACCATGTGAAGCTCCCATTAACAAAATCAGGATCAAGAAGATGGCAGTCATCGATTCAAATCTGGAATTGTTCAGCCTGTGAAATGTTACGGCTCTGCCACCTTTCATTTCATTCTCAGATTTAATCATGTTGAAATCCCCTCCAAGAACAAGTAGGGGTGAGGTTCCCCTATAGAGCCAAAGTGTTTAACTCTCAAAGAAGGTGTCGGTGTTGGTGGTGAAATGTAAATTGAACATACACCTAGATCCAAGTTGATTTTGGAGAATGTAATTCAGCAATGTCCACCAGTTGCAAATTTGGTTGAGGAGGTTGTACTTGGTTCCAAATGATTGCTACTTCCAATGCACTACCCGTAGGATCTTTGATGCTGCGCAGCCTAGAGGGAAAACTTCCTTGTTAATAATAGGGGAGACTTAAGCGGACAAATCTTCTACCATGCCATTTTATTGGAGGGTAAATTCATCCAACAACTTCAAAGACTTGGAGGTTGATACATACTTTTGATTCTCTTTGTTCATTTTTGAATTTTGTGTGTATGCCTAAGTTGTTACGGTGACCCCTGGAGCTTAAATTTGGAGTTGGACACCAATAGCTTTGCCTTTGTCTTCTGGTTTTCCCAGCAATGTTTCCATCGGGCTTGAGAGTGTGTGGTGCTTCTTGCTAGGGATCCAAATCGTTAGGGGTGGTTTTGGGAATATAAGTCTGATGTTGATTGAGTGGGCATCCGGCATACGCAGGGGAGATGACCATGTTGGTGTCACTTGGTGGCATAGGTGTCATCTCAAAGGGATATTCTTATAGTCTACATGTTGTTCCCATTTGATTCCCTCAAGCTCAAGAAACATCTTATTTGGAAAAGTTTCTCTCAATCAAAATTAACACTAGATTCTGTTATAATTTAAGACATCAGGATGAAGAGTAAGTTCAGAAGCTGAAATATACTCCCCATTGGGGTTACCAATTCTTCTAAATTAAACCTCCTCCTAAAACATTATAGGAAGTAATGGTAGACCCTGATGGGAACTGTGCCAGGTAGATCATTTGTAGGACTGAAAGCAGGAGTTCGAGGCTTCTTGAATAATACTGCCTTGTTTGTAAACCATTTCCCTCCGTGAAAAATTGCCTCTTTTTCAACCATGGTAAAGAAGACCGCCATAAAATAACCTTTGGTCATCATTAGAATGTCTTAAAGTTTTTGGTGCTAGGTATGCTCTCATAAATCTGAATGAGACTTCATTCCTTAAGGTTTCATAGGCACTTAACCTTTCTTCTACAGGAAAATGTATATGCATAGGGGGATTTATTTCGAGACACCATCCATTCTACTTCTTTGCCGGGAAGAAGGTTTTGCTACTGACTTTTCAGCGAGCACATGGAGGAATTTGAGAAGATCTTCTCTTGATGGTATCAGATGTTCACGGAGGTCTATCTATCTGAAGCTTGAACTCTGGCAAGAAGAAGCCACAGTTCCCAGAAAGAAACATCAGAATTGTTGCCAGATTCATATTTGTTTGGTTAGATTAGTAGAAGAAAGAGCAGAGAGTAGTGAGAAACTGGATACATCATTAGAAGAAGATTGTTGGAAAAAACCATGTTGCTAATATTTAACCATCAATGTTTCGATCCGAAACATTGATGGTTAAATATTAACGTGGGTTTTTCCAAAAACCTTCTTCTAATCTTATGGACTGCGAAAGCCTCAATGGATAAATCATGTTATAATACACAAGCATGTTATATCTGCTCAACCCCCAACAATCTGTTATCCAAAACCTTGTAAAACTAAATACTGAAGTCTATCTAGTAAATTTGGATAAACTTAGATCTATAATAGTTTAGCTAATACAAGAGGGTCTATTCAACATCAAAACTCACAAAAAGGTTCTTATTAATGCACAGTTCGATAATATTCTCAAGAGACACAAATGTTGTAAGTCAACTATGTTGAGGGCTCAAAGCACTATGGATTTTACTAACATAATTGGGGGGTTTGAAATTCCCCTCACTAGTATCTGGGCCTAACATATTCCTTCATCAAGATGATCTGCTTCTCATTAGATTCTTGCTGGGATATATATCATTTCTTCATAGGAACTACGAGAGGGAAGTTACTCTTCGAATGTTTAAGACCCAAAGACCTCTGATGTATTTCCCCTCGATCCATCTTCAAAGTTTCTGACCACATTTTGTATTGTTGCACTCTCTAAGCTTGGATTTCCCATAAAAAGGTTCTTATTTTTGCATAGTTCGATAATATTCTCAAGAGACATAGATGTTGTAAGCCGAATGTGTTGAAGGCTCAAAGCCCTATGGATTTTACTAGCATTTATTGGGGAGTTTGGAATTCCCCACTAATATTTGAGCCTACTGTATTCCTTCATTAAGATGATCTGCTTCTCATTAGATTCTTGTTGGGGAATATATCATTTCTTCATAGGAAATATGAAAGGAAAGTTACTCCTCAATGTGTAAGCCCCAAAGACATCTGATGTAGTTCCCTTGGATCCATCCTCGAAGTTTCTGACCATGTTTTGTATTGTTGCACACCCTAAGCTTGAAATTTCTCTAAATGTGTAATGTCTCTTTTTACGAATTAATTAAATCAAGGGGTCGAAGCCTATTTTTATTTCCTATAGGCTAAGGAGAATTAACAAGGGAAATAATTTAATAATAATTTATTTAAGTTGTCCTAAGTTATTTTATGTTATAACATGGAAAAATGATGCTTAGGTGTATTATTATTAAAATGGGGCCAAAAACAATATTCATTAAATGGCCAAAAATAATTATCATTGTGAGGGGAAAAAAATGAATATTTAATTACAAGTAATATTAATTACTTTAGGGGGCGGGGGGCTTAGCTCGGTTGGCTAAGTACTTCCACTGTGGCTCTGCTGGTCACGAGTTCAAGTCCGCCCGTCCCCGTGGTACCGGTGGGTGTACCGACTCATCTGCATCGCCGGTCACGTTAAAAAGTTTACCGCGGTGGGCGTCGGGGGGGTTTGTAGGTTCTCCGTTAGCCAAACTGGTGGCGGTATGGGCTGAGTTCCCCTCCGGCCTTCAAAATACATATATATATATATATATATACATATATATATATATATACATATATATATATATATACATATATATATATATATATACATATATATATATATATACATATATATATATATATATATATATATATATATTACTTTAGGGTTAAGGTGAAATTGGAAAAGTGAGTTTATAAAAAGGACAAAGGGGCAATCATTATTCATTATGCTTAATAATTCACTTTTGACAATTCACGACATAATCCAGGATTCTCCCCACTTCTACTTGAAGACGAAAACCTTCATTGCAGTCGGAATAGAGGACGAAACCCCTCCAGTCCATTGTGGTAGCTCCATACGGGGGTTACATTGGTTTCACAGAGTTGGATTATCTTTAGACAAACTGAAATTAGGTTTTTGCAAGGGTTTGAGCGAAGAACTATAGCGATTTCAGCCATCAGGGTTGCCATACTACCTAAGGTTCGATTCTCCTAATTGGTGTCACACTAATTTGGCAGCGTTTCGCTCTCCAACAACAAATCGTACCATTTGGGGGTTAGATTGTGGGGTGAAACCAAATCGCAGCAGGGGTTATTTGACATTGGTGTAGTAAGTAGGAACTTCCAATAGCAAAGAGCCACTTCCATCAGTGGTTGTACCTGCCTATCCACCGCCATATGACCACCGTACCATCCTAAATCAGATTGTAGCTCCAAGGGCCTGACATCACTAGTACACTCCAGGCATACCAGTTAGACAGAGAAATTAAAAGGGTTTTGCTGCCAACTGTATACTCAGACTTGCAATCACAACAAAGAGAAAACTTGCTCAATTCAAGGGTAGGGTTTGGTGTTTACTAGAAAAGATTCAATCTTTTAGGGTTTTATGCGAGCTTGTCTATTTCCCGCTGTTGTACTAATTAGACAGGTAATCGCCATATTGCTACAGGGAGGACTTTTGGTATTTTTTTGATGATTTTTCAGATACTAGAATTGTATTAGGGTTTATCATGTTATTAGTGATTTCTTAATTTGTCTTCTGGCACCCTTTCTATATTTTCAATTGACGGAAATTAATAATACACTGTGAGATATCAGTATTTGGCATTGCACGTGGTATTTTTGATGTTGATTGAATTATCAAAATTATTTAGAAATTTCAAATTCCTATTATATCTATAAAGGGATATTTCAGTGGTATCAGAGCTAATTTTCTACCAGGTTGTGGGAAAGAAATATTTTGCAGTTACTATTTGATGCATACCCTATGAAATTATGGATTTAATTAGTAAAAATGATTTGATAATAAAGCTTTATAGGGCAGGGAAGAAACTAGAGCAGCTGCTTCATTCAAAAAATGTTCTACTCAGCATTTTGGAGGAATTGGAACTTTGTCTACCCATGGAAGAGTAATTAGATTTTGAGATTATGCAATGGGTTGTAAATCAAGCGATGTTTCATTTGGCTAAGCCCAAGCTTTTGAGGCACCCAGATCCATATGTGAGACTTGTAGGTATCACTTGTATTAGTGAAATTATAAGAATGACAACGCCCAAAAAGCAATACACAACAAAACCACGAGGAGATATTTTAGATGATTGTGGATCATTTTCAAGGTCTATCTGACATCAAAAGTCCTTTTACCAGGAGGATTTTTAGAAACTATGGCAAAAATCAGGTCATGTGTTGTGATGTTGGATCTTGAATGTGACGATCTTGTTATTGAAATGTTTCAACATTTCCTTGCAGCAATTAGTCAAAATTATACATAAAATGTAGTAGCTTCAATGCAGACAATTATGACTTTGGTTTTGAATGAGAGATGATATTTCCCAGCATTTATTATTTGTATTATTGGCTCTTTTTGAGTAGGAAGCTTCACTGGTTGCCCATACACTAGCTAGAAATGTTGTGCAGGGAAGTTGAATCCATATTTGATAGTTGAGGGACTTACTTCTAGTGATCAACAAGAAAAGAATTCTCCCATTATGATGAGCAAAGAGGTAGAACCAAAAAAGGTGTTAGATGTAGTAGAAATTGATCAGAATTTAGCAACATCAAAGTTAGCTGAATTACAACAGTTCAGTCAAGGGCAAACGAAGATTGAAGAATTGCAACTATTGGCAACAGAAGAGAGAGGTGCAAGTCATAATAGAGTTGGATAGTATGAAAAGGTTCATTGAATATCTAACTCTATGCTTGTAGAGTGCTCAAACTGTAGCAAAGAACAACACTACGGTGAGGTAAATGTTGCTAGCACTAAGCATACAGTCATTGTTGCAGATTTGCAAAGAGTAAAGAGTACATTGGAAACAATGAAACCAAAATATCAACGTGTAATTAGAGATAAGGATATGGTCATTGAAATTGTAGAAGAGGCCTTAACTACATCTGAGAAAATGCAGGTAAGGGTTGAGGCCCTCAGTATGAAGTTTAGCTTAGTTCCTCCGTCACTTCATAAGACAAAAGAACCACAAATTGTTGCATCAATTTTCAGTGAGATGAAAGGTGAGTCATTGCTTTATATGATCGAAATTCAGGATAGTCATGTTGATAAGCATGCAATGGAGGAGAATGATGATCCTAACGCGGAAATTCTGAGTCACAAGGATGGAGATGTTGAGGATATCTTAACAAATATTAATTCAACAAAGGAAGGTGAACACTTTGATTGTAGCCTAAGGTATTAACATATTTCAGATTTGTTGCTTCCTACGATGTCATTGCAAGATTCTTGTCATCATGGAAAGTATTCTAAAAAGGGTGGTAGGGTGAAGGATACAACTTGCAGTAAAGGGCACATAGATCCTTTTTCTCAAATCCAAATTTGGTCATGCATATAAACAACCGAGGGTCTATCATTAGGTAAGATACTTCATTATGATAATGTTTGGTTTGTTTTGGATATACTCAATATTACACTCCTAAGGTGGCCGCCAAATGAGATATTTGCAAAATGTGGCTTTCTTGTTGGATGTCACCAACTTTACATGGTAGGGATAAGTGTTGGCTGAAAGAAACATGAACCAAGGGCTAACATGAATGCGGTTTCCAACCTTAGATCTGTTGTTCTCAATATCCCAGCCTACACATTGCTATTTAGAGAGAAAGTTCGAGCAACTTATGATTGTTACAACTATTTTACAGTCCACATACAATCTGACCCATGCTATTTGCCAAGAGGTACAACTTTGGGGTTTCATGGTAATAATCTTTGGAACACAAGGTAAATATTATTACAACAATCTAGAAGCAATAAGCATAATTTTGAGCATGCCATGGTCACAGTTCAAGGAAAAAGAGGTAGTATCCCGAGGTATCACTAACACAGCTTCAACATCAATCACCGCAAACAAAATGGAGGGTGTGACATTTGATATTACTCTCTCTAGATCATAGTTGATTCATGTTTCAACGATCATTGGTTTGCTCATGGAGATTGTTGGAGAAGTATCATGGGGTACATGGCTTCCAATTGCCCATTATATTAGAGAAGTGCAACATAAGCTAACTACCACACAAGGAGGATTGGAAGAGACAAAAAGATTGGTTTGGGATCTTGGTATTTGCAATACGATTCAGGCATTGCTTGAGGACAAACAATTTCGAGAAGGGCGGATTGTAATGTCTTTTTTTCGAATTAATTAAATCAAGGGACCGAAGTCTATTTTTATTTCTCGTAGGCTAAGGGGAATTGATGAGGGAAATAATTTAATAATAATTCATTTAAATTGTTCCAAGTTACTTTATGTTATAACATGGAAAAATGATGCTTAGGTGCATTATTATTAAAATGGGGCCAAAATCAATATGAGTTACATGGCCAAAAGTAATTATTATTGTGAGGGGAAAAAAGTGAATATTTGATTAAAAGTAATTCTAATTACTTTAGGATTATGGTGAAATTGGAAAAGTGAGTTTATAAAAAGGACAAAGGGGCAATCATTATTCATTATGATTAATGATTCATTTTTGACAATTCACGGTAGAATCCAAGATTCTCCCCACTTTTGCTTGAAGATGAAAACCTTCATTGCAGCCAGATTAGATGATGAAAGCCCTCCAATCCATTGTGGTAGCTCTATACGAGGGTTACATTGGTTTCACACAGTTGGATTATCTTCAGACAAATTGAAATCAGGTTTTTGCAAGGGTTTGAGCGAAGAAGAAGAATATGAGATCTTCCTCAACGATTTATGACATCATAATTAAGTACAAAGGCAAGGTCTGTTCTTGTGTGTGAGCAAGACAATGGTGATTTAAAATGGCAAGAGCTAGTTACTATGCTCTGGTATTCTTTTCTAAACTCCTTTGGAGGGATTGTAAAACTATTCCAAAATCAATTATTGTTTGTGTGCTTTGTTTTTATGGTGTTCTTGGATTTTTTGTTATCATTCCTTTCATCTATCGAATGCAAATTTTTTGATCTATAGCATTGGGCCAAGGATGGTGGCGTGGAGGACAACCCTAGAACTTCGTTGGTAAATAACGGGGTTATATAATATGCAATGGAATCTGAACAACAATAAACTAAAACACATTTGAACGCAAAAGACTTGCAAAATAATGCATATGTATAGTACATAGGTGTACAATGTTCAATAAGGCTAAGAATGAAGATTCCTGTGATCAGAGAGGGGGAAACACTTCCTAACTGATTTTCTTAGACTGCCGTGAAAATATAGATGACCATTTGATACTAGATGCTCAAGGCATGCTAACATTCGTGTGATGATCTCTTCAGGTTTGCAATAAAAATCATTATAAGAAAGCAGTTACAAAGAGACGGTTATGAAATGGTCTGTTTTCTGTAATGGTTAAACCATTAAAGATTCGTCTTCTTGCAGGGTTAATGGTTGGTGGTTTGTTTCATATGTGTAGGATATGCTGATAGGTGCTTTGACATGGCATGAGCTCTGGAAGTGCCACCTAGCATAGGGCAAGGTAGTGGGAAGTTGCCACATGGCTCATTGAGTTTTGGAGTTTTTGCACGGCGTTTGAGAGTTGTGCGGTATGTCACTTGGTGTTGCGCTCATGCATAAAGGTACCACAAGGTTGCGAAGGTGGTGCATGTTGTCATAGAGGCCTAGTTGCAAAAGGCCCTTATGAGAAGATCGTGGACCGGTGTAGCTCTACTTCAGTCATTTGCCCTTTCTTAAGGAGTGACGGTCCCCATCACATCTTCAGTTAGCTGTAGAAATTGAACATGAAGTTGTTGAAGGTTGTACCCTTTAGCCTGATCATCTTATTGCCCTGCCTTGGCCACTCTGAATGTCAGATGTGTGCATTGGCAGGTGTGTGTTGTTGTGTCTTAAATAATTTGATCATTTGGATTTGTCTACAAGCGTTTAGGACCCATGTTTGAAGGATGTTGAGTTGTTACTGGCTCAAGCAAAGGTGATAAGTATGGCTTAAGGAGTTCCACATTGAACATTGGATGAATAACCAAGTATTGTGGCTGATCAAGAACGAACGTGTTCTCTTTAGCTACGTGCAATATAGTGTAAGGACCGTCATGCAAAGGCTTGACCTTCCTATGAGGACCCTTGAAGCATTCTTTTTGAAGAGGCAACTAGACCTTATCACCCACCTTGAACTCATGAGTTGTGCGATGTGCGTCATGGTGCTCTTTTTATTTCTGTTGTTCGCGCGAGATTACCTACTGAACTTGTTGGTGAAAATGTTGAATGTCTTGCAAAAACTTATGTGCTTTGTCCACTTCCTTTTCTTGCAAACACGACTTTGTGCTAGATGGCATGCTATAGGATATGTCTAGGGGTGCTGCTAGTTGGGACCCAAGACATTATCGGAAAGGACTATGCCCTGTAGAACTGTGAAGATCTTTGTTGTAGGCATGTTGAATATAGAACAAGTTATCATCCAAGGCGCTTATATGTGTACAGTTGTGCATGTGCAACAAATGGACAAGTTTGTGGTTGGCAACTTCCGTTTGTCCATTTGTTTGAGGATGAAACGTTATAGACTTCTAATTGTGTATCCATCATTTCCCACAATGTATGCGAAGAGTGACTGACAAATTATTAATCAAACACGATGGATGTTGGTAGTCCAAAGTGAAACCAAACATGATTGAAGAACGAGCACGCGGTTCTTATGTGTTGATGCTCTTCTTGCATGCAATTATGATAGCCATCTTTGAAAACCTATCCATTACCCCAACATAGTCATTTTGGTGCTTTGTCATAGGTAGTCTAGTCACAAAATCCATGCTGATGGATGCAACTGGCAAAGGTGTGTAGAATCCCAACTTCCTATTCATGGGCCTAGCGATGCAATAAAGAATGCATGGCTTAATGTGGTTCTCAATTTTTGTGTGCATTTGAGGCAGACAAAAGTCTTATTGTAGGGTAATGTCGAAGTGTCCTACCTTGGTGTAGTGTGCCTCCCATATGAGTCTTTTGCGAGGTGCACCATCAAGAATATGGAGATGTCTAAGTTTGTAGAGCAGCCTGTCAGATATATGGAAGTCACAAATTGATTCATCCTGTGCAAGGGCAATATAGGGATGCATGAATTCATGGTCTGTTGAGTAGAGAGATATCCAATCAGAGAAGTTGTCAATGTGTGTCAAGCACTGTGATAAGCCCCTGAACTGGAGGGTGCCTGAGGCAATGTATTGAAATTTGAAACTACCTAGGATCATATTGAAACTGAGGCATACTTCACATGCAAAAACAAGAGAGTGGTGAGGAGAGAATTGAATAAGAGAAACTCAATATATCATAATAATGACATGATATATGACATTAGATAACATGATTTGAACTGATCTTTCTTGTACATAGAGCAAGTGTATATATATAACTTGAATAAGAGCAAGCTTCCTTATCCTTATTGCCCACATAATAGGCAAATGTGATTGGCCTATGAAGAGGTGGCATCTTATTGGCTAACATAAAGACAAATACTTATTCTATTCTAAGCTTTGGAAATTGTGCACTTTGGTGCACCTATCTAACTTTAGAATAGTAATCTATGCTAAGTTTATAAAAATGTGCATAATATATTCCACTGACATCCCCTTTTAAGTACAACTTAGGAAGTCTATATGAAAAAGGAGGCTTAGAATCCTCTGAAATGGGCCCTAACAACTAGACCTGATGAGGTACCCATGAAAAAATACAAAAAAAAATATAGTGTGATGCCGAGTATCCCTATGGATGCCAATCCATCTCACCAGGATGCATGGGTAGCCAATCATTGCAACTATCGAGTGGAACTAGGAATTGGTGCCCTATATGAGCCTCTCTCAGTGAAAGCATTGATCTCGAACGATAGTTTTAAAACATTCGAGAAAGCATTGTGCACTCGTCCCCCCACAATGTTGAACTGGGTGGAAGATGGTGATAGCAACAGATGTCTCTCATGAGGTGATGGCGCAGCGTTGAAGCAAGTGACAAGTGACAAAAAAATTGAAAGCAGGAGAGAACAAAAATAGGTCCAAAGTGATGTGCAAATCAACCAACTTCCTTTGAAGTGCTCCAACAATATTATGGCAGAGATGCCTAGCTAGTGTCACTGAAAAATTCCAACTTAAGTGCTTTAGAAAATGTGGGATCCACAAGACTGCAAGGTGGGCTGATCCACATATTTTGCAAAAGATGAGAGTGAATGCCTAGAAATGCTATCTGAAAATGAGACGTACAACAATCTTCATATGGGTTCCGGAAAACAATGTACCCGATAAGATACCCATGTACAACCGAGGAATAACGTATGATTATTGTGCTAAACACAAAAACACACTTGCACAAAAAAGTGCTTATTATTCAGTAAACAATCTCCTCCAAAAAATGAAGTAAGACACGTAGAAAGGGAGATCATATGTCTCGAAAAGAATGGCATGAGCGGAAGTGGCAGATGAAACTAACCAACTACTGCAAAATAAGGCAAAGAAACTCAAACAAGTCTACACAAGTGGCCAAAATCCAATACTAGACATGATGTCCAAAGGTGCAGAAAGAGATCTGCCCAAAATGCCATGTGAAAAGAGGCAAATCATTTTTCTCAATAGGGTCTGGCAACGAGGCCGAGTGAGGTACCCTATACAAAGCGAGGGAAAAAAAGCATTTCCATTACATGACAAGAAGCTCAAAGAATGAGCTTGACACACATCACAAGAGTTTAAAAAATGGCCGTAGAAAATAAACCCAAATGTGGCACGAAACAAGTGTGCCAACAATGCCCAACAAGCATGATGCTCCTTAAAACAAAAAAAATGATATGTATAAGATTGAAAACCAGAAATAGAATCTTTCACAATTACTTTTAATTTTATAGTGTGAGTTACAATGCTAGATTTAGAGAAAAAGAGAGGAAAAATAGATGATTCTATAAGTCCGTACAATGTAAATCAAATATGAGCATATATCTGGATTCTACAAGGAAAAATACACTTAAAACAGTAAGTGAAAATTCCTTACAGATTTGAATATATGAGCTTAGGAGGTGCCTGAAAGGGGTATCCCACAAGTTTTCATAGCAATAAAATGTCTTTCTGGCTAAAACCAGTTGCTTACAGTGATAGGAGGCTTGCTCCACAACATCGGCGTCGAAACCATGATTCCAACCAAAAAAGGGAGCCTCCGAGGGGTCCTAGATAAAAAATTATGGCCTCCGAAGCACATGGAGATCCAAAAGATGGTTAAAAGGAGCCCTTGGGGGCTAAGCGCCTAAACAATCCTAATTTGTAGAGCTAGCCTGTAAAGGCAATGATACCATATTGAAATTTGACTTAACAAAAGGTGCATAATATATTGCACCAACACAATTTACACCATTGGCCCAGGATGGCAGAGCAGGGGATAACCCTATAACTTAGCTGGCAAATCATGGGGCTAATAAACATGCATTGGAAAACTTAATAGCATTAAACCAAAACAAATTTGAATAGGGAAGACTTGTAGAATAATGAAACTTCTATTCATTGAGAGAATTGGGTATATGGTACTAGGTGTACAATGTTTAGTAAGGGTGAAAATGAAGGTTCTCGTGATCAGAGAGGGGGAAACACTTCCTAACTGATTTTTCTAGACTTACATGAAAATATGGATGACCATTTGATGCGAGATACTCAAGGCATGCTAACTTTCGTGTGACGATCCCCTTAAGATCAAATGGCTTACGATATATATATACAAGAAATTAGTCACAAAGAGATGGGTGCACGGTATGTTGACAGATGCTCTAACATGGTGAGAGCTTTGGAAGTGCCACCTGGCATGGTGTGAGGTACTAGGAAGCTGCCATGTGGCTGTTGAGTTATGGAGGTCTTGCGCAGCGTTTGAGAGTTGTGTGGTATGTTGCTTGGTGTTCCGTGCATGCACAAGGGTACCACGAGGTTGTGTAGGTGGCACGAGCTCCCTTGGAAGTCGGGGTGTGCAATGCCCTTAGGAGAAGAGTATGGATTGACGTGTCAGCACTCAAATCAACTTTTCCATTGACTCATTTATTACTTACGTGTTTTCTCTTCCATTAATTTCTTAGATTCCTAGAGACTCATAGTGTTGTTCTTAGAGACTCATAGTGTTGTTCTTGTAGAGACTCATTACAGAGAAGGCATGCTAGTAGAGGATGCGTTCATAGGTTCATGACCATCTCATTATATTTGATGATTGACACTTTCTCATTTGATTAGTCTTTGCTAATTATACAAGGACAACCCCATTTCTAGGTCCTCCGTTGCTTGGATGATAGGAATGGAAAACTTTGGCCTTGTGTGGATGCCTTTCACACTACTCTCTCACTATCCCTAGAATTCCATCTTTATTTGATGGTTCTTGAGGCCCCGTCAATCGTTTCCTCTCGTTTAATTATTCATCGCTTATCTTTGTACCTACCATTGTTTATAGTAATTGTACCTATTTTATTATAATTGTTAGCTATTACAGTCCCATTGAAAAATTGTTACTAATGGACTTCAATAAGCATTTTATTTTATTTCTATTCTACGTTTTGCAATTTGGGTTTTGCTCTAATACCATAGCAAATTGTGGCTCGATAGTTTTTAGATAAAGAAGAGCATGATGGTGAAGAAGGTATTGAAAAATGATAACATATTTCTTCCAAATTAGATTACCAAAAGGGCATAATTTCTTTCAATCTCAAGGCTTTTGTTATTAATATTGTTTATTGTAACAACTTGAATTGTAGTTGTTTTCTATGTTCCACAAGGACACATCCCTAGGTTTCATTTCCATAAGAAGATGTCCTTGGAGGAGCCGCTGCTGCTGAAAATTTCTAGACGCCATTCCTTTGCTGAGAAAGTATGAATTTATCATAGGTTGAATTCATGAGAAAAATCCTTGCTGGGCAGATTTTTATAAAAAATCCCTATTTGTTGATTTTTTTTGGAATACCCTCAAGTTCAATAACTGCTCTTTCTTGCAACACTAATTGCCAATGAATATGTTTTCAGCATGGCTCGATTTTTCCATCTCATGCCCCTGCTCTGTATTTTATAATTGAATTTTTTTTCCATTAACTATATTAACGGTTGCTTGCACTACCAAAAATTTCCCTTCAATACTTCTACCTTGTCACACTTTTCTTTAATTTTTTTAACTTTGTTTTAGCAAAATAAGCCTATTGATTCAAGAATAGTTCAAAATGTTTGTTTGGCATCATATGGCTATTTGGAAATGTATTGAATTGTATAGGGTCATATGCTAGGGGAATCAAAGAGGCCGTAATGTGAATCGTACAAGCTAGATGGATTGTAGGGCAGGCCGTATGTTGGAAGTGTAGTAGAAGTTGTATGTTGGATGCCGTCCGTGAGCGCATAACAATTAATGGATGATTTAAAATTTGATGTCCATTTGACTGTCATAAGGTAGTTTTCTTAAAATTGCGGTATCTTATGTATAAGGTGGAGTTTGGAGCCTTTTTTTTCCTGAAAATGTTTTTTCGAGCCAAATGTAGTGGTGTAGCTATATTGGGGCTATTTATCACCAATAAACCAAAAATTTGTAGAGAAGTTGATAAAGCTAGTTTGATATCTATCAGCATTTTTCAGATAATTTTATTTAAGATATTTGTACTAGTATTTTAATACAAGCGCCCCTGGCATAAAGTTCATTCATCTTAGATGTTATTGTGCCTATTCTTTTAACACAAATGCCCTCGGTCTGAAATTTGGGCGCCTCAAGTGTTTATCATGGCTATGCTTCCTTTGCCTTGTCATGACCTCAGTCACTCACTGTACCATGACTCTATTCATTGAGGGTGATCATATTCACATCCAAGTGTACTTCAAAAGTAGTCCATGCTTCAGGTGATTGTACTTCACCTTCCTTGCTAATTTTATCCTTAGATTGCATGTTTACGCTCACCATAGTTGGCTCATTGAACTATATGTTGTCTATACTTTCAAACTAGTGGGCCGGTTTATCATCAAGCTTTGCATCCTAGACCTTAGATTTTGTGAACTCAAGAGGGTAAGCTGATTGTGATGTCGACAATCTAGAAGAATTGGGCATCATTTACTTCCATTTTCTGTCATCTCTTTGCAAGCCTTGTTCTCTTATCTACATAATTTCAATGCTATTGCAATCCGGCCAGAACACCATATTCTTCCATTTTCCGATAGAAAAAACCATTGAGGGAGTTTGTCTCATCTTTGGAGCATTGCTGCAACTCTAAGATCCCTTCATTCGTAGGTTCCATATTACACTAGTTTGCACATTTGACGCACCCTTTTTTGGACCTAGAGTCTAACAAGTCATACAAGGTTGTTTCCTTGCTTACTTTTGGACTTTCGAGATCTATTACATATTTTTGGTCTTTATTTTCAAATGAAATTAGTTTTTTTTTTCCCTTTTTCAGTTGTGATTGGCTTTGGCTGCTATCAACTCGCCATGAACAAACAATGCACCATAGCTCTTGTTGCATAACGAGACAACTGCAAATTCAACAAAAAGGGCTGGGTTCTGATAAATACCTTTTGTGGCATCAGCACATCCAACACCTTTATGTTGTATTGGTTGAATCCCACCAATTGAAAGGTCAAAGGCTTAATAGTTGGCTTTCATAGATTTCTCCAAGTATCCTCCAGAAGAACATTTACTCTAGAAACATCGAATACAATAGTGTTTGTTACTCCCAAATATCTCCATGTGTACCATTATTAGCCTTCAGGCTAGATACATTGTCAAGAGCATAGGGTCGATCACTTGGTTGTCTGATATTGGGGGCTTGACTATAGGTTTTATATTTTAGGTTTTGTTCTCCCCAATATTTGGCAGTTGATGTGTTTCCGCATGTTCTACATCAGGGCCATTGTTGGGTGTAGTTACAGTAGAGGTTGTGGCATTCTTGAGTTGTGGAATGCTTTGCAATAAATCTGCTACCTTTAAGTGCATCATAGTCTGCAAGAGTTATACAATTTCCTTGTTTGAATCAAGTCAAGTTGTCACCATACTTGTTTGCTCTTGGGATAGCCTTCGTTCTTCGACCATGGCTTTCTCAACTTTCATTGTTGCTTTGACATTTCTTTCTTTCTTCGCTCTTGGTCTGGGGTATACAACTTTCTTTACTTGTTCTCTCGTGATTTCCATTATTTCTTTGCCTTCAGCTACGTCAATCATGTTGACGTTCTTTATGGCTGCTTGCTTTGGACAATTGGTGCCATTATGGTTCTTGGGTCCACACAATCTACAGAGAAGTCGATATTGTTTTTTGGTTTTCGGGGCAATTTCTTGCGAAATGCACCCATTCATTACACTTCTAGCATTGCATGATCAACCAATCTTAGGAGTCATATCGAATCCGACTACCACCTCCATTGTTGTTATTCTCACATCGATTGTTATTTCTTTGATTCGGCTTTGTTGGTGTGGTGGGTGACGTTGATGGCTTCTCTTGTGTGGAAAGTACTTGTGCACTTTTGTTCTTTAGATTTGATAGGTGGTCTTTGACAGAATGTCCCATAACTTGGCAGATTTCACAAAACATTTACTTGGGACAATCTGCTCTAGTATGCCCTTCATTTTTGTAGTTTATGAACGTCTTTTTTGTATATCTTCATGTTTTCTTTCAATTCCCTCATCACCCTCAGCATGTTCTTCTTGATTGCCTTAATAAATGTCGGTTTATCTTTGTCACTTGGATTGGAGTTGTCACTCTACATTCTCGACCATTTGGACATTTTTTTCACTCTCTATGTCCATTGCACGGTTATAGGCATTTTCATACGATGAAGGTGGGACTACTTTCATTGTCCTCCACAACGAGGGCACCAAACCTTTATTGAACCAATGCTTCTTTAATCCGTCAGTTGGTTACTTTTCTAACTTGTCCAACAATTCTTTAAGTATTCTTTTATATGCATGTATAAATTCATGCTTGCCTTGCGGGTGTTTTATATTTTGTGACAATCTCATTGTCATCTCTCAACAATCTATATTCATTTTCAAAAGTCCTTTTGAAGCTTGTTTTAGATGTTCCTCTCTTCTTTTGGTGCATTTGTACACCAATCAATCACCAAACCTCTCAATGTGATCGTAAATGACCATAATCAATATTGCCGATTGGTTTGCTTGTTTTGCATTCTAGATAGCTATGCAGGTTTTGCAATGACGAACAAGGTCCTTCGACCCTTCACCAATGAATTTCAAAAGTGTTTGCCTCACCACATTAATACAAATTAGACTAACCATGTTGGTGCTTGGATGTGGTTCTGTGCAATCTTCCTCCAGGAACTTTGTCTTGCACATTCCAATGCTCTCCCAACGCTTCTAGATACATCTTGACCGCCGACTCTTCTTTCTATCTAAACAATTTGTGCAACACTTAGCTTAACCAATGGCCCTGTTTGGTTATCTGCTCATCCTCTCATTGCCTTGGAGTTTTAGGCCTTTCTTTGTCACTGATAAGTAGATCTTCAATACATTTTATGTTTTCGGCAAAGGCATCTCTATACTTTCCAATTAGGAAGTTGTTAGACTGTCTTGGGGCAAGGACTTCCCTCAACACAAGGGTGAAATTCTCGGTCAACTGCTCTACAACATCTTCTAGCCCAACCTGGTCAACAAGTTCTACTTCTCCTTTGTCAAGGTTGGGAAACCGTAGTGCAATCTCAACCCATTTGTTATTAACGAGGGGACTTTTTGGATTTGTTTCGATTCTTCTTCTCCTTTAGTTTTGTCGTTAGATTTGTTCTTGATCTTCTGGTTCGAAATTGTTGGCTGCTGCTTACAGCCTTCGTGTTCGCTCTCTTTGTTCCAGCAGTTGAGTTGATCTTCTTATCTCTTATTCATCTCTGTGGTACTAATAGCGTCTTCTTACACCATTACTAGCATTAATTATTTAATGTCGATAGCAATTTACCCAACCCAAATTTGTAACATCTTGGACCTAAAAATTGTCTTATGCTTTGAATGGGACAATTTCAGCTCCAAAGTAGAGAAATTCAGTTGCAATTTCTTAGATCTGAACGTTTGACTCTCAAAAATTGACTCTTAGCTTTGAATGTTCACTCTTGGGTATTTCTAGTACTTTAATTTGTTTTTTTTAGGTTTTATAACTTCTATAAATTTTTGTAGAGCCGTTACCTTCGTCATCTCCTTTTGACTAAGATTTTGAGGTTATATGCGTCCTCTTTTCATGTCCCCACATTTCCTCGTCCCTGTAAAAGGGGACTTGGTGTAACATTAGTTATTTTGTCTCTATAATCTTCCACTTGTTCCTCCACAAGTCAACCTTAGTCAACAACCATCACTTTCAAGAAACGTTACTCCAATTTCTTTCTAAAATTAGATCCCACATTTAACAACAATATAGTTATTGCAGGAAATGATTATTTTCATTATCATTATAGTTAGCCATTCATACAGAGTCAAATAATGCTTTATGCATCATATATATATATATATATAAATTTCTTGAGGTAACATCTTGCTAAGCCTAAAAGCATTTGCAAATAGAAAATTTTTTGTTTCCAAAATATTTATTATACAAGAATTTTTGCTTTAAAATATTGATAAATTGGCAATATGAGTTGTGGTTTCTGACACTTGGAACTAGTCCTCATTTGACCACATATAGAAGCAAAGTTCCTAGTGGAGGAGTGGAGCTTGTCTTGCCATAAAATATTGCTAATATTAAGAGAGCTCATCTTGCTAAATGGGCTAAGTTCTTCCTCATAGGCAAAGTTTAACTTTAATGAAGGATAAATTCTGACATAAAACCAAAGATCAAAATCCTTGAAACAATCTTGGTTTTTGCTGAAGATATGATCAAGTATAGAAGGTCAATTAGATGGTAGTCGTAAAATAATTGGCTATTGATGGCCAGTTAGTTAAGAGACCTAGTATTGAAGCCAATGGAGATCTTAGACAAGCTAATGAAGAACGTAGCACAGCCATATGTACTCGTAAATGATCCTATCAATTTGTCGACCTTGAAAGCTATAAATGCATTTTCAACTGTTTCCATTTGTGCAGTTCTTTTTCTCAAGTTATTTTGACTCATGAAAGTTGGGGAAGATAGAGAAGTGCACTAGGGTCTCATAGATTAAACACTGTCATAAAACAGAATCAGCTGGAATGGTGATAAGGTGTCTGTCCCTTTGGCAGAACTTTTCATTGTGACAAGGATGTTTTCTGTGTCATCCAGTTGAATTCTCGGTTTGACCTTGAACATTGGATCAATAGAGATTACTGGACCCACACAGACTTCATGCAAAATTTTATTCCTTGGAAGTTGCAACATTTTACCTCATAGGGACATGGGCCTTCATTGGTGTGAGAGGTGGAAGAGAGGGTGGTGGACGTGGTTACAGTGACAGGAGATGCTTGGATAGGAGTGTTTTACTTACATGTTTAGTGCAGTGTGATGAGACAAAAGAATTCTATGTTCCAATGCCATCTGCAAATAAAGTTTATATACCATCTGAAAGAGGCTAGTTATAGTCTAGCACATGAATTGGAGATGCTGCTCAATGGTGGAAGATTTTCATCCTCCTTCACGGGCAGTGCGTATTCAAGGTGTCCATGTTGTCGTGGTGACACTTGAGACTGTTGCAGAGAAGACTCGTGTATTTGTTGAGTGATTTGACCAAACAAGGCCTGGTTTACTTGTCTTATTCTTGAGGGAGGAGAAGAGCCTGAGGAAAGCTTGCAAATTGCTCCCGAATAGTGTAGTTTGGGAGGCAGGGCTGTAAATTTTGTTTCCAAACGAGGCCATAGCACATTGGTAGTCACTCAACTGGGCATTGTAAATGGTCTTATTTGGATGAGGTTGTAGGGGTGTCTAGACCTAGCCAGCTTTGAACGCTAACTTGAGAGGCTCCCATGACATCTATGATGTGGTCTACTTCTTCCTCCAAAAAAGAAGCTTTTCATGGGTGAGGGGGTTGCCCATGGCTTCTTGCTGTGTCCATGGTCTCTATGACTAAAGAGCAAAGGCATTCTTTTGTGACACGGAATTGGAAAGGCTGCAGATATTGTCTTCAATTTTTGACAAATGCTTTATTATTGAGCTATTACATAGGGTTTTCTCTAGATTCCTTTGGGTTGGGTATCTTTGTACCAACTTTGACATAGATATTTCTCATAAGCTTCGTCTCCCCTTGTCTCTGTACCATTATGTGTGAGGGGCTTTTATTAGAATTGATCTGAGGTGGTCAAATTTATTAAGGAACAAAGAATAATGCATGGATGTTGATGTCTTAGCATACGAGTGTCCCCCTTATTTTGGGCCTTATTTAAGTAGACAACTATTACAAATTGGTTCTCAAGGCACAGGTGGTATGCACTCTACTTGTTTTTATGCTTGATGGAGATGTTCATCCTCAAAAGATTGCTTATAATTTATTTCTCAATTCTGTGTCAAATGATTTGAAACTTTTGTGAATTTTCCTGCACATAAATTTCCGTGTTCTTATCAAACACTTCTGTTTAAGGAAGGCTAGATTTCTGTTTTAACTTTGATGGGGTTTCATTTAATCTTTAATTTTTGCATAGTTGACAGTGGCTATCTTATAAAAATCAGCTATGCATGTATCCTTTAAGTGAGTACTGCTATTTCAGTTTAGATATTTTATTTTCTTATGTTCCTCAATGATGCACATTTTTTTATAGCACACATTTCAGTTTTCTTTTGTTTTAATTATTAATTCTCTTGTTCATCTTTTGCAGACTTGTCGTTGTGTTAGAGGAGAGTACATACATTTACGATTTAAACAACCCTTGTATTTTAGATTCAATTGAAACTGTTCCTAACCGAAAAGGTATGAGTTCTACAACAAAAGAGATCTTATTCAATTCTTTTATTGTTCTATCATGCTGCAAGTAGTGCTAAATATGCTACTCACATCACCAGTTTTCTTATATGTTCTCTGAGATTGTGTATACATGATTTGAATAGATGGTAATTTATCAAGTAGAACTTTATGTTTGTGTTTGATCTATCCTGAGTAAAAATGCAAATTATAACGTTCATTTTTTCCCTTTGTAATCATTTAAGTTTAGTAAGGGTTTAATATAATATCATCCATGGGTACTTACATGCATTTCAAATTTGTCTTTCCCTATTTTCTAGCACTACCCTTGTATCGGAAGGATAAATTTGTTAGGGACGGGTTATAAAATTTCTTTCCCTTCACATATAATTTCTGAATGCGGTGATTAAATAGGTTGCATGCTATGTGTAACCAATCAAGCTTCAAATTGTATCAACTACCTTTTTTGTGGTTTTACTACCAAGATGTTGGATGTTGAGAATTTGAATTTTTGAGTATGAATGCCTCGAGTATGGGCACTTACATGCATGAACATTTAAAAATTAGTTGATAATGATGTTTTGTTTGGTATTTTTGAGGAAACCATGCCTGAATGGACAAAATGGGGGAATGGGGTCAAATAACATGCAGCTAATAATTAATAAGATGAACTAAGACATAGAAATGTGGATATATACACCCAATTGGTTTGTCAAGGGTGATATTCAACATGGAGATAATGAATATTGAATTAGCATTATCTCTATGATGAATCAAGTCAGTAATTTGAATGTCGGGTAAGGGTGAGCTCTCAATGCAATAAGACCACTTGATTTGTTCTCTATGATGAGTGAAGTCAGTAATTTGAACATCGGGTAAGGGTGAGCTCTCAATGTAATAAGCTGCTTGATTCATATATAGTAATTATTTATTGAAAAATCAAGTGCGTTGTGAACTATTCCGCTTTTACAAAATCTTTGGTATGTATGAGATTCGTTCTGCCTGTGAATGAGAGTGTGCCATTGCTCTTTCTAAAATTCTACTGTTTGCTGTGTCTTTCCCTTAGGTTCTTTTGAGTGTAAACAATATCAGCTGGTTAAATTGTCACAGATGCCTATTTTGGAAACAGTTTGCAGAAAAGAATTTTACTTTTTTTTATTGTTTATAAAGAATTTGGTGGAGACAAATAAACCAGTGCGGAAAAAGTTTCAGCAAGATAATTCTATTGACAATTATTCACACACATTTTTCTTATCATAGGTATTGATTATTATTTGTATGAAAGTATTATAAGCTTTTTTCTTATATTTCTATTATTTGCATATTGATAATCATGCATACAATTATTGCATGCCTGCATGGGATCAGAGCAGCATGACAACCACATCAAGCAATCAAGGGATGCCACAGGAAATGATAAAACCATTGCTGCTGTTGGGAGGGTGCATCTCTCAAAACACATTTCTGTTTGCGTGCTGCAAGAAATGCGATTTTCATTCTGCAGTACGTATTTGAGAATAGAAATAGACACCATTCACCTTTCTAGAGATAGAGGGTTTTGGGAAGGATGGAGGACTTCTCTATGTGCTGCTGTTCAAGACAGAATGCTGCTGGAAAAAATGCCAAATTCTCAAGGTTTTTGGAAGATACTAGTCAGACATGGTGGGTTTTTGTAAGTATGAAATCATTAATAGAAGGATGCAATTCAGAAGAGATTGACAAATAAACTTCTGTCAGTCAAAAACAAAGGAGGTTGATTTCAGACAGTGTGAGTTTGCCAGAGAAAATGGTGTCATTTGCTAAGCATTTTGGGTTTCTTGGTGCAACATTATCAACTAGAATATTTGGGATTAACTCCATTTATAATTCAAGACTAGAGCCATTCCTTGAACGAACCATATCTCATGAGTAGTCATTCCTTTAATGATGCCTATCATGAGGTAACTGGTCCACATGGTCCTTATTGCATCAGGTGATGCATACAGGGGTGAAGAGCTGAGACCGAAACTAACAAGAAATAAACCATCACATAACGTCAGTTCTCAGCACTGGGACTTGCACCTGATAACTGGATCTTCTTTGGAGGCCACCCATCTCAGTACTTATTCAGCTCAAGCACACTTAACTATAAAGTATTCTCCGCAGTCAAGGTTGCTTAGCTTGCTACCCCATTTGCAAAATCTTAGCATGTATTAGGTCTTATGAACCATTCATTTTAGAGCTCCCTTATTTTTTCTCCATCTAAGCATTTGGAGTTTCCATGGTGTAACATTATCAAATATCACTCTTTTGGGATCAACTACATGGAGTATTTAAAGCTTTAGTCATTCTGTAAATGACACGTCTCTCATGTATTGTCAATAATTCAATGATGCATCTCTCATGAGCTTGAAATTGAGTTTTTTTGGGAATTCACTAAAAGAATGTTGCTCTCCGACATTGAGCAGAAACTAAAGCTTAGAGTCTATACACTACAGCCACACACAAACAAAATGACTGTTCAGCAATGAGTAAGGGGGAAATGTGTCATAATGTCTCAATGACATATAAGAGTTGACTTCACCCACAAGCTCATAAAAAGAGGCTTTGATTCCAAAGGAAAGCGGTGAAATGGCAGACAGCACAAGGGCAGAAATTGGACACAACATTCCAAGAAGACGCTCAGTTTATTTTGTAAAAGATAC
Source organism: Torreya grandis (assembly GCA_037957365.1). Lineage (NCBI taxonomy): Eukaryota > Viridiplantae > Streptophyta > Pinopsida > Cupressales > Taxaceae > Torreya > Torreya grandis. Next base: position 595,270 of record JARHVA010001060.1, read on the forward strand.
ATTTGCACACACACAGAGACACATATATTTTTATGTATGTATATATATGTGTATATGTATACTCACATAAATATATATACATACAAATATATGCATAGAATGACACACAAGCCTATATATAATGTCACACGTGACATGGAAAGACACAGAAGCCTATATGTATCTTCACACATTCTATGGAATGACACATGAGCCTATAAATAACTTCACACATGCCATGGAATGACACATAAGACTATATATAACTTCACACATGCCATGGAACAGCACGTAAGCCTCTTACCTTCTGTTTGGATGACTACTTAAAGTGCCATATGTGCATTTTGGTAGCACACCTCTCATACATTAAAATATTCCTACACATTTATTTACTATACACCATATTTATTCATGTTAACATGACATAGATCGTAATGGAGACTTTATTTAAGACCATTCTAGTACTTATGGCTGGAAATGATTCAAATGACTCAGTATTCCAACAGAACTTGAACTTATAACATGGTAACTTAGAGAGATGGAGACCCAAGTGTCCAGTTGCCAAATTTGTTGCTGATTGCATTAAGTAAATTGTTAATATGTCATGTCGTAGGATAAATTGAAATCTTAATGACGGCAATTTTTCGGGGTTTGGTTCCTTGAAGCCTATAAATCCAATTTCAATTTTCATACGGTTTTGGGAACATTTTGTGTTTTCTCATGGCTAGTAGTCATTTTCCATTCATTGTATCAAGCTATTCTAAAATAAAATTATGGTGATTTTTTAGGTACTGGCTAGATTATTAAATGCATGGTTGATAAGAAATTTTTACCTATATACTTAATTCATGGCTAATCTATTTCTCTTTCGTAACCTTTTTGTGATATGAAGTTCTAATTCAATCGTGTGGGATGCAGGTCTTTGTGCTTTTTCCCCCAAAGAGGACAACTGTTATCTTGCTTTTCCAGCGAGTACAGATAAAGGAACAGTGTTGATTTACAATGTTAATGAACTTCATTCACATTGTCAGGTCGGTGTCAGTTTTGAGCATTAGCTTCTAACTCATGGTGATTATGCTGATAGGCATTCTACAATGGCAGCAAGGCAGTGTAATGGACTGAATTGTTCACAATTTTGTGTGATCTTAAAATTGACGTCCTTTTACGACCATAGGGGAATTTCAATCTTAAATTTATAGTTACCCGAAAATTCCAATATAGGGACAAGGACCTTGTACCCGTCCCTGTACCCACATTTTTTGGTGAAAACATTTATATACAATATAGCCTTACCCTTATTCATTTACTCATATACCCTGATTTGACTAGTGTCTCTGTCCACGTACCAGTACCCGTACCCCCATGTCTCCTGGTAACTATGTTTAAATTTGATGTCTATTTGACTTTCACTTATAATTTTTTTTTTTTCCTTGGAGAAGTCAATTGAAAAATTGTAATATCTTTAGCCATATGGTGGAGTTGGGGCCCTTTTTTTCTCTGAAAAGATTTTTTTGATCCCGACACAATGGTGTAGCTAGATCAATGTCATTTGTCACCAGGCGGTGGAAAATTGATATAGAAGGTGATGGAATTATTAATCAATGGGTTATGTAAAAAATCAAAGATAAGAACCTTGAGATTGATATCTCTCAGCGTATTTCAGATAGATGCATTTAAGATACTTGTACTAGTTAGATAAATTTCCTAGTATATTGGAAAAATTATGTTGGAGTTGATGGAGGTTATTTGATTTGTACTTTTATCTAAACTTCTGTGTTCAATTGACATGAGAATATATGAATTTGTCATACATGTCCATAACCTTGGTATATTTGATGGTGTATTGAATTATTAACAAGGTTGTCTAGGTGCATACTAAGCCAAATTTAGGCCATATCCACATTGGGTATAGGGGCGCAGGTTTGAAAAGCACCTATTTTCGCACACCAGATGCAGCCTAACACACCCAAGTACATCTGAGGTCATTTTCCTACTTTCAGATGCACCTATTTTTAAAAAATTATGAAAATAATTTAAAAAACCTATAACTTAAAAGCAAAAGAACAACAAATGAGTATCTTGATAATGTGCTTTCAAAGGTTAGCTTTTCTTGTTTATCTCAGTCCACCCATTGATACAGATTTACAGATTTAGTAGTTTCTTAAACAATTGATGCATGACAATGATTTGTATAAGGATCTCTCCAGTTTAAATGGTTAAGATTGTCCTGCAGCATAGCCTTTTCTCTTGTCTAGAGTCATGACTGTTCTAGTATTCTTGTGCAGATGACATACGACAACCACATGATTTTGTAATTTTGATTTACATGTAGTAACAAACAGTTCTTGAACACTTCCAATATTATGTCATGGTTGGCTCATGACATATATTGATGCATTGATTTATACAATATTCATATAACTGATTTATAAAGTTTCTTGATGATCTTAGATTATTATGTTTCATGTTTGATGTTTTTATTTTGATATTAAAGTGCAACCATGTTTTGGGAGTCCACATCTTGCATACCCTTGCATCCTGCATACCTCTTCACCCTTCCACCTATGGAACCAAGATATAGGGGGTCCAAACTTGGCGCTATGTAGCTATGCCCTGAGCACATCCGCACCCATGTAACTTTGATTAGAAATCACAGTGTATCGATTTGTGTTGAATGATTTCTTGTTTTTGATCTAATTCTTAGAGGCAAAGGGGGAATTCTAAGTTCAAACTAAAAGCAAGAACACATTTTTCTTTTCTTTTTCCCCTGGGCGGAATGGTGGGTTTGAAGATATTACTTTAGCTCGATTTCCATGATTGAAGAGTTTCTATTTTGTCAAAATCACGTATAACTTGCATCTAGCCTCATTGCCTACAAATATGTAAGAATTTACTTTATTGAAGCTTGTTTATAACAATGGTCCATGATGATGCATCCTTGCCTCGCCCCCCCCTCCACTAGAAGCATTGTTGGGAAATGTTTCAACTTTGCATGGATTTGTGCAATGATAATTGTGTGCAAGTTTGGTGTTGTGCAAGCACTAGCTGCGCAGGATGTTGTGCAGGTTGGTTGTGCAAGTATTGATGCACAAGTAGTATGTTTGCATAGACTTGCGTGGAGATTGTCTGTGACAGTTGCACAAGGTTGTCAAGGTGTTGGAAATAATGTAGATCTATGCAGTGCATTTTGTGTAGTGTCATTGCACTTTGGCAAGGTGTGAAGTGGTGGATTTGTATTAAGGTGTTGTGAGGAGTTGCACAACATTGTCAAGCAATGTACAAATGTGAGTTGTTACTAGACACTTGTTCGATTGTATCTGTTGGATTGAAGGTGTGCGAGTGACGTTTCGGTGGCGCTCTGACATACAGTTGTTGAGGAACGTTACACAATGATCACTCTGCCCAGTATTTGGTGATTGCAGTTTCCCCTATTGCTCTGGGGTTACAAAATTATGTGTCGGATATAGGCGCCATTCTTCTTAGAAAAAAGATAATGCTTGAGAAGCATCACTAGCATGTGATGGGCTTATACATGGTGAATTGTATAGAGTGAATGCGATCTTACACATTCAAGTGTATGGTTGATATTGATATGCAGTTCAGTGTATTGAGGATTGAAGTAATTGCATAAATGCTGAATTCACATGATCAAGTTTGTGTATAGTAATATATAATAAAGTGTTGTATGAAGGTTACAGAACCTTGCAACTTGTAGTATCCTAAACAGGGTTTAGTTAATGCTATGATCAATAAGGTTACTATGTTGGGTTTGTTACCCAAAAGGGTTGCATATTCTGTGTACTTGTTATATCCTTGTATGTTAAGACTCATAGAGCATAGCTTTTCTTTGTGTTAGTTTTCCGTGTATAGGCCTTATCCCCAACAAGCTCGGGGACAAAATACCCCTGCCCCTCCCCCCCAAAAGCAATGGGGATATTCCCTAGAATTTATGGATGGAGGCGAAATTTGCCCCCTTGCCCCCACAACCGTGTGCCTTGTGGCCTGCCCCCACTCCCCCCCTCGGGTGTCCTTGACCTTTTTGTTTTTTAACAAGCCATTTCAAGGATGTTTCAGCCTCTTAGGAGCTGTCCCAATATGTTTCCCTATGTTACCGTTTATTGGGATGTCCATTTTTCCCTGATATGTATAAATGACATCCCCGTTTGTAGATGTTCAAGGATCATGGGAACTTCCTGGCATTTCCCACCTGTACTTCCCCAACAGCTAATGATGTCTGCCAAATGTACCGGGAATGGTACGATGAAAGTTTGAAACAAATATCACCTGAAAATTTTATTCTTAGAACAGTTATATCAGTGGCAAAGATTGGTTAGGGTCCTACTGTTACATTTTCCTCTTTTTATTTGCCATGGACTCAGTTGAGACTTATACTCTTGTTATAGTTATTTTCAAGATAATATAGCAATCTAATATATTTTATATCCGTATTTGCCAAACTCAATTTTCATTGTTCAATATTCGATGTTCGATGTCATTAATGTATATTTATATTTTCAATACAACTCTCTATAATGTTTAATGGTGCTTAATTATGCAAATGAAAACTTAAAAGCTATAAATTTTGTTTATTTTTTCTTGTATCTTTTAATTTATATGTATATGTATAACTATAAGGTAGCAGATTGGTATCAGACCTCAAGTTTTTTCCAGGTTTTTATCATGTGGGATTTATTGTTGTTTCTACATGGCAGATAAATGCTCACAGGTCACCATTGGCAGCCATGGCTTTGTCTTCTGATGGATTATATATAGCAACAGCTTCTGAGCAAGGAACTGTTATAAGAGTTTATTTAGTGTCACAGCCTTCAGAGGTAAACTCTGTCTACAACTCACAATAGCTGTCTTCTTTTACAAGATAAACCTTTTAATTGTGACTTAAGTAGGCCAAAATTCTATGAAGCACAAGCAGAAACATTCTAATTCTTTTCTCTTTCAAAGCATGCATCTTACATTACATCATGGAATGTTAAAGATGTGTGAAATACTAAAACAAATAGTCATCTAGTAGCCATAATGAGCTTCCCTTCCAACATAATCAAGGACATTAAATACATAGGCTTTGGCTCCAATTTAAGTGGCCCTTTATTGGATGAAGGTTGAGTCTTCTTTATCATCATCTTATTGCATTAATAGTATGGATTCTCTGTTGTCATCAAAATATTTGTCATCTTAGTATTTCAATTGTTTGAATTGTAGAAATTCACTTTTCGGAGAGGAACATATCCAGCTGCTATCCATTCTCTTTCATTTGGACCACCATCAAAGTTTCCTCGTTTGCTTGTAGCAACCAGTTCCTCTGGTTCTGTGCATATTTTTACCCTTGGGCTGATGACAGCAGAGAGGTATAAAGTTGAACTTATGTTGTTTGTGTGTTGTTAATGTCTTGTGTTGCACCAACTCTTTTATAATTAATCCACTAAATTTAGAGATCTTCACTTTTGTAAACCTTCTATGACCATATCGATTGAATGGTACAAGTTCATTCACTCTTTTGCACCATGTTGATCCTTTTCTTCATTTATTTTTGTTAAAATTGAAGTCTCGGCACAACCTCAGTATTAGCTATATTTGAGTTTGAACTTGTATATGCCTAAAGAAAGAAATAATATTTTCATGAAAATGATTAAAGAGTCTATAGTGCCCACCTTGAAGTTATTTGGTAAAGCAACCATTTATTTGTTTGAAAAGATATGGAGATCAATTTTTTGGTCTTTAAAATTCTGCTCCACAAGTATGTGGAAGCTGCTACTAAGAACATCAAAGAATACAAACCTCTCATAACTGTCTCTCTCCCTCTGTACATCAGACTTACAGACAATTTTATTGCAAGGGAGACGGTTTGGAAGATCTGTGTGCCATTTTCATCAATAGTTATTTCCATTGTTGCATGGCAATGGATATGGTATCTGATATGGACACGGGATCCGACGCAGATTCAAAAAAATTTCATGACCCCCTGATATGGATATGGCTAGTTATGGAATTTATTATTGTTTGTACACACACACACACACACAAGGCATAGAACATAACATAAAAGAAATATATTTATTTATTATTGGTTGTATATTTTATTTTATAACATTTTTCCACATTAGTTCCACTTTTTTGATTTAAATATATATATATATATATATATATATATATATGCACTAAGAAAAAATTATTTTCATTATTTTTTGCAGTTTTTGAATGTTTTTTATATAGCCCTAAACTGGTTATGTCTGACTGGCCTGGTAATATATTCAGACTTATCGGATATGGAGAATGGTCTGGTACCATATTTGGATGTATCGGATATGGCCCAAATATGGGCTCATTTGCAGATAGAATATCCAAGCCATATTGTATACGTATACATATCTGATATGCATATATGTGTATATGGGTAGGTTGGGGTACGTAACCAACAACTCTAGTTATTTCAATCCCTGGCAGACATAGAAACACTTTCCTTGACAACTTGATATTGATTTGTTCTACCCAAGCTACATTGATTGTCCTTCTCCTTTTGTGTTCCCTTAGGACAATTGGGGTAATCGGGTATCTTCTCACTGAATTTCGAAATTTGAATTGTTCTTATTTTTTGGGGGTATTTTGTGTGCTTGGACTTCCAAACTTCAATGGGGCATAACTTTGTCATAGTACCCTTTGAGACCCCATTTTCAAAGTGTTCTAAAGTTCTTTTTGAGCTCTTCGCAGTGGTGTGCTTGGTTGTAGCATTTAGAGACTTCTAGCTAGTGCTTGTATCAGCTCAAGATGGAGTCATTACCGGGTGTCCCTATGTTTGTAGGGAAGGATTATAGGGTTTGGGCTCAGGCTATGCAACGAGCTTTCCTGGGTAAGGGTTTGTGGCAAAATGTTTGTGGGGTAGAGATTGTTCCGATATCCTGGAGAAGAGAAATGCTTACAACAACAGGGAAAATCAAACAAAGACAATATTCAAGGCACACTTTGCTCTAGAGCTTCTTTGCCATACCCAAGGAAAGGATACTCCTAAGCACAATTTGCATACTCGCTGATTATTGGCCGAGTGGGCGAGTAATTGCCAAACTTCCCCAAAACGATTAATCGCCACTTGAAATGGCAGGGTTTTGAATACTCGGGTCTCAACGAGTACTAGCACAATACTCGCCGAGTCCTCGCGAGTATTGGACGAGTACTGTGAAAATACTCGCCAGTGTGGTTAGAATGCATGAAAAATGTAGGAAAAACTTAGTTTTTTGTCATTTTTAAACATGCATGCCCCCATAGTATATATATAAAATAAACATTTAAGTATAAGTTTACATTTGGATATAAACTTTAAGTTATATTTTATATAAATACCTTCAGGATGTTTGAGAGTGGTTTCTGCCCTTTAGGAGCTATAATGCAAATTCTAGGTTTTGGAGTATCCTATCATATTTCAGACTTAGTCAGATTTCAGGGTTTCAGACTTAGCCATATTTCAGGGTTTTAAGATTTCAAGGAGACATCATAGGGATGTAGGTATGATAGACACCTTGCATTCAAGAAACAACTAAAAGACTTCCTTGTGTATTAGCAGAAACAGGGGATATTGGATTGGATGACATCCTTGTAGATGTTGTCGAACATGAGGCAAAGGAGTCACTACCATTTGGTTCTAGGGTGGAGCCATAGACGCAACATTCTAGGCAGAGCAAGGAGGGGAACCGAGTGGGAGGGAACTGGACTCTCTTAGTCTCCCTTAGTTTTACAAAGCAAGGAAGAGAAAATTATAGATTCTTGTAATTTGTACTTGTAGATTCTTGTATAAGTATCACCATATTAGTTTGTTGCTGAAACTTGACAATGTCACAGTTGTATTTGCATTAGCATGAATCATGATTATGCGATTTTATACTTGTATTCAAATCTAATAGAAAACACTTCCCCAACATTTTACAGACTCATTTGATACATTTTGCAACTATAATTTTTATAAAATTTATGTTTTTTTTTAATATAAGTATTTTTTTAATTTGTCGAATAATGGCGAGTCGCTGTCGAATAATTGCCGAGTAAAATTTTTGGGTGTTGGGCGAGTACTCTCCGAGTACGAGTATGCGAACTATGCTCCTAAGTATGGGATGGGTTACAAAGTCTCTTCAAGCATCCAGATGAGGGTTGTGTTTTTAAATTGGAGTGAGATCTAATCAAGAGTCTCTAACTTGATCCATCATATTTTGAGAGGATTAAGGATTATCTGTCTCACGTTAAGGATATTTAGCATTAGCTAGGAGACTGTCGATAAGAGTTTATGCAGAAAGATGATCAGTTGGTGGAGATTGTTGTCGAGATTCTGAGGTCATCATTTGATGTCTTTGTGTCTTCATTCATTTCCAACAGGGTCAGGTTGAAGGATAAGGTCAAGGTTACTTTTGAGGAGCTATGCCAAATGCTTATTTTGGAACATGACAAGCTCATTAAGTTGGGGAACCTGGCTTCCAAGCAGCAGGCTCACATGATTAATGGGAAAGTTGACAAGCTGAAATCCAAGGGAAATTGTGACAAGGATGGGTGTCCAAGGGAAGACCTTGGAGCCAATGGTGGTGGGAATAAGGATTCTCACAATAGTGATGCCGAGGGTGATTACAAGGGCAGGGATAATGAAAGAAAGAAAAGCAAGAAGGGATGCTACTACTGTGGCATGTCAGGACATTGGAGAACACTTGTGTGAAAAAGATAAGCTCAAGTCTCGACAAGGTAAAAATGGTGGTAAAAATTCGGCTACTCTAAGGCCTTGCATTCAGACATCTAGAACTAAGTGGATCGTTGATTCAAGACATACTCATCATATGGTTAAGGATGGTAATTTGTTTACATCTCTTGGCAATTGTGATAATGTGAAGATCTATGTTATGGATAATTCAACACTAGCAGTTGCACAAAATGGTGATGTTGAGATGTCTAATGGTATTATTCTTGATGCTTATTGTTCCTGATTTGAGTTGCTAGCAAACAGGTTTCAGGTGGTTGTTGGTGGTACGCCTGACAAGCATGCTAAGGCTTACAAGTAAGGGTTATCCATGATATTATGTATTCATCTATTTCGAAAATCAATACAAAAGCCTCTTGGAGCATTTTTATCCATTCTTGTTTTGGATTTACAGGTGCACTCCATCTTTTGGGTGTAGTTGCGCTTGCTATTGCTGCAAGTACACTACAAAAACTTGCAAATCTAGGTGAAATCATTCGATAATTGGGCATCAGCTTTGGTATTCAACTCTCTAAATATCACCAGTGGCAATGGATAATGTCCAAATTATAAAAATACTCGAAGCGTGGAACAGTGATGATTTTCTGCTATCAAAGCCTTTTTCCTTCTTGGACCATAAAATGCTATTTACGGTGCTCAAGAGCTTCTATGAGGCTAGCAAAGCGGGGTGAAAGGATGTCCTCTAGGCTTGGGACCTTCGCACTCTACCAAGGTGCAACCCTTGCAGGAAAATGAATAGTAAAGGTAGTGGATGTAGATGCCATATGGAAAATCTTACCATTCCATGTAATTCTAACTGCCCATACATTCAAGGATTTAGAGGTTCCTTCGAAATATGTGATACAATTGGAAAAACAAAGTGTTTTATGCTCTAAGGATCAGCACTCCTTAGGAGAATTAGGTTGCCCTAATAATCCATAATTGATGTTCACTAGCAATATGAAGGGCCACATGAAGCTTGGAATCAAGCATTGATACTGTATACATTCAAATTTGCTTGCTCCACCGTCGCTACTAATTTTGTCCATAATTCGTCTTAATATTAATCCATTTTAGTCCCCTAGTCACTAGTCTATCATTTCTAACAATTCTCTTGTCATACATCAACCCTATACCATCCCATGTCAATTAATCCTCTTAGTAACAATCCCATTTAACACTAATCCCACTTATTCATTATTTTGTGAATTTTAAATTCACTCCTACCTACCCTCCAACTATCCCCACTTTTTCCTACAAATCACTTTCTAATCCCCATCTAATCATCTACTAATCTTCATTAGTCCTCCAAATGGAATCTAGAGTCTTCCAAACTCTCTAGAATCCTCTACATCTCTCCTTACTAGAATCCTCTTAAGGAATTTTAAATACCTTAGATATTGCTCATCCTCTCCTCTATATAAACAGCGTTTCCTTCATGCAATATCCATCTTTGGAATGAGAGGCAAAACTGAAGAGCTTCATTGATAAATCTTATGCTATCAATTTGTCAAACAAATCATCCAAATCATAGCCACATGCTATCCAAGCCCCGAGTCACAAGACAATCCAACAATCAAGCTATCAAGTGCAATCATTTTGTCAAATTGGAGCACATCAAGACATTTGGAGTTAAATTAGTTGTAAGATTGAGATACATTTGACTTTGTTTCAATTGTTGTTTGCATCTGATTTACTTACCTTGCCCAATCACGAGTATTTAGTTGGAATTTGGATTGATTTTTTAGTAATTTTTCATGCTGGAATTGTCATTTTGCATTTGAATCTTGATTCCAAATTTTACCTAATACAGATACCTATATGGGTGTTCTCTTCTCAACATGGCAAGCATGGATTCTTGATTTATATTGTTGGAAAAAACATTATAAAGCTTGTTCTACTTGGAACATTTTTGGAATGAGGAGTTACAACAACGTCAGACCTGGAAAAAACTAAATCCTACTCAAAAGATGAGCAGTGAAAACAAACCAGCCTTTGAGGAACTTTATAAAAGGATCTTTGAACGATAGATTTTTAAATCACAACATCAAGGGCTAGGTTCTTACCAGAGAGAATGGAAGTGAAGTAATGGGAATTTTTCTTATAACTATGACAACGAAGACTTATATTTGAGACACTTTTGCTATACTCCATGGTTGAACAAGCAATGAGAGTGCGTGATCCAAAAGTATGATAGCAAATGTGCTACCAACCTATTTGGATATCAAGTACTTATTTTAAACATGGTCTTCACTAAGGCTGCGTAGTCAAACCAAGACATGGCTGCGAAATCAGATTCTTTATGTTTTGGAAATGTTCATCTTCTAGGACATTTTGGGCATGGATGCAGGCAGAATTCAACTAGTTATTATTGCCTATCTTTCTTGGTAAGGTCCTCTTACCTAAATGATTAGAGATAGTTTAAAAAAGCAATGCCTTGTAATATGGTTTCCTTCGATTAGAAGGCAAGATGCAGGGCAACCTTTCATGAAGACAATTTCACAATTAACTTCAGAGTCTTGAATATTTTTAGCTAGGATTTGGTTATGCATATTAAAGTAGAATTTATTGTTTTCCTTAAAATGCAGATGGGTGAAAGCATAATACTGGTTCCCACTTTGTTGCTCAATAAAAATTAAGAAAATACCTCAAAAAGATACATAAAAAACTTAATTTTTGTTAGAAAAATATGCAAACCCAGTGGAATCAAATATCAAAGCTCAAATATGTCAATTTTATTGATTTTCAGACTGCTAAACTCAAATATGCAAACCCAGTGGAATCAATTATCAAAGCTCAAATATGTCAATTTTATTGATTTTCAAACTGCTAAACTCAAATATACTGACGTTGAGTTTCAGAAAATACTAAAAAAATGGGAACCAATATTATGCTTTCACTAGATTCTTGTTTCTTGGGGTAAAAGCACAGATGTCAACTTTTTTAGATTTTATAGTGTGGGATTTTCCAAGGAGCTTTGGTGCTAAGCTCATATAAATTCCTTGTTCTTTGGTGTAATGCTAGCATTTATCCATCTTAAATTGGATTTGACTTGCGCTGAGGGGTATCCAAAATAATGGAGGTACCAATCCCTATATTAGCATTACCTAGATGATTGTGGCATTGGCACCTTGAGTTTTTTGGATACATCGCAGTGCATGTTTGATCCAATTTAAGATGGATAAATGCTAGTGGCAGTTGCAGTCGCAACTAAATTTAGATCGTTACAATTGAAATTGTTAAGAGGGAAGGTAATAACTGCTTTAAACAGTCAATCTAAATTTATTATCAAGTATATAAGAACCTAAACATTTTCGAACCATCTTTATGATCAAGTCTATAAGTCACCCTATTGTTGCAATTTGATTTTCTTGCATTGCTTAATTTTTAGACAATAAGGTGAAATGTCAAGATTGGACTCTAGGGAAATTCAAACTTGTCATCTACAGATTTGAGACACTCATTATAGACTGTTTTCAAGATGGTATCAAGATTCAAGGGTACAAACCATAAACAACCTTTCTCAAACCCTTACTCTGTACAAGATGTAAAGGAAAGCCCAAATATCTATGAGAAAAATTACTCTTTACAAGAGAATTTTAATATTGAATAACAACTACATTTCATCTTTAATAACGATAACTACTTTATCACATTTATGGCTTCATAGTTGTAGTTCTTGAAGCTTTCATGCAGAGAATTGTTATATTAAATTCCAACTACTGAAGTCTTCTGTACAAGAAACACAGTATTGGGTCCCTTTTGTATATATACATAAAACGATTTAAAATTTCTCACATATTTTTACATTGCATAGATCAAGAAGTGTAGTTTCATGTTAGATTCCATTTTTTTTAACTCAGTGCAAAACAACGCTGTTTTTGGTCTCATTTGTACATAGCATCCATTTATTGAACTATTTTGAGTATGATTTATGTAATATTGGTTCCTATTGTGTATGTTTCTAATGATATTCATTTCTGGTACAAATTGCATTGCATATATTAAGAAGTTAAGTCTTATATTCTAATTTTCTATTGAACTCTCATGAGTCCAAGAATTGTACCATCGGGTGTCTATTGTATACATTTCTAGTGAATATATCGGTCTTATATTAGATTTCATGTATTGATCTCATTTGAGTACGATAAATTTAGTATTGGGTCCCAATTATACATCTTTCCAAGGACATAACAGCTCTCATAGGAATTACATTGCGTAGATAGAGAATGATGCATTATATTAGATGTTATGTATTGAATCCTTATGAGCACTAAAATTTTAGTTTTGGGTCTCACTTCTTTTGAACGATATTTATGAGGATATAACGATTATTGACATGTTATATAAATTTTGGTTTTGGGTCTCACTTTTTTTTTAACGATATTTATGAGGATATAACACTTATTGACATGTTCTATGTATTGAGGCTTATGAGTACAAGAAACGTAGTCTTATCTGTACCAAAACTGTAGTTTTGACCCTTAATTGTTTATCTTCCTAACTATGTTTCGAGGGATATGGCACTCCTTTCTAACCATATTTTTAAGAAGACATCATTTAAATTCTATGTAGTGACCTCTTCTGAGTACTAGATGTTTTATTGAGTCCCAATCATATGTCATTCTAACGATATAACTCTTCTTGTACAGATAGTATTGCATCGCAAAAGAAGTGAAGAGTTGCATTAAATTTTATCTATTGATCTTTTACTAATACAAGAAATTCAGGTTTAGGTCTCAATTATAAATTTATGTATCTTTTTAAGGACATAGTTGTAAGTCCAAAAGTGTTACAAAAAATTCAATGCATTAACCTATATCTTTCGTAAGATGTTTTCGTTATTGGCCCCCAACTGTATATCCTTCTAATACATACAGATTATCTTGACTACATAAATTCTTGTTAGTGAATATATTAATATTTCTTAGGGACTATATTAGATTAGATAATCTACTATTAAATTAATTTATAATAAACATATCTACATTTTATTTAGAAATGCCCCATCTATCTTTTGCAATTTTGACATTAGTTTTAGTTTTTCTGCTTCTCAAATAAAATTCAACTTTGTTGCATTCAGAGTCGAGTCCAGGTATTTCTATATAGTTTGAGTTTTTGTATTTAATGGTCAATAATATTTTTTCTGTATATATATTTTTTTCATTATTAGATGTAGGCAGTCTCTAATCCTCTATGGTAGGATTATAAATGCTTATACATTCAATTTACAGATCAAATGCATATTCTGAAGGTCTGAAAAGAGAGGAGAGGCTAATAGTTCCTTTTGTGGGAAAGGTTTCTTCAAGAGTTATGTAAAACCTAATTAGGGTTTTATTTTATATGCAATTTTAGTTTTAACATGTTTAGCCTTGTCCAATCTAACTTATTAGTAGAGTTTTATTTTATACTGAATTTCAATTATTATATGTTAAGCCCTCTCTAATTACAGCTGTATATTGTGAATGCATATAAGAAAAAATAATGGTTATATTTCGGAACTAAAGAGTAATTTTTTCCTTACACAATCATTTGACTCATAAGATTGACTGTTAATTCTGCTTGCATCCATAGTATCTTTCTGGCTGCCAAGAAATGCACGTCATTTGCACTGGGAGGCACATTCTACAACCCGGGTTGGGGTGGCTGGGGACGTTGGTGATGGATTGACCACTGTGACCTTATATTTATTCCAATGAAAAATCTTCCTTGTAATTTATCATGTAACATTTGCAACCAATGGGAGTTTTATTGGAAGGCAACTCTGTTAAAACCCATGTGTTTTTTATCACCAAGGATCGAATTCAGTGCTCACAGCCTTTTCCATTCAAATTCAGCGTTCAGGATAACAAAGAAAATTTTACCTGTACAAAAACACTCTTCACCAGTTCTAACATCCTCCAAAAATGCTATGATACCATTTCTATCTACTTAGGACTGTCCTAACATTAGAACTGGTAGTATCATTTGTTGTCATATCACCAGAATCAACAATAGGATCAGAAATTTCATCAGAAAGATCAACTTCTTTGTCTATATTTACATGCACACAATCTCTTCAAGTTTGAGGGTAATCCTCCTTCACGTTTACTGATTTTCTAACATCAAAATAGTTGACATCAATAGAACCTAAAACATTCTGCTGATTCGATTCCGCTTTTTAATCAATTATAATTTCCCTGATAAGAAGAATACAATTTGTTGCATGATTAACAAGCCTATGCTTCATTACTATAGTTAATAAAAAACTTCTTACAATTTGCATCAAGCTCACTTTGTTTCTGATTAGGAACAAGAACATAAGCAAGCACATAAAAAACATGACAATGACTGAAATGTGGCATTCTTGCTGATCGAGCTTCTTAGGAATAACAGACTGAACAACCATGTCGGTACTTCCTATTTTTCAGGTAAACAAAAGTATTTACGGTTTCAGACCAGAATTTGTATGGCGACCCCTTTTCCTGTGGCATACACCTTGACATTTGCAGCACTATCTATTCCTTCTTTCTACCATTCCATTTTGTTCAGATGTGTTTGGAGCTTTAGTCTGCCTTCGAATACCTTCAAAATTACAAAATTCATAGAAACTCTGACAGATGTAAACTCAGCTCCATTACCTGTTGGAGACTTTTAATGTATTGACCTGACTGCAGTCCAACTAATGCTTTGAATCCTCAAAATCTATGGAACTTATTTCCAGAAAATAAAGCCACATTCTCCATGAGGAATCATAAACAAAAAGCAAGAGATACCTTGTACTTGACAAAGTCTTCCTTGGACCACAAAACTCCAAGTTAACCAGCTCCAACACAACTTTTTTCCCTCTGCTTTCCATTTCTCAAAGATTTCCCTATGTTTTTTCCTCAAAATATCTCCAAAAACATTCCTTTTCTTCGTGTACAAAAGGCATACCATGCACAATATTTGTTTGTTCAACAGAGATGAATATTAAATTTAGATTTCTATACTTTTGGTGCCACAAAGTATAACATTCGAGCCTTTTTTAGCTACAATAGCTTGTGACTCGTTCATTCCACTCTCCTCAAATCCGTAAAGACCATGTTCCTTAGCTCTTGATGCAATCGCTCTTTTAATTTTTTATGCAGCCCAGGACATCTCCCTCCGTTAAGCAGAACCTCAAAAGATGGAGTTGGTTTATTAATTTGGCTTACTGAAAGAAAATTCTTGTTTAGGCCTGGAACATAAAGAACATTTTAAAACGGATTCTCTTTACTATCAGCTAACTTCAGCTGAACATGGCCATATCTGTCAAAAGATCAAAGATCTTCTGTTACGAAGATTCACATTTTCATATCTGGTTTTACTTTATTTAGAATAAACCAACCTATATTTGTTACATGTCATGTGCTTTACACCTTAAAATTAAAGTATAAAATATTAAAAAACTCACCTTCTTAGAATGAAAGGCCACAAAAACATATTATTTTGGTTATCCATTACCATCATGCTCCGTCACATTACCATGCTTTTTCTTGATTGATTGTAATTCTTCTTTCTGTTGAAAATTCACAACTGTTTCCCACAAATTTTCTTAATGTGTGCCAGTTTAGCACAGGAAAAAAAAACTGTTTACCTGTGCCACTTGTGCCAATCTGACCTTATGTATCTGTACCCATGCCAGCTATTCTAGGATAGGCTGATATCTGATTGATTTCGTGTTAGTTGAAACCCACTCTCAACTCTTCCCACCTCCAAATTGTTTTCTGCTGTGTTCCTTTGCCAAAGAAAACTTGATAATTGATCAAATATCAGGCTAGTTGATTTAGAGGTGATATTTAATGTACGAATAAAATGTTTTTAAAAAAGGTGCAAGCTGCTTAGCATTATTGCTGTCATATCTTTATCTTCAACATCTCTTTTCAAATGGCAGCCTATTGACCTCTACGGAGTTTCAACTTCATCGATTGATCTGAAATAGAGTCACTTCCTGCCATATTAGTAGAATTAATTTGATTCTTAAGATATAAAGCCCTAGATGTTTCACATAGATTCGTCAAGTTTGTCCACTATTTAGGCGCAATCAGTTCATTTTGAACATGATGTATTATATCGTCAACAACAGGTAAGTTTGTTAAAATTGCAGCTTTATCTGTTTTGTTTTCTTGAATTGTAAAACAATTTTTAACTATTAATGCACTTTATTAAATATTACAAATGCAATCATATTTGCAATGGAAATGCGCTTCTCTCAGTAATGTCTCCGATATTATCACAATTGGTGCACATTTAAAAAATAAGTGTTGGTGAAAAGGAGAGATGCTTTTGAATCAATATATCGGAAGGCCGAGTATGTATTTGTTTTGCATATAATAACCTTGTTCAAGCACTAATTTCTTAGATTCTAACATTTGCTAGTTATTTGCAGGAACAAAAGATCTACTGGGTTGCTTGCAACTGTGATCCCAACTTCTCTAAATGATGCATTAGAGCCTTCTTATCACCATGTTGTGCTTCGCGATGGACTCCCTACGGCAGTCAAGAGGTATTGGTACTATTGCCTCGTTTTGAATATTTTAATTTGCCAATTTTAAGTATCAAATATTCAATTTTTACTACATTTCAATTGTTATCTATATTAATGCTTCTAAGCATTCAATTATGGATTCATATTGTTTCTTTTTCACAGTCATGCGATAGTTTGCAATGCCGAGGAAGTTAGCATGGTAAATGGGATGGGTTTGATAACAATCAAATTAAGGTATTTTTTTTCGGTAAAAAGTTCTACTTATATTACACTTTTTGATAAGTGGACTATGTTCATTTAATCTCCTATAAAATGTCTTGCAGGCAGGAACATGATCTTACTAATTGTCTTTTTAATGCATTACAGGGCTCGGATATTTATTGTTGCTTATAATGGCTATTTTAATGATTATAGCTTCATCCTAGGTCCAGACAATAAATGCTCGTGGAATTTAGAAAGAGAGTGTAATCTACTAGCAAGTCCTTCTGAACAAATTTCAGTGAATTTTGTAAAATAACATGCGTTCATGTCATGTCATATGTTTTCAGATAATTTATCTGCCCTTACAACATTTTTTTTAAAATATTCCATTAAATTCCTTCTGAAAGAAGGGAAAATGGTTGTAACAAATTTGGTTGTAACAAATTAAGGTTTCTTTATAGTGTAGTCCTTTCTATATGATGATATGTGGTGGATGGCTTGTAAAATAATCCCAACAATCATTCTATAATGGCATTATTCATAAGATTTTGAAAGTGAACATAAAAACAATTTGAGGTAATTCTAAATGGTCGAAGGGTCATGGCTTAGTGGCTAAGACATCTTACATTCGTGTGAGTGTTCACAATTCAATTATCCCTTTGGACGAATTATAATATAAACATATATTACAATACGTTAAGTACCCTCGTGTGAAAAAGAGTTTACCACTATATAAAAAATTACAAATATATATTATAACAAGTTAAGTATCCTCATGTAAAAAGTATTTACCATTATATAAAAATTATGATAATCAATAATTTTCTTGGAGGGTTCACTGCATAAGGGTTTAACAATTGTTCTTTTTTAAAATTTGCAACTCTAAACTTGTTTTAAAAAAATAAAAATGTATGGATGGTTGATTTTTAATTGAAAATAAAGAAGGAAAAATAAAGAGAGAAATTATGACCTCGGTCATTTTGGAATCAATTGCATGAGATTTTAAACCTGAAGTTTTGGACTGTACTTGTGGATCCATTTTCAAAGGAATAAAGAGTGGATCTAATGCTTGAAAACCCTAGCTTTAAAGGGACGATGGAAAGACAAAGATAAGGGAAACAATCTAGATCAAGAAGCAAATTCAGAACCCTAATCAAGCTGATGGAAGTCACTTCAAATTGAACCAAAATAAAGGAAACAAAGAAAGGAGGTGGTGTTATAATTAGAGGAGTGAAAAGTGGTTAATTATTTAATTGATTAATTATTAATTATTTTTTATTTAATTTTTCTTCAATACAACTTGCATCACATTTCTTATACTTTCCTATCTTACATTCAAGCCAACCATACTATTTACCTATTACTTAATTCCCTCCTCACATTTTATTTTTAAGCATTGACTTCACTCTTTATTCGCGTATAGATGGATCCATGAGTGGGATTTAAAATGTTGGCGTAAAATTTTTGTAGGCATCTTATTTCAAAAAATTCAAATAATCATTAATCTACAAAGAAATTGACATAAAAATAAAAACAAACAAATACTTATCAATTTCCATTTCATAAAAAGTTAGAGTTAAATTGTTTTTTGATTTGCTATCCAAGCTTCACATATTTTATTTCACAATTTTTCCTTATTTAAACAAACATAAAACAATATTGATTTTAAACAACATTGATTTTCTAAATATTTTAAGTGTTTTGTTTTTTAATAAAAAATATGATAATTATACTCAACGAAAAAACATATAATCTAAACTTTCTTTTTGTATAAAAATATGATAGTTATATTAAACTAAAAATAAAAGTAAACATAGGTAACGAACAAGTATAAATAAACATAAAGCCTTTCTATTTGTAAACAAATTTGCTTACATAAAACAAGAAACATTGAATGACAATGATTGTTGAGGTATCATTATGTATACTTCTATATAAGATAATTTATGTCTAATCCCAAGTGGGAAATGTAAAACAACTTATAATTCATAAATATAACATTTAAAAAAAAAAATAATGCAATGACATTTTTGTTCAGCATTAATAATTAGTCGATATGTATGATCTCACTTATAAGATAATCAATGAAATAATATCTAATATTATTAATTATATGATGTTTTATACATATTGAATGGAAGTGAAATACTTCACTTGTAAAATTCTAAGTTATCAAATTTAAATAAAAACTCTCTTATTTGACATTCACAAAATCATGCCTACATAAATAAGAGACAAACCTATAAGATAATTGATGACGTAATATCTAATGTAATAGATATTAACAGAGTAAGAGGGTTGGGTTGGTCCCACAAAATGTGGCCTATGCTTTTGTGTAGAGGAAACAACCATGTACATCTTCTCCTTTGCCCATTTATTAGGATGTTTGGAATTTTGTGTTCACAAATTAGGTTGGTCTACCCAAACACTAGAACCGACCTTCACATCATGGACATGTTATTGCAAGCAATTTGAAGCCTAATAAACGGGGCTACTAACCTAAGTATTTGGCACCTTTGGAAGGAAGTAACAATAGATTGTTTAGAGGTTCCTTTCTATTAGTGGCAAAGTTTGTGTAAAAGTAGTGGTAACTATTTCTAAACCAACGAGTGTAGCCTCATTTTCCAATCAAAGTAAATCCTCTATCGTAGGTAGAATAAGGATTGCAAGGTGGCCCATGAGTTAATAATCCATGATAAAGGGGGTAGTCATAAGTGAGCGAATCAAAACCTTATCAAGTGAATAATTTGATACATGAAAATGGATTTTTAATGGTGCATTGACAGGTAACCCAAGGGTAGTAAAGAGCTAGAGGAATTATTAGGTACCCCTCATGGTCCTTTCTTAGCATATTTATAAATAATCTAGTTCTCAAAACAAATAACATGGCTAAAACAATGGGATTGATTGAAAGCCTTAAGTTATTATATTTTGATGCACGAGAATCCCTAGATCTCTAAGTAATCCCACATTGGTGTGCATTACACAATTTTCTTTGTTTATGGTTTTCATTTTCCATTGTTGTGCAAATTTAGTGAATAATTGTAAGCTTAAGTTGGTGGTGAAGGATTTGCACACCTCTTGTTGCAGTTGTGAACCTTTGCACAACAAAATCTATGTTGTAAAAGTATGTGAATTCCACAAAACAGTGTCCTCCTAGTCTTATTCTGTCAATTTGATGTTTTAAGCAAGCATACATCACTCCAAGTCAAGTTCACCCCTTATTGCATTGCACACCCTATTCACAATGTTGTGCATTGAGTTTCTCACTCGGAGAATTTTGTAGAGGATTGCTTAGCGACTTTGATTGGTAGCGAATTCATAAATCACTTTGTGCATAATCTTCCTTGGACTGAATTTACACTTTTTTGGGTTGAATTCGTGTATTTCACATCATGTGTCATCCATGATGATGCTAGGATAATTGTTGAGTTGAACTATAATTTAAAAAACATGTGAATCACCAAGTGCCATTGCCAATGTGCATAAATGCCTTAAAAAAACATCAAGAAACCAAAATACATGATCATATTGTTTGTTTGAAAAGTCACAAGAGACCTCAAATCCACAATTGTCATGAAATATTCAGGTCAATCCTCTTTGGGTAAATATCCTCAAACAATTTCCTCGACACTACTTCAGAAAAAAGAAGACATCAAAAAAATAATGATGTATACATAGGATGACATTCAAAAACAAGATCACCCAACCAATAAAAGGAGAGAGTATGAATCATGAGTTCCACTATAACCTTCGAGCAAACTCATCATCTTCTAAAGAGTCTTAAATTTAAAGTCATAGTCAACATGATGCTCTCCCCTACCATAGTGTGGCTACACACACATCCATGACCACATTATCAAAGATTATAATGAAAATTCAATTGCGGGAGAAAAATGGCTCCATGCGTGCCCTTTTCATGCTCTCTCACAACCAAGGGAAAATCAAACCATCATTACTCCCTCTGTGTGTATGACCATCATAGCCAAATCCATGGTGATTATCATATCTCAAAGAACCTATACATTCTTCACACATTGAGCATTGAGGCAAGAGATGCACTCTATTTCCTCCAAAAAATGATGCCTCCCTCCATGAATGATCTAAGATTTTTTATTCTCATCCTTCTGTCCTTTGAAACACTTTTTCACAGGATGTCTCATTTTCTTGCAGTAGTAGCATGTCTTTATCTCCATACCATTTTTATCATTGTGATGAGGGACATTTGAAGACATTGATTCTCATTTTACAAGAATTTTCCAACAAGACTTTCATGATGAGTATATTTTTATTAGATTATACCAATAGGTCCATAATCAATCAATAGTGAAATACTCCAAGAAATATAAGGGAACACAATGCAAATATGTGGTGGCATCTAAAGACACCTTAAAGAATGATAATATAATAAATAAAATACAATGATTGAATGTTATGGCTGAATAGGTGAAACGTATTGCCTTTATACATGCCTATCAAGATGTGACAAAAAGTTAGGTTGACCCAATGTAAGTTTCCAACCCCAATATACATTATAATCATATAAGGTATTAGAGGTACCCAATGGACCCAATGGACCCAATGGAACACCACAAGTATTGGTGATTTAAAGGACCTAAAAATATGAGTTTACATTCTAACATAACCTCTAAAAGACAACTTGGAAGGCCAAAATAAGGTTGCATTAATAAAATGATCTTTCTATAAAAAGGTGTGCAATTAGCACTACTAATTAGACATACTTTTTGAGAATGAGGTTTGTTCCCCTACTAGTTTTGTTGATTGTTCTGCTAAGGCGTTGTTTTTGGAATCTTCATGGGTTTCTTCCTCTTCTAATGCAACACAAGTGCATGTCCTTGATCTACATCCTCTACATTCTACATGGATTCTTCCTATTGCATCATGTTAACCAACATCTCGAATGTTGGTTTTTGATTTGGGACATTAGAGTGGTCACAAAAATTTGGCATGTAGGGGCAATGCTATAAAGACAAGTGGAACCAAAGAGTCATATGTCATTATCTTGCCTAATGATAGAAGTGAGGCCTATAAAGTTGTAACATGACATAGGAAAGCTTCCACTTCTTTTGGTTTCAATTTGAGATAATGTAGTTGCTCTATAGATGCAAAATATAATTTTGATTCTTCACCTTTTACATAGTCTTGAGCTTGTCCCAGGTATCCTTGGTTGTAGTGGTATTGTAGATATGAGGTTGTACCTCATTCAAGACTTAAAACATGATTATCAACTTTGCTTTCTGATTGAATTTATCAAAATTTCATTGTTGATCAATGTTAGTGGCATGTCGGTTCAATGTACCATCAAAAAATGGCCATATGTATTCAAATTCTTGGTGTTTGTCACCATGAAGACACTAAGTGTCTGACAAAAAAAATCTTGGTTAATTTCTAGCCATTATGAATAAGTTGACAAATAGAGATGAATATATTCCTTATCACTCTAAATAGGTCCCAAATAGGTCCCCTTTTCTATATACAGTCAGTTCAATATACCACACCTCTTGATATATGCACACTTCCCATATACTTGTCGATATGTGGAAGAAGCTCATCCTTTCGATATGCCTAGTTGTACATGAAAGAGACATTTACATACATGAGAGTAAAGTGGTATGTGGTATCAAGATAATATGTGAAAATGATTTGTTTGATCAATGACACTTGCTTAGAATAAATCCTTGTACGTGGGCATAACTTCCTATATACTCATAAAATCTAATTGTCAATATTTACGCTAAATGATCATGGCGAATGGGTAACCAAGTGATGGTATATATGAATAATGTGAACCTTATTACTCCTTGATGATTTATAGGGATGATGCCTAGACGTCGTTGTTGTAGCTATTTTAGGCTATGGATGCATAAAATTAAATGTGATAACATTACCCATATACATGATCTAAGGGCATCGCTAATACCAAATGCTGCTATTGAGATTTGATATTCTCATTTTACTGTTTCACTGTTTTGATTTTTTTCAAAAAAATAGAAGTGTTTTACAATGCTCGTGTAAATTACAAATTGTAAAAAACATAATTCCATTAAAAGAGATTACAAATTTTGCCCCTTCTATTCATATTTATAGAAAAAAATGACTTCCTTTTGATTTCATAAAATGACCTCTTTTGATTGTTCACCACTACGATATAAAGCACCCCACTTTAGAAAAAGAAATCTACCATTTAAAAAACATATCACCACCTTTACAAAAATAACATTTGCTATTGATCTATGAATCCCTTGAAACACATGGTCACAAAATAATATTTAAATATGTAAAAAATGAGGCTTTTTAAATAAAAACATACCATGGTAAATCCATGGGCTATGGGCAGTTTCTATGCAAAACCATGGGTGGATTTGGTGGCGAGGCATGAGTCAAGCTATCTCTGGATCATCCTCAAACAATATTGACAATGTAAAGGCAAAAATCCATGAAAAAGAAGGGGCCCCACTCGACCAACAATGACTGATATTTTCCTAAAAGTAGTTGGAAGATATCCACACTCTCCCTGATTACAATATTAAAAAAGAATCCACATTTCACCAAGTAGCTATTGGAATTATCAAGCCTTGAGCTCTGCACTACTATTTATGATAGTTATGCAATAAATGCTTGAGTATTAGGCATATGCCTCAAAAATGGTGGCACTTAAGGATCTAGGAACAATCAACATAGTAACATCATCTTCTTCACCGCCATAAGATCAAAGGTAGCTTTTGTTTTGCTTTTTGCAAAATAAGGTAAGTGTAGACACCTAAATTTGGTACTAGACATTTTGACAACATCAACTTTGGAAAAATTTGATATACTTGGACTTTGCATACACATCTGAATCTTGTGTGCACTTTCCCCTATCTGTCTACCCACCTATTGTGTTGGCCAACACAATTTACAACATACACATATTCAATATCTCCATAGTCTTGAAAAAACCTTTTAGAATCCTAAATAAATTATCTCCATATTTTAGATCATTGGTTTTCACTCTTAGGATATTAATGATAACAATAAGACAATTATGGTTTTATTGTGTGTTTGTCGATAGTGTCTAGGAACATTCAAAGACTATTTTTAAAATTATAAAGTATACATTAGATTAGTTTAGACATGTTTCATGGATTGGTCATTACAGGAAATATTAAATAGTCAACTATAAATACAAACCAATCCTAAGGTTTACCCATCTTGGCATGTCCTTACAAAATTGATAAATCTATTAGCACTCTTTTGAGCCATTATCAAAAAGGCATACATATTTAAATATCCCTCAAAAGAGAAGTCCTAAAGCCAAGTCAAAATACATGTAGGTCAAAATTGCATGGTGCCAACTATCGAAAGTCAAACATTATATTGCGATCTAGATTGATCATGATGGTGCACACACACACACATAGGTGGTAGAATTACACGCGATTGAGCCTTATTTAGAGTATTGAATTGTAGGTAATGTTTAATCACTTAGTGTGGAGTGGTTGGGGATGTCTAATTTAACACACAAACCTTTTTTTCAAGGGTCATCTTAGTGCCGAAAGTGTGATTAGTGTTTCAAAGAAAAGATAAGGAAAACATATATCAATGCATAAGACTGAAGGTGAATGCACACACCTGAGGCATCTACAGGTGTAAGTGCAGTGGTCTGAGGCATCATAGACTTTTGATTCCCAATCTATTACATAACATTTTATGAGATAATGATGAACATAATAAACAACATAATATCATAATATAGTAAGAACTCTCCTCTCATAATGTTTTGTCCATTTTAAATTATCTAAGTGTAATATCTATCTTCCTTTTTACCTTTAGATTTATGGTATTATTATCAATTTTTTACATAATTAGAATATTTATAGTTTTAGTCTGTTTAAATCACATTAATACAAAATAAGTAAAACATTTTGGTTACCTGATCATTGACTTGAGCATGACGAACCCTAGGTTTATTACATCTTAAGGTTTTACACATTTTTAGGGTTTTATATTTATACTCTATTAGGGTTTGAATTTCATATTTGATTTCTATTTTCCCCTTGTCACATGCACAAATTTGATTTGTTTTCTCTTTTTCCCTAAGGTTTCATATTTATTCTCCTATTAGGGTTGTTGCTTGTCTTCATGCATTTTTTGATGATATCTGATTGAAAATGAGTTTATTTTAAAAAAGTTTTGAGGTTTCTCTTAGTCTCATTAATTTGATTAAAAAAAAAATTTCTCCCTAAAATTCACAATGGATTTGTGAAATTAGGGTTTCTCTATTTTCATTAAAATTAGTTTAACAAAAGAAAGATATATTTATTTTCAAATTTTTTTTTGGGTTTCACCCATCTATTAATATCGATTAAAACCCTCTTGTTATTTTTAAAAATTCATCATGTTTTTTCCTAGAATGGTTGATTCATTTTTTTTGCATTTTATGAGTCAAAATTGTTTATATCTACTATTTGTAGCCATGGTGTTGAAACTATGTATTTCCTTTATCATGCATTCATATTTAAGACAAAGACAAGTGATGATTCAAAATGCAATAAAACTAAGGATGATATTACACATAATGAATTCTTAGCTATCTTTAGTAATACATATTGCATAAATATTGAATATGAGATGCTTCCAGTTACCACTCAAAAGGAAAGGGCATGCATGACTCCTTTCTCTCTACCTCCTTCTATACCTCACAATATTGATAGCGAACATCCCTCCCCTATTATTTTTCTAGGATTATAGTGGACAAAAAGGTACATGTTATCACAACATGAAGAGGTAGAATACACAATCTTGTAGGGAAAAGTGCTAAATTAAATGCAATGAACCTAGGGAAGTCACTATACATGAAGTCTTAGAATTCTTAGTTATCCTTAGTAACACATATTGCATGAATATGGAATCTATTTTTTTTGGAGTTTGTGACTATAAATTCACATTTTACCAACCCATGAGAAGTAGAGTAATTACTGCTACCATCAATGGTAAGACTAAACCCCTGAATGAACCTGTTTTGAGTACCACTATTCCTACACGTTAGATCCTTCTAAGATGAATTCCATGAATAATTTACATAAAAAATTCAAAACCTTATATTTAAAGGTCACGTCACTTGAAGATAAGCTTACACATACCCAAAAACTTGAGTATGCTACTACAAATTGCATCTCTAACTCCACAATAAAAACCTACATGTCTCAAAATATTTCATCTCCAACATGAGTTAAGAAAAAAATCATCTTCGACTATTGAATCATGAAATTGGCTTTAGATTAATACTTTTCTAAGTGAAATTATTAGGAAGATTCTTAAAAAAAAATTGTTCATATTGCATGCCATATGTCTAAGCAAAGGTCTAAGCACTATTGTGCATATCATATATTCCATGGGAATTCCAAAAATATATGTCATGCTTTGAAACATAAAATACAATAACTTATTGATTGTGGTGACTTTACAATGAATACATCTATTAAGACACCATAGGTCTCAAGCACTTCCAATATTGAGAAACCCACTCAAATTGTGGTTCCATCTCCCAAAGTCAAATTACCAAAATAAGAGTTACTTAAAGATAACTTCCCTAAGAAAAATGCACCTAAGCAAGAATTCTATAAATAATACATACACAAGAAGACTGATATTATAGATATGGTTTCTAAAGTGGCAACCAAAAATGCTTCCTCATTAATAGAACCTTTAATCATTATCCCTCGCATAGGTTTTAAGCAGGGCACCAATGTTATGGTGGCCATTTATTGTGAAGTTAATGTATGTAGCATGACCATTTTCAAATCTCTTGGATATGATATTAAGAATTCAAATAAGATTAATTTATCTACACCACTCACAATAAGATCCATTGAGTGGCCCATATCTCTTGGTTTGAAGTTGCATTTTGTTATATTCTACATTAACCCTATTTTGATCCAATACAAGTCTATATTAGGAAACTCATGGATAAGATCAATGATGAAAAACTTGAAAAGACTCATGATCACATTACATTTGATCTCTAAGGCAAGACTATTTCCATTATAAGAGATAGAACATATACAAATCAAGAAGAGTAAGTGGAACCATTTCTTCAACTAATACTCAAACAATGATATGTAATATTACACACATATGTAATTTTAAATAATCGTAATAGGGGTACCTATTACCAATAGAAATGAATATATAAGATCAAGAAAAATCCAATAAACTAATTCCAAAATATGGTATAGTTGGTTATACATACCCTACTATAAATGTAGCAATTGAAATGAAATATCTAAATTAGTGGACTATGACATATATGTTACATGATTTCCACTTTTGTATTACCTACTTGAGGATATCATAGGTTAACTTCGACATAGTTTATTGTACATAACTTCTTTATTTTTTATTGCTCGATCACCTTCTCTAGAGTTGATTGATTTTTTCCTCTATTATTCTATCTTAACATATATGTGTATATATTATATGGTATTGACCATTATTCTATCCATTGGCTTTGTAATGGTTATGATGTTTTCACTTGCCTTTACCTTTGATTACATATCTTGATACAAAAATTCATTATAGTTATCCTACAATGACACATACTTTACAATAATTTGATCTTAGTGCACATTCCTTGAGGCACGCTAAACCTTGATGTGGCATATTAATTTTTGACCCCTCTATATTGAATATATATACTTGCTACTATCATGGCATAAATTGAGATTACATGATCACATATATTCTATTCCTACACTTCTCATGAAATTTGCAAACAAATTGATTCTTTCCTAGTGGGGGCATGCATCTTTTTATCTCCACATAATTCTTTGAGACACGACTTTGAAATTCACACATGCAGTGGGGCATATTGTTGTTTACCTTCCCTTCCTTGAGACTAATTTGCTGTTAATATTACACTTGGTCCACACTATGTGTTGACAGATGTTATGGATTATTCATATCTTTTCTATTATTATATTTTAGAAGCCTTACCTCTTAGCATTGCTTGATTAGATATTGTAAATACTAAAATATGGTATTATACCTACCTTCAATAAACATGACTTGTGTGTACAATATGAATCTTATTCACCATTATCTCACATCCACATGCCTTCCATGGGTTCATTATTTTCTAGTTGCTATTAATCACCTATAGGAATTCCCTCAGTCTCTGCCAAACTAGTCAATTATCATACTTAGACATATCCAAATAATTATATCAGTGTGCATATATCCCAAACAAAACATTCAAACTCAATTCTGGTACCGTCTAAACCTGATTATTTCATCTTGCAGCAAGCAATGATCATGTTTTAAATTCAAATCATTCCTATGGGTCAGCCCATACATTTCACATGTTGGTGGCCTGAGAAAGTACCCAAATAGTCTCACATAAATATAAATAGGTCTAAACCCATTATCCATATATAAAACATTTGTCGATCATACTCAAACAATTATACATTCAAAGGCATTACCCTATTCCTTAAAAAAATGCCATCAATCACAAGGAACAAGCTCTAGCCAAGTCTGAAGCACCTAAAATCCATGCCAAATAGGGATAATTTTAAGAATGGACCCCTAAAAAATTATATAAAATCCTAGCGGATCCTAGAGTTTAGGCATAATTTCATTGGCTAATATTTGGAAAAATTGCCATGCAGGTGTGAATTGATTGGCTATTCTATTGAATTTAAAAAAAAATTATAAGTATTTGGTGAATTAAATGTAATAGTCAAAGAAAGATATAATGACATAAAATAAAAGAATGAAATGAATAAAATTAACTAAAATTAAAACTCTCTCTTTCAAGCTAATACAAAAATAATATAAAATGTTGATCCTCCCCATTTCCCATGCACTCCCCACAATCCTTTCAATGTGCTTAGCAATAAATTGTGAGAACTTAAATCTATATGAACCATCCATGTAGGTTGAGGAAAGAAAATTGTTACCCTCTATAAAATAATCTTCCTTGGATTTATAAGGTGAGTTGGAATGTAATTGTTATAGTGGAAATTCAAAAAGACAAGAAGAGGGCCATAAGAGTCTCAACAAGTCATCATCAAAGAGAAGACACAAAGGCAAGCAACATGACACCTCAATAAATTCACAAAGCCTTTGGATGGAAATGGTTATTTTACATGTCAAAATATGACCCTCATGTATAACAGTTTAAAATGCGAAATACATGACAAAAATGCTTGCATCTCTATACCAAACATATTTTTTTATTTTCAAATAAGATATTTTGAATTTATTTTTTCCTCAAAAATATAATCAAAAGTGAATATAAAACAACTTATTAGTTGGGCAAATTTATTGCATAATATAAACATGTTAGTAATTTCTAGTCACGCATTAACTTTCATATTCAATCAAGGCACGCAAAATTCAAATAAAGTACTCGAAACTTATTGAACCTAGCTTTCATAAGATTTGAAATGATGTGTACATAAAATATTCAACATAACCATAATATTTGTATTCTTCCTCTCCCACAACTTAAACATATTAATAAAAAATAAATTTTTACCACTTTTCCTATTCACATTTAAGCTTAAATGGCATGAATCACCCAACTATAACAAATCCTATACTTTCATAATAAATGTTAACCAATAGTCTTTGTGTGTGAAGTTTTGTCAAAATACTTACACAATAGATTCTAGGATCTAAATATAACATGAAAGTAAGGTATTTCCCTTACATTGGATGAGTCTAAATACATATCAAAACAAATTAGAAGAGTAGTATTAATATATAGGAAAATAGATCATAAGCAAGAGCAAATATTCACTATGGGATATGCATTAAATGAATTTAAGTATTTTTATTGAGAACACATTGTTTAATGACAAGAGTCCAATCACTAAGAACTAAAGGATTAACCACTTTTAAAATCAATTGAGTCAATAAATATATCAATTAAGTTATGGGAGAAAAAAATTAATTTTAAATGTTAATATTTATTGAATCTATTCTTAATGTAATAGTATGGGGAGGAGCATAAAAAATATAGAATTATTTTATCATTTAAAATATGTTCATTTCAATATATCTTTGCCTAAGCTTATTATTCTCTCACATGGACCTATAAGTACATGTTTCTAGTAATTATCAAAAGTGAATATAGAAACAACTTATAAGTCAAGCAATGACATAACATAAAATTATTAGTAATTTTTATGGTTGCACATTAACTTCCATATTTATTCAAACTTGTATTAACTTTATTGTACTGAATTTTTGCCTAGAATTTATTCACTTTTAAGGATTCCAATTTGTTATGTAAGGAGCATAAAGATTCCAATTTATTATGTAAGGCAAAAAGCTAGATGTTGAAGAGAAGATAAAACACCATCCATGTAGTTAATTAAATTTAGATTTTAGTGTAGTATCTATTTTCATTATAAAATAACTAAGTAGCTGATCCTGGTACCCATACAAATACATATATGGGATTTAGGTACACTGATACAATGATTTTTTTGAGGCGTAGATATATTTTTAGATATGGTCGTACACACAGACACCTCAAAAATATTGCCAAATAAGTAAAGTTAACTACATAATATGTATAGAGTAAACAAAATAAGTTAAATAACTGCAACATACTGATAATTCAATGCCAAATATCATCATATTCAATGTTTAAACTTAGATTAGTTGTAGAAAAAGTATACAATGTAAATGTTGCAATGTATAGACAATACTCAATATAAATCAATATATTAAATTAGGTTCATTACAAAGGGATCACATATTCCAATATGTCTAATGTTAGCATTTTGTTGAACATGTCAAAATAATAGTAAAACAGTTATCTATAATTTTACATACCCTACAAGAGATAACTATCCCCTAACATCCTAACCAAGTTTGTATGATGGAAGGGAATGGATAACTCAATTTTGATTCTATTGTTACAAAAATATTTTCTTGTACTTTCATACACACTTAGAGAGAACATGCATGAATTGTAACCCTTTTAAATCACTGTAGGAAATGATAAATATGTATTCCCAATGACCACCATGATGAAGATTGGAGTATGACCACAAAATAAAGAAGAGATGGAAACCATTTGAATAGGCACCATTTGAAAATAATATGGCCATTAATTACTCCAAAGAGACAATATGAAGCCACTATATCTTCCCAAAAAATATCAAACATGTCCACAACCTTTAACAAATGGTATTAAACACTCCTACCTTTGAAATAATCAAGGACACAATGTCTAATTTTGGATTATGTATGGAAATAAACATGCTTTCTGTGGGGGGTGTGAGTGGGGCATGGGGGGGACGGGATGGGGGGAATACATTAATAAGTTATAATTTGGATATCCTAGATTTAGCTGCTACTAAGTGTAGTTATTTGTTATGTATGTTTTGAAATCTAGGCAATCTTATCAAAGCTTTTAGTTTTTGTATAAGCAATGAAATTTAATTGACTATCATTTTGCATAGAAAGGTGACATGGGTATCCTATTGAATATTCTAATAACTCATGTGGAAATGAGAACTCTTTTTTAGTCAAGAAGGTTTTTGACCATGTAGTCTTCCTGATGTTTCATATTTTCACTCTGTAATTAATAAGTATATTATGTATTGCAACAAAATTGGTAAAAAAAAATTGAAAAGAGGTTCCAAGAGGAGAAATATTAAAAAATAGAGAAAATGCATTCCATCTGTGGTACATGTTTGCTCTTTATTATTAAAAGCTAATTTTACATCGTTGTTATAGTGATTTTTATCTAGTTTTTCCCAAGCCACTTTACTGCCTCTTCTTTTGAGTAAATAATAAAATTGGTGAATGTTAACCCTCTTGGTATTGATGACAATTATGCCAATTTTTTGCCTATGCAGTCAATAATTTGTTATTATGCCAATTTGGAACTGTCATATACTTATGTCAACAAGTATGTTGTATTGTTTAGTGCATAAGTACTGACAACATTGAAAAGAGGTCACAAGCCCATTTTGTGTACTTAGAAATTATTGCTTGTACAATACACCCCATTTTTAGTCTAGAAATGGGGACCCCCCTTTTTTTGGCCTTTTGATCTACTCCAACATACACTCATAATTCATTGGTTTCAACATTACAACTTGTATTGGTGGTTCATATTGATTCACTTATCAAATTGGGACTCAAAACCACCACTATTAGAAAGACCATGTCCATGCGATTTAACATGGTATTTTACACTTAACATAAAAATGGAGTCATGCCCCCCCAATTTTATTTTGAAGCCTAGATCTCATGGATTTCCTTGCTTTCTCAGCCTGTTCCCAAGGGTTTTCTCATTATGTCATTGGGTGATGACAGTGCTTTCAGGGGTGATAATAGTTTCATCCAGTGATGACACTACCATCAGTTGATGGTAATGTTATTGGTAGATAATAATGCCATTGATCAATGATAATGCTATTGATCGATGATTATGTTGTTGATCAATGATAATGCCACTAGCTGATGATAATGTCACTGGTCATTTGAATTGCCATCTATCGATGATAATGCCATTGATCATTTGCATTATCATCTTTTGATGACTATGCCATCAATTAGTTGCATTACCATCTATTATCAATGATTATGCCATCGGTTAGTTGCAATGCCATCAGTTGACCTAAACTTTCTATGTTCTATCTTATCTTATTTACATTATTATATCACTTTCTATGAAATAATTTTTTCTCTTTACCTTATGATGGTGGTGAACAATGTTAGTTGATGGTGATGGGATAACTCTACATCAAGAGCCAATGGTGGTAAACAGTGAAAAGATAATGGTATGGGAGCAAAATTTGCATCAAGATCCATTGATCGACCACATTCTATCGATTGTTGAACATTAATGAAGGAGGTTGGCCATCGTTAGAAAGTAAATGGCATATTAAAGGTGGTTGTTGGTGGTCCAAGATCTATATATAATATTGTTATAATAAGGGTTAATTTTTTATTCTCTGAGGAGTGGGTTTTTCTTCTCCAAAAGAGACCAGAGAGTCAACCACCCCTTCTTTTCTCCTTTTTGCTTCTTTTTTCTCCCTCTTATTTTACATGGGGAGATGCTATCAAGATTTACACTTAAATGATTATTGTAACCCCATTGTGCTATTCAAGCAACATTTTTATTCAATACAAAGAGTTCTAGAAGGTTTGTTTTGCATTTTATTGTATGTGATATACGATAACAATGTATCTTATTTATTGGCTCCCTTGTCCTTAGATTCTGGCACTGGTTCATGTTGTGGTTGTGTGAATGCTAGTCAGGTGAAGGATTCGTTTGTGGGTTACAAGTGATCAAACATGTGCAAGTTTGGATACATCCTCCTAGGTGTTTTTGTTTTATCTTTTCCCATTTTCTTTTTCTCTTTTTTTTAATTAGTGGATTAGTTTAGTTTTTGAGTTGCAGTTCAAGTTTAACCCTTATCTTGATTGCATATTCTTATCTATTGTTCATTTATGTATTGTTGAACTTATAATCAATATATGTGTCTCTCTAAATAATCTATTTATTCATAGTTAGATCATTTGGATGGTTATATAGGCGTAAGCTCTTCATATTTTTAATGCATAATGACATGGCTAAAACACACATAAGCTGCTTGAATGTAATGGTCATAACAAGTTGATTGGGT
The DNA here is from genome assembly GCA_037957365.1 of Torreya grandis. NCBI lineage: Eukaryota > Viridiplantae > Streptophyta > Pinopsida > Cupressales > Taxaceae > Torreya > Torreya grandis. The sequence continues at coordinate 629,318 of JARHVA010001060.1, forward strand.
TACCCTACATACCACGACTTGGTAGCTGAGGCCTTAGAGGTATTTACTCACACAAGTCTCCTTTCAGGAGAGGAAGGGACTAACAACTCATACCTATGTTAGTGTGTCAAAATACCTCATCAATAGATTGGTACTAGGAGGGCCTGATTAAAATATTTCAAGCTTATCATTGAATTTTTTAAACTTGATGCCCTCTCTTTTAAGCTCATCAATATATTAGTGCTAAAAAGAGGGTTTGATTTTTTAAAATTTTTACTCTCTCTTTTATGCTTCTCCTAGCTTGTTGCATGCTTAAAATGCTCATCAACAGACTAATGTTAGAAAGAGGGCCAAATTGTGTTTCAAGCTTATCTTTTATTATTAATAGCTTTGACCTAGTTATTTTCTAGGTTCTTAGAATGGAAAACTAATTATTTGAGTCTTACAATGGCCTTAACTTGGCTAGGAGGACATAGTTATCCTATGAACATTCTAGGATCTTCCCATGACCTGCCCAAGAACCCCCACAAGTTTTATGCAAAGTATCTCCATGGTGGGTGTTTGAATGTTGAGGAACACATCTAGGGTTTTAAAAAGTCACTATTAGAAAATATATTCAACATGAGGATGTGGCTTTCTGCCTATACCCCTTGTCATTAGATCAAACTATTTATTCTTGGTACTTTGGTCTACTAGAAGGGTGCATCACAACATGGGTCATCTTTCAGAACCTATTTCTTAACCATTTCAGTGTGTCCATTGACCCTTATGCCTAATTATATCAATTTACCATAGCCTGTAAGGAGAATAATGAGCCAACTAGTGTGTTAAACCATAGATTCCATCAACTATACACTAGGCAGAGGGATCCTTTCTTGTACATAGAAGATGCAACGATTGGGTTATATCTCTAAGCCTTGGATCCTATAACTTCCATATTCATTTAGATGAGCCCCTATGATCTCACCTCATTAGCATCGGTCTACCAAGAGGTTTTGACATATGATAAAATATATTAACCAACTCAGAGGATCTAGAAGAGTAATTGATAACAAAGCATAAATAGAGCACATAGATCAATGTTTGACATAGAGTTACTTTTATAAAACCTTAAATAGGTAAAAAAACCACTGAAATATTATTCATTACTAAGAAACCAATACAACCCTAATATAAATTCCTTTTGATCTCACTTCTTCCCTGTATTTCACAAAATTCTTGTTCACCCAAAAATATATCGAGTTTAAATACATCAAGTTATTTGAATAATATGGGTAAACCCTATTTTATAGTATAACTTGAAGGGAGGTGACCATTGTAACCAAAGGGTACAACCATCCCGAGAAAATTTAAAACACCGATAATAAAATAAACAATAATGTTTTATTTTTACCAATAGGTAATAAATAATTTATATTTTATTATTTATTTACATGAGGTTGTTAATCCATGTTAATAAATTAATTTTTTATCATTATTATTTAATTACCTAAAATATACTAAGAGTCCTTATAATTACACTACTTAGACATTAAATATTTTAACACTTTTCTTTAATGTTAAGTAGGGATAAAATGCCATAGCCACCATAAAGGAATTATACTATGTGTAAAATTAAAGGATTTAAAAACCTTCATCATGTCAAACACCACCTTTTGAAAAAAAATAAATTATAATCCATAAACTACTCAAAAGTAAGTTTAGACTAACATGATTGTGATACTACATCTCATAGTTTCTCATGAATAATCAATCAAGCATATTTGTAGCCTTTTATAACATAAGGACCTCCATTACAAAGTATGCTTTAATGTATTGGGGTACAAAAGTAAAACTTTCACATGAAGTTTACTCAAATCATATAACTTTCACATGAAGTTTATAATTTTTTAAAATAAGAAGTATAGAGAAGGAGAAGAAACACACAACCATCAGGAAGTGACATATCATACACACTCCCCCTCAATCTCAACTCTGAGATGCCCAATATTGCATGAAACTGACAAAACTTGGTATCATCAAGTGGTTTTGTGAAAATATATACCACTTATCCATCTATAGGATAAAACTATAGATATATATCACCATTGAGGACTTTATCTCAAATAAAATGTACACAAACTACACTATGTTTAATTCTTTGATGCTGGGCACCTACACAAAACTTAAACATATCCAAAAAATAGATTCATGATAACATAGTATGGTTAGCATCATAATAAATAAATACATAAACATATGACATATGTTTTTCTATGGTAAAACATATTTAAAATAATCAAGTCATATTCTAGGCAACAAATTCACTACTTTGATTACAAAGTGAAAAATATAAATTATTATATACAATTTATTATTGGACGTCTCTAATATTGACAAGATGAGCATCTAAAATTGTCATGTGATGCACATACTATAATTTACTAATAATATTATATTAATTTAAACCAAACATTTGATATCTTATTAGTAATAACTCATTTTATAATTTGAGTATTATCAAAACTTTGCAAGTTTAATATGCTTCAACAAAAGATTGAAGTATAACCTCTCATACATCAAATATGGATAATTTTAGCATTATATTCAATCATCTAATAAAACAAAAATGAGTTTTAAATAAGTAATTTAAGATATGTATAAATATAATTTTTAGTAAAGTAAATGATGAAGAGTTAATAATAACTCTATTTACACTTTGCATTTCATAATATATATTATTATCAAATGAAGCATATAAGAATGTTAGAATAAACAATCAAATGATAAAACAATCAAATGCCCCCACTATTCAAATGACATCATCTTAATATTTGAAATACAAAAAATTCAAACTCATTTAGCATGATCTTCTCACCAAATACAATAACTAAACATAATCATCTTGTCAAATTAAGCACGATGTTATGCATATAATGTATTTCAATGCTAACTCATATGAATTGAAAATAATTATAATATCTATATATTTATTAAATTTCTCATCTAAGATAGATATATTTATTAAAATATAATTGTAATAAATACTTTTCAAGAATCAAACTAAATCATTTTACTTATAAATAAAATGTAGATGAGACACTATCAATATAGTTTTTGATAAAGTAAGGCGGCAAACTAGGGGCCGAACCCTATACAGTCAAAAAAGACAAGAAGGCAAACAAACAAAAAATGCCTTCAGAGAGACGACAACACAATCGAGAACAATAGACAGAAATAAAATACAAGCCACGGGAAGACTAGAGTCAGAGAGGTCTCCCCTTACATAACTATTGATTTGATAAGATCATTGAGTTTCTCATTCTCCACGTTGTCAGCATACCCAATATTACCCACCACTTCCAGCATAGACATGTTCAACAGAATTGTATTACAAAGCCCTTTGGTGAATACCTTCTCCAGCTTCTGAATGCGGTCCTTCAGGGCCCCAATTTTAGTTTTCCAATCAGTCTCATTCTCAGTGCCCTCACCAGCTTCCTCGACATACATTTTCCCCTTATTGTCAGCAATTCCCATAGTGTCAGCACCTTACTCCTCAGTAACCTCAAAATCCCTAGTAGCCTGCTTCCCTCCAGTGTCCTCCAAAATTTCTTAGATTTCTAGCTCCTCATACTCTTCCTCCTGGGTTGCTTCTTCTGAAGCACTTTTTGAATAATCAATCAGTCTGGCCTTTGGGGCTAGTTTACCAGCAATCCGCCCTGACCTTCACACTCTAGAGGGGAATTCTTCCTTATTAATTTTGGAAGGCTTGTGAGATTTACCACCTTGGCCCCCCATGGTCCTGCTCAGATTCCTGTGGGTCCCTTCCGTAGTCTCTTTAATATTTTCTTCCTCTTCATCAACCTTTCTCTTCTTGCCCTTCTTGCTCACAAAGGAGCTGGGGGTATCAACAGGGGTCTTTTCAGGGGTGGAGAAAGAGACATATTTTATTTTGGTAGGAGCAAGGGAAACCCAGGACTCATCAATAGCATCACCGGATACCAGGTTGGAAGGAATATCTTCACTATCAACTCTGATATTCTTGGTTGGCTCGAGGGCATGGTGAAAGTTGTATAGGAAGAAAATTAGCCCCTGGTGTAGGGGAATAGGGTTTATATCTAGCTTTTTATCCATTTTAGCTCTCACCCTTAGGACATAGTGTTCTAAAGAGGAGAGCAGGTAAAAAGGAAAGCTAATAAAAACATTGCACTTGAAATGATTTAACAAAGGAAGGTGGTAATTATAGAACCTGGTAGATCGCCCCTCGAGAGTGAAGTACTTCATGAGAATGAAGCACACTCCATCCCATGGATCTGAAAGTTTAGCAGGCTCGAACCCTCCTTGATATGGGAAAATTTCTTCTCCCTCACCTAAAAATAGTTTATGGCTAGCCATATCCATGATTTTGGTTTTCCTTTAGAGTTTTATACCCTACATAGTCATTCCCATGGCCATAGAAATCACCTTCTCAGAGATTTCAAAACTAATACCGCCCACTGTGACTCGCCTATTCAACCAGGATCTCACAAACTGCTTGGACAAGTTTTCATCATAACCATTCAGCCTTTCCAAATATGGGCTAATGCCCCCTTCTTTACAATAATGCCAAACCAACGGATTATCTTTAAATTTGCAACAAGAGATAGGTTCAATTTGAATACGGTCTCCCCCCATTCTGTAATTGTAGACCCAGACAGTGGAGTTCCTAAGTTTTGCCTTTAGCTTTGAACTGGTAGTTAACCCTTGCTTCCATTTATACAGAATGCAGATGTGATAGCTCATTTTATGAAATGCCCTACATCGATGATGTTGTTTACTCCCATGCTTGAAAATAATTTCCCCTTGATTTTCATGATGAGACCCGTGCACGTCAACCTCATGATACAATGAATTATTAATGATTACCAAGACAGTACTAAGGTTATCAAGTCCTGAGATCCTTGATGGCCCTCTCCACGTGGACCGCCTCTGAAAGCTATCCTTGTCATCAATATGCCTCATTCCTGACAAGTCATCTCCTTTTGAATGATCTCCCTAATGTTTAAGGGAATATGAACACCTTGTCGCCACACCCTCCAACTTGAAAATTTCTGCCCAAGGTTGGCACAAGCATCAACGACCCTGTTGCCTTCTCTGTAGGTATGGGAAATCTCAACTTTGAAAAACTTTTGTAAAATAAATTGGATATCAGTAATGATGTCTTTTAGCTTGATTCCCACATTTGAAGCTTTATTAATGACATCTATGACCATCTTAGAGTCTCCTTATATATTCAAGTTCCTTATTCCTAAGGATATAACTAACTTTAATCTCCATAGTAAAGCCATTGCTTCAGCATAGTTATTGCTCTGGCATCCAATTCCACCAGCATAGACATCAGACATCCATCCTTTATCATTCCTTATAATTTCGCCTCCACTAGCTTTACCATCCAACTTGGATGCCCCATCAAAGTTGAGTTTCATTTAGTTAGGTTTAGGGGGGATCCATTTAGTATTAAGTCTCTGTAGTATTTTGGAGTTATTATACCCAAAAATCTGGTTTAAAACCTTCCATTTGGCTGTAATTTGGCATTCAATTTGAGATAGGGGTTTATTTGCAACATGAATATGAGCTGTTGTAACGCTTTCCATAATGGTCTTAGCAAAGGAGTTAAACACCTGAGAAGCATTTCTAGCAGTGTCCCTGAAAATTTTGTGATTGTGCTCTTTCCATAAAGTCCAACTCAAACATGGCAGAGCTTGCTTCCATAATTCCATAAGCCAGGGATGTGTGAAGGTTGGGTTCTAGCCGAGAATTACTTCTTTAAGGTTAGAATTACAGACCCATTCAATACAAAAGTTGTTAAGTATTGTGCCCCATAATTCCTAGGCAAACTCACAGTGGATAAAGAGGTGTGAAACTAATTCCTCTTTTGAACCACATAGAAAACATATGTTAACCAAAGTAAACCCTCTCTTTTGAAGGCTATCCTGAGTAAGGATTTTGTTATGAGCAGCAACCCACCAAAACATGTTAATTTTTGGAATGAGTTTATGATTCCAAACCTTTTTCCATATATCTTTATTCCGAGCTTCAGGAATGAGCAAATGGTAAGCAGATTTGACAGATAATGATCCTTTCTTATCTGGCCACCAGTATTGTTCATCCTCCCAGGGAAAGAGAGGGATTATGATCTCCTGAACACACTACTGGATCTCTCAAACTCTTGAGAAAAGCTTAGGCCTGTGCACACAACAATCCAAAATATTTTTCTAGCTCCTCATCCCATTGTTATTTTCCATATAATCATTGACCCTATCTCCAAAAAATTGGGTAGTCTAGTCAGCAATCTCTCCATAGTTTCCCTGTGTGATGAGAGCCTTGTCCTTTAACCAGATATCATCCCAAAATTTAATATGCTGGCCATTTCCAAGTTTCCATCTAATTTCCTGTTTGAGAAGGCTTCTACTTTTTAGCATTTTATTCCATATCACAGATCCCTGGGGTAATCCCGTCTGTTGAAGAAAGTTGGAATCGTCAATGCTATGCAGGTATTTGGCATACATTATTTCCCCCAATCATTGTTTTTATGGATCAGGTTCCAACTAACTTTTGAGAGGACTTTGTTCATGTTTTTTATGGACCTAATATTAAGTCCACCATGAGATTTTGGAAGACACACTTTTTCCCATCTGACTAAAGACATTCTCTGTTTGTCTTCCACTCCCATCCATAAAAATTTCCTTTGGATCTGTTCCAATTTATCAACAAAATAGATAGGAATTTTAAAAAGAGACATGAAGTATGTAGGAATACCTTGCAGCGAAGCTTGAAGAAGTTGCAGTTTACCAGCACTACTGAGTAGTTTCCCCTTTCAACCAAGAAGTTTCCTCTGCGTTCTTTCCACAATTCCATTCTAAAATCCAGGATATACCTCTTTGACTGAGAGTGGGAGACCCAAGTAGGTAGTTGGTAGGCCAGCTTTAGCACATTCTAATATATCAATGATTATATGTCTATGTTCATTAGGAGTGTTGAAGAAATACACATTGCTTTTCTAGAAATTTATCATTTATCCCGACTCTCTGGCATAATTATTTAAGATATTCTTCCATCTTCTAGATTCAATCACCAATGAGATGCCAAAGAAGATGGTATCATCCACAAACTATTGTACCACCATAGGATGAAGGGAGGAGGCAGGTTTGATGCCCACTAGCTTTTTTGAGGCTATATCTACTTGTATGTATCTTCCCAGTGCCTCAGCCATAATGATGAATAAGTACAGATAGAGAGGGTCTCCCTGATGAATTCCTCTCGAAGATGAGAAAAACCCTCTAGGAACACCATTAACCAGCATTGAGAATTTTGTAAAAGAGACCACGCTCCATAACAAGTGAGACATTTTATCATTAAACCCAAATTTTTGGATCACTTGGAATAGAAAAGTCCATGAGAATCTATCATAAGCTTTAGAAATATCAAGCTTGAGAGCCATCCCAGGGATTCTGCTCTTATCCATGGAGTGAATAGTCTCATGTGTGGTGATCACAGCATCAAGAATCTGCCTGCCTGAGATGAAACCTTTTTGAGCAGGAGAAATAATTTTGTCTAGCAAAGGTTGAATCCTCATGACCAACATTTTAGTACATAACTTATACACAGTGTTACATAGACTAATGGGCTTGAAATTAGTGAGGTGTGAAGGTTTTGATTTTTTAGGAACAAGTACTATGAAGGTATTATTAACTTGTTTCAAAAGTTTACCTAATCTAAAAAAATCACGCATAGCAGCCGTGAGGTCCGCTCCTACTATCTCCCAATATTCCTGAAAGAATATATGAGGAAAGCCATCAGGACTTGGGGCTTTAAAAGCACCCATAGAGAATAAAATAGCATGGACTTCTTCCTCGGATATAGGCTTTAACATCTCTAGATTATCTTCTTTCGTTATCAAATAGGGGATTTTATCAATAAATTGATTCATAGGTCTATCAATTCTATCATTATTATTTTCTTCCACAAGCATATTCTAAAATAAAGCCCTGGCTTGTTCCCCTATTTCATTATCCTCGATAATAATGTTTCCATTATCTAGGACAAGCTTAGTTATTGAGTTGGCTTTCCTATGTTTCATAGCTGAGAGATGAAAAAAGGCAATGTTCCTATCCCCCTTTTTAAGCCACTGAACACGGGATTTCTGTTTCCAGAAAACCTCTTCTCTTTCCATAAGATTCTTCCATTCTAAAGATAGGATATTATCTTCTTCTAAAGTGTCCTCAGAGTCATCCCCTTGATCTATTAGTTGCTATATATCCTTGAGTTTTCCCACTATATTTTTCTTCTGCTAGAAGACCTGCCCAAAGTTGTATCTATTCCATCCATAAACTTCTTGTTTAATGTGTTGGAGTTTCTTGACTATTCTGAACATAGGAGTACCTTGAATAGGAATTTTCCACCATTGGGCCACCATTTATCTAAAGTCTTTGTGTTTGATCCACATAGCTTCAAAATGGAATGGGGAAGGTCTGAAATGTCCCCGTTCTCTCCAACTGAGAAAGATCGGGCAGTGGTCAGACATGGTTCTAGGGAAAGCCTGTGCCTGCATATTATGATAATCCTTCCAGTTGCTTGATATAAGAAATCTATCTAATTTAAGCTGAATCATTTGATCTCTTCTTCTATTGGCCCAGGTAAAATTTTGGTTTTGCAGCTTTATGTCTAATAATCCCCAATCATTGATGAATTCAACAAATTCGAACATGCTATCCAAGTAATCCATAATTCCACCCTATTTTTTAGAAGGGTATAGAGGAGTGTTAAAATCTTTGGCTAACATCAATCTAATGTTCTGGGGATTATTCCTGAAACTGCTCAGGTCTATCCATAATTTTTGTCTCAAAGCTTTGTTATTCGGTCCATAGACATTGATCAACGACCAGTTCAAAGATTTCATAGAAAAATTGGTAATCAAGAAATGCTTATTATAAGCCATAAGAGACCCCTGGATTTTAGCACTATTCCACATAGTGACAATCCCCCCTAAAGCCCCTTCAGCAGGACTAATGCAAAAAGCCGACTTAGGCCATATATAGGCAGTAATTTTCATAAAATTCTCCTCATTCATCTTGACTTCTTGGAGTAATAAAATATCTAATTTATTATCTAGAATGCATTTTTAAACCTCAAACTACTTTGAGGGACTGTTAAAGCCCCCGAATTCCAAGATAATATTCTCATTTAGAGGGTTTGGGGGGTTGGGTCTCCAGTGTTTGCTGTTTACCACTGGCAATCTCTCTAGCAATCTCTCTTTGTCTTATTTCTCTTAGGGTTGGCCTCCCTTGTTTGGGCTCAGTGCCAACATCTATAGATTTTTTACCTTTTCGATTCTTTTTCTTTGGGGTAACCCATTCCTCCTGTTCATTACTGCCACTTTGTCTTATTACACCTATTGCTAAGTAGTTTCCTACTTGGTCTCTGACTTCCAGAGCATGGAAAATGTCTGTATTTAGCTGTGGGTCTACTTCTCCTTTAGTGGGACTTTTTGGAGTTACTTCTTCCTGTCTAACTCTTAGAACTTTGTTTTCTTCATTGACTTCCTCTATCAAAAGGTTACCTCTTTCTCCTTCCTTAGACATATTAATCTATTTTTCTAGAGGGTTGGCTGTGTTAAATATAGCCTTCTGATTATCATCTGATACTATATTTTCCTTTGGGACAACTTTCCCCTCACTACTAGTGATATCCTCCTTTCCCGTCTCCTCCTCTCCCTTTTTTATGTTGTCAGGATTTTCCACATTACTCTCCATTTCCTACTTGCTATTCTTTTTGTAATTGAGAGCCTGATCCTCCCTTCAATCTGGGAATCATCTTTCCTCCCTTTTTGCTTTGCTGTGCATTGTGTCCTTAAATTTCCCTTTCTTTTACATATTTGACAGAAAGTGGTAGCATTTTCATACGTGATCGGCTGAGTCCAGGTCCCATATTTAGAGTTTAGCTCTATGGTCATAGGGAGAGTCCTATTTATTTCAACATTGACACAAAGTCTAGCGTACACACATTTGGACTTTGTTCTGGTTGTATGATCTATAGTGACATATTGGCCAATAGAATTGCCAATAGCTGTGAAAATTTTTTCATCCCAAAATTCCAAAGGGAACCCTAGTAGTCTTACCCAAGCAGGAGCAGACTTATTAAGGTCTGAGTTAGGATCAAATCCTAGTTTCCATGAGCATAGGGCAAGAGAATGTGGGCCATACAGCCATGGTCCTCCAGCAAGAGTAGCGATCATGTCCTCCCTATTTATAAAACTAAAAAGGAATAGGCCTCTTGCCATGGTAGTGATCGAAACACTACCCTTAACTTTCCACCTAGACAGAACCCATTTCCTAATCATTTCGATACTAGGACGGAAAGAAAAAAACTTACCTACCAACGTAAGGTCCATGGATGCCACAATTTCCTCCACCAGATCATCTGGGATATACAGGGCCGTGCCCTCTGAGATAATAGGGAGGCTCATCATGATTTTTGAGGGGCACATCTTTTCACCTGTAAGTGCCTTCTTCCATCTGTTGGATGGACTATTCACTACCAAATTTTTGAATAGATCCCCAGAGGCACTGCCACCAGCAGTGTCCTCCATTGGATCCGTGATCCCACTGGTCGCACTCAGGGGGCCCAACTTGGTGGGAAAAAACCAGTTTTAAATGTTGTCCAAACCAGTTTCAAGTTTGAATTTGTGTATGTGTATTGTTTATCTCATCTGTTGCACTTATTTTTTGACACTATCAATATAGTTAATATCTCTAAAGTAGCAACAAAATAATTTTATCAAATAAAATGAAATGCCATGAGCACACATGTATTTTGATGTAGAAAAAAGCAAAGATTAAACATAATTTTTATTTAGAATATACACAACATTATTCATGTCTTTGGCCTATAATAACTAGGAGAAACATTTGTAGAATGCAACATTATTCTAACCATCTTAATAATGATGTAATTTTTCCTTCCGATAATACCATTTTGTTGAGGGAATAAGGAGTTGTTAATTCCATTTGAATACCACAACTAATATAAAAAGAATCATATTTTTTACTAATATATTCACCACCATTATCAGTTCTTAATCCCTTAAAAAAAAAGTAATGAAGCATTTTTAACAACTTTAAATTCTTTGACTTTAGACAATGCTTCATATTTATTTTTAATGAAATATGACCAAATTATTTTAGTGTAATCATCAATAAAATTAATAGTATACAATAAAATATTAAGATATACAATTTTAAGAGGTCCTACAACATTACTATGAATCAATTCTAAAATATGTGAGGAATTCACATCATGATTCTTGTGAAAGGGGTTAGTATGTTGCTTACCACGTAAGTAAACCTCACAAGTTTTTTTTGATGAGAGGGGATAGAAGGAAGTAAAAAAATAAAATATTTTTAGACATATCATGTCAAATTCTATAATTAACATGTCCTAATCTTTGATGACATTTATTCTTACTATGTGATGAAATAAAACATGCAAAAGGAGATAAAATGTATAAATCTATTCTTTTGAACCCCTTCAACAATCAAAGACATAAATTATTTCTAATAGAATAACCATATTTAAGTAATATTACAATAAAATTATCATTAATGAGTTGTGAACAAGATAACAAGTTATTTTTAAGATTTGGTAAATAGAAAACATCATTAATAACAATATTTGAATATTTTGTCTTTCCTTGCTTAGTTGCTTCTAAAAATAAATGATCTCTTAAGTAAATATTTTTAGAGATATCTATAAAATCACACAAAATATTAGATAATCAAATCATATGGTGTGACGCATTGCTATCTAAAATTCATTCATTTTCATTTGAAGTAAATAAAGCAACCTATAAAGTAAAAACATTCTGATCTTGATTGTTATCATAATTAGGGTTTTGATTCTTCTATTTATTTTGATTAGGTTTTTTTCATTTATTATTTTTAGAAGATTGATTTTTAAATTTATCTTTATTTTTATAACAAGTTTCCCTTCTCTGACCAAATTTACCACACATTAGAATTCTCATTAAATGTAGGTTTATAATTCTTATTACTAGATTTCTTATTCTTATTTGAGCTAGAAGCAGAATTAGGGTTAGATTTATGGTTCTTATTGTTATTAAAAATAATTTTTAAGGTAAGAAGTACCTGAGTGACATTCTATTTAGAATTAAAATTAGTCATAACTTGCTCTTCTTGAATCAAGAGAGCAGACAAAGGGGTAAAGTCAAGGATATCTTAGTTTGATATTTAAAATTCAAAATTGAAATAAAATTTATAACTTTTTATGAATATTTAATTGAATGATAAAATAAAATAGTTGATCTTGAATCAAATTATAACTACAACCATCTAACTAAGATTTAATGTTCTTAATTTCAACAAAAAAATTTATAACCTTTTCATCACCTTTCATAAGCGTAGTTAGTAATTCAAGGATTAAATTAATAATTTTTGAGAGCCAAGTACCCCCATGCATGGATTAAAGAAGTTTTCAAGCATTGTTAGGAGACTCCTGATTACCAATGTGGAGAATAAATTCATTCTTAACACTCCACAAGATAATAGACATGGCTTATTGTGATTTTTTTGTTGAAATGCATTGGTAAACTCAAGAGTCACATATCATTTAAAAGAAGAATTTTCAATCTTCGCAACAATATTTCACAACTTTTAGGCCATAAATTTAACTTTAACATGATTTTTTAAATTTATTATAGTTATTTCCATTAAACATTTAAGATTTATCTAAAGAAAAAAGAGGCAAAACCTTAGCTTCCTTTTAAACGAGATAATAACCAAATACTTAAAATGAATCTTTTTTTAGTGTGAATTTTAACTTTACATGGTAGCAAAATAAATTTAAAGTGCAAACACACAATAATTATTCAATTTAATACTAGATAAAGCAATAAAATCATGAAAGATTACAACAAAATAGGATGTCATAAGTGTTACAAAAAATACACTAATGTAAGAACAATTTAACAAATTAACCTTTTTAATAAGTTTTTCAAACTATTTTTAAAAATAAAGTGAAATACATATACAACTATAATTAATTTCATAATTTATATGTCAAATAATGTAAAATATCAAAAAAATTTGAAAAAAAGTCGCACTCAGATAACCACTTAGACATTTATTATTAAAAAAGTTATAAAATTAATAACATGAGGCTTTAAAACACAAAATAGACATGTCAATATGTATGCAAGGGTCCAAAACTTAAGGATCAATTGGTTACATGACTATACTTGTCAAAATATTCAATAGGTCAAAAATTGAATAAAGGTTGACAGGTCAACTAGGGTTTTGAATGCGTGAAGTTTGACACACAAACCAAGAATGAAATTCAAATTAAATTAATTTGACCAAGTTAACAAGTAGACCAATTTTTTTAAAGGGTTTTAAACTTGGTATCTCCTTAGTTGTAAGTTCTTGTAAAAAAAAATAGTAGCCAACCCTTCTATACTAAAGTTTGAAATAATCATGCACTACTTTAGTTTTAAATCTTATTTAACAAAATTTTAAAATTATATATATATTACATGCATGTAAATTATATATATATTACATGCATGTAAATAACAATAGTAATTTTTTTTTTAAAGAATTACTGATTTCTGGTAAACAATAATATTAGGTGGCCCCCTTTTGCTTTTCCATGGAAATATGATATTTATTAAATAAATTATTTTTTAAATAAACTTAAAAAAAATTTACTTACCTTTGTACATTTTTGTAGGTGATTATGGCACTCAAGCGGATGCAAGGGTGAAGACAACAACTTGTATAGGGCACTGAAAGCCTTAAAAACTTTGCCAATCCTCCTAAAAACTTGAGATGAAGAAAATTTAATCTTAAAATAAAATTCTATAGCCAAAAAACATTCTTTTCAAAATTTATAAGCTGTTCCATCCATACATAGATGCCCAAGAGGTAGAAAAAATTCATATATGCTTGGAATGGCCTTCTCAAGCCCTGAAACTTTGTAAAAAGCCTTCAAATCTTAAAACTAAGCATCTAAAACATTCAATAATGATTTTTTATGATTAAAATATGATTTTTATAAATTTTTAGCTATATAAGGCCATACTATGGTGTCATTAGAGGAAAAAAATATCTAAAGATTGACTAGAAGCTTCAACATGGTTGATATAGTGTTTTAGAAGCCAAAAACATTGAGATTTCACCTCTTAAGAGCTAGAAATAGTATACAAAAGCTAAAAAATAAAATTTTATGATTTTTCATCCTTCATATACTGTACATGGCTATACATGATGCCACAGGCTGATGAGAAAAAATGTATTTTTAATAGTTCTTCAGGATTGGAATCTAGGCTTTAATAATGAAGATCTAAACACAAAAAAGTTGCTAAATAAGAAGCATAGGCTTTGAAAAAGTTTTTTTTTTTGATATTTTAGCTTCAAACTACCATAGATGGCCAAAAATCACACTTTGAATAGATGTGTTTGAATTTGATCTCAATAAAGTAAACGAACTCCAAGGTCTTACCAATCAACACACCATCTCATGGCTCTGATTCTATGATAAAATATGTTAACCAATTCATAAGATCTAGAAGAGTAATTGATAGTAAAGCATAAATGGAGAACTTAGATCAATGATTGACACATAGTTACTATGGAAAAACCTAAAAGAGGTTAAAAACCCACCAAAATATTATTCATTATTGAGATACCAATACAACCCCAATACAAATTCCTCTTGATCTCACTTCTTCTCTGTCTTTCACAAAATTATTGTTCACCCAAAAATATATCGAGTTTGAATGCATCAAGTTATTTTAACAATAGAGGTAAACCCTATTTTATATTAAAACTTAAAGGGAGATGACCATTGTAAGCAATAGGTCCAACCATCCCAAGAACATTTAAAACACCGATAATAAAATAAACAATAATATTTTATTTTTACCAATAGGAAATATTTTATGTTTTATTATTTATTTACATGAGGTTATTAATATTTAATTAGCTAATATGTACCAAGGGTCTTTATAATTACAATGCTTAGACATTAAATGTTCTAACAACATAGAGCAACAATTAATGATTCAAGCTGTTTGTGCCCAAAATCTTTTGGCTTACATGCTTACAAGTCAACCCATGGATAGATATGTGCCTTGTAATGAAGTGTTCCCCAAACCTTTATCCAATGAAACCTCCCTATGACAAATGAGAATCTTGCTTGTTTATTTAATGTATATAACTTAGTTAATTCTGTGTACAATCAGTAGGCAACTTCTTATAATTTTAATGATTATGTATTTTTTGATGTTGTCATTAATCCAATACCATTTGTTGTAGGAGGCAATCAAGTGGCAACACACAATCTAAGTTGTTAAGCTACATACCCGTATGCACCATCTAGAGTCTGTGAATCTAGCTACACTACTAATGTGAAACTAATCATGCGCATTGAGGACATCCCATCTCACAAGCATGATCCATTATTTTAAGGCTATAATAGTAATGATGATGACTCTGAGGATGAGGAAGTAATAATTGTAGAAGGCATATTGGTGAATGGAAATAAATTTGATGACAAATTATCCACATAAAATGAACAATATGACATCTCTTGTGATCAATCAAAAGAAAAATTAAAGGAGTTAGAGCTATTGGATGAGGAAAATGCATCCTATGCACTTGAAACATTCTTATCATATGCTTTCAAATCTCCACATGAAGAGTTGATCTAAGATGGTCAACAACCTGGTGGTAGTACTTCATCATCCCCTTCACCATTTGAATAGGAGGGAACAAAATAAGAAAGCAACATTGAGTTAAGCTACTTACATGAAGAAGAAAACCAAGAAGAAGGTGGTTGCCCCTCTAAAGGGAGTAAGCTGGAAGATTCTATAATTGATGATCACTTTCCTCAATTAAATATCACCTTTAAAGCATTTTATATTACTCAAATGCTTCTCTCAGTAGTAGAGGAAATCAAAATGGGAAGTCATGAACATAATGATCTAAATGAAGAAATCATACAAACAGAGATGCATGCTAAGGGTGTTTTGGTTTAACCCAACTCTCCACATACTTTGGCCACTGATGACAAATTTAGAAGGTATTTAATATGGGAAGAATCTAACTACTCCCATGCCTTCTGGATATTGAGGATGACAAATACGATGCCATGTGGGTATCCACTTGCATCATTAAGTAGCCTATAAGTGACTCATCTACTGGATACCATAAAGAACATGCCACTTATAGGTTAGATATTTCAATCGATTTGGTATATATGAGTAACCTACCCCACCCATCATTAAAAAATAATGTTTGGGTGGAGGTACTTTCTAAATCCTATCCCTCATGATTTCTATAATTTAGATGCAAACATAATGCATAATTTTACAGTCCTAGTTTACTTGAGTTGCATGAGAAGTACGATGACAAATCTTTATGGGATAGTATTTTCCATCATAGAGGGCAACATAAGAAAACATAGGTGTGCCCTCTATTCTTCTCAAAATCTTGAAAAATTAGGTGTTTAACTAGTTCAAGCATGCGCTTGGTTGACCATTTACTATGAATATCTTTTCTTTTTCCTTCCCTGTTTTGTTTTATTTTTCTTTTTTCTTGTCCCTTGTTAGTTTAGGTTTACTTTTGTTTGTTTTCTATTTTTATTTCTAGGCTGTCCCGATTATTTTTGTCCTTAGGTTGATCAAAGAAATGAAATAAAGTGCTTCTGTAAAATAAACATAGGTGGCACTCAAAGAGCCTAATTCTAATTTTACTCGAGTAACTTGTGTGAACTACTATTATTGCTTTGTTCATTTATTGAATTCTAAAGGTCAATGATTCATAATGAAACTTATAAAATTTAGAAAAAATATTTTCTCATTTGAATCCATATAATGCACTTAAAAAATATCTAAATAAAAATGCAACATTACTTCAATTCTGGTTTGTCTTAAGTTGTCATGGGCTTGCTAATTTCCTTTTACCCTGGCTTGGTACCAAATCCTCCATGGATGTAAATGCAAAATATCCTTTCAAAAGAATCAAGTTAAAATGTAAAATCTAAAACTCTCTTTGAAAGGTTGATCTTGGTAACCTCAACCACAGGTTTTCTAGTCTGGTTGACAGTGGAGCAAGGCCTTTGGAAGGGACCAAAGGTATCTCTATCAAGGCTATAAATGCATGAATGGAAATAGAGTAGTGCCCACACCACTTCCCCCCAAGTTAAACTATAAAATCTTTTCCTTCAATAGTTTTGGCCTTATGCAAATCTAAATTACTGTGTGTGAATGCAAATAAAATGAATTAATCACTTGATCACATACTTAGTTTATTTTAACAAGATTATAGCTTAGCATGTCACTCATTATTATAGACTTTAATGCCTTTGAATTTAGGTTTGTTATGGGTGATTGATTTCAGCTAATGTTTTTTATTTTTGTGAAATCAAAGATTTTTTATTCTCAAAATACTTAAGAGTATTTCCCAGTAGTAGTCATCATTTATTATTACTTTCATAACACACCTCATTTTTAGTTTAAAAATAGGGACCCTATTTTTTTAGCTTTTTTATCTACTCCTACATACACTCATGGTTCATTGGTCTCAATAATACAACTTGACTTGGTGGTCTGTCTTGATTCACTTGTCGAATTGGGACTTGAAACCACCACTATTGGAAAGACCATGTTTGTGTGAATCAACTTGGTATTTACACTTAATGTAAAAATGGAGTTAGGCCCCCCTAATGTGTTTTTAAAGCTTGGTTCTCATGTATATCCTTACTTTCTCTACCTATTCCTAGGGGTTTTCTTACAATGCCATTAGGCGATAATGGTTCCATCGATCGATGATAATGTCATCGATCAATGATAATGTTGTCAATTGATGATAATGCCACCAGTTGATAATAATGTTATCAACCCATCGATCGATGATAATATTACAATCAACCATGTTGCCATCTATCAACAATAATGACATCAATTGGATGTATTACCAGTTGTCAATAACTATGCCACTAGTCAGCTATATTACCATCTGTTGATGACTATGCCATGGTTGACTGCATTATCATCATTTGACCTAATTTTTTTGTGTTAGCTTATCTTCGTTATTCTAACACTTTTTAGAAAGTAACTTGTTTTCTTTTCCTTGTGCAGGTAGTGAACAGTGTTAGGCAATGGTGAAGGGTGAAATTTTCATCAAGAGCCATCGATGGTGAATAGTGAAAAGGTGATAGTATGGGAGTGAACTTTGCATTAAGAGTCATCAATCAAATACACTCCACCAGTCATTGAGAATTAATGGAGGTGGTTGGTCATTATCAGAAAATAGTTGGTGTATTAAAAGTGGTTGTTGGTGGCCTGAGAGCTATACATAGGATCATTTTGTCATAATAAGGGTTGGTTTTTCTTATTTGAGGAATGGGTTTTTCTTCTCCAAAAGAGACTAGAGAGCTATTTACCCCTTCTTTTCTCCTTTTAGCTTCTTTTTTCCTCCCTCTTATTTTGCATGGGGAGTTGCTATCAGGATTTACACTCGAATCATTATTGTAACCCTATTGTGCTATTCAAACAACATTTTTATTAAATACAAAGAGCTTTAGAAGATTTGTTTTTCATTTTCTTGTGCATGGTATATGATAGGAGTGTATATATTTCTTATCTCCCTTCTTAGATTCTGGCACTAGTTTGCATTGCAGTTGTGTGAATGATGGTCAGGTGTAGGATTTGTTTGTGGGTTACAAGTGATTAGACATGTGTGGATTTGGATTCATCTTCCCACGTGTTTTTCTCTCTTTTCTCCTTTTCTTTTTCTTTTTTTTTAATCAGTGGGTTAGTTTAGTTTTTGAGTTGTAGTCTGGGTTTAATGTTTATCTTGATTGCATGCTTTTATCTATTGCTCATTTATGTATTTTTAAACTTATAAGCAATAAACATGTCTCTTTAAATCATCTATTTATTCATAGTTAAATCATCTAACTAGCTCCATAAGCATAAAATCTTCATATTTTTAATACATAATGACATGGCTAAAACACATACATAGACACATTGAATAGAATAGTCACAATGAGCAGACTGGGTTACCCTACATACCAAGACCTGGTAACCAAGACCTTGGAAAGATTTTCTCACACAAGTATCCTTTTAAGAGAGGAAGGGACTAAAAACCCTTACCTAAGTTGGTGTGTCAAAAGACCTCATCACCATAAATGAATAAAAAACAAAATTAAGTAGTGAATGTTAGCACTCTTGATATCACATACAAGCATTTTGTTTATTACATGCAATATCATATTTTTCTAAAGTTTGTTCTCACAAAAATAATGAACTTTAACTCTGATTAATTGTAGGAATTTCTTTTCTCAAATATATTATTATAGTAGACAAAATCCTTACACATGGGCTCAATTAAGAGCAGTACTACATCCTAAATAGTTAAATGTTATATATGTCTTTTTTATAGCATTGAGTGTATAATTTTGACAAAAATATCTTAATGATGAATGTGACCTAATATATTTATCACAAAGTATAAAAGATAAGATGAAAGCTCAAATTATAAATGTTAGCTAAAAAATGGAGGAATCCTTCATAACAAATTAAAAAAGTTTGTTTGTGGCATATTCTATGCAAATCAAGTTCTACACAACTACTTGTGTGAAAATTTATACAAATATGTGTGGTAACTACTTATAATAAATTAAGGAAGATTTTAATGCATCTTGAATTTTATGCACTTAAACAAATAAAAACTTGTAAAAAACAATTTAATAATTCCATCAAAAGCAAAAAGGTTTAAAAGTTACACAATATACCATAATAAATATACTTTGAAATTTTAAGAAAAATCTTAATAATGAAGTGCCCTAAGATTATATTCATTTGATCACATAATTAGTAGTTTCTCTAAAGGTGAAAGTTATGCTGGAAGGGATACAAGTTTCCATTTTGGTAAAGTGGGAATTTTTGAAGTGAAAGAGTGTAAATTAATAATCATATCACATGTGAAACCCATGATTGTTGACCCTGTCTCACATTTTGTTCATAAAGCATCATAAAATGATAATTTGATATTTTATGTGGAGGTGACAGTGGAAATTACCTTGTGTGTTTCTTCATACAGTTTGGTAATGCACTGTGTGGGGAGGAGATATTTTTTTTCATGGTAAAATTGAGCAATTTTGAAGTGGTGGGGAAGGTCAAGGCCATATAGGCCATGCAAGTGGTAAAATATTTGATAATGAGTTAGGTTGTGATGGTGAGGGGAAATGATAGGGTATTTTAGAAATGGACTCAAATAAGCCTGAGCAAATACACATACAAATTTCAATGACATGTTATTGTTGTCAATGCAATTTGTAAGTTCCATTGAGCTAGTTTAATTACCCAATACATGATTGAAACATGTGCCATCTCAATGAAAATAGGGGTTGAATATCCAATGAAATCTTTCAAAACATAAAGCATACACCATGTGTCATTTTAGACAAGTATAAAACTAAATAGACAAAAAATCTAAGTATGTTAAGTATATAAAACCTAGTTAGACGGCTCTAAAACCAATAAGATTAAAAATGGAAAAGGATTCTTCAATTAAAGATGCCTCTTATATAATCTAATCAAATGATGTAATAATCCATATGAAAATAGATATGGATAAAATTAATTACAATATTTTTCCATTCTCATTCTCAATAACACTAATAAAAACTACTATATTCATAGCTCATTAGTGAATATTTCTCTTTGTTTGGTGAATGGAAGAAAGGTAAAATTTATGCTAGGGCCACAAGCATTACCAATTTTGGGTAGTTTATGGGAACATGGTTCAAATCCACACCAATTTATACATACTTTCTCTAAGCACTATGTCAATTTGATTAATAGGGGAATCAAACTCAAAAACCATGATCATTGAACCCATCTCATATTTTATTCACAAAGCATTACAATCTGATACTTTTTGTGGAGGTGACAATGAAAAATGAGCTTCTATGTTCCTTTATACGGTATGGAAATGGATTGCGCATGGAGGATTTATTTTATTTTATGATGAACAATGGTGAAGTGGTGGGGAAGGGCAAGGCCATATAGAACATGTAGTTGTGGAAAATTTCATGGTGAACTAAGTAGTGATGGTGGGATAATGATATAGTATTTCCATGATGGATTCATAGAAGTTAGAGAAAATACACTATAAATTTCAATGATATGTCACCTTTGCCAATGCAATCTATAGCTTCTGCCAAAACTTTTCAATTACCTAGTTCAAATACCTTTTAAATGCATGTCTTTTCAATTAAAATAAAGGTCAATATCCAACAATACCTTAAAAAATATAAGGTATGCACCATGTGTCAATTTAGACAAGTCTAAAACTAAATACACATGAATTTTAAATGTGTTAACTATGTAAAACTCAATTAGATACAAAAAATTAGAAAAGGCTTCTTCAAAGAGAGACATCTCTTATCATAAAAAAACAAAATTATTTATAATGGAAAAACATTCAAGAAAAATCAAATCATAAATTAACTTTTATTGGGTTGTCCCATTTCATCAATTATGTCACATCTAACATTTATAATATAACATCATCATATAAAGGTTTTAATAATGAAAAGATATTCATTTTTCATGCAGTGACATGTTCATTTGGGTTCATTTTGTGTGTAGGCACTTCACATTTCATGATATGGTTTAAAATAATAATAAGTTGAATACAAATCAAGTTATGTGCGATGAGAAGCCATTAATACTAAGACCAAATTTATTTTCAATTTATTTATTTTCCAAATTGTTAAAAATTTAGTGGTGGGTCGTTGTTTGAATATTTGATTGCTAAGTGTAATCCCTCCTTATAGCTATGCATGTTTTAGATCTACATTTATTTTTATTTTTGTATGCATAGATTTCACTTATGCACTATGGGTAATGTAAAAAATGAGAACATGGAGGGAATGGTAATTTAATTTAATTGCACCAAACACTTATTTTTTGTGTTGTTTAACTGATTTTTCTCAATGTTTTGAAGTATTATAATCTTTGGATTTATGGCTTCCAAAATCCACAATTATTTTCAAAATGTAGAGATAAAATAATGAACATTTATGTGTATCCTTTTTATTGTGATCACATTATGTGATATGGTACATTTTGAACTTCCTGACCTATCACTTAATCTTTGTGGTATTCCCATTCCTCTGAAGATTTAAACACTATGGGAGGATCTATGGACAATCGGTTAATTTTTGGACAAACATGATCTCGATGATTGAAGATAGTGTGTACGCATAGAGTGCCTTCAATGCATACATAAAATCCAATTCAATATACCCAATTTTAATATTATTGTAAAAGCCTTAGATTCGAAGTAACTTCATAACAGTCATATGATCTCCTTTGTTAGTGGTAGTCATACATCATTGCAATAAACCAACCATTGACACAAAACTAATTGAAAGAAGCTAAAAAGGGAATGACCAAGAAATAACATATAACAAAAGCTTAGGCATTTATAAAGGCATTAAAACATAACATGTATGTAAAATGGTGGTGTGAAAGCACACCATTTGAGAATCAAACTACAGAAACTTAAGCCCTCTCACCCTAGATGCCTATTCCAACTAATACCAAATGAAAGATATATCTCTAATGCCATTGATTGCCAATATATAAACAAAGGAGCCTAGAGGTGGGATGTGGGAAGTGGAAATGAATCTCCACCCTTTGATCTTCTATCCCTATTGATGATTTGCAAACACTTCTACTTGATTCAGGGTGTGTACCTTAATATGCAACACCCTCCCATATCTGAATATTAAAAGTAAAGGGCGTGTTTTTTTGCATAATTATGTTTATTTTTTAATTTTAAATTTTTTTCAAGGTGTGTTGGGGGATTGTATAACTACTTGTATTTTAAGTTTCATAGGTCCAAAATTTGTGTCTTCGTATTGTTTTAAAAAAAAGTGTATTAAAACTAATAGTTTTCCCAAAGGTGCAAGTTATGCTGGAAGGGATGTAAGTATATAATTTACCTTCATAAGTACTATTTTTATGTTTTAGTATTGTTTCAAAAAAATATATTTGTATTAAAATAAGTGGTTGCCCCAAAGGTGCAAGTTACACAATAAGGGATGTAATTATCTATTTTGGTAAATAAGGGTTTTATAAAGGGAAAGAGTGTAAGTCCATGGTAGCACCCCACTTGAAATCCATGGCCACTGACTCCTATCACCTTTTTTGATCCCTTAGAATATATGTTATTTTACCATAAGGATAAATAATATGCTTATAAAGATATGGTTTAATTGTGGTTTCCTTTTCTTCCAAGGGTTTGAGTGTGGTATTTCCATTTGTTTTAATGCCTAATGTAATTATTCCAAGTGTCTATATATTGGTAGAATGGACAAATGGAAGCTACAAGATATGATTTTAAGATTGAATGTCTTGTCCCCTTAACCAAAAACATTATAGAGTTGATTCAAGTCACACATCAAACATGGAACCTACAATATTTAATTTAGCTCTCATGACGTCCTTGCCCACTCTTACTAATAAAAAATGACCAATCAAAGATGCCACCACTGTGTAATCTATGGAACCATTTATAATGGGTGTATTTCATGTAAATCCAATAGTTTCATTAAATCTAGGTTTGGTGTATGATATGGACCCTGTGGTGTATAATATCACCTAAAATACCTTGTCATTTCCCCTCACCATCACCACTCAAATCATCTTGAAATATTTCACCACTTACATGTTATGTATGAAATGTTTTTCCACACCACTTCACCATTGATCAATCTCACCATGAAATAAAACATATCATCCCTACATAGCTCATCACCATGTGATATGAAAGAACACAACATCATTTTCCACCATCACCTCCACTAGAAATATAAGATTATTATTTCTTAACACTTCATGAACAAAATGTTTGACGATGGGTAAATGATCATGGATTTATATTAAAGTAAAATTATTGGTCTATACTCTTTTGATTTACAAAATCTTACATTACCAAAGCATAAAATTAAATCCCTTTTAACATAACTTACACCTTTGAGGCAACTGCTAATGTGTGTGTGTGTGTGTGTACATATATATGTATGTATATACATACATATGTGTATGTATGTATGTGTATGCATATGTATGTATTTATGTACATATACATACATACATACATGCATACACACATACATGCATACATACACACATACATACATACATATATACATACATATGTATGGTGTGTGTGTATGTGTGTGTATGCATGTGTGCATATATATATGTATATATGCATGCATGTATGTATGTATGATGCATACACATACATACACACATACACACACACATACATGCATACATACACATACACACATGCGTACACACATATGGTACATATCTTAAAACAAACCTAAAAACTTTCAATCAAAAGAACATAGTTGTTATTTGTGTAGAGATGGACATTTCTCATGGACTATCAGATGTTGTAAATATTGAGGTAGGGGACAACCATTTCATGTAAATTATTGACTAAAAAAATGTACCCTTTATATTCTCCCAATGTTAGACTCATGAACATTTAAATAATTCTTGCCCACACAAAAAGAAGTTTGATTTGCACACGCATTCAGAAGGTGGAGCACACACATGCCTATGTTGTTAAAACAATCTCAGATCTAGGGGGAATCTCTAGTGGACATTAATAAAGTAGTATAATAATCTAGGATGTTCAGGGGGATCAAAGGATAAATTGGATGATAAGAAAAAATAGTCTTCTAATTCATACCCCAATGTTTTGGATGCCCTTCCCCCTAACATTAGATGCAAACATACTATGTCTCCCCCATCAAATACATGTCACTTTTCTCTTTTGACACATGTGTTTGAGATTAAAGGCACATATGATCTTGCACAATCCTTTCAAAATCCTAAGGTTGGTATAAAATTGGAGGTTAAATTTGACTCCCAAAGATTGGCATGATCTAACGTTTCTACATAAACACCTTCTATAAGTAAGAGATATATGACCAGATCAATTGCTCAATATATTTTACAAAAGATAAGAGGTTTATAGTAGATGGGAAATTTTCAAAAAAGGGTTGCATCCACATCTTTGGCTACCAGGGGTTGTCAAACACATCTTTCACATGTGAAATCAAAGGTTGAGTGAGAAGTACTTGCTGACATACAACTCATTATTAATGGGGCCTTTAGTATAAAAACCCCAAACAAAGTGTTTTGATGCTCATTATCTCACATAACATAAGGGGTATTGGCATGACCCCAAATCAATGATCCCTAAAGAGGTTTTTATGTAAGCACACACTCAATGTTCTAATTTTATAAGAAACTATGTGCACTGATATGGATGTTAAAATATACTTACATAAATGCTTGCCCAGTTACTCCTTATTTACCACTAGCTTAATAGCCAAATAGGGGGGTTGGAAATTAGATGTATTTCCCCTCTAGATTTGATAACTTTTGTATCTAATCCAAATTATATTATTGGGGATTTTTTCTCTCAATAATTAAATATGGAATATGATATTGTTAATGTGTATGCACCATCACATAGTATCAAGACTTTATGGACTGATATTAAATTCTATAACATTATCCAAATGCCCCAACTCATTCAAGGAGGAAACCTAAATTTTACAAAACACTAATATGAAGTTTGGGGTGACCAAGCTAGATCTGACCCTTTGGTGGACTAATTTTTGAACTACGTGGAATAATATTGTCTGGTGTTTGATACACCCTTTCTTGTAGAACCAACTCGGTCAAACCATAGAACTTATTCATAGGGTATTTCAAAGTGGTTGGATAATTTATTTCTTAAGGAATCACTCATTCTTTGGATCAATGCTTTAAAGGCCACTGCTAGGAAGTATGTCACTTATGATCATAACCCTATCTTGTTGAAACTAGGCATGGGAGCCATACAACCACACTCTCCTTTTACATTTTATCCCCACTAGATTACATATGAGGATTTCAAATACATGATCAAGGGAATATGGACTTCTTTTTCCATATAACTAAATAAATCTACTATGATCAATTTCTAATGGAATCTCATTAATGCAAATATTTCTACAAAAAAGTGGGCAAAAGAAATTCATGATAGTGAGAAATATCTTCCCTTGGTGGAAGGAAAGATCAATAAATGAATTGATTCTTATCATGGGGATGGTTTCAGGGCTAAAGTTTTGAAATAAATTGACAACTTAGAAAAAAAAGGCTAGACTTATGACTTGGTAGGAAGGGAAATGTCATATGAAGAGCATAGTCACCTAGTTATATGAAGGTGATGATAACACAAAATTATTCCATCATCATGCAATAGCTTGATGTGAAAAAAACACCATTTGGAAAATCAAAGACATCTTTAGCTCAGATTATACAAACTTTATATCTATCTCTAGGGATGTTATATCCAACTAAAAAAACATTTACATAGAGCCTCCTATGGAAAATATCAGGTATATCATGGTGATGGACCCCTTATTTGATGGTTAGGTGAGTTAACAACAAAATCAATCCATTATTTGACCAATTACTATGGAGGAGTTGCATAAGACCCTTATTTACTTTTATTTGGGGAAGGAATTTGGTCTGAATGGTTGGATGGAGTTCTATCTTAGCTTCTAAGATCTCATTACAAAGGACATTTTGTTGATTGTGAAGGAATATTAAATATCTGGTAAAATTCATGCTCATTTTTCCTCCACTTTCATTGTTAATATTCCCAAATATGACAACCTATCTATTTTTGATAACTATAGACCCATTTCTATGTGAAACTATATATATAAGATCATCTCTAATATTATTTCCACCTACCTCAAACCCATACTCTTTGATCATATTTACCCCAAATAGTTTAGTTTTGGGGACAACTGACTCATTCAAGAAGCCATTTATATAGCTCAATAAGCTTTAAATACTATCAAAACCAAAGAACGATTGAATTTACTTATCAAAATTACTCTACCTCCAACTAATTCTCACACATGTTAGCTTTGCACTACCACTTATGAATTGGATTGAATATTGCTACCTTTTTGTCTCTTATGTTTTATTAGTTAATGGATTTACCTCTCCTTTCTTCTCCCTAACCCATGGTATTTGACAAGGCTTCCCTCTCTCTCCTCTCCACTTCATTGTCATAGTTGAATCCCCAAATCATCACATTTTTCATAATTGTTTATCTTGCCACATTATGGGAGTGAAGATTGTTGTGGATACTCATCTCACACATATTCTATTTGTGGATGACATTATCATATTTAGGAATGGCACTATTCAATAAACTAAATGTTTGGATAGGATCCTCAAAATTTTCTCATCCACCATTGGTGTGGTTATAAATTTCAAATAATCTACTATATACTTCTACTACATTGCCTTAGCTACCACGAATCTGATCCATAAACTTATGCCTTTCTCCATCTATCTTTCTAATGCTTGCATAAAATACTTGGGGTTTTATCTAAAGGCAAATGAATTACTCTTGAAATATTGGATTTAAATTTTTGAAAAATTCAAGGTACACATCACTCGTTGGTGCAACTAATGGATATCTATAGTTGGCAAGTTGATATTGGTCAAAAGTGTTTTAGAGGCCATTCCAATCTACTGACTCTCCCTTATTTTTATCCCATAGATGATAATACAATAAAAAAACTTTGCCTTCATTTATTATGGTAGGGGAGTATGAAGCATAAGAGAATATCAATGATCAAATGGTACACTATTTCACAACCAAAGTCTCTAGGGGTTGGGGACTAAAGGATTTGGACAACTTCTCAAAAATTCTAGGAGCCAAAGGAGTATGCAACCTTATCACAAAAGGGGGATTTGGCAAATGATATTATACCAAAAATACATCCAACCACTTTTCATTTTGGGATGGATTCACACGCACCCCAAGAGGCATTCTGGTGGCTCAGTTTTATAGAAAGTTATCATAAAAAATATTGACATTATTGGGAACTATCTTGTTTTGAAACCTAGGGATAGGTATGAGATACACATTAGTAGAGATGCAATTTTTAATATCCCTATCGAACACATATTTTTGGATGCGATGAAGGTTAATCTAAAAAAAAACAAAAACATTTCTACCCTTGTTGATACCTCTGATTCATTATTGGTAAACAGATGGCATCTAGTCTAGAAATCATCAAGGGTTATTGGTCTTGTTGAATATGAACCGCTCATTTGGGTAAAATATAGGTTGGGTCTTACTACAAATTCCATCTTCCTCACCGATCAAGCTAAAAAATTATGTTGGGCTCGAAATGTTGATGGAGGATTCTACCAGGTAAAATTGGGGTACAAAACAACCTTGGCACATGATGACATTGAAATTGCCCCTTGGTGGAAGAAGGGATTGTGGAAGCTTAAGGCACCCCCAAAGACATAAAATATTATTTGGATTGGTTTACATAATCAAATTTTAACATGGGACATTTCTTGTAGAGGGGATGGATTGACCCAAATATGTGTTTCTTGTGTTGGGAATGTTCTGAATCAGTTAATCACATCTTTGTAAACTGCCATTTCACATGTGAGAACTGAAATGTTACAAAATCCATGGGGGCTTGTCCTTCTTGGGAAGGATAAAATTTTACTGATGTTCAGGATAGGTGGTTTTCTATTCGAGGAGCCCTTGAATCATTGATCACACTTCGACTTGATATTAGCTAGAGCATCTAGATTAGTATGAATGAGGTTATATTCTATGACAAAAATTCCTCTTCTTTTTTTTAAAACATAAAAAATCAATTACTCCTTACAACCTTTAGATTTACAATCAAATAAAAATGTATAACATACTATCCCTCCTCTAGTCATGGATCCTTCTTTGCCATAATGCTTTTATGATGGTGCTTCTCATGGGAACCTAGGCCAAAATGGTGCTATGGGTATAATATTCTTCAAGAACATATCCATCTCCTTCAAGATTAGAACTAGAATTCATATAAACAACTTTGTTGAACTTTAAGAAATTTTCATTGCGCTCACCATAGCCATTGATTATGAGATTTATTTGTTGGTGGTGTACTTGTATTCTAGGCTGGTTTGTGATTGGATGAATGGAATTGATCACTACAAACACATCATCCTCTTCCACCTCATTAGCATAACAAAGGGGTTGGATACACATTTTATTATTCTCACTTGCAATCATGTCATTAGGGAGCACAACACCATCAAAGATGGGATGGCCAAGGAAGCTTGCATTTTTGACAAAGGTAAGGTTCAATTACAGGTACATGATGAAGAAAGTATCTACAAAATGAGGGAAATATTCCTCAACTAAACTGGTTGCATGATCCCATGTTGGGTTATTTGTGTTTTCTGCAAATATCCTTTTCTTTTGGTCATTTTGATCCTGGAAATGCTTCCTTGAGGTAAAATTCACAACTTATTGCATTTTGACATTTTTTTTTATCGATGTTTGGCTTGTTTCTGAGCTCCTAGGCTCACTTCTAATAACCCATTTATTTACGGTTGATTTTGGATGTAACTTTTAACCACTTTTTTGGAATAAAGCTACATATATTTTTCTTTTGAATATATATATATATATATATATATATATAATATAATATAATATAATATGATTATACTATTAAATAATCATTATATATAGTAGTATAATATTATTATATATTAATTATAGTAGATATAAATATAAATATTATAATATACACTAATTTTATATATTATAATTATAGATATATAATTATAATATAAAATAATCTCATGAGAATATAAATATAAAATTTTATAATATAATTATAATTATAATAATTAATATTTATATTATTATTAAATAATTATAATTAAAATAAATATAATATAAAATACATAATATTATATATATTATTAACTTATATGATATTATTAAAATTATTATATATTATTATATATAATATTATAATATACTATTATATATACATATAAATTACAAGTAGATACATACCCTTTGGTCTACTATCACAGTGTTATTAAATTGAAAAATGCTTCTATGCCCAGACTTAGGGACTCCAACAACCATAGTAAGAAAATATGTAAAAATTGATTGGAATCCATCCATGCAAAAGTAAATAGGTGTATGATTTAAAGGACATGCCATAAAAGCATACGTTGCTCTTGTCTACTTATTGACACTAAATCCCTTTAAAGTTTTCACACATTCAAGTTCGATGTTTTTGTTTATCATTCCTTGAACAAGTTCATTCCCTAAATAAGTTTATGGGATGAATATCCCAAACAAGATGAATCAATGGTCAAAGTTTCACCTTGAAAACACCTCTGATGTAAATAATGATTTCACAATGGTTGGAATGACATATAAATTCAATATATTATGATCTTTATATGAATAAAGTAACACTATAGTAGAAGTGAACCTCCTTACAATATATTTGTTGCTTTTTTGTGGATGAGTATATTTGCTTGCTTAGCCTCCTCTCTCCTCTTTTATGACTTAGAATATTTTTCATACTCAATAATAGTCATAATTGCTTTAACTATAATAAATAACATAAATATATCTACTTAAAAGATGTCAAGAGATATCAGTCTAAATGCAATTTAAATAGGCACCTCAAGACTAATATCTCTCAACATCTTTTAGATATATTTAAGATATCTATGCTAGTGGCATTTCTGGGTGTGGCATGTAAGATGTTAATTTTACATCCAATTTTTGTGTTGCATATAATACAAAAATTTTCCTTGGATAATTAATGAAGCATTTCATATTCATACAAATGTGTAATATATATCACATTAAACATCAATTAATGAATAATTTCATAATCATCCAAATACATAATGTATACAAAGGAAAATGTAATTGATCTATAAATCAATCCTATCTTGGAGAAGATAAATCTTACTTACACTTTCAATTGTTGATACATTAGATATTCAGGGTCATGACCAAAATGGATCTACTAGACCTAGCCAAGGGATCTCTTACCACAAAAATATCACTAGGGAGGGTTCCAAAACCTCTAGTCAAGCAAAACTATGCAATAACCTTAACTAGGTCCCATGTTTTCATATTTACTAAACTAATAACAAGTAAAATAAATTCTAATCTAGTGCTCACTAAATCTTGTGGCATAAAGTGGGGCTAATAAACATTAAAAGTAAACATGCATAGAAGACTATACTAACTTCAATATATACATAATCCTAATGCATGGGAGAGAAGTACAAATGCATATCTATCTACTCTTACAAAGGAGGAAAAAAGTTAGGAATACTTCTATTTGAAGACAAGTTTGTCAAGCCTCAATCTCTCCCTTGGTCAAGGCGCTTCATAATAGGTTGTTATGGTATGTAAGGATGACAAGAATAAATCAGATCTAGGCTACACAACCTATCCATGAATCCAAAATACTTCTCCATAAGATAGGATCTATATCTCCAAAGAAAGTATGAAACCCTAAGTTATGCTCCTCAAGTAGAATGGTGGATAAATAGATGCATAATAGATATCTATTTTTCTTCTTCTATTTAATAATGATGAAATTAATGTGTATGTATAGATAAATATAAACCTAGTCCTTTCTGAAAGTTTAACCAATAGGGTTAACTCAATCGACTTTATATTTTTATTGATAAAAATAAATTAGGTCTTGGTCTATATCAGCCAAGGGCCAACCTAGACCCCAAATGAGTTTTGTTAATTAGAGTATAGGGTTGATGGGGCTGACATTATATCATAAACTATCAAAAAGGAGTTTAGGCTAGGGAAGGGCTAATGAAGGTAGAAAATGACTAGAGAAGGGTGCAAAAGAGGAGGCCAATATTAAGGAAATGTTTTTAAGAGATAGTTGGATTGATAACAAGTGGTAGTAAGGGACAAAAATATTGTGAAACACACGTGGTCTGCCCACCCATTTCCTGGTTCACCCCTTAAGGCATGTACTCAGAGAGATTGAGTTTTGGTGGGTTCTTACAAGAATGAAAGCATTAGTATTTGATAAATTTTGAAAATATTATGTGTATACATATGACCCACTCAAAGCTCATCACGTGTCACTCAAGTGTAATAGGGGATGGTGCTTCGAGAAAATAACATAGAAACACACAATGTTAAAGCTAAAAAAATATAGTATTTTAAAGCATAAAATAACCAAAAATAAATGATTGAAATAGAAATAACTAAAAAATAAAAGTAAATGTATGCATACTTTTATCACTAGATGGCTATTTGTTGTGTTTGTAGTTTTGATCATGGAAGATGCAGAGACTATTTTTGACAAACCCAATGATACAAAACTAAAAATTAAAAACAAACAAACACATGAATGCCAAGATAACTGATAATATGTGGATGGGATATACATGGAAATTTGGCAAGTTGAGGTGATAAGTGCTATGTTATACCAAATGACCAAGTCAAAATTTAGAGTAAATCATGAAACCAAAAATCCAAGGTTACTAAAGATCGAAAAACTCAAACAAGTAAACCTTAAGTAAGAAATACAAACTCATCGAGTCAAACCAAGGATACATATCAAAAATGGTAATCAAAACATCAATGTTAAATTAGTAACAATCCTTAAACAAAGATGGGCAAGCAAAATGGTAAAACAACATTGATGAGTGAGGAGTAACAATCCTTACTCAATCATCAATGAAAAAAGTGTGGAAAAGGGAAAACAACATTGGTGAATGAGTAACAAGCCAACCTCACTCAACAATGGAAAAAATACATTAAAGTATAAATATCCTTAGGTATCTGAAAAAGGGCAATATAATAATAAAAAATGGTACAATAAAGCAAATCAATGTTGGGATATTATGCAATGGTGTAATGAAAGTAATCCATAGTTTCTCAAGTATAGTGTTTTTTTAAAGATAGATACAACTGAAACAAAGTAGTGATAACATGTTTTTAAGATGTGAAGAAGAGGGAATATAGAAGAAGGGAAAACAAATTTATAATTATACTTTATTTTCAAAGGGGGAAATAAAATGGGTGGAGGGGATAATGAAGGAAAAACCAAGGTAGATAAGTTCTTTATCGAAGTCAAGACACTCAAATTAGGTTTGTCAAAATAAGATAAATTTTGACATTAAGGACTCTAAAGAACTTCTCCTAGCCACACAAATCTTAGATTAAAAAAAAAGTATGTAACTCATCTCATGAAGGATTTATGCATGAAAATTAAAATAGACCTACCTTCCCACAACATGTTCCCTATTTCTCAGGACCTCTTATAGAGCCATCAATCTACTACGAAGATTGGTTACTTACATGAGAAAGTAAGTATCACCATAGAGTTTGTTTAATTATCCTATTCTAATCTAATGGCCTACTACACCCTAATGGACCTCAGCTCTATCATGAGGCCAACTGTGGAGTTTGAGCTTTGATTGGTGATAGGAGATGTGCTTGTAATCATGTCTTTTGATGTGATTTTGACTTTTGAAATTTTTATGTTGTCTTTTGTATGTCATTGCCTTTTGTTTCAAATGATTTGGATTTTTAAATTTTTAATGGAATTTTCTATTCCTCCTCAATACAGATTTAGAAAATTAAACATGGTTGATAAATATGAATATTATTTGAAGACTTTGGACTTGGTTGCTAAGAAAGAGAAATGAGAGAGCATGGTGTCTAAGAGTCTTGTTAATTCAGGGGAAATAAAATTTCTATATAGACTTTAACCTTGATTTATCCAATGTGGAGTGAAAGGAAATCAAGATGAATAAAAGATGAAATAATTTGAATTACTTCAAATTGCAAAAAATGTGACAAGGGGTGAAAAATGGATACAATGACAGTAAAGTGTGATTCTTTATCATAAGAATGAGGGAAGTGTAGGAAAACATGCTAACATAGTTTGTTGTGCAAATTTTATCTTAAAAAAACAAAAACCAACATTGATAACAAGGATCAAAAACTCATAACCATTGCTAGACACATTGTAGCAAAGGGACACAAAATTAAAGATGGTGATTTTATAAGGAAGGCCTGGTCCTATCCATGGTATTACACTGTAACTCATAAAATAAGAACCCTATAGGGTGCAAAAATCATGTGAAAATGAGATAAAGATGGTATTTATGAGGAAGGCCAAGTCCTATCCATGGTCTTACACTATAAATCATAAAAGGGAAGAACCCAAGAGGGTGCCAAAAGCATTTTAAAATAAGGAAACAAGAAGAAAAAAAATAAAATCATGAGGAAGATTGGGTCTTATCCATGGTTTTACAATGCAACTCATGAGAAAAGAGAAACCAAAGGACAAAAAGAAGGGACTAAGGTTCGTGGAAAGAGAGAACTACTGTAGAAGGAGAGACCCATGTAAGCATCCTATAAAACGTGTTATTAGGATAGCATATAAAAAGCATGATAAGATGGGAAAGATCTAAATTAATGTCTATATCAAGGATGAGCATGTGAGAGACAAGCCTATGTGTCTCAGAAGGTTTCTTGAAGTTGATTTAGTTTGGTATCATGAAATGGAGAATAAGAGTGAACATCGTAAGATGGCCTAATGGGTAATTAGATGTAGGGATGGGCATTGTAAGGTGCCCTAAAGGCTGAAGTAACATGTGGGTGGGCATTGAAAGATGCCCCAAAAATTGAAAATAGGAAGCAAATATCACCCCATATAGTGTCTAAATAGATTTAGGTTGCCCAAGAAGATTTTGATAGGGGATTTCATGATGTTTTATGGGAGAAATAGAATTAATAAAGGAAGGATAACTAGGGACAAAGTTAGCCAGATAACAGACAAGGTCAACTAGACAAAGAATAGGGTTAGCCAACAAAGAATAGGGTCAGTCAATAGGTACATAATTGACTAGGTTGACAAGGTAACACTAAGAGACTGACTAAAAATAATACAAAGTTGTAAGGGTTGACTGTGTACTGCTAGACAGGGGACATAACAAAGAGATAAGAATACACAGTCATTTAGGTCGACTATGTATTGTAGATATAATGGTGGAAACTAGTATGTAAGAGACTATATCAAACATGATGATAATGTTTTGAACTAAAGGAAAAAAATTCATGATAGTTTGAAGCAATAATGAAATCAAACACAAATAATTAGATCAATGTGATTAATCCAATTGGGGCACACATCAAAAATCTTGCACCAATACTGGCCAATGCAAGTTTTAAAATATAACACACAATGATCAAAGAGCAAATAATCAAATAAAAAGTAAATGCTAACTAGTTGGTCACCCTAAGTGTTATTAGATTATTAGAAAGTTTTTATTTTAATGTGATAAAAATTTGGCTGAAATAAGTAACTAGAAAGTAGTCTAAAGTTGGTTTCAAGACATTTGGGATGAAAGACATCTATATTGGCAATGGTACTAGCTTGGTATTGGGGCCTACCCCTTCACTTCATAATCCTATAGTGATAAGGGTAGGTATCAGGTGCTTTGTCAATATATACCATTAACCATGTATTTATACTTGTTTAGAAAACTAAGTTAGCTTCCCCCATGGTGATGAAATCCAAGTAGGTAGGCCTTGGGAAGACAAATGTTTAAATGTGTTTTGAATGTTAAGTGATTTGGTAGTGTGTGCAAAAGAGTAAAATAATGTAACTAAAATGGTAATTTTGAAAAACCACCTATTTAGATTATGTGAGTTACTCTATGCATGCGAATAACTAAAAAGGAAATGTGAATTAATTACTAGAAAATGAATGTTAATTCTTTGATTAAAAATAGCATAGAGTCAATCTAGGTGACACTATATGCAAATAATACATAACAAAGTCAATGTCATTCTACAAAAGTAAGGTATTTAAGAATAGAATCTAACAACTTGATTATATCTCTTTGATAGAAGATAGACTATAGAACTAAGTCGACCAAGTCAACCTAGTTAGCTACAGGGTTGAAATTTTGAAGACTACCAATTTATGAAAAATAAAATTGAAGAAAGTACTAAAAATGATAGAGAGAAAAGAAGGGACCAATGGTGGGCTTAAAGATGCTTAATCTTACAAATTTTATAATATAATGCTTTAATTTCTACTTTTTAATTCTACAAAATGGATCGATTGGTTTAACCAAGTTCTGCAAAACCCTATATGATGAAGAATAATAATGACTAAGGTTGACCTGTTTGATAGTGTTCATTGACCTATATGTTGGTAGAAGGAATTAACAGACATAGTTGACCTGCTCAATAATGTATGCTAATCTAGAACTAAATAATGATATTGTGTTTAAATTCTTGATCCAATAACCCATAGTTGATGAAGACCTACACAGACATAACAAATTCAATCGACTGTGTTAAACTATTGTATAAAAAGTTAGAACTATATCTATTGGTTCGATACAATACTATAAATATGGAAAAATATAATAAAATGATAAAAAATGATGGCTTAAAATATAACATATAAGGATTAGATTCATGTCGTGTTCACCAAAATGTATACAATGGTAAATATAACTGATCTATAAATCAATCCTAGATTGGAGAAGATAAATCCTACTTACACTTCTGATTATCAATACATTAGATATTCAGGGTCATGACCAAGATGGATCTACTAGACCTAGCCAAGGGATATATTACCATAATAATGTCATTAGGGAGGGTTCTAAAGCCTCCAGTCAGTCAAAACTATGCAATAAACTTAACTAGGTCCTATGTTTTCATATTCACTAAACTAATAACAAGGAAAGTAAAGTCTAATCTAATTCTCACTAAAGCTTGTGGCACAAAGTGGGGGTAATAAACATGAAAATTAAACATGCATAGAAGACATATACTCATGTAAATGTATATAAAATACTAATACATGGGAGAGAAGTATAAATGCATATCTATCTACTCTTATAAAGGAAGAACAATGTTGAAGATACTTACCTTTGAGGATGAACC
This sequence comes from Torreya grandis, assembly GCA_037957365.1. Taxonomy (NCBI): domain Eukaryota; kingdom Viridiplantae; phylum Streptophyta; class Pinopsida; order Cupressales; family Taxaceae; genus Torreya; species Torreya grandis. The sequence continues at coordinate 666,244 of JARHVA010001060.1, forward strand.
CATTGAGCCTCAATCTCTCTTTTGGTCAAGGTGCTTCACAAGAGGTTATTGTGGTAAGTAAGGATGACAAGGATAAATTATATCTACTCTACATAACCTATGAATGCATCCAACATATTTCTCCATAAGATAAGATCTGTAACTCCATAGAAATTATGAAACCTTTAGCTATGATCCTCAAGTATAATGGTCAATAAGCAAATGCACAATATATATATATCTTATTATTATCTTATTTAATAAATGATTAAATGAATGTGTATATATAGATACATATAACCCTAGTCCTTTTTGAAAGTTTAGTCAAAAGGGTTGACCCAATCAATTTTGTATCATTATTGACAAGAAAAAAATTAGGTCCTAGTCTATATTGGCCAAGGGCCAACCTAGACCCTAAATGAGTTTTGCCATTTAAAGTTTAGGGTTAGTTGCTAGGGAAGGGATAATAAAGGTGGAAAATGACTAGAAGAAGGTGCAAAAGAGGAGGCCAAGCTTAGGGGAATATTTTTAGGAGATGGTTGTATTGATAACAAGTGGTAGTAAGGGACAACAATCCTGTAAAACACCAATGGTCTACCCACCCCTTTTATAGTGCACCCATTAAGGCATTCACTTAGAGAGATTGAGACTCAATGGGTTATTTCAAGATATAAATAATTAGTAATTAATAAAGTTTAAAAATATTATGTGTATACACATAATATACATTACATTAAATAAAAATTAATGAAACATTTCATATTCATCGAAATGTTTAAATGAGCATGAGGTATTAGAATAAATATTTTTTTGTCGATAAACAAAAAATACATAACATTATTGTAGTTCTAAGGACTTGAAAATCCTTTTGATAGTGGCCTTTTCCACACTTGAATTAAGTCATGAGACCATAACCCTTGTCCATGCCACCTCTTCCTCTGTTCCCTGACGTTACTCCACCTTTGATTAGATCATCTAGCTTAATTGAATCCACTACCCTAATTATAACTTTCCTCTTGATTTTGGGCATTCCCTCCATCTTAAATTTGGTAAAAAACCACCTCAGTTCGGATTAAACATGCCACCTTGAGGTTGATTATAACCTCCCTGATTTTGATACCACATTGATGTCCAACCCTATCAAACCCTAACATAATGCTTCTTCACAATAAATTTTGACTCTAAAACCTAAAATGTTCAATGTGAAACATGTCAAATAAAAAAAATTGAAATATATTTCATTCATTCATTCATAAATACATATATACATACACACATACATACATATATACATACCTCTATAATTAGTGATTCTAAATAACTAATACATGTCTCTTATAATTTTAAGGTGAATCAGACCCATACATACATAATAATTATGGTGAAATTATATCCCAAAATGGGTTAGATTATATTTTATAGGGCAATTAAAATTAAAAATATAAGAAACTGTATAAAATTTAGGATATTTGACCAATGTATATTGTCATAAAATTAGCCATATTCAAAATAAAAAAATGTACTTATATCTAAATGGGTATAAATAGACACTAAAATTAACCTTGATGCCAAAGTTATCATTTACCAATTATTGAAAGATAGATTACAAGTTACATACCTTCAATGAACACTATTGCACACATTCACCTAATGAGGAGAACTACATATGTTTTGAATTCCCTCTTTAGAGTATTGAATATGTAGGGAGTGATCAACCAATCAATGGGGAGTAGTTAGGTTCAACTCAACCCACATTTCCCCCCATTTTAGGCCTAAACCTAGCATCAATAGTGGACTCAGGGTTTCAAGAGAATAAAACAAGTTTATAGATATCATGCACATAATTAGATCTGAGGATCACACATAAACTATATAAAAGTAGGCATAGTGGCATGTATCAAAACAAATTGACAAGAATAAAAAAAATTAAACTGTTAGGTTCAAAACATATATTTATATGGCATCAACCAAAGGTTGATGTTACTATCTAGACATGCCTAGAACTCCAACTCTTGATCTAAGAGACTCACAGTCTAGTTTTATGCCTTTCTTACTACTTGCATTCAATCTCATAGTTGAATTGTACAACAAACTACTAAGTATTTCATCCCTCTTATTACATTTCATATTTATTAAGTGCAAGTGTCAAATTAGTTTCTACATTTTACATTCAAATTCATGCTTAATTATAACACATTATACAATTTGAATTAATAGTATCATAATTCTATCTTATTAAAGTTACAAAAAAAATAGGGTAAAACATATTCATGAACTCGTATATTGTTTTGAACATAGCCAAACCTTAAGCTTCACTTAGGGTTTATTTCTTCTTTCTAGGTTTTCATATTTATATATTTAAATCTATTTTTCATTTTTGATCTCCAATTTTCCTTTTTACACAAATTACACATGCCTATAATGGATGTACATAGTTTATATTTTTTGACTCAAACCATGATTGTAATCATTACATGTTGTTTTCATATAATATGAAAAATATACAACAACTATATGTTGATCAAATATTTGTATACTAATGAATAATCTCAAGCCTGCCATAATTCATGTTATTGTAATAGTCAATTCAAGATGCTTGTTGTTACCACTATGTTAATAAATATTATAATATTCAACGCCAATGGCCATGCATGAATCCATTTATTACACCTCATATTCACCCTCTTCATGGAAATTATATGGTCATTGAGTCCAATATTTCTCATGAAACAACTACTCTTGATGCTAATTAAGAAATGAATATGTGGACTTTCCTAGTAGATTTTATGACAATGGTGAAAGAGAATTAACTAAATTTATATACATGAATCTGTAAATGCATGATGAATTTATATATGTAATAAGAGATGAAAAATACGTTAAGGATACCACATCTGAGGAATAATAATATCCCTTCAATGATATTAATCAACCTTTTTAATTTACCAAATCCACCATAGGTGTTCAAAATATTAGTGTTTCCACTATGCTTATGTTTACACATTTGTATACATAGGTTTTATGTTATATTTACATGAATATTGATACATAACAAACCTATACATATCCTAAATGACTAAGCATATTACATCATCAACCTTTACTATTGAATGATCTCTAAAGCAGACTGTTTCAACCCTACATGCTAAGCATTGTAGCTAGAACAAGATGATTCTAGAGCTAGTCATTATAAAGATTCATGTGATTTGATTCATAATACATTATCCCTAGATATTTTAGCTTATCATTTATGTATAGGTTTTTTAGCTTTGAATATTCTATTATATGATGATACAACTGACCCAAAATAACACCTCAAATATTTCCATGCAACATGTTTGCATATAATGACAAATTATTAACTATGTTATTTCCATGTGGTCTTAAGGATTATGCTTTGAAATGGTTCTATGATATCCCATTAAAATCAATTAAAGAATTCAATCCTTTGGTGAATCAATATTTAACACACTTTTGATAAACATCAATGAGAAAATATTTTATGTTCAAATTACTAAACTCAAGCAAGGATGCAATGAGCCAATAAGTGAATATGTACTTTGATATAAGACTATTATATCTTAGATGAAGAATCATATAGTTTAAAATAAGTTACAAGACATATTCAAAAAATCACTTTCCCCATTCCACAAGTCTATTCTATTTGATAAATTCAACTCATTCGATGAGCTATGCCATATAGTTAGAGATCGAGAAGTTAAGCTCATAGATTTGAATAAAATCAAGTATATGTCTAATGAGACAACTACATATAATTATAAATTTAAAAGTAATCCAAGATATAAGGTTAAATAAAATGATAGTAAGAATGAGAAATAAATAATAGTTAATGCGGTATTACAACCTACAAATTGACTTCTCTTATCTACTCTACAAAGGAGATAATTTCATGATTACCTCAACCTCCTCATATCTTATTATAATAGTTACTTGAGTGTAACCTTAGATCTATCCATCCACCACAATATTTTGATATGAATAGTTTTAAACCTAATGGATATGATAGTAACACATAATGCAATTATAATCAATAAGCTAGACATTCAACAAATATATGCTATAAGCTAAGGCATAAGATACAATATATCATCAAGGACAACATTTTTGAGATTATCACACTTACATAGGATTCATGACCACAACCTATTGGAAATGCAAATTTGAAAAATAATTTTATATTTCCCTTCCATAAGGCAATAAAAATAAAGATACTTTTGAGGTAAATTACATGCACAATGCAAATCCTCCTTCATTGACATATGATCACCTAATGGAAAATATTATTAATATAATTATATGTATGTCAGTACAAAAATATATGATTACATTTGAAGATAGTGAGATTTTGGATGATGACCCAAATTTTAATTCATTATTTATACATGCTTATGTTTCTTCAAAACCTATTCATAGTGTTATGATATATTATGGTTCAAGAAAAAATGCTTGCACAATGATAATCTTACATAATCTTAAATACACACATGAGAATTTGATAGAAAAACTAGGATAGTCAAATAATTTAACATATAGAGATATAACGCCTTGGGACACATTGTAATACCTCTTAAGGTAGGCCCTATAGTAGTTTCTACTCCATTCCTAGTCTTACTGAGCACAAGCATATTTAACATGTTGCTGGGATACCTTTACATACACAAAATCCATGTAGTAATCTCTTCATTACATTTATATATCAAGTATATACATCAAAATAAAGTGGTGATAATTTCATGGATTCCATACGAGTACCTTATTCCGCCACATACATTTAATCCTTCACTCCACTGTTGGAAATATTGTCATTGATGTCAAAGGTTTAGCATTATTGGTGATAAAGGCCCCATTGCATTTAATGTTGTTGGTAATAAATATATCTCGGATAATATGAGTTAATATTTATTTAATATTAATGAATATATTTTTGGTTGCATATGAGACAAAAGAAGGGTCCATGGAGAAGTCGAAGAGCCATGGGGTAAAGACAAAAGAAGGATGGGACGCATTTTCCCATGAAGAGTCATCTTGGGGAATACCAAGAGTCACCAAGTGAAGACAAAAGAGTAAAGGTGCAATTTCTCATGAAGGGACACTTTGAGGAATACGAAGAGTCACCAAAGATAAGGACAAAAGTGGGAAGGACATTTTTGGTCATGAAGGGTCACCACATGACTTTTCAAATGCTTGGATATGAAGGGTCATCCAAGATTGGTGCCATTTTCCATGAGGATTGAAGGGTCACAAAGGGGGAAGGCCAACGGTCATTTGGAAAGCTATAAATAAAGGCTTGAGTAGCCATTTGTAATATGATGTGAGAGGTTGATTTGATATTGTAATATCTAGCTTAGAAGAGCAATTGTGAGAGATGAATATGATTTGTATTTGTTATATCTAGCTTAGAAGAGCAAAGGTGAGAGAGAGGAAGGAGATGTTGTATTGATCTATCATTTGTTGAGATAACAACATTGAGAGATAGGTGTGTGGTATACACAAAGGGGTTGGTGCTCATGTGGGTTGGTGCTCATGAATAGGTGTTGGGTTGGTGCTCGGCAAAGGGGTTTGAAGCTCCTGTGGGCTAGTGCTCACAAATTGTAGCTGATGTTTGTACTTGGCAAAGGGGTATGGTGCTCATGTGGGTTTGTTCTCACGAATATATTTGAGATTGATTCTCCGTGGTTTTTCCCACATTGGGTTTCCACGTTATATCTAATGTCTCTCTCTATCTTGTGTGATGTTTATTATTTGAGTTTTATTGCATATCTTGAATGTTTGATTAAGTGGAATTTGATAAAGGGAAAGTTTTATAAGATATATAATATACTGATTCACCCTCCCCTCTCAGTATATTCCATGCTTAACATCCAGTACCATTGTAATTGTTTGTTTCACCTATATACTCAATATATGATATGGTATAGAGGTAGTTCCCACACCTATTTAAACTTATATTATGCATTCAATTATATAAATTACTTAGGTTAATTCTACATAGAAATTTAAGAGGAAAGTAATTAAATTTAGTAGATAGCTAGTACTTCAGTTTACATTACATCAAAGAGTCATTAAGGACTCACAATAACTAGTATTTACTCCACGTCTTAGACTATAGCTACAAATAGTTCAAAATGTTCTAAAATGAACATAAACATAGATAGATTTTTCTACTATACATTATATTCCATAGAGTCATAGGATTTATCAAGTTACTCTTCATGCACATGATACTATGAGTAATTATTATGGGGGCTATAATAAAGCACAAGATCAATTTTCATAATTAGATTCAGTTATAGTTGCACCTATATATGCCACTTTTCACTCATGGAAAGTGACCATCACACCATATGATACTTGAAATTAATGTGAGAATCCATTGATTGGATTCTTGGTTAGCATTATCCACACCCTATAAATTTTATAAAAAATAAAAATTAAAAAATTAAAAAATATAAAAACATTCAAATATTCAAAAAATAAATAATCTAGACCTAAGCATGACATGATTGCTAGATTACATTATTTACATATGTTATTTATCATATGTTTGGTAGATGACATATTATATTTCATACACGTTCTTTTCTTGGTATATATAAATGAAATTCAAGACATAAATATACATGATACATGGATACATAGATGTTAGACATTCCTATACCTAGGGCCATGATAATGTTGGGGGAATCTTATTTCATATGTTACATTAGTACAAGTTATATTTGTCTATGAAATTTCTATTTATAATATTGACCTAATATTGATTGCTTACACATGTATTGATATCACTCATACTTTACATAGTGTTAGATTACATGAATAAGTTACTTTACTATGATGTGACACTGATATACTTGGATGGTGTAAACTAGCTTACTTGTTCTATGCTTCATTGATGTTGTTTCTCTTTATAATAGGCTAGTCATTGCTTGTTTGTTGTTTTTGGCCCTTGGAATTGTGTGTGATACATTTATTATCCTTTTTTTATGACCCTTGGCCTTGTGTGTACAAAATTTATTTCTCCTTGTATGTGGCCCTTAACCTTATTTTCAACATTATATTATCCCTTGCATGCAACCTTTATCCTTATATATGGCATTTATTATCATTTCTATATGACCCTTAGCCTTGTGTGTGGCATTGAGTGATATTACATGAGATTTCATTGTATGCATCATGGCTATGACATTATTTCTTGAACTTGATGAGTTTACTAAATTTTTGGTAGTTGTGTTCCAGATCATGTACCTCTCCATTTATGTGTGGTGTCATGATATATATCACACACATTTATTGTGTAGTATTATTCAGTGATTCTATTAGTGATGGTTATTATTGTGTGCCTTACATATATATATCTTGACATGACACTTGTATACTTTGAATTACATATGTTTCATACATATTTTGATGACATATTTATTTTTTTATTTTTTAGATAGTAAAAGGGGTTTTGAATGGCCCCCAACCATATAAAAGTTTTACAAAAAACCAGCCACAAAGAATAATGGATACAACTGGAAACAAAGCCCAACATATCTAATAGGATGGTAATGCAAAATAGAGACCAAAAAAGACCAACAAATGCAACAAATTCTAAAGGAACAACAAATAAAGGAAGAACAAACACTGTCCAAGATAGTGAAATGAACAATAGCATCCACTCAATGGTTGAGGAGTGAAGAAACAAAAATGAAGCTATGACCCATGCTAAAAATGTTAATTTTGAGATCTAAGGGCCATTTTAAAAGGATCAATTTATTTTCTACCTTTATTTCCTTTTTTATTATGTGAAACTATCTAATCTCCACCTTCCCCAAGGAACATAAGAATTAGATTAGAGATTTCAAGAGAATCATTTGAAACAACTTTTTTTGAAATGGTGGATTGAAAATTATTTGAAGGGGTATGAACCAAAATATTGTTTTTAGCATCAAAAGTTTTTGAACTTGGTTTCTTCCCTTGCTCAGATTGTATGCTTGTATCAACCACATCCAAGACAGGGGCCATGCTACTTTCTTTTCCTTCAACTAGGGATTGTACAATAATGTGGTTAGGGTCATCTTCCATCCACCAAGAATTTTTATTTTTATGTTTAAGGGAAGAGCAAATGTTTACCAAATGGTCAGTTTAGAAGCATTTATGGTATATGAAGGGAAGACTGCCATAATATAGGTGCTACATCCATGTTTAATTTATGAATTTCAATTTAACTTGAGCAAACAAATCTTTAGTAATATCAACATTAACTAAAATATTGACATAGGTTGAATGAATCCATTCTAGGGTTTTGGGGTCAAAACCCCAAAATTCTTCAATGGAATCTACTACAGTTGCTAAAACATTAGGTTCCCAAAATTGAAGAGGAAGATTAGGAAGCCTAATTTAAATGGATTTTAAATTAAAAAATTTAGTATACAGGTTAAAATTAGGGTGCCATGGTTGAGCCATAAGCAAATGATGTCCTCATTCCCAGTGAAGTTCATCACTAAAAAATGTAAGTTTGTCTTCAATGTTATCAAATATCACAATAAATATGCCTTTCACACAGGGAGGGATTTGAAACTTACCAGTAATCAAATCCTGCCATTCCTTCAAGACCCATTCATGGAGTTGGGATAGGGTCAGCTAAAAGCCTGTGAACCAATAGAGCATGCCAAGGGTGGACAAGTGTTCTTCCTTCTTTTCAATGGCTTCTCGTTCCTCATTTGTAAATACAAGAGTGGGAAAAGCTTTAGTAGGGGCTAAATGCTGATGCAAAAAATCATGGAAACCATGTCAACAAAAGTAGGGTGCATGTCATCTTTGGGTAGGGTCTTCCCTATAGCAGTTGTGTCCTTAGCAACATTGCCCTTCAATCTTGATCTACTAGATTCTAAATTTGTTTCCACTATTGGACCTATAGTCACCATTGATCCAGTCACCATTGTATAACTAGAAGCCTTTGTCATATGATTTCCATTAGGGTTTGATGTCAAGATTTTATTTTCCATAACGATTCCCTCCCCATATAATCTCCCCATGATGACATATTTATTACTATGATGACAAATTATCTAAATTTTAAAATAATTCTACATGATTATATATTTATACATAACATGATACAATTAACTCTTTCTTTTGAGATGATTATCTTACAAGCTACATCACTTACCCCAAAAAGGGGACATATTAGTGGGATATTCATAAATACTTTGATAAATAACATGAATGTAATATGAAATGCACATGAGATATAGGGTGTACAATAATTATCAAAGCATAAATAAATCATACAGATCAATGTTTGACAAAAAGTTACCGTGGGAAAACCTCAAGGAGGTAAAAAAACCCATCAAAATATTATTTATTATTGAGAAACCAATACAACCCCAATACAAATTCTTCTTGATCTCACTTCTCTCTTATTCACAAAACTATTGTACACCTAGAAATATATTGAGTTCAAATGAATTTATAATATGGGCAAGACCCTATTTATAATATTCAATAATGGAGATGACTGTTGTGAAATAACGAGTCCATCCATTCTGATAACCCATTTAATTAAATTTGGTAATTATTAAATATATATATAAATTTATTATTTATTGTCAAAAGATTTTTACCTCATGTTAATAAATAATATATTATTATTATTATTATTATTATTTAATTATTTTACCAAGGGCAAGGGATATCAATTCCACTTAGAATTAAATGTTCTAACACTTCCCCTTAATGCTAAGCAGGGATAAATGTCATAGTCATATTGAAAAAAAAGGAATTATACTATGTACACAACTGAAGGATTTAAAAACCTTCATCATGCAAAACATCACGTTTTGAAATAAAAAAAATTACAATCCATAAAATACATAAAAGTAAGTTTAGGCTAGCATGATCATGATACTATATCTCATATTTTCTCATGTATAGTCAATAAACATATTTGGAGCCTTTTATAACATAAAGACCTCCATTACAAGGTATGCTTTTATGTATTGGGGTAAAAAAGTAAAACTTCTATACAAAGTTTACTCAAATCACATAACTTTCACATAAAGTTTATAATGTTTTACAATGAAAAGAAGTATAAAGAAAGAGAAGAAACATATAGCTATTAGAACGTGGTATTGTCATGCACACTCCCTTTCAATAGAAATTTTGAGAGGCCTATCATTACACAAAACTACTAAAACTTAGTAGCACTAAATAATTTTGTGAAGATATCTATCACTTATCTATCAATAGGACAAAACTGTAGATAAATATCACCATTGAGAAATTTATTTCAGATAAAATGCACATGAAATTAAATATACTTAAATCATTGGTGTTGTGCACTTACATAAAACTTAAACACATATCCAAGAAATAAATTTATGATAATATAATATGATTAGAATCAAAATAATCACATACATAAAAATATGACATGTTTTTAATGGTAAAACACATTTCAAAATAATCAAGTCATATTTTAGGCAAACAAGTTCACTACTTTGATTACAATGTTAGTGAAAAAACATAAATTATTGTATGCAATTCATTATTAGACATATCTAATATTGACATGATGAGTGTCCCCAACTATATGTGATGCATATATAATAATTTACTAATAATATGATACTAATTTTATCTAAACATTAGATATATTATTAGCAATAACTCATTTTATCATTTGAGTTTTATCAAAAAACTTTACAAGTTTAATATGCTTCAATAAAAGATTGAGGTATAACCTTTCATACATCAAATATGGATAGTTTTAACATGAAATGCCATCATCCAATCAAATAGTTATGAGATTGAAATGAATAAATTCAAAGACGTATGAATATAATGCTTAGTAAAGTAAATGATGAAGAGCCAATAATACAAACTCCATTTACACTTCTCATTTCATAACATATTTTATTATCAAACAAAGTCTATAAGAATGTTAGAATAGATAATCAAATGATAAAACAACCAAATAAGAGTATCTAAGCATATTTGCATGAAACTGCCTCAATAATCAAATGAAAGCATTAAAACACAAAATATCCAAACTTACTAAGTATGATGTTTTTACCAAATGCAATAATAAACATGACCATTTTGTCAAATTAAGTATGATGTTACGCATATAATTTATTTCCATGCTAACTCATAAAAATTGAAAATAAACATAATATCTATATATTTTATTTATTTTCTCATCTAAGATAAATATATCTATTATAAAATAATTGTAATAAAGTTTTTTCAAGAGTCAAACTAAATCATTTTAATAACAATTATAATATAGATGAGACACTATCAATATAGTTAATATCTCTAAAGTAACAACAAAATAATTTTATCAAAGCAAATGAAATGTTATGAATATACACATATTTTTGAAATAGAAAAAATATAAAGATTAAGTAGGGAATCTATTAAAAATATGCAAATAATATATATGACTTTGGCCCATAATAAATAAGAGGAACATTTGCAGAATGCAATGTTGTTTTAGCCATCACAATAATGATGTGGTTTTTCCTTTCAACAATACAATTTTGCTGAGGGGAATATGGAGTTGTTAATTCCATTTGAATACCATAATTAATAAAAAAAAGAATCAACCTCTTTACTAACATATTTACCATCATTTTAATTTATTAATCTTTTATATATATATATATATATATATATATATATATATATATAAGATTAATAAATTAAAATGATGGTAAATATGTTAGTAAAGAGGTTGATTCTTTTTTTTATTAATTATGGTATTCAAATGGAATTAAAAACTCCATATTCCCTATATATATATTCAACACTAGCTTTAAATTTTTTGAATTTAAATAATACATCAAAATTCTTTTAATAAAAAATGATCAAATCATTCTAGTGTAATCATCAATAATTTATTAATAGAATACAAGAAACTATTAAGAGATAAAATTTTAAGAGGCCCTATAATATCACTATGAATCAATTCTAAATGATATGAAGAATTCACATCATGATTCTTGTGAAATGGGTTAGTATGTTGTTTACCATGTAAACTACCCTCACAAATTTCATGATGAGAGGAGATAAAAATAAGTCCAACAATGATATTATTTATAAACATATCATGTAAACTTCTTAAATTATTATGTCATATTTTTTCATGTCATAATTGAGATTAATTCCTACTATGTAATGAAAGAAAAATGCAGAAGGAGAAATGATATATAAACCATTATTTTAAACACCTTCAACAATCAAGGAACGAGATTGATTTTTAATAGATTAGTTATCTTTAAGTAATGTTATAATAAAATTATCATTTGTAAGTTGAGAACAAGTTAGCAAATTCTTTTTAAGCTTAGGTACATAAAAAATATCATTTATAATAACATTTGAAAACATTACTTTTCCCTATTTAGTTGCTTTTAAAAAAGAATTATCTCCTAAGTAAATTCTTTCGGAGATATCTCTAGAATCACACAATATTAGATGATCAAGTCATATGGTGTTATGCATCATTATCTAAAATCCACTCATTTTTATTTGAAACAAATAAAGCAACATACAAGTAATGACATTTGAATTCTAATTGTTATTTTGATTAAATTTATTCCTTTTATTATTTTTAGAAGTTTGGTTGTTATTTATATACTTATTTTTATAACAGGTTTTCTTTCTATGACTAAATTCACCACATAAATTATAATTTTTATTAAACTTAGGTTTATGATTCTTATTATCATATTTTTTATTCCCATATTTACCTTTAGTAAAATTAGGGTTAAATTTTTAGGTTTTTGTGTTAAAAAAATATTATTTAAGGTGAGAAGTACCTGAGTGGAATTATTTTTAGAATCAAAATTGATCATAACTTACTCTTATTGAATTAGAAGAGCAGATATAGTTGTAAAGTTAGGGATATCTTGCTCAGTTTGATACTTAGAATTCAAAATTAAAATGAATTTTTTAATTTTTTAAATAAATATTTAACTAAATGATAAAATAAATCAATTGATATTAAATCAAATTATAATTACATCCATCTAACTGAGCTTTAATATTTTTAATTTTAACAAAAAAATTCACAACTTTATCGTCACCTTTCATAGGTGTAGTTATCAATTCAATGATTAACTTAATATTTTTTGAAAGATGAGTGCCCTCATGCATGGATTCAAGGAGTTTCCAATCATCTCTAGAAGACTTTTGGTTACCAATGTGGATAAGGAATTCATCCTTAATACTCTACAAGATAATAGACATAATTTTTTGTGATTTCTATTGAAATGCATTGGTAAGCTTAGTGGTTACATGTTGTCGAAAAGAAGATTTTCAGCCTCAACAATAATATTCCACAACTTTCGAGCCATAAATTCATCTTTAACATGGAATTTATATATATTATAGTTATTTCTATTAAGTATTTGAGATTTGTCTAAGGAAAAATGAGGCAAAGCCATAGCTTCCCTTTAAATAGGACAACAAATAAATGCTTAAAATAAATTTTTTTAATGTGAATTTTAAATTAATTTGATATTATAATAAATTTAAAAGTGTAAACACACAATAATTATTCAATTTAATGCTAGATAATATAAAAATTTATGAAATATTATGATAAAATAAGGTGTCACAAGTGTCATAAAAATACACTAATGTAAGAACAATTTCAATAAAATAAAATTTTAATGATTTTTTATACTATTTTTATAAAATAACGTAAAACATAAGTGTAACTATACTTAATTACACAATTTAAATTTTAAATAATGCAAAAAATTGATTTAGAATTGCATAAAACTAGGTGTCAAAAGAGTCGCACTCAGAATGACCACTTGGACATTATTATTAAAAAAGTTTTGAAAATAATAGTAAGATGTTTCAAAACATAAAATTGACCACATAGATGTGTTCAAAAGGTACCAAAACCTAGGTATTGACTATTTACATGACTATGTTTGATAAAATATTCACTAGGTTGAAAGTTGAAACAAGTTTGACATGTCAACTAGGGTTTTAGAAACGTTAAATGTTGGCACACACAAAAAAAAATGGAATACAATGTAAATTAGATTTAAAAAATTGATTTGACCGAATTAAAAAATTATTAAATTTAGGGAGTTTGAAACTTGAGACCTTTTTATAAGGTTTTTTTACCAAGAGTGTAACAACCAACTCATTTACAAGTTTTCTTAAAAATTTGCATGCACTAATATATTTGAAATTCTTTTCTGAGTAATTTTTAAAACTATATATATATATATATATATATATATATATATATATATATATATATATATATATATATATATGATTAACGTACATGTAAAAACTTGTTATTATATATTTAAAAAATATATATTTTTGGATAAAAAACTTCTTAAAATAAAAAGTGGGGACCACACCTTTTTTTGGATGAAAATAAAGAATTTAATAAATCAAAGATTTAAAAAATACTTTCAACAACTATGTAAAATTATTCACATACTTGTAGCACGATCAAGCATATATATGGCACTCTTGTAGATGTAGTAGTGCACACAGTAGTTTGAATAGGTCACTAAACTGCATAAAAATTTATTAACCTTCCTGGAATCTTGCCACAGAGCAGATCAAACTTTCAAAATTAAATTTTGATAACTAAAAAATTGTTGTTTGAATTTATACTAGTATATAAGTGCCAAAAATGGAGATAAAATAATTATAGGAGCTTGAAATGGACTTCTTAGGGTCTAAAATTTTGTAAAAGGCCTTAAAACTTTATAACAATGCAACCATAACCTTTAATAAGCAATTTTGAAGCGAATAAACTGATTTTAATTTTTTTTCAATGCCAAAAAGTACAATGGCATTTATGGCATCAAAATATCTTCAAAAAGAAGTGATTTGAAGTTTGAAGTAGGTGCTAGAGTGATTGTAAACTAAAACAAGGATATTTAACCTCTCATGAGAGAGATCCAAGCACTAAATATTCAAAATCTTTTTTTTTTGAATTTTTTACTTGCCTTAATGTTGTACAACCATGCCTAGGAAAGAGAAATAGTCCCCAAAAAAAAATTTGATTACTTGAAAGGAGTTTTGGACAACTTGAATGAAAATTGTAGGCATAGATTTGACTCCACAACATCAATAACAAAAAAAAAAAAAATTTAGCATAATTATTTGCTTCCAAAGTCATACACCACCTCCTCAAGACTAAAAAAATAAATAAATTATTGATATTCAACTCAATTAAATATGCTTGCCAATTAAATCCACCCCACTTGCTCTGATACCATGATAAATTACATGAATGCAATATGAAATGCACAAGAGATATAGGATGTAAAATAATTAACAAAGTATAAATAAACCATACAGAATAATGTTTCACATAAAGTTACCATGGAAAAATCTCAAAGAGATAAAAAACCAACCAAAAGATATTTCATTATTGAGAAACCAATACAACCCCAATACAAATTCTTCTCAATCTCACTTCTTCTCTCTTATTCACAAAACTATTGTACACAAGAAAATATATTGAGTTCAAATGAATTTACAATAGGGGTAAGACCTATTTATATTATTCAAGAAGGGAAGTGACCATTGTGAAATAACGGGTCCATCCATCCCGATAATCCATTTAATTAAATTTAGTAACTATTAAATAAATATATCTTTATTATTTATTCTCATGAGGTTTTTACCTCATGTTAATAAATAGTATATTATTATTATTATTTAATTATTTTACCAAGGCTAAGGGATAGTAAGCCCACTTAGAATTAAATGTTCTAACATACGTAAGCCTTCACAATTAGAAAATATAAAATTTGACACACTTTACATGATTCCGAGATTTTAGAATGGTTCAAATATCATATGGGGATAAATATTTGTAGATTTTAGACATATTTTTGGGGCATATGTCATGTATATGTAATCAATTTATAGGAATAAAATTTATAAGTTTTCAAATATTCACACATTCTACACATTTTAGGGCATATGCAATGCATATAAACATATTTATAGGATCATGAGATATAGATTCTCATATTTGACATAAAATAAACATATAAATGTATTACATCCTATATCATATTGGAGAAAATTCATGGGGCATGAAGCTTTTTCATGCACATACACACTACTACAATTTATATTTGCAAACATATTCAATGTTACCTAGCAATGAGTACCCTTGAATCTATAAGTTTGTCTACAACAATTGATTCATATTTATATGAGTAATGTGGTTGAGATTCCATCCCTTAATGGACTTGAAATTAATCTATGAGCCCAATATATAGTTTCCACCTTTTATCTTAAGATTAAAATATTAGTTGCATAAGTAGTGCAATTGAGATTCAATGCCATCAACAAACTTGAGGTGGATTTACAAAGCCGGGGGACAAAAAGGAGACCATTCTTCAAAATTTCATCCATGACTTATAAAAGGCAGGGACACTTTTATAAAAATCCCCAAGCCTATATTTGAATACGTCTATAATACCAAGCCTAAATAATGTAAGCCATTTGCATTGAAAACCACATTCCAAACACAAACAAAAACAAACACAAGCAAAACCAACAAAATAAATACATGCAAAAACAAAGGGTATAAATGTTTGTTTTTGTCTGTGATTTGGAATGTATATATATTAAAATAAATATTTACATATAATACACTTTATATTCTTATCTTTAAATTTATTTTACTAAATACAATAAATTAGGGCCACTCTAAGTCTTTTTAAATCAATTCCAACAATATAGGAGTTACCATTTGGAAAATAGTTTTTCAAAATTCAATGTGGTCAGTACTTAATCATTTTAAAAATTAAACAAAAGGTTATCTAAGTGTAATGTTTGCATCTGACATCTATTTTTCAAAAACTAATGGTCATTTTGTAGGTTTTTATACATTCTATATTGATTTAGGACATTTTTGGGAGTTCTAGGTGCCACAAAATTAATTTTACAAACTCACATCTCTTAGAGATAGTGAGATATGAGAGGATATTGACATATGAATTTGTGTACACTTTACATAATTTTAATCATTTAAATTCTCCTTGTAAAGTAACCTTATCTCATATTAAAGTCACATAGGTTTTTTTTCCTAAAAAAGCATAACCCTTAAGTCAGATTTTAAGTTTCATGAGGGAGGAATCTCTAGAGGGTGACATAAGGGTGTCTTTATAACACATAAATTTAGAAGGTGACACTACAATGACTTTGTTTGTGACTTTATTTGGATTATGAAAATTAATTCAGGCGTATTTAGAAGATTAAATTTGCATGTTATAAGGGGCGATGTTAGGCTTTATTTAGAGGCAACATTGAGGAATGTTTAAATATAAAGTTAGTGTTTCATGTGTAAATTGGTATCTACATACACTTATCTTATGTGCACCTACAAAGATTATGCATAAATCAGCTTGAAATATTTCTTACCACATTCATGGTATGCATAGACAACTCTTGTGATAATTCTACATAGATAATCTTGCACTTAGCAAAAATCTTACATACCATTGCATTTATGTGTAACACTTCACTTCTGCATAGAGCTTCTTGCACCTAGTGGATCCCATGATACATTTCATGCACCCTACATGTATATTTTAGTCATAATGCATCCATATGGATTTTTAGATGACACTTCTTAATTCAGTGACATGTTAGGGAATCCCTTAGAGTAACTATCTAACTGAACAAGTTAACTACCACACACTTGGAATAAACTCAACCATTTTATGGGAAAGAGATGAAAATACTTATAGTTTTATTTTTTTTTGTAACTTTCGATAATGGTAATTAATTTCTTATAATCTATGCATAAATATGTAACATAGGCATCTAAATTGGTGTTGATGATATACATAATCATAGTGATATATAACATGCTTAGGTATATAACCTTTTTCATATGCATTTTATTCACACCTTTAGTCTAGGTAAATCAAAGGAAGTGTTTCCCCTTTTGATTATATGAATGTGAATTCCTAGCCTTGTTGTAACATTGTTCATATCTATACTTTTACTGTACTCATTCCTATCGACTATAAGTTGTATTTCTTGTAAGTATAAATATATTTACCACTTAAATTTGTGTTAGTTTAATTTATACAAGATAACATAATGTGCACACTTCATAACCTCAAAGCTTATCTCTAAGTTTAAGGTTTTCACCTGTGCACAAGATCCTAGGACATATGGTTTTGTCATTTGTAATAGGGCATATCTCTTTTATATGATTTAAACATGAAAGAATAATAAGAGAAGGAAGGATTACTAGTTGGATCTATTTTATCCTACCCAAAATAAATCCATAGAAAAATTAATATGGGTGATACATAAACATATCCTGAGATATCCCCATACATCAAAGAGCTCATTTTAGATACCCTAGAAACATAGTGCACCAAAATATTTGGATAATTAAATGAGTTGATGATGGATTTAAACCTAAAACATTAAAAATATCTCTTATAGCATGATTAATAACAATTTCATTAGTGTTATCGAGTCTAAATTTATATTAGGTTGTCACATTTTAGGGGGCTAAATATGCCCTATTTGAGTGCCCTGTGTAATTAATAAAGAAATTTATTTCATGAGGTAATAAAATAGCGCATATCAAGTCCAAATAGACATTAGGTTTTTTTATTTGTGTTTAATGGCTCAATATGCCCTATTTGAGTGCCACATGTAAAAAATCAAGTGATTAATTACATAGGCTAATCAAATAAGGAATATCAAATATGAATTTACATCAGGCTGTCATATTTGTATTTAGGGGGATTGATATGCCCTATTTGAGTGCCTTGTACAACTAATCAAATGATTGGTTACATGAAGCACTCAAATAGGGCATACCAAGTCTAAAGTGATTTTTTACACATGGTATTCAAATAGGGCATATCAAGTGTGAATTTACATTAAAAGATATTAAATTTGTATTTAGGGGCTTAATATGCCCTATTTGAGTTCCTCATGCAACTAATCAAGTGACTAGTTGCACAAGGCACTTAAATAGGGCATATTAGGTTTATGTCACATCAGTTTATCACATTTGTGTTTAGGGGAATAATGTACCCTATTTAAGTGTTATGTGAAACCAATCAAGTGATTGGTTAAATAGGGCATTAAAAGAGGGTATGTATCGAGTCCAAATTTATATTAGGTTATCTCATTTGAGTTTAAGGGGATCGATATGACCTATTTTAATTCATTATGTAAAAAATTGAGTGATTGGTTACATGGGTCAATCAAATAGGGCATATTGAGTATAATTTTACATTAAATTATCACATTTATGTTTATGGGTTTCAATAAATGCTATTTAATTAACTTGTGTCGCCGATTAAGTAATTTTTTACATGAGACATTAAAATAGGTCATATCAAGTCTAAATTTACATTAGGTTGTCACTATTGTGTTTAAGGGGCTTGATGTGCCTTACATTAGATTCCAATGTAATGAATCAAGTGATTGGTTTTCAATTCACTTAAACATCGCATATCAATTTTTAAATTATAGTAGGTTGTAAAATTTGTGTTTAAGGGGATCAATATACTCTATTTGAGTGATCATGAAAAGAATCAAGTGATTAGTTGCATAGGGCATTCAAATAAGACATATGACTCCCAATTTACATGAAGATTTTGAACTTTTGTTTAGGGGATAGATTTTCCCTATTTGAGTGATATTTTTATGCTAGAATTAGGTATGTATGTACATGATCACTTGTAAAAGATCAACCCAAAGGGAAAAATCCTAATATTACTATTATCCATATTGGTTGATCTTTTCCTTTAGGGAAATATATGAAATTTGGATCTAGATTTGGCCATACAGATGCTTAAGGGTAATTTTAGAAATTAAAAAACTTGTGTAGGTGACATATAATAATTTGGAACCAAAGAATATTGTATATATGATAAAATTTTACAACATCATTTGGTAGATACAAAGGTTCACTTTGGCCATTAGAGTTGATTCTTAGATATGATGACTTGACATGCATAATAGTGGAAAGACCTAGGATTTTTTATGTGCCTTGCAAGATGATGTTTTTTGACTTCCAATGATTAGTACTAATCTTAAGATGGAGTTAAGAGGTGATAATATACTATTGAGTACTAGTGAAATCACTCAACCACTTAATACTAGATAGACTGATTGGTACTAGACCTATTTAGTACTAGCCACATATAATATTTAATTGATTAATACTGGATCTAGATATGTATGAGCACTAACTTTAGGAATTTATGTGTTTGAACCCCTTATATCCATATGGTATGGGGAGAGGGAGATAGTGATATGAGTTATTTTAATATAATCCTAAGAAAATAAGGTTCAAAATCACTCCCCTCCACCTCAAATAGTATTGGTAGTGGTACGAGTAGTGTCTTATGCAAGTTTAGAATGCTACAATATGACTCTATTCTATGTAAGTCTAGAATAAAGTGATCAAGTCATGCACACATGAGATTAGAATTAATTCATGCATGGATTGGCCCATCTGTTGATATTTATTTTCGACTGAGTGATATCATTTTTAGATGACTCTTGAATGGTGTTTAAATTCCTTCTATTTTGAATAGAGTTTATTAGGGCAATTAGTCCCATTCATGTCTAGTAGATTATGGAGGGCCATGATGGATTGCTCAAGGGAGATTATTGTATGGTTTATATGGTATAAATAATATAATATGAGTTTATTGTGTTATTTAAGTAACAAACATCAAAGTGATGATTATGGATCATTATTGATCAAGGAAAAAAGTTCAAGTGATTGGATTCATGTCCACATAAGATCATGCAATTATGAATGTCCATATAGGATATCCTACCAAATCAAACCATTAAATTTCAAGACTATGAATGAGTCACTGGGGGTGAGCAAGTCTATAATCCTACTATCAAGAGATTGAATCAAAGAAATTTTGATCTATAGATCTAAAATGTTATCTCTTGATTATGAGTGCATAAATGTTATCTCTATGCACATACATTATTGAGTGGTGCATAAATTCTATCTCTATCTCTATCTCTATCTCCCCCATATATATATATATATAGAAAGGTGACATGTCAAATGTTATCCACATCTCAACCTATGGGAAGTGGGTGGCACATAAATGACCTGACCTAACATGTAGTCATCGGTTGAGTATTCTAGTCAATAGACCCCTATCACATGAAATATTAGATGTTGAAGCATCAATGATATCTCCTAATCCCATCATGATGCATATATTATATATGTTCATGTTACATATATACCAAAGTGATAGGACCTAAATTCCCCAAAGCTCTGACATAACTTGTCAGAATTAAGAGCACACATGATTACCATTGTATAAGCAACTTAAGATTGCGAAAATAACCAGAACAAATAACTACCAATGAGAAAACACACAGAATATGAGAGGCAACACACAATTGTATTCAACTCATTACAAAGGAAATTACAATAAAGAGATCACACTCTTCTTCCACCTCTGTGAGGCTTCCTCCTCAAGGGCTCCAAGTAATCTTCCCACCTGAGTAATCTTCTCTCATAGGTCACAACACACAGCTAACACAAGCTATTGTTCACCTCATTGTACGCCTGTACAAATGAGTACAAATAGGTACTCCAAGTAGATCTCACCATGATCCTACTCCTAATGTATTGCTGTCACCTTGATCTTGCTCCCCCGCCGATCCTCTTCTAACCCTCGCATACACACATCCCTGCAGACCAACTTGATCTTACTTATCACATGTAGATCTCCACCATGATCCTGCAACACCCTGCATATCAAACCTAATCTTACATACATGGGGAATCCTACTTGATTCCACCATGGGAAGAACTCTCCAAGTTCTACATAGCTCTTCTACAAGTTCTCCACTTAACAATACAACCCATGAGTCTATTATATAGATCTCATGCATACAATTATTAGACTTACGGCTCAAGACTTCAAACTCATCTTCATCATGCAAACTGCCCATTCACTTAACTGACTATTCGTCAACAATAGTTCTGGAACCAACACAGGTGATTGACGTCAGTCCTTGTCTGACTGGAGGTGATCGATGTTGGCCGATCCCTGCCGATGTCGATTTCCTTCTGCACTATCCTTTAACCGACATTGGTTGTGGGCTGTCAACGCCGATGACTGTCATGCTTAGAAACCTCCATGTTTGCCTAAGGTGAAGCTTTTAGCTCCACACCCTAACAATAGAGAGATTGTAATTTTATCCATTTTTTTAGTGAATCGGTGTGACCGGTTCTTGTGATAATTATGAGACTATATCACAACTATCAATATGCTATAAACCACATGATATAGGTCAATAATTTATCATATCAATCAACCATTGATAAAACCCCAAAAAATTATTAGGAATTCATTAAAATCCATCTTCACACCTTTTGATAACCCACTATGAATAACGTCATTATAAGATGGGAATGGCACTGCCCAGAATAACATGGTTATGAGATGGTAATAACACCACCTAAAATGACATTAGAATCATAATCTAGACCATGAATATAATATGAGAATGGAGGTAAACCCTATATTATGTATCTAGGAAGGGAAGGTCAATTTCAAATTGTCAAATCATTAGTCCATTGAAAATGTCAGTTCCCAGTTGAATTAAGAGATCCATATCCATATCACTAGTTCACTAAGTAGATATAGATAGATGAGAGAGGTAATTTAAATGACTAAATGTCATGTAATTTATTGGATAGGCATTGTTTGACCTACTTAGAGAGAAAGAAAGAGAGTATCCAAGAAGCAAGGGTCAAAAAAATGCATTGAAATAATGGGTTAGTGAATAAAATGTCAATGAGTGAATGGGAATACACTACATGGAATTGATATCAACCCGCATGCATATTTTATCACTAGAATGAATTGACCTAGATCTCATTAGAGTGAATCAACCTAGATCTCACTAGTATGGTAACATGATTGGTTGGATGTGATCAAATGAATCATCTTATTGACATGATATTGAATGGGTTATCAATAGTATCAACCACTGATCATGAGAGGAGATTGGACTAAGCCAACCAACTATAGTGGTTGTGAGACCACTCTACTATAACTAATTATATGCATATGCGTGCTTGACCACAATCATTACCTTGATAAATAACATAACCATGTTGATGTATGTTATAATGGTTGGTTCATTTGTCTCTAACATTAATTTATAGTTAACTTGAGATTCCATTCTATAGGGATATAATCCTCAATCACACATTTTATAACACATGAGGAGCAACTCCAATCAGGTGACTAGGTTGGGCTGTGTATAGTAACCTAAGCCTAGAGGGACACCCCATGTAAACTAAACCTTAGGTCACCTAGATAATTTTGAATTCAAGACAATTCCCTATCTACCCAATCATGATAGAGCTTTTGGAATAATGCTTGACCTACTCAATCATGCTTGTGATTTTTATTAGTGATAGTGATAGTGATAATGGGGATCATGATCATGATGGAGATTCTAGCTGAGAGTCCAGATCATGATAAAGGCTATAACTAGTGATAATGAAGATCACAAACATATCACTTTCCAACTCCATAATGATAGAATTGATTTGACACTATATAGAGGAGAAGAACACTTTGTTTATCTCAGCACAAGTAATCACTCATGGTTGTTGAGTTATATTTATCTATCATCCTAGTTATGCAGTACACTATCTATATATCTAGCATCACCAAGGAGCCCCTACCTTATATATATAATGGGTGGGTGGTTCGGTATGGAAGAATCATTATATCTAGTTATTGGATTGGACTATGTTGTGTATGAATGCATGCCCTTCATTTTTTGTCATTCAATATGGCATTTGAGGGAAAGGATCATGACTCCTCTACTCACACAATACTATGGACATGACTAACTCAATGGTGGAATGCAATGCTATGGAAATAAATAGTAGCTAACACATATCTAAACAAAGTATTTATAAATAGATACATATTGAATAAGTACATATATAAATAAATATATAAAAGAAATGGTAATGGATAAAACTAACTTAAATATGGATGACTACATATCAAATATAAGAAGAGTTGCTTTGAGCCTTATTCAAGTGAAAAAGGAGTTATTTTCTTGTTGAGAGAGAGTTATTTGGATCCATGAGTGAAAGGGAGTTATAGAGAGAAGAACTCCTTAGTCGAGTGAAAGAAGATGAGTGAAATAAAAATTGATTTGAGCCTTAGTCAAGTGAGTAAAATTTGGAACTAAAAATAAATCTGATCAGGCACAAGTGAGAAGACACTGCACCCACCATCTATTGATCTCCCATTTTGACAGTCTCATCCTCGAGCTAACTAAGTAACAATATAAATAAATTATTAGATGGAACTCCCTTTACCTTATCATTTAACCTTTTACATATTGCATATGTTATAAATAGTTTGAGTGCATAAATGAACCATATAGAGATAGGGCCTATGATAACATGGATGCAACATCTAGATGTAATATGATGTGATGTAACATGCATGTATGCATCAACCTATCTTTATTGATACATCCAACCCTTGATAAAATAAGAAAAATCATATTCACTTCTTTCTTTTCACCTTCAATTATCTGCATTTGGGGATATCTATCATGTATTTAAAAAAAATCAAAGGAAGAGTTGGGTTGTGGTCTAAACTTCTCGGTCACTTTTTCACCCCAAAATTAGTGTAAAGGCCCTTCCTATACTAGATTCACCTAAAGGAGTATGCCTTGGCATGCATAGTAGTGGAAATGTCTAAGATTTTGGATGTGCATTGTGATATGATGTTATTTTTACTTCCAATATCTGGTATTGAGTTGGAGAGGGAGTCAAGAGGTATCGAGATGCTAATGATTATTAGTGGGATCACTCAACTACTTCATACTATACATACTAATTAGTACTAGACCTATTGAGTATTGATGACTTTTCAAATTATATTCCCATATTGATTTATCTATCTATCTATGGGAAGTGGGTGGTGCATAAATGAACTGATATGACCTCTAGTCACCAATTGAGTGCTCTACTTGATCAAACCCTATTGTGAACTATGGGATGTGAAGGCATAAGTCTTATCTCCCAATCCCTCCATGTTGAATATGTTATATATGTTTTATTTTACATAGATAATAGATGGATCTATCTTATATCTATTTTTATCAGTGAATCGATGTGACTAGTTATTATGAGAGCTATGAGACCATATAAAAATGACAAGTATGATAATAATTTTATGAGTATTGATTGAACCATTAATAAATAAATCCCACAAGGTATTTAGGAATTTAGCCCAAAGTATTTAATGAGTGAATGGGAGCAACGGTAAAATGAGAAAAATAGTGTACAACATACCCATCAGTGGGGAAACTAAGAAATAAAATCAATATTGTGTAGGGATCGATGAGTGCATGGTTATATATAGTAACATATATGTCAGACCCCACCTATATAAATTATCACCTATGCATGTTGAGGTTCATTGATGAGGGAATGAAAATTTGGTCTATATGATATAATGATATGGTTTGTTTATATTCTTTAGTGAAAGAAATGGTCATGGAATGTGATAGGTAATGTAGTACTCATTATATCTCTTTATCAATAGATGGGGTCAGTAGAGTGATTCACTTCTATCTATCTATCTCCTACCTCCTTGTTAGTGAAAGTAGATCTCTAGGTCTACACTAATATTGGGGTATGAAAATGAATAGGAGGTTCATTCTAAATCCCAACTCTTCCTTTGATTTTGTTTTAATAGATGATAGATGCCCCCAAATGTAGATAATTAAAGGTGAAAATAAATAAGCAAATGTGAAGTCATATTTTCATTGAGGGTTGGACTTATTGATCGAGATAGGTCGATGTATCCCTACATGCTCCATATCATTATATTATGTAGATGGTGAGTCTATATTAGCATATGCCTTATCTCTATATGGGTCATTTATGTACTCAACCTATTTGTAACGTACATGATATGTAATAGATTTGGTAAGGATGGCAAGGGAGTGCCATCCAAACATTTATTTGAATTATTACTCAACTAACCCAAGGATAAGATAATTAAAAGGGAAGTGCAATTGATGGTAGGTGCAGTGGATTCTTGATTGTGCCTGATCAACTTCTACTGTATTTCCATATTTTAATCACTCGACTAAAGCTCAAAATAACTCTTTTTTCACTCATCCTATTTCACATGACTAAGGAACTATTATCTCCACACCTCCATTTTAATCATAGCTCCAAAAAAATATTGCTTGATGAACAAACAACTCCTTTATCACTCAACTAAGGTTCAAATAAACTCTTATTAGATATAATCTATAGTCATTTATAATTGTGGTTGTTTGATTTGTTACCATTTCTTATGCATATCCATTTATATATGTGGTAGTTAGATTCATATCTATTTATAAATCCTCTATTTATATCTATGGTAGTTAGGTATTCTCTTCTATAGCATTGTATTCCACCAATGAGTGATTCTTATTCCTATAATTATGTGAGTAGAGGATTTGTGAGCCTTTCCCTTAAAGACCAAATTGAATGATAAAGAAGGAAGGGCATTATTTCATACACAACATAGTCCAATCCAACAACTAGAGATAATGATTCTTCCATAGTGAACCTCACACTCATTATAGATATAGATATAGAGTAGGGGCTCCATAACATTTTTAGATATATAGATAGGTGTATAGACAATTGGGATTATGGATACATGTGATTCAAAAACCATAAGTGACTAATTATCTCAAGATAAAAAAAGTGCTCTTCTTGTCCTCTCTATGTTATCAAATCAATTCTATCATTTTAGAGTTAAAAAGTGACTTATTGGTGGTCCCCACTATCACTAGATAAAATCTCTACCATGATCTCGATTCTCAACTAGAATATCTATCACTATCACTATCACTATCACTATCACTATCACTATCACTATCACTATCACTATCACTATCACTATCACTATCACTATCACTATCACTATCACTATCACTATCACTATCACTATCACTATCACTATCACTATCACTATCACTATCACTATCACTATCACTATCACTATCACTATCATTGGCTAGAATCTCTATCATGATTAGATAGATCAGACATTATTCTTAAGTTCAAAATTGGTTGGTTGATTTAGGGTTTGGTCCACTTGGGGTGCCCCTTTAGGCTTAGGTTCTTGTACATGACCTAACCCAATCAACTGATTCTAGTCACTACTCATGTGGTTAAAATTGTGTGATTTAGGAATATATCCATGTAGAATGAAATTTCAAGTCAACTATAAATTACCATCACAGTCATATGAACCAACTAGTTTACCATGCATCATAGTGGTTACATCATAGATCAAGGAGTTGATCATGGTCGAGCACACACATGTATATATTCAATTATAGTCGAGTGCTATCCCAACCACTATGGCTATTTTTTAGAGTTTCATCTCCTCTCAAGGTTGGTGGTTAAGTGTTATTGATGACCCATTCAATATCATGTTGGTATGATGATTCATGCGATCACATGCACATGATTATTTTACCATACTAGTGAGATTTAAGTTGATTCATTCTTATGAGAAATTATGCATGAAGGTCGAGGTCATTTCCACATGATAGTGTATTCCCATTTTTGTATGATATCGTATTTCATAACTCTAATCTAATTGATGTTTATTTCCAAGATATTCAATGCAACACACTATATATAAGGGTACTAAGTATTTCATCCATATCTCTATCTCAACCAGTGCCACCAAGGTACACCTAGGGGGGTCTTGAGTCATTCAGTCCTATCTCTATCTTTACTAATCCATACATGATCCCCCCAACACACACACACACACATACACACATGGTTCTCTATCTCTATCTCGACTAGTGACATCCATACTTTAGCTTAGAGCTTAATAGCTCTAATATTTTAGTTAATTTCCAATCCTCTTGAGATTAATACCTCTTGATTCCCTATTGATCTCAGTACCAAACCAAAGTGGAGTAGTTGGGGCATGCTTACAAGACTATAACTAAGCCAAGATAGTGCCATGTGGCATTCCTAACGACTACCCTTAAACCTATAAAACCAAGGAAGGTAGTGCTTATTCTAGTTGGTGATTACTATAAAACATTATAGTGTAGGATTAAACCTTGAAGAAATTGGAGGCATGATGAATATATAGATAGGGATTAAACTCATTAATGTTGGTAGTGCATATTACAGACTAGGGGCACTCTTATTCTAGTTCCCTCTTGAAGTGGGGAGATCAGAGCAACCGTCTTGATTCCTATTCTAGTTGGTGATTCATAATTCTAGTAGATAATAAAGAGTAAAGAAATGGAGGGCAATTTGATTCCTCTCAATTATTCTAAACTCCCCTCCATTATGGTTTTGTTTTAGTTACCAGGTCAAGGAGAGTGAAATAAAGTGGTCTATATATATATATATATATATATATATATATATATATATATATATATATATATATGGCACCTCGACCATAGATAGGGTGTTGTATCCTATATAGATATATAGAGTAGTTGTAACATGTATATAATAGACCTATATATTGGATGCAATTTTTACACCCTATGTTCAATACTAATTTTTTAAAAACTAAGTATTGACCATATTAGATCTTAAACAACTATCTTCTAAAAAGTAACTCCTACAACTATAGAATTGATTTTAAAAGATGCAGAGTGGCTCTAATTTATTATATTTAGTAAAATAAATTTAAACTATCGGTTTACATTTAATTTATATTACATTTTTAATTATTATACTTTAAATTTAATTTATATTACATATAAATTTACGTTTTATTTATATTACATATTATATTCTTATACT
This sequence comes from Torreya grandis, assembly GCA_037957365.1. Lineage (NCBI taxonomy): Eukaryota > Viridiplantae > Streptophyta > Pinopsida > Cupressales > Taxaceae > Torreya > Torreya grandis. The sequence continues at coordinate 695,108 of JARHVA010001060.1, forward strand.
TAGATGTTTATTTTACTACATATACATTCCAAATCACAAATAAAACAAATAAAATAAAAACCATAGGGCGTATACCTTTTACTCCACATTTTTCAAAGTTTATGCATTCCCTCCAAAATAACATTTGAAAGGGTGTGCACCCTTTGCACTACATAAGGAACATGACTTTTAGAAAAGGGTGTATGCCCTTTGCTTCACATTTTTTAGTTTTGTGTGTTTCCATTCAAAATAGCCATGGTTTTAGGATTGGAGGATCTAAACCTAACACTTAGACTTGCACTAGGATTAAAAACACTTAAACCATAGTTATTATTACCATAAACTAGATCTAAAGCTATGCAATAACATGCATCATGGAAACATTCCTTATTTCACCATTATTATGAAAGCATAAATGAGAGAACAATATAATAACATAGATAACATAGATCTAATGTGGTTCACCCAATGTGGGCTATATCCACCAATGAAAGTTCTCAAATAAATCAATAATCTAAATACCAAGACTACAATGAACTCTCATAGAGATATAAAAATATCTTGTAGAAATGTTGCACAATATTTGCACTTTCACTTTCACCTTCACAATGTTGTATCTCACAAGTTTCTAAACCACACCTTGTAATGAACACCTGCACTTTGTAAAACACCTGTACTTTGACTCTGATCCTCAAAGCCACACCCTGCAAATAAAACATCAACCTCTAAAGGCCACATCACACCCTATATATATATATATATATATATATATATATATATATATATATATATATATATATATATATATATATATAGAATATGAAGGAAAATCCATGAAAGGAGGAATAAATGCATCATGATTATCCAAGATAAGCAACATACACTCAAGACAACTCACTTCCACCTCATCAAGCTCATCCAAAATCTCTCTCATGAAGGAACACACCATACTAAGGGTCTCCACCTTTCAAGGGCACATTTTACAAAAACATGTGATCACAACCATCTCCTTGTAATAAGGAAGGCATTACATTTTACAAGAAATAACTAGCTCCCTCAAAATAAAGAAGTCACATGGAAAATAGACAACTAATAACCATCTCCATAAAACATGGAAACATAGAAATTAGAAATATATTAGGAATATTCCCCTCACATGTGGAACAAGGTTTCACAAAAGGTGGAGTATATAAAACTATGCTTCCCACATACTTGGAGCTCTCTAGACCCCAAAAATAATTCCCTATGATCATGTGATAGCCCCAAATGGATCCACACTCAAAAATCTCCCACTTGGATACCATTTCTCCTGGATAGAATCTATCACTGCTCTATGACCACTAAGGCCAACCAAATCTGAACATAGTCTCAACTTGTCCAATGTGACCACCTTTTTCATCATATCTATAGGATTATGGCTAGTATGAATCTTCTCCAATTTCACCAAGTTCTCCTCCAAAGTTGTCTTGATGAAGTGATAATGTAACTGAATGTGTTTCATCTTTGAGTGGAAAGCAGAGTTCTTTGCCAAATTAATAACACTATGACTATGATTGTGTAGTCTCCCAACATACTACTCATGCCCCAACTCTTGAAATAACTCCTATAAAAAAATCATCTCTTTGTTAGCCTCTGTAAAAAAAACATACTTTGCCTCTGTGGTTGACAAAGACACAACCTTCTATATCCTAAAAATCTAACTAACCGTTGTATCTCCAATAGTAAATATATATCCTATCATACTTCTCCTACTATCAATATCCCATACCATATTCGAGTCCACATAACCACACAATGTGGTATTTGATCCACCATAACATAATGAAAAATCAATGGTTCCTCTCAAATTATAAAGAATCCATTTCACTACCTACCAATGCTCATAACCTAGATCACTCATAGACCTGCTCAAAACTCCCACTACTTATGCAATATCTAGCCTAGTACAAACCATGGCATACATCAAGCTACCAACAACTGATGAGTAAGGTTCCTTGAGCATCCTAAGGTTTTCAACTTCCATCTTGGGATACTACTCCTTTGATAATCTAAAGTGGCTTGCCAAAGGTGTACCAATAGATTTAGCATCCAACATGCTAAACCTTTCCAAGAATTTCTTCACATACTCTGATTGGGATAAGCTCATCTTCCTTTCCTTCCTATCATGACAAATCCTCATACCAAATATTTACTTTGCACCACCCAAATACTTCATAGAAAAGGAGTCACTAAGTTGTTTCTTGAGCATATGAATATGTTGTATGTTATTTTTATCAACTAATATGTCATCAACATATAAGCATAATATAATAAAGGAACCATCATCAAAATGTTTGATGTACATACAATAGTCAGAATGACACCTTTGATATTCTTATTCCAACATAAAACAATCAAATTTCTTGTACCATTGCCATCAAGCTTGTTTCAGGCCATACAAGCTCTTTTTTAGTCTGCACACAAAGTTCTCCTTCCCTTTGACCTCATATCCCTATGGTTGTTTCATAAACAACTCTTTATCCAAATCACCATGAAGAAAAGTAGTTTTCACATCTAACTATTCGAAGTGTAAATCCACAACTGCAACTAAACCAAGAACAATCCTAATAAAAGTCATTTTTATAATAGGAGATAAAATCTCATCAAAATCACTACCTAATTTTTGAGCAAACCCATTGACCACCATTCTAGTCTTATGCCTTTTTCTCCCTTCATCCTCTTCTTTTATACTGAAGATCCACTTGTTTGGCAATGCACTCTTGCCCTTGGGTAGCCTAACCAAATCCCATGTTTGGTTCTCCATGAGAGATCTATGATCTTCATCCATGGCTTGCTCCCATCTCAACCTAGCATTTACCTGCATTGCTTCTTCATAACACTCTGGTTCTCCATTATCAGTGAGTAATAAATAATTCAAAAAAGGAGAAAAATGTTTAGGTACTCTTCTTACCCTAGAAAACCTTCTTACCATAGGAGTTTGGGGTCCTTTTGTAGAAGGTTCCTAAACTGAATCCCTAGATACTTTTCCATCTACAATACCATCCAATACTATTTACTCTTTCAATCCCTATTCATGTTCCTACAACTGATCCTTATGCATGAATTTTTCATTAAATACTACATCTCTAGACTGAAATATTTTCCTATCTTTAATTCTCCATAACTAGAAACCAAAGTCATCCTCACCATAGCCAACAAATGTGCATTTCTTTTATTTATCCTCTAACTTGGTCCTATCCTCTTTCTTAATGAGAGAAAAATACTCACATCCAAAGACTCTAAGAAAAGAATAATCAACATTCCTACTAGACCAAGCTTGTTTAAGAATTCCTCCATATAAAGGCATAGAAGGTCCTTTGTTAATCAGATATATTGTCATGCTAACTGCTTCTACCCAAAACTGTAAAGGCAACCTTGCATATAACCTCATGCTCCTAGCATGTTCCATTATTATTCTATTCATCCTTCTAGATACCCCATTATGCAATGGAGTTCTTAGAACCATCATTTGCCTATGGATTCCATTGTTAGAATAATAATTAAAGAAAGCATTACTACAATACTCACCTCCATTATCTGATCTGAGACATTTCAATTTGAGACCTATTTTATTCTCAACCAAGGTTTTCCACTTCTTAAAAGTGTCAAATATATCATATTTTTTTTAATGCAATAAACCCAAACTTTCCTAGTTGCATCATCTATAAAAGTAACATAATAATTAGATCTACCAATAGAAGATACCTAAGTTGGTCCCCATACATCTGAGTATACCAAATATAACTTGTGATATTTATTTTTGGGTCTAACCTTGAGGAACTTAACCTAGTTTTATTTCCCATACACACAATTCTCACAGAAGTCTAGATCTAGATCTTTCAATCCAGACAACTTATCTTTTAAGATCTCCATGCCCTTATGGCTCATATGATTGAGCCTATAGTTCCACATAGTTACATTTACATCTGTAGCAACTAAATCAATAGAATCAACACTACTAGTCAAATATAAAGTACTGAATTTCTTACCTCTTGAAATCACAAGATCACCTTTGGTAACTTTCCAAGAATCTATAGTAAACAATATTGAATATCCCTCACTGCCCAATTGTCCTACTGAAACCAAATTCTATCTCAACATAGTCACATGTTTGACATCTTTAAGGATCCATGTGTTCCCATTCTACATCTTAACTTGAACACAACCTTTCCCTACTATCTCACATGTTTCATCATCACCAAGATAAACATGTCCTAGATTATCTTGAACATAATCAGTAAAATAATGCCTATGTTGGGTAACATGAAAAGAAGCCCCTAAATCTAATACCCAAGACTCAAAAAACTACCCATAGAAAGAATTAAGGCATCCTAACATGATTTACCTATTGTCACATTTACCTCATTTGTTTCCTCCTTGTTGGTATTCTTATCCCAAAGTGACCAACAATCTTTCTTTGAGTGTCCACTCTTCCCATAATGCTAACATATCATTTTGGATCTAGATCTAGACTTAGATCTACCTTTTGAATTTCCATGATTGTTGTTGCTCTTATCTTTTTGCCTTTCTCTAGTATCAATGGATAAATCATTACCTAAATATGATTCACCAGTGTTTTTTCTTTACATCTCCTTGCTAAGGATCACACCTACAACATCCTCAAAATTCAAGCTTCCCTTGGCAGGGACTGCATGACTCACAGCCATAACCAAACTATCTCAACTATTAGGCAAAGAACATAATATTAGCAAAGCTCTAACTTCATCATCAAACTTAATTCCAACTAAAGTGAGCATACTTACAATCATATTAAAATCATTTAGATGATTAGCTATTGAACTAGTCTCAGACATTTTCATGTTAACAATATTTTCATAAGAAATTTTTTATTAGAAGCTGAAGGTTTCTCATACAAATTTCCAAGTTTATCCATGAGATATTTTATGGTTTTCTCATCAAAAATATTAAATTTAATAGAGGATGCAAGGCATAACTGAATGGATCTAAATGCCTTCCTATAAAGTAATGACCAATCCACATCACTGATACTTACAGGTTGTTCTACTTTCCCCTCTAAGGGGAGATGTAGCTCTTTTTGATATAGGTAATCCTCCATCTTCATTTTACATAAACCAAAATGCTTACCATCGAAATTCTCCACTTTGAATATGATCTTTTCTCCCATAGCTCCCACTCAAGCTAATAGCCTTCTTGTGATTTACCACTTTAGCAAAACACACAACTAATAGCTCTGATACCAGTTATTAGGAATAAAACCACTTAAACCAGATTTACTATTAGCATAAATAAGATCTAAAACTATGCAATAACATGCATCATGGAAACATTTCTTAATTCACCATTATTATGAAAGCATAAATGAGAGAACAAGATAATAACATAGATCTAACATGGTTCACCCAATGTGGGCTACATCTACTAATGAAAGTTTTCAAATAAATCAGTAATCTAAATACCAAGAATACAATTAACTCTCACTAAGATACAAAAATCTCGTGTAAAAAATGCAACTCAAATAGCTACACTTTCATCTACACATGCATAATGTTGTATCTCACAAGTTGCTAAACCACACCCTATAATGAACACCTGCACTTTGCAAAACCCCTACACTTTAACTCTGATCCTCAAAACCACACCTTGCAAATAAAACATCAACCTCTAAAGGCCACACCACACATTATATATATATATATATATATGAAGGAAAATCCATGAAAGGAGGAGCAAATGCATCATGCTTATCCAAGATAAGCATCATCCACTCAAGACAACTCACTTCCACCTCATCAAACTCATCCAAAATCTCTCTCATGAAGGAACATGCCATACTAAGGATCGCCACCTTTCAAGGGCACATTTTCCAACAACATGTGATTACAACCATCTCCTTTTAATAAGGAAGACATTACATTTTCCAAGAAATAACTATCTCTCTCAAAACAAGGAAGTCACATGGAAAATAGACAACTAATAACCAACTCCATAAAACATGGAAACATAAAAATTAGAAATATACTAGGAATATTCTCCTCACATGTGGAACAAGGTTCCACAAAATGTGGAGTAGAGAAAACTGCACTCCCCACATCTTTGGAACTCTCTAGGCCCCAAAAATAATTCCCTATGGTCATGTGATAGCCCCAAAGGGATCCATACTCAAAATTTTTTATACTTAGATGTTTATTTTACTACATATACATTCCACATCACAAATGAAACAAATAAAATCAAAACCATAGGGCATACTAAAGGGCGTACACCTTTTACTCCATATGTTTCAAAATTTATGCATTCCCTCCAAAATAACATTTGAAAGGGTGTGCACCCTTTGCACTACATAAGGCACATGAATTTTAGAAAAGGGTGTATGCCCTTTGCTCCACATTTTTGAGTTTTGTGTGTTTCCATTCAAAAGAGCCATGGTTTTAGGCTTGAAGGATCTAAACCTAACACTTAGACTTGCACTAGACCAACACACATGACTTTGTTGAATTCATAATTTATTTCCACCTTCATGGACATATTTAAGTAATTAAATTTATTTCCTTTAAAAAAATTATATGAATTTGTAGAGAGGAGAATGTAGTTTTTGAATATATAATTTTTCAATGTTAAACTATTATTTTTAATTATTACTTAATTTATACACAACATATCTCATTATGGTTTATACATATATCATTAAAAATAACTTTATAACTTTTTGACCATTAATCAAAGGTTTATAAAACTTATATTTCAAAAATATACACATAATTGGCTATGCTTTGTAAAAAAATGATTTTCATGAAGTTAAGGTCAAAATTTTATGTTTGTACACTTGTAATTTCAATTTTTCATTTTTTTTGAGTTGTAAAATTATTTGAAACACACTCACACACACAAATTAGTAAAAAATATTCTAAACAATATTTGACATTTCCTATATCCATCTTGTTACATTATTATAAAATTATTTGTCCAAGTGTCTCTAAAAGTCTAAGTTCAAGTATTGTTATTTTTAGAAAATAGTGGCACTTTAAGACCCCACTTTTTTCCCCCATTACACTGCATCTACCCCTTGACACTATCATTATCCATGAGGGCTAGGGAATTTATCTCTCCAACCTAAGGCATTGAATTTTTAAAAAAAGTATGACTTGATCATCGTCGATTCTCCATATGGCTCAACAAGAACAACTATTATCCATGTGCTTCAGAGAAAAACACAATTATCCAATGCTTCAACAAGGAATAATCATCTCAAAAAGATACATGGAAAGATGGTTCACACACTTACAACTATATTCTTCCTTGCTCTTAAGTTTCAAGATTCAATTAATTAATTTCAAATTTTCATTTCACAGACATTGACCACTACATGTTTATTGCAGGTTTTCTTGGATCAAGTTACACATTTAAAGCATCTCCCAAAGATATAGTATGTTTTACACTTTCATATATATATATATATATATATATATATATAAACCTTTTAATCTAGTATTTTTATTGGATTGCAATACTAAAATAGAATGGGGGCATTTGTAGATACTAAAATCTGGTATTACATACTTGACAATGTCAAGTTTAAAGTATTTTCTCCCTACATTACTTGTTCATACATATATATGACTCTTATTCACCATTATGGGCCATCTCATGCATATCATATGTTGGTGGCATGATAAATTACCCAAAGAGCCTCATATAAATAAAAAATAGGTATAATCCCATTACCAATCTACTAAACATCTAACAAGAATACTTAAACACTTACACATTCAAAGACACTACCCTATTCTTTCTAATTATTCTATTAGTCACAAGGAGCAAATCCTAGAAAGCATAAAGTACCTAGAAGCCAAGCTAAAGTTATCATTTTCTAAGTATTAAAATCTAGATTATAGGTTGCATAAATTCAAGGAGAAATATTACATACATTCATCAAATAGGGAGAAATACATGTGGTTTGACTTACCTCTTTCCCTCTTCGAAGTATTATACATATAGAGAATGCTTATCCATTCAATGAGGAATGGTTAAGGGAAGATCAACCCATATTTTCCCCATTTTTTAGTCTTAAACCTAGTGGCAATAATGGACATAGGGTTTCAAGAGAAGGATATATATTTTTGGGTATTGCATGCATAGTTAGACCTCAAGGTTAGACACAAATAAAATAGAAGTGAGTACATCATCATGAATATGAACAAAAGAGCAAAAATCACGCATAAAATTATTAGGTACCAAACATATCATCATATGATAGTGACTAGAGGTTGACATCAGTGTTCAGACGTGCCTATAACTTTAGTTCCTAATGTGAGAGACTCATGTCTAGTTTTTCACCTTTCTCACTACCTACCTTCAGTCTTAGACTTACACAATATAGTAAACCACTAAGTATCTTATCCCTCTAAGTACTTTCCATATTTATTAAGAGAAATTATCAAATCAGTTTATTCCTTTAACATTCAAATTTATGCTTATCTGTAACACATTATACAATCTAAATTAATACACATAGTTATATCTTATTAAGGTTTTCAAACCAAAATAGGGTCAAACATTAAATACAAAAAAATAAATATTAAAAAATATAAAACCAAGGCCTATGCATGACATGTTTTTCTAGAATACATTATTGTTTGATGTTATGTATCATATACACGATAAATTACATATATATTTTTATATACACATGCGTTTTACATTATACATGGGTGAGATGCATGACATACAAATTAAATATGATACATGGACATATAGACACATGGAATTATTTTTACCCAAGGGATACATTTCTACATTAGGGGCATATTTGCACATTTATCGAGTTATATATTTCTATATGAGTTTATTGATCATAGTATATTATTACACATGACTTGAAATTACTTCATATTTTCTAGAGTGATATTTATTGTACTGGAAGATGACATTGATTGATTATATAGACTAATATTTCTTATTTTGTGTGTGTTGATGTTGATGACTATTACATTTTGTGATCATTAATAGGTGTTATGCTTTATGTTTTATGAGTGCTTTGCTTGTGTCTTATCATGTCATGTGTCAATTGTGTTAGAGGATCTTCTAGTCAATGTCATGGCTTTGTCATCTTCATGTTAGGTCAGAATCAAGTCATGGCATGAGTGTTTGTATGCTTCATGATCATGATATTGTGTGTGTTCATGTGGTTACATATATGAATATTTCTAAGCTTGGTGCTATGATTTATATCACACATATTATATTATGTAAGATGTCATGATTTATATCATGCATCTACTACATTACTTATTAATGTATTTATAATTGATATATTTACTTGACATGACACTTATATATGCATATTGACTCAAATTACATGTTTAATATATGCTTGAATAATCATATATTTGTATGATGACATATATTATCATCTTCATATACATAATTTACATGATTAAATATTTATATATAACACATGGTGTGCATAAATATTTATTTTGATATGAGGAATTCCTAAGATTCATTCCTCATATCAAAAAGGGAGAATCTAATGTGTTTGCCATAGATATTCAGGCTATGTTAGATAGATAGTTTAAATTATGAGGAAAATTATGTGATTTAGAGGGGAAGATTGGACATATTAAGACACATGTGAAGAATATCTATGGAAATATACATGATTATGAGGAATGGTTAGGACATTCTATGACATTATAAGATAGATTAATTGGTTTAAAGTGAGTAGATTATGGAACATTCTATGACACTATGATAAAAAAATTATAACACTCTACCTCACTTTGAGGTATAGATGGATAGAAATTAGGGCATGAATGTTTCATGCAAAAAAAAAAGTGTTTTCTATATTATGGATCGATGGGAAACAATGATACTACTTAAGCACTTTGGATCTATAATGTGTCTGAAATGCTTAATTTAAAGTTTCATTTTGACATAAGAATATGTTTTGAGGTTCTCAAAAAAGAATTATGGTGATATTCAGAGTGGTGCAATTGAGTTTTTTGTAACTTCAAATACTTCTCCTTCTCCAATGGTGGTTGAGGAATTTATGCTCCTCAACTCAAGGTTTCAGTGATTTTATATCCTTGGGGAATAATCACCCTATGGAATTCTCCAAACAAGTTCAACAAGTGGTAGTTTGGTTCACATACCCTCAGGTATGTTCATTCCTTGAATTTTCAAATTCAAAGAATGCAATGATTTAATATTATTTCATATTTTCTATCATGAATGGACATTGATTTACATACATGTTTCATTGCATAAAGCAAATGAGAAATTTAGGGCATGCCAAATTTATTATTTTATCTTTTTAATCTATCATTTTAAATACTAAACTAAAGGGAGGAATTTGTGGACAATTAAATTTGGTATTAGATACTTTGGCAATGCCAAATTTGGCACACTTTAACATACTTAGAATTTATATATACATTTAAATCTTGCGTGCACTTTCCCCTATCCATCTACCCACTTGTTGTTTTGGTTAACCCAATTTATGAGACAAACATATTTAGGAATACCCTACTCTATGCAAGAACCTTATAGAATTCTAAATAGACTATATACATATCTCATATCATTTATTTAAACTCATAACATAGTACTAGAAACAATCATACAATTATAGTTTTATTGTAGGTGTTTTCCTCTATGGGTAGTGTTTAGGAACACTAAACATTTATTTATCATATTGGGAAGTCTCCATTAGATTAGTCTAGACATGTTTTACGAGTTGGTCATACCAAGAAATATCAAAGAGTCAGCTATAAATACCAATTAATCCTAAGGTTCTATCTATTTTGGCAAGTCCAAATAAATTTGAGAAATACATTAACACTCTCTTGAGGCACTATCTGGATATCCCTAAAAATAATAGTCCTAATACCAATTCATAATACAAATGTAGGTTAAAATTTCATGGTGTCAAGTGTTAAAAACTAAACATTACATTGCATTATAGATCGATCATGATGGTGCCCAAATATACATAAGTGGAAGAACTATACATGATTTGTACCCTCTTTAGAGTATTGAAATGTAGATGATACTCAATCACTCAGTGGGGAGTGGTTAGGGTTGTCCAATCCAACATAATAACCCATTTTTAAAGGGTCATCTTGATGTTGAAAGTGTGATTATAGTTTCAAATCAAAGAGAAGGAAAGTAAGGATGAACACATAGACCAAAGGCAAGGTGCACACATGAGGCATTTACAGATACAAACACAAAAGTTTAAAACATCACAACCCTATGTAGTCAATAAAGACACTACTAAAAAGGCCTAAATAGTATTAGTCACTACAAGGATATTCATTTTCTAACAATATTCATGTAGGTTTGAGTTCATGTTTCTTAATCTAAGTAGTTACAAAGTAGATACATAGTATTTTCAAAGAATGATAAACACAATGAGTAATGAAATATAAAAATAAGTTAAGTACCTCTCTCCAATAATGCTTTGTCAATTTCCAATTACATGAATGTAATATCCATCTTCCATTTTACATTTAGATTTGTGTAATTATTATCTTATTTTGCATTTCACAATTTTACTTTATTTAAATTACATTGATTTAAAATAATTAAAGCATCAAGTTTATTTATTTTTTCTAGTTAAATACTAACAAATGAGTTAATGATATATTTAGGAAATGAGATAAATTAGTAAAAAATGGGATATACGTAAGGGAATTAAGGAAATTATTAAAAAATAGGGAAATTGAGGAAATTTTTGAAAATAAAAAAAAATTAGTGAAACTTCAGAAAATTAAGGTATAATATTATAGTAAAATTAGGTTAAACTTGACAAAATTAAAGAAATTAGTGACAAATAGGGAAAATTATAGAAATTAGGCTAACTAGTAGAAAATAGTGAAACTTGGGGATATTAAGGTAAAATTAATGAAATTAGTGTTAAATTATTATAAATTGATGAAATTAGTCAGAAATATAAGAAATTAGAGAAATTTGGGAAAATAAAAAAAATGAAACTTAGAAAAATAAAGGTAAAATTAAAGAAATCATAATAAAATTTGGGTAAAATTTGATAAAATTAAGGAAATTGGTTACAAATAAGGGAAATAAGAGATTTTAAAAACCAAAAAAAATTGGGTAAAATTAAAAAAAGAATATTTAATTAAGTTAAACTTGATAAAATTAATTAGTGAAACTTAGAAATTAAGGTAAAATTAATGAAATTAGAATAAACATGATGAAATTAGGGAAATTAGTAATAAATAGTTAAAATAGACAAAATATGAAAATTAATAAAACTTAAGAAAATAAGGATAAAATAAAATAAATTATAATAAAATTAGATAAATCTAGAAAATTAAGGAAAATATAAATAATTAATTAAATTTAGAGAAATTAGGATAAAATTAATAAAATTACAATAAGAAATTAGATAAATTAAGAGAAAATACAAAAAATAGTGTAATTTTAAAATATGGGATGAAGTTAGCTGGATTAAAATAAAATTAATGTAAAATTGATGAAATTAATTTGTTTTATCATATGTTTTTATTGAAAATATTAAAAGCACATAAACTAGTGAAATTTACCTTTTTTCATTTGATATTATATTACATTATTATTATTAATTATTTCTTAATTTTTTATAACTTGTATTTTATTATTAATATTAATAAATTATAATCTTAATTTACATTTTTTTTTTTATAAATATGTTAAAATCTCAAAATTAAAATTTTAATTCTTCAACACTATTACCATTTATTTATGTATTACCATTTATTTATGAATTTGAGGATAGTGTGATTATGACAAAAGATGATGGAAAATGTCTTTGAAGATGAAGAGGTTCAAATCAATTATATTAGTGGAAGGAGCAGGGTGTCAATAATTTTGAATAAATTACTTAAAGATAATAAAAATATTAAGATTAAAAATAATAAATAAGAGTTTAAAGATGATTTGGAACCTCTTAAGAAAGTGTTATTAAAAAATAAATCTAATTTATTTAATTGATTAGAGGGATGTAGCCAATTCATGAACCATTCTTAACATTTTGTGTAGTATCTTTATTGGGATTTACTTAGAATAACGCGATTTTTTATTTTATTTAGTCAATGTATTCTTTTATTAGATTTCATCACGATAATCTAATTAATGATCTAAGTATAACACTTTAAGTATGTTAACTATAAAATAAGCATGTAACATCTACCTGTTACTGATCACTAGCATCATATGAAACAAAACATAATTGAATAAGGAAAGTAATTACGTATTTTCTAGCCACAACTGGTACATACATATAACCAATACTATAAATATACAATGAAAAAAACTACATTTCATCAGGGATGATGTTTCAATAATAATAAATACAATACAAGATAAAATATACAATGCTCCATGGAGCATAAGTTTCTCAAACTCTAGTATCTATGAAAATCTCAAATGTAGTCTCCAAAGAAGTACTATTATGGGGAGGCAGAACATCATCCAAGCACTTTTTCACACCAATCATAGATCATCAATTCCCTGCATAATCGTTGATCAGGGAATGGCCCTCCCTTCATTGATGAGTAGATAGTGATGATGTGGGAATCCAGAGAGACAAGCTAATACCCGTGTGCTATAAAATTTATAATACATGATGTGTACCATAAAGAAAATACAATCTAACATGATATCACACAAACATGTAAATCATACATATAAATTGACAATGTCTAATTAAACATTACTTTGGCCAAAGTTTTCAATAATTTATTAATCTCTAGTATCAGTCAAATTCATATGCACCACTTGATCAAATTACCTTCATCTGGAATTGATAATGCTTGTAATCTAGTGAAGTCCATCTCACTACTTACTCAATACCAGGAATGTGAGATTTGGTTAATATAAATATAACCAACATATTCATATAGATTACTTCCCATTAGTAGGCATAAAACATGCTAAACACATGAATAATCAAAATGCATACATTTAGTCTATCAAACGTATGAATAAATCTCTATTATATTATTTTTTACATAAATAATAAGCATAATAAAGACAACTCATACCAACTAGGTATAATCTATATTTAGACTGGATATTCTAATTTTTGTAAGTAGATTCAAATATAGCATATTCTATGATGAATGATAATATCATAGTTCTTTATTTATATGTAAAACTACTCAATTACAAACAATCAGTCATGATAAAGAAAGTCATAAATCTCATGAAAGCATAATATTTCATTTAAACAACTTGTTACATTTCTAAGAGAGTATTCATGTAGTTATAATTTTCTGATCGTCAAGATCTCATGACTTATATTTAATAGTTAATAAAACTATAGTCTATATATAGATATGAATACCATGACATGACCTAATACACCAATTTATGTTACATATTTATATGAATACCTAAGTCTATATATAGATATATTTCTTAAATATATTCCCTTATACATATTAAATATATGCATACTATGTTTTGCATATAAGTACTCAATAATATATAAATATGGTATATAAAGATCAATATTCATTATAACTTTCCTATCCACAAAATACATTTATGATTAATTATGAGATATTAATATTTATGGAATAGTAATGAATAGAGTATTATAGTTAGTTGACTATTTATATCCATTTTCTACTCTTCTTAAATCAAGTCACCATCTAGTTGTAACAAACACTCACACGGTTTATACAAGTATTTAATCTTCCTAAGCCTAATTCTATATATATATATATATATATATATATATATATATATCATAAGTGTCAACCATTTACTCAACCCATTAGATAACTAGAGGTCATATTATCTGAATATCCATATGTAAGATCCTAGTAAATAGTTACTAAATCATTACTAATACTTGTCGAATTCAGACCTAGCTTATCAAACTCAGACTTAGTTTATCAAACTCAGGCTTATATAGATATATAATCTATTTCAATGATAAAGGCATATAGTCCACATAAATTCATAACACACTTCCAACAATCAATATGTAGATTGTTTATATAAATCTAGTTGCACAGACCATTTACACAATTCACATAGTACAGTTTTTGAAAAACCTTAAAAATAGTTTGATATTATAATACAAGTTCTCTATATTAAATAACAAAAATCATAGCCATATATTTTCATGGGTTGGTTAACTAATATTCCTTAGACCATACTTATATATGTATCGCTATTTTAGATGTAAAAAACATGCACTATATAAATTGTTGTTTTATATTAATAGTTGGATTTATTATCATGTATTTAAGCATTGGATAATTAATGTGTATAGTTTTGAGATGATCTAGAGCTGAAGTAGGCATCATAATTTTGTCACCAACTTCCAGCTGCTGCTTATTAATCAAAGACTCAAGGTAACAATGATATTTTTTTGGGAATGAAGTTGGATATACATAACCGCTAAACATTGTTAAAATAATATGAGCATTCTATCGCCTTAAACTTCAAATTTTAACAAAAAATGATTTTAACCTGGAAAGATATGAAAGTTTTCTTATATGATGAAAATAACCCTGCATGCAATATTTCATAGAGATCTCTGTTAGATTTGATGATATAAATACTAGTGCCTTCTTTTCTTAAGATTGTATTCAACTTTATTAAAGATGCTCATATAAATTCTAATTAAATGCTCCTCTAAAATTGCTATTTTGTACTCATATTTATTATAATACACACAATATGTATATATATATCCTTACTATTGATTAGTAACTATACATAGATTTCTATTTTGATTAATATTATACACATAATCCATCCACATGGTTTCATATAACAAGTTTATATATTGTCCATAGATATATAGTCCCGTAGTTTATAACATTAAATGTAAACTTAGTCCTTACCTATGTTTATTACCATGGTTTACATCACAAAGTCACATCATACATATATGTACAAGTTCACAATTTTTATTTAGACTAATGATCTTATTTCATTCCTATTTTAATCTCATGAATTGATAATATACATAGTTTTAAGTAAAACATAGATGCACATATTATATATAACTATATCTTAAATTTTACGAACTTCACAATGAATTTCAAAAGATGCCACCTACCTTGAAAAATCTTCTAAATTGGAATGGCATGATCTTGAAATCCTTCACTCAGTTTGATCTCTCTTCTCCTCTATGCACTACTCTTCTCTTCTCCAATTTGTGTTCCCCCTACTCTTCTCCTCTTATCCTTTTTTGCCACACCTTTTCCTTTCTTTCCTTTGCATGAATATATTGTGTTCTCTTTAAAGATCACCCTTTAAAGCTTTCCATCCTTTTCCCTTTTTTTTGTGTTTTTTTTTTTTTTTTAATATTTCCTATATATATTTTATAATTTGGCCCAAGCATGTTTTAACTTTTGTTTTATTCATTTTATTTCTTGAATGAAGATTTTTCCATTTTTTTTTTTTTAATGATTTAATAATAATATAAATTAATAATAAATAGTCACTTAGTATAAATAAATAATTAGAATGACTTAATAATAAGTTGAATAATTAAGTCGATAATATTCTTTTAATCAAAAATAGTAAATCAAACAAATATTATACCAAAACACAATGGTTATTATAAAAATGTAATTATTGTGTCATTACTACATTATATAGATTATCTATGTTTATTTTTGTTATATATATATATAGGCATTTAAGTCATATAATGAAATTCCTGAATATCATAAAGATAATCACCTAATGTTTTGCAACATTATAAAAATCATGGTGGTTAGTCTACATACGGTAGTATCGGATACTATTCACATAAAATTTATATTCTTGAAAAAAATTAAAAATCAAGAATACAATAACATGACATAAACACACATAACATTATCCATCCAAATCTACTTATAACAACCACAACACAATCACATGAGATTAATTTCACATAGGCATAAATCTGAACTAACACATAACTAACATGCATAAACAATTATCTAAATACAGACAACATAAAAAATGTACTAACACTAATAATTCAAACTATGAATTTAATGTATACTATTTAACATGACGTGTACATGGGTTCTAGTCATTGCTTTGTCATCCCCCAACACCTCCATCTATGCCACCTTCTTTGATGGTGATATCCCTCCATCATGATCTGAGGGATGAATCTCTCCTACATCAAACTCATGACAAGAAGGTAATTAGTCTGTAGCATCATGATATATATCATAAAATACTATTGTAATAACAAATCAACATGATCATAATGCAAACAATATACAATACAGTTAGCTCATAGAAATAAAATTATGTAATCAAAACAACATACAACTGTCCCATAACAACATATGATTTACAACTTAGTTGAATAACTGAATCAAATCACTAACCATAAAAATTCATAGATAATCAAGTAAATTTGCTTAGTGAGAAATCAAGATGTAACATCTTTCCTCCCTAAAGCTGGTCATCATCTTGATGACACTTATTCAAACATTAGCTATGAATTAAAAACATTATTCAACAGAAAAATAACATAGTATGAAACGTCAAATCAAGCAAATAAATGTAAAAATCACCTGTAGAACTCATCACAGTCCTCCCAAATAGCACTATCCTCAGAATATTGGTCTCACAAGACCTTGCACTATGTCACATCTTTATTACATAAATAAAATTTGTAAATGCCAATTAGTTTGATTAGTTCTACCATGACTACCTCGAGATCTAGAACCTACAAAGCATTCTCATCCAACACATGTGAAGGATCAACTATATACTTTTTAAGATAAGATATATGGAACACATTATGTAATAGAGTTACGACTAGTGGAAATACAAGACTATATGCTACAAGATTGACCACTTATAAAAAATCAAAGGGTCCCACATATCTTGGTAAAATTTTTGTTGACTTCTTGAAATTAATCGATCTCTTTTACGACTTAACTCGTAAGAACACTTTATCACCTACTAAAAATTGCCTATCTATTCTCTTCATATCAACATAACTCTTTTTCCTATCATTGGTGTTGAGTTGTGGAGCTAAAATATTCACTAATGAGCTAATGTAGAGGTTGCTGGGCTTACACAGTAACCGGCATCGGTCAGAACCAATTGACATTGGTTAGGGGTTGACCGGCATCAGTCATCTTCAGACCGACACCGACTTCTGTGCATTTCTATAATTGTTATTTTTAGAAGAACAAATTTGAGCCTTTAATTTAAGAGGTGGATCTAAGGGTGGCAAATGCATGGCTCATGAACCCTAGTGTTGTAGTATACTATATAGTAGGGTTAGATCCTCATAGTAGGTACAATTCAGTAATTGAGTTGATTGTAATTGATTGAGAGAGAGAGAGAACTCTTGAGGGAGAATTACTGTACATCTGTGAGGTGTGAGGAGAAAGAGATTTCTTCATTGTAGTTCCTTCTAGAAGAGTTTAATACAAATTGGTTGTTTCTTGTATCTCTTATTATTTGTTGTTTCTGATTTTTAGTTACTTATTACTTCTAGTTTTAATTCCGTGTTTAATTGCTTATACAAAAGTAATCAATTATACTCTAAGATCCTAACAACTGGTATCAGAGCATGTTAGTGTTTGTTGATTACAGAATTCACTCACAGGGGTTTCTGATTGAGTGAGAGCAAAGCAATGGCAGAAGAAAGTAAACTAAGAATGGAGAAATTCAATGGCAAGAATTATCAATTATAGAGGATGCAAATTGAAGATTATCTGTATCAAAAATATCTATATTTACCATTGGGTGGGGTTTCAAAGAAGCTCACAGATATGGAAGATGAAGAATGGAATGTTCTTGATAGAAAGGCTCTTGGATCTATAAGGTTGAGCCTGACAGTTTCTGTGTTTTCCAACTTATCACAGGCAAAGACAACGGTAGAGTTAATGGATACTTTGGCAAATTTATATGAAAAACCCTCAGCTTCGAATAAGGTATATCTTATGAAGCAATTATTTAATTTGCAAATGCAAGGTGGATCTGTATTTAGTCATCTTAATGATTTCCATACAATTGTAAATCAGTTAAATTCAGTCAAAATAGTTTTTGATAATGAAATTAAGGCTCTCTTAATATTATGCTCTTTACCTAAAAGTTGGCATAGTTTGGTAATGGCAGTTAGTAATACTGCATCTACTTCAAATATCTTGAAAGTTGATGATGTTGTTAGTGTAATCTTGAATGAATAAATTTGTAGGAAAAGCACAAGGGAAACATCAGGTAATGCTTTAAGTGTTGAGAGCAGGGGAAGGCAAAGAGAGAAGGGCAAGCAAGGGAAATCAAGGTCAAAGATGGGAAGTAGATCCAAATTCAAAAATAGAAGAATAACCTGCTGGAATTATGGAAAGAAAGGGCATGCAAAAAAAGATTGTTGGTTGAAGGATAACAAAGAAAATCAGCATGAATGTAATAAAGAAGAAAAATTTACAGGTATTGTTGTACAGGATGCTCTTATATTTACTTTAGGTAATAAAGTAGAATCATGGGTTTTAGATTTTGGTGCCTCTTTCCATGCAACCCCAAATATAGAATTTTTCAATGATTATGTCCATGGAGATTTTGGAAAAGTTTATTTAGGGGATGATGAGCCTTTTAAAATTGTTGGCAAAGAAAAAATGCAACTGAAATTGTAGAATGACAACATATGGGTGTTGAAGGATGTCATGCATGTACCCATCCTAAAGAAGAATTTGATTTCTGCCGAAAAGTTGGGTGATGAGAATTGCACAGTAAATCTCATAGCTGAATCTTGGAAAGTTTCAAAGGGTGCACTTGTATTAGCAAAAGGTAAGAGAGTAGGTACAATTTATCTATCTACTTGTATTACTGATTATTCTCCTTCTATTTTATCTACTTCAGATGTAGATGTAAAGTTGTGGCACTGTAGGCTTGGTCACATGAGTGAGAAGGGAATGAATGTTCTTAAGTCAAAAGGTAAGCTTTCAGATTTGAAAAGCATAGATCTAGATTTCTGTGAGCATTGTATTTTTGAAAAACAAAAGAAAGTGAGGTTTCTCAAAATTGGGTCAACAAAGAAGAAACACAAGTTGGAGCTTGTTCACACAAACATGTGGGGACCAACTCAGGTAGCTTCTATTAGAGGATCACAGTATTATGTTTCTTTCATTGATGATGCTACAAGAAAGGTATGGGTTTATTGCATAAAGAGGAAATATGATGTTTTTGACACATTTAAGAAATGGAAAGCTTTGGTTGAGAATGAAACAAGTTTGAGATTGAAGTGCCTTAGATCTGACAATGGTGGTGAGTACTACAGCAATAAATTCAATAGTTACTATTCTATGAGTGGAATACACAGAGAAAGGATGGTTCCAAGGACACTTCAGCAAAATGGAGTTGCTGAAAAAATGAATAGAACAATAATGGAGCGTGCACATAGTATGAGGTTGCATGCTGGTTTGCCCTTACAATTTTGGGTAGAAGCTGTAGATATGTGATTTACCTAATTAACAGAGGACCTTCTACTGCACTAGATGGTGGAATTCCATAAGAGGCTTGGATAGGTAAAAAGGTATATCTTTCATTTCTCAGAGTTTTTAGTTCTGAAGCTTTTGTG
The DNA here is from genome assembly GCA_037957365.1 of Torreya grandis. Lineage (NCBI taxonomy): Eukaryota > Viridiplantae > Streptophyta > Pinopsida > Cupressales > Taxaceae > Torreya > Torreya grandis. Next base: position 715,674 of record JARHVA010001060.1, read on the forward strand.
CACATTGATAAAGAAAATAGAAAGAAGCTAGATGCTAAATCTATGCAGTGCACTTTCATTGGTTATGGTTTTGGAGATTTTAGATTCTAGTTGTGGAATTTAGAAACTAATAAAATTATTAGAAGCCGTGATGTAGTTTTCAATGAGAAGGTGATGTACAGTGATTAGCTCAAGAGGCTAAATAATTCTAAGTAGGGCAATCTTGATTTGGAAGAGGTTATGATCCAAAATGAGCTTACGGGTAAAAATCATCACTCAAAAAAAAACACTTAGACCAACATCAGTCAGGTGGAAATTGACTTCAATCAGGTGGAAATCGGTGTCGATCAGGAGGAATCGACATCGGTCAAGTGCAGACCAACATCAATCAGAGATGACCAGGAACAGTCACTATCAGAAGGAAATTTGGGTGGACAACAAGCTGCAAATGAGTCTCAAATGCCGATAAGAAGGTCTAAAAGGGTAAGTAAACCTCCAATTCATTATTCCCCTTTTTTATACTACTTGTTGCTCACTAATGGTGGAAAACCAAAAAATTTTGATGAGGTAATGTAGGTAGAATCTAGGAAACAATGGGAGCATGGCATGAATGAGACAAGTGATTCCTTGGAAGAGAACCATACGTGGGATTTGGTTGAGTTGCCAGCCAGAAAGAAAGCACTAAAAAAAAAATGGGTATACAAGTTAAAGGAAAGAGAGAATGGACAAATGAGACATAAGGCTAGGTTGGTAGTAAAGGGATTTGCACAGAAATCAGGTATTGATTTTGGTGAAATTTTTTCTCCTGTAGTAAAGATGACTTCTATTCAAACTATTGAGGATTTGCATTTTGAGTATCTTGATGTTAAGACAATATTTCTTCATAGAGATTTGGATGAAGAGATATATATGAATCAGCCAGAAGGTTTTGAGGTCAAAGGTAAGGAGAAACTTGTGTGCAAGTTGAAGAAAAGCTTATATAGTCTTAAGCAAGCTCCAAGACAATGGTATTTGAGGTTTGATAGGTTTATGACAGAGCATGGCTTTAGTAAATGTCAATCTAACCATTGTGTTTATTTTAATAGATTGGATAATGGTAGTTATATTATATTGTTACTGTATGTAGATGACATGCTTGTTACAGGTTCACACATGCAAGAAATTACTGAGCTTAAGGTAAAATTAGCTCACACATTTGCCATGAAGGATTTAGGAGCAGCAAAAAAAATTCTTGGCATGAGTATTAAGAGAGATAGAAAAAATCATAGTTTGATTTTGTCTCAAGAGGATTATGTGAATAAGGTGTTGGAGAGGTTCAATATGCAGGATGCAAAACTGATAAACACACCTATGGCTAGACACTTCAAGTTGAGCAAAGAACGGTGTCCTAAATCACATGATGAGGTTGAGTACATGAGTAGAGTTCCATATACTTCAGCAGTTGGGAGCTTGATGTATGTAATGGTATGTACTAGACCTGATATTGCCTAAGTAGTGGGAGTTTTTAGCAAGTTTATGGCCAATCCAGGAAAATAACACTAAAAAGCAGTTTAGTGGATTCTCATATATCTGAGAGGGACCATCAGTAGACATTTATGCTATGGAGGGTCAAACACTTCTCTACATGGGTATGTAGATTTGGATATGGCAGGTGACTTGGATGGTAGGAGAAGCACCACAAGATATGTGTTCACTGTTGCTGGAATGGCGGTTAGCTAGATTTCAAAGTTACAGAAGGTTGTTGCCTTGTCTACTATAGAGGCAGAATACATTGCAGTCACAGAGGCTAGCAAGAAAATGATTTGGATGACTCGATTCATGGAAGAGTTGGGAAAGGAGCAAGAGAGTTGTAGATTGTACAATGATAGTCAAAGTGTAATTCATTTGGCAAAGAATTTAGCCTTTCATTCAAGAACCAAACATATACAACTTAAGTACCACTTCATTAGACAGGTATTGGAGGATGGACAGTTGAAACTGGAAAAGATCCATACAGATAAGAACCCTGCTAATATGTTAACAAAGCTGATAACAAAGGAGAAGTTGAATCTTCATTCAACTTTTGTTGGTCTTCAAGATTGAACTTGAAGAGGGAGAAACAAGTCAGAGATGTTTAGAGGATGTTGTTGTATAGGTACAGGTGCAGCTATTTATCTCCAAGTGGGAGATTGTTGAGTTATGGAGCTAAAAGCTTCACTAATGAGCTAATGTGGAGGTTGCTAAGCTTACACAGTAACCAACATCAGTCAAAATCAACCGACATCGATTAGGGGTCGACCGGCATCGGTTAGGGGTCAACTGACATCGATCATCTTCAGACTGACACCGACTTCTGTGCATTTCTAGAATTGTTATTTTTAGAAGAATATATTTGAACCTTTGATTTAAGAGGTGGATCTAAGGGTGGTGAATGCATGGCTCATGAACCCTAGTGTTGTAGTATACTATATAGTAGGGTTAGATCCTCATAGCATGTACAATTCAGTAATTGAGTTGATTGTAATTGATTGAGAGAGAGAGAGAACTCTTGAGGGAGAATTACTGTACATCTATGAGGTGTGAGGAGAGAGAGATTTCTTCATTATATTTCCTTCTGGAAGAGTTTAATATAGATTGGTTGTTTCTTGTATCTCCTATTATTTGTTGTTTTTGATTTCTAGTTACTTATTACTTCTGGTTTCAATTTTGTGTTTAGTTGCTTATACAAAAGTAATCAATTGTACTCTAAGATCCTAACAATTGGCATAGCCAATCTCTACCTTATTGATTTGACTTGATATTCTATTTTTAAAATAATCTCAAGTCCAAAGACTACCCTATCTTCCAACTTGTCCCAATTTATTTGTGTCCTACACCTTCTTTCAAACAATGCTTCAAATGGTGCCATCTTCAAAGCTGATTGATATGAGTTATTGAAAGCAAACTCAACCAATAAAAGGTAATATTTCCACTACCAATGAAAGGTAATCTTCCCACTTATACTATTAATCCATGAAATACATAAAAATAATATCCTCTAACACTTGATTAATTCTCTCAGTCTGACCATCAGTCTCTGGGTGATATGTAGTGTTGAGGTTTAATTACGTACCCAAAGCTAAATTTAGAGTTACCTAAAACCTAGAAGTCATCTTTGGATCATGATCTGATATGATCTTCTTTGGAAATCCATGCAAATGATACACTTCCTTTACAAACCTCTTCGCAAGAGTGGATGCATCATCTATCAAATTTCTTGGTATAAAATGAGCTACCTTGGTTAGTTTGTCAACTACTACCAAGATCATGTCATGTTTATTTCATGATAATGGTAATTGTTATAACCAAATTTTGCACTCTTGGATAAGGTTGTTTAGATCTCTCCAAATTTGGTTAAACATAGGATTAACCCTAGATATATGGGTTGTATATAACATGGGTAAATCTATAGATTTAAGGGATAGTTCCTCTTGATGAATCATTTAGGCTCACTTTCACTACTCTATCACTTACTTATTTGGAAAAAGGAGGAAAGAACATGAAATAAACCTAATTTTAATGGTTATGCACCAAAATTTATTGACCACTACCATACATTACACAATACAATAAGACCTACAATACAACATGGACATATACACATCTTACAATGAACCTATTGCATCAATGATTTTTAGAAGGGTAAGACATTATAAGGCTAAAAGGGAAGAATAATTTCACTTAAAAACCCACAAGAGACCCTTGATGACACCAAATACAACCTATAATATATAAACAACCATGCGAGGCAAGATAAATAGGACACAAATAAAGTGATATACATCTACACTTGCACTGGTGTTATGTCAAATTTAACCTATGAGAATTTGTTCAATCAAAAAGTAGTCTAGGCTCTTATTAATTGTTCATTAATATAATATCACCAATATAATGACCAATGTCAAAAATTGGAGTCCAATAGGGGTCCCAAAAATTAGCCAAAATTTTAGACTCCAACTCTAACTGTAATTCTTATACCATCTGCTTGAAGTTAGCCTTCACTAGCTTGTGAAGGGGATGATGAGAGAGAGAATAATATTTATGAAAATTTTGAAATAAAAACTTCTTACACTATTTTTTCCTAACCTATAAGAGATGAAAGGATATTCTTTGACTATTTTCACTTGCACATGACTTCCAAAAGTTTGTACAACTTCCTCTAACTCAAACAAGTGTTGAAAATCAAGAATCTAACTTTTTTGATTCCTCTAACAAGTATAATATTTATATAAATGCTTCAATATTTTTGAAGGTGTCTTGTATGAATTTGGATCTTTGGGGACTTGGAAATATATCAATGTTAGCCAAAAATCACATTTTAATATATTTTCAACACCTTAAAGTTAGCAAATGATCTTCAAACTTTCCAAAACTCCATGAAATGTTATGAAAAGATGTTTGACACATAATATGATATTAAAAAACCCTTAATAATTTATGACACAACTTTATCATGACTCATTTACTCATGACATCCTTACATCTCTATATGACCAAAATATGACTTTACCTTAAACTTTCTAAATTTACCTTAATAAATGCTAATAAAGCATTTTGGACTCAACTAAGACCTCTTAAATAATCTAAGGTTCAATTTTTTTTTGACTATAAGGATCCTGTTTTCACCTAGGAGTCAAAATTAGATAACAAATTGGTGACTCATAGGGGTAGTATGCCTGCTATGCTAACTAAATTAGTAGCCTTGTCCTTCTGATGGGCTATAGAGTTAATTGCACTCTAAGACAACAAGATAAACCCTTGACACTTGACCAAAAAGATAAATTGATTACCTCAAAAACACACAAAATTAAGACACACATAAAATTAAAGAAAGGAAGGGACACACGTGTTAAAATAAACACTTAGAAAATAAAATAAAAAACATAAGCAAACTAGACTATATATAAACTAACTTGAAGTAAATTTTATCCTCCTAGATCAAAAGGGAAGCTTGCATCATGTCTTTCTCCATGATATGAAGGATTTCATTAATCACGTTGCCTTTTTAGCTTTGGATTTAATGTCTTAAAATCCTTCATGCTTTCCACTCTCTTTAGCATGATTTCAAATGCAATGATAACAATTGTAAACATATCACCTATGAAGGTGAATTCCTCTTATGACTCAACCATCTTCTCATGATACTCTTTAGCTAAAACTTAACCCAATGATGCTTAATCTACGCATGATCGACTATATTTCATAGAATCTTAAATGAGATCAAACTTCTTATCAGTTATAAGCTCATCAAGCTCCTTAAGGAGCTTTGCATACTCAACCCCATCTTCATCATTGTCTTCAACTTGAACAATAGGAAGTGTAGGATTTTGAAAGGCTTCAAATTATCCACATATCTCATTGAATATTTTCCATAATTCCTCTTTTGCATGGAATCATCAGCAGCTTATTATTTTATTATATTTTTAGATTAAAGATCTTACTCATATACAAGAGTCTCGACCAACTTAGCTGATGTGATGTCCTTCTCAAGCAACTCCTCTCTCATGTCTTGATCAAGCTCTTTGTGAATAGCTACAACATGATTTAGATCTTCTCTTTATTCAATCAAAAAGGTTGACTTGTGATTATCTTCACCAAAGGGATTTCTTATAATGAACTCTTCATCATAAACATTTGAGTCATCTTCTTGATCAATTGCAACTTTTACTTGATATTCTTTAGGATGGGTTCTCTTTCAAGAAGGGATGAGATGGGAGGGTGGTGAAAAAATTCAAGGGTTTGTTAAGGAATAAGAGGTGTAATGGATGGCTCATGAATGGGCATGGGGATGGAAGGAATACTCTTGCATTTTGGAGATTTGGAAATGGGATATTTTTTAAGGAATTCTTGAAGGGAAAGCATGTTTAATTTTGCTATAAGTGTTCCATTCTCTTCATCAACCCCCTCATATTTCTCATAACCTTCTTGAGGCTCTTAAATATCTATAACTTTATCTTCCACCTTCTCAACCAAGACCTCTTTTACCTGTTAAAAATATTCTTGGATAAACCTCCAAGATGGATAAGCTATAGGTTCTTGGGAAGAAAGGAATGGAGCTTGAACAAACACAAGGTTTCCTTTCTTGACATCAACTTCTTGGTCCTCATTATCTTTATGTTTCTTTCCCTAAGACTTCACTATTTGGTTCCAAGTTGGAACTTTGAAGCTAGTAGACTCTTTTGAGGATTGGATTGGCTCTCTTGGAGGCTCCTCTTGAGGATAGTGAATGATTTCATAAGGAACATAATAAAAATGATATAGAACATAACAGGGTTCTTAAGGAGGGAAGAGAGAGACTTGAGGAAGCTTGCCTCCAAGAAGCTACCTCTTAAGAGCTTGGACTTATTTTTTAAGATTCTTAATCACATCTTCTTCATGGCCTTCTTCAAAGGCTTATTCATACGGTTATTCAACAACCTCATGATCAGAGAAGGAATGGGCTAACCATAGGGTTACCTTGGCTCATAAGATTGATAACAACCTTCATAGGGTTGTTGAGGAACATAGTATGGGTCATGATAAGGTTGATAGGGAGGTGTATAGTAGGAAATTCATTCTATCTAGCCATACCAACTTCATTAGTCAAATAAAACATAAGATTTTTAGCAAATTATTTTCAAATAAATACTTAGATTGCTTATAATCAATGGATTACATTCGGAGTCACCATTGGTGTTTACTTGAATGCTTTCCAAAATTTGATAAATAGAACACATCAAAATTTCTTCCACTCTTTTGGACCTTAAATCCCATTAGGTGTGCCATAATTGTTATAACTAAATTTTGCACCCTTGGAAAAGGTTGTTTATACCTCTCCAAATTTAGTTAAACATGGAATTACCCCTAGAAATGTGGGTTGTCTATAATAAGGGTAAACCTCTATATTTAAGGGCTAGCTCCCCTTGATGAATCACTTAGGCTCATTTTCACTACTCTATCACTTGTTTGTTTGAAAAAGGGAAGAAAGAACATGAAATAAATCTAACTATAGTGGTGATGCACCAAAATTTATTGACCACTACTAGACATTTAAAAATAAACAAAGACCTACAAAACAACATGAACATACACACATCCTCAACTGAACCTATTGCATTAATGATTTGTATAAAGGAAAGACATTATAAGGCTAAGAGGGAAGAATAATTCCACTTTAAACCCCATAAGAGACCCATAATGAAACCAACTATAACCGAAAATAAATAAATAATGACATGAGGTAAGATAAATAGGACACAAATAAGGTGATATACATCTACACTTGTACTAGAGTTATGTTAAATTCAGCCTATGGGGATTTGTTCCTTCAAAAAGTAGTCTAGGATCTTATCAAATATTCATAAATATAAGTAAACTAATTCAAATATCAATGAAAAAAATTGGAAACATATAGGGGTCCCAAACTTTGGCTAAAATTTTAGCCTCTAACTCTAATCGTATTGCATGTACCATCTACTTGAAATTGGCCTTCACTAGCTTGTGAAGGGGATGATGATAGAGATATTAATATTTATATAAATATCTAACTCTAAACTTATTTCAATACTTATTCCTAACCTATAAGATATGAAAGGATGTTCTACAACTATTTTCACTTGCACATGACTTTCAAAAGTCCATACAACTTCTGCTAACTCCTCAAACAAGTGTTGAAAATCAAGAATATGAAATTTTTGATTCCTCTAACAAGTTTAAAATTTATATAACTACTCCAAGATTTTCAAAATATGTATTTTACAAATTTGGATCTTTGGGGTCTTGGACATATATCAATGTTAGCCAAAAAATCACATTTTAATGCATTTTCAACACCTTAGAGTTAGAAAATGATCTTCAAACTTTTCAAAACTCTATGAAATGTTATGAAAATGCATTTGACACATAAAATGACATTAATAAACCCTTAATAACCTATGACACAACTTTATCATGACTCATTTCTTCATGACATCCTTAGATCACTATATGATCAAAATATGACTTTACCTTAAACTTTTCAAATTTACTTTAATAAATGTTAATAAGGTATTTTGGACTCAACTAGGATCTCATAAATCACCTAAGGTTCAAGTTTTTTAATTATAGGGATCCTATTTTGACTTAAAGGTCAATATCAGTAACCCTTAGACAAAGTCCATGCTAATCACCTACCACTTTTATTTTGATATGTCATGTGGATATAAAAATTTAACTAGATGCACATGTTTAACTTTCACTCACTGACATTCCAAAAAACTTGACACAAAGTCCACTACATATTTCTTGATTATCTTCTAGAAATAAAGTGTTCTAAACTCTACCATAATCTTGATTATTCCTAGATGTCCTAAATATGGGGCATTGTACAGTTATTTTATTATTGTGCTCCTCAAATTCTCCCTATTTAGTACATACATCCTTCTATTGTATCATAAAATACCATCATTATCTAATCTAAATCCTTTATACTTTGGATTTTGAGTATTCTCAGATAATGATTTCCTGACCTGATTATAGAATTCACCTCCTAGTGTGAATTTGATCAGTTGATCCTTGAAAGTAATCCTAATAGTATCCACAACTACTATGTACCTCTTACGACTTAGGGTATCAGCTACTCTATTTTCCTTTCCTTTGATATAATTGATATCAAAATCATATCTAGACAAGGACTATAACCAACATCTATAATGAGTATTCAGATTTGGTTGGATGAAGATGTACTTTAGTCCTAAGTTATCAGTCTTGAGTTTAAATAGTTTTCCTAATAAATAATGCCTCCAAACTTGAAAGGCATAAACAATTTCTACAAGTTCTAGGCATGAAGGGCATAGTTCACCTCATAAGGCTTTATTCCTTGATTCATAATCTACCACTACACCATCCTACATAAGGACTCCTCCTAGTCCATCCCCAAATGTGTTTAAAAATTGACCATTGGGATAAAAAAACTCTTAGTACTGGTGTTCCAATAAGCCTCTTTTTCAATTATTAAAAAACTACTCCACACTTATCTAACCAGATAAAACTTAGGTCATTTCATTGTAGAGAAGTAATCAGATTAATTATCTTAGAAAAATTTGGAACAAATTTCTTGTAATAGCTTGCTAATCTGATGAAACTTCTTACCTCATAGACATTCTTTGGTGTTGGCCACTCAATAATGGCTCTCATCTATGTTGGATCTACTGAAACACTATCCATAGAGGTAATATGTCCCAAATATTGCACTCTCTTTTGTAAAAATGCACACTTGGATAACTTTCCATACAACTTATGCTTTTGCAACCATTTCAAAACTATTTCTAGATATTAAAGATGCTCTTCTTCAATCTTAGAGTATATAAGAATGTCATCAAGAAATACCAAAATAAAATGATTTAGATCATCTCTGAACACACTGTTCATGGGATTCATGCATATTGTCGAAGCATTTGTCAAACTAAATGATAACACTATGAACTCATAGTACCCATAACGATTTCTAAACACTATCTTTGAAATATCCTTATCCCTTATCCTCAACTAATGATATCATACTCTAAGATCAATCTTAGAAAAGATAGTTTCCCCTCGTATTTGATCCAAAATATCATCTATACGAGGTAGTGGATACCTATTTTTGATAGTTGCCTTATTCAACATTCTATAATTTATGCAAAGTTGAAGAGTACCATCCTTCTTCTTGATAAAGATAACTAGTGCACCCTATGGTGACTCACTTGGCTTGATCAACCCATTTGAAAACAATTCTTGGAGTTGAGCCTTCAATTTAACTAATCCAGATGTTGTCATCCTGTATGGTGCTTTAGACTATGGTTCTGATCCAGGTATGATATTGATAGAAAAATCAAACTATCATTTAGGAGGCAATCCTAGTAATTCCTCTGGAAATACATCATGAAAATTCTTAAGAAATACATAATATTCAAGAGATGGTTCCTTATATTCCTTAATTTCATTTATTTTGATAATAAATGCTTGGCACACTTTTCCTTGAACCTTCTTGAGTTGCATTGCATAAATATGCCTAAGCCTCAATTCTCTCTTTCACCATGAATTTATGTATGATTTCCAAAATCGTCCAAACACTCAACCTTATTTAGATAGTAGTCAACCTTAGATTTATGCTTTGCAAGCTAGTTGACCCCTAGGATCACATTATATGACCTTAATGGTACTACATAAAGATCCACTACTATTTTGAAATTGGGCAACTTAATCTCTGCTTCAACTAAACACTTATCAACTTTGACTTTTGAATCATTCCCATATTATATCAACCATGTATTTTCCATTAATCCAACTCTTCTAGATAACTTATTTAGAATTTTATGAGCTATAAAATATTTTATAGCCCTAGTATCTATAAAAATGGAAATTAGATGTTCAAATAAAATACTTGATAGTTATATAGGTGAAGCTTGGAATTCAGCTTGCCAATTATCAATTACCGCATGAATATGTTGCTAAAAAGTTTCATGCTGAGGACTAAAACCTTTATTCTTTGACTTATCTTGGGTACACTCATGAGCATAATATTTACCTCTATAAATGAAGCAACCTCTAGGTTGTCTCTTTCTTTTAGACTATTGGTTTCCCTTGAAACTACCTTTCGAACCATTACCTAGTTTCTTGTTACTTGAACCATTACCGAATCTAGTATTCTAATTCTTGAACTGACGCTTGGAGTCTCCACTCCTCTGCTTCCAGTTATTCTTTTTGAAAATTGGTTTAGAAATTCTAAACTTTTTCTTAAACTTGTCCCTAGCCTGAGCAAGAGATTTTAACTTATGTTTTTTTTTGACTTCCTTCTCAAAAACCTGGTCCATGGTAGATGGTCTATGAATATCCATCTCTCCACCAATCTAGGGTTTTAATCCCATGATGAGCTTTCTAATTTTGAACCTCTCATCTACCTTATACTAAGGTACATACTTCAAAAGTTTGGTGAACTTCTCCCAGTACCCATTCATTGATAAGTCTCCTTGCTTTAGATTCTAGAGATCTATAGGCTTCTGATTAAAGTATAGTTGAGGAAGCCACCATGATCTAAAAAATATCACAAACTTTTCCCATATAGTGGTGGTCAAGTTAAGATTCATTTTCAACTTCTTATTGGCCCATCACATAGCTGCTTTACCAAATAACTAGTATGCTTCCCAAACTACTTTAGTGACTTTAGAGTAGTGTTGAATCTCAAAATACTTCTCCATCTCAATCAACCATTTTTCAGCTCCATCAACCATAACAGTTCCATTAAACTTAGGTGGATTCACCTTTTTTATATCTATAATAAATTATACATCTACCTATGCTCTTACGTCTTGAGGGCTTTATTTTTTAGTGAGATGATCTTATGGCACATCCTAATGTACTTTATCTTCATGGCCATGAACATCTTGCTCTAGGGCTAAAATTTGATCCCTGGTTTCATTCATGGTTATGAGAATCTGATCCAACTTTGCTACTTGCTCAGAAGAAAATTGATTAGGATCAAATGAAGGGTTATTGTCATTGACATTTAAATCGCCCTCACTAGATACTTTATATTTCACCATTCTCATTTATGGTAAACATAAGGATACACAAATTTTAGTGGACTCATTAGGTCCTAGAGTTTGAGCCACAATTTTGATACCACATATAACATCCCCTACTAGGATTTACTTAGAATAATTAGATTTCACCATGAAAATATAATTAGTGATCCAAGTATAACATTATAAGTATGTTAACTGTAAAATAAGCATGTAACATCTACGTGTTATTGATCACTAGCATCATATGAAGTAAAATATAACTAAATAAGGAAAGTAATTAAATATTTTTGAAACATAGATGGTACATACATAAAACCATTGTTGTCAATTTACAATGAGAAAATAACTACATTTCATCAAGGATAATGTTTCAATAATAATAAATACAATACAATATACAAGATACAAGGCTCCATAGAACATGAGTTTTTTAAACATTAGTATCCTTAGAAATCTCAAGTGTAGTCTCTAAATAAGTACTATTATGGGGAGGGAGAGCATCATTCGAATAATTTTCCACATCAACCATGGATTATTGATCCCCTACACAATCCCTCATCAGGGAATGACCCTCCCTTCATGGATGAGTAGATAGTGATGATGTAGGAATTGAGAGAGACAAACTAGTACCTATGTACTGTAAGATTTATAATACATGATGTGTACCATAAAAAAAATATGTTATAACATGATATCTCAAAAACATGTAAATCATACATATGAATTGATAATGTCTAACTAAACATTATTGTTGACCAATTTTGACCTTTAGATTAAAATAAGGCACCCCTATTTAATTTTTTTTAATTTTTAGGCTTATAAATGGGTATAATATATTGTCATAAGTTGTTTTATAAGTCATTTCATGCCTCTTAATGTTATATTAACCTTGGTCACTCATTTCATTAGTTTATCATATCATTTGGGGTCATTTCAAGGGTCTAAATGTTGCATTTAATGTTTTGTATGGGTTTTTTGGGAAATGTGTAAGTTTAAAAACTTGATGTCATTCCACATGTGTCATTATAAGTCTTAATTAACTGACAAAACTAGAATATGTAGGTTCAATCAGAAGAAAGTTAGTTTTCTTAAATAAGAGGAAGAAAATGGCACATGTATGGCTCCTTGGTAAGCATGCCACATGTGCAGAGGCCATGGAATGTCTCCCTATCTTCATAAAGCTCATTTACACATTTTTTTTGATCTAGAAATGCAAATTTGAAACCAAAACTATTTATCTATCTTTTCCTCCTTCTTGGCATAGTGAAGTCACTTGCAAGTTTTTGCTTAGTATAACTAACACACAGGGTTTTAGGAAAAATTCTCCTGGGAGAATATTATGAAATCCAAGAAATTAAAATCCATATAATAATTTTGAATATTTGTTAACTATGCTTCATGAACCATCCATTCAAAGTGGACTGTGTAAAATTAATTGCTCATCTGTGCACCTTTTGGGTTTTCTTTCATTCTAGGCAAGTTCATACATATTGGTTGCTAAGATTATTTATAGAGATTTTTGAATTCATCCTATAATTATTCACACAATTTTTTACATTTTTAAAGTGTTTTTTATGAGCTAACCAACTCAATTTATAGGAAGATACACTATTTTGCATTATGGGTAGTTTTCACCATTTTCAAGAAGTTTTGTGCTCTGTCAACAATTCCAGGTGTTTTGTTAATGTTATATACATGTTTTAAAATTTCTCTTGCCTTATTTTCACCTTCCATCCAAGTCACCTTATTCCTCATGTTTGTAAACCCATATATCCACTTTGCTAAATAGTCATGTGTTTCCCTTGATTGTTATTTTCTTTGTGCACACAAGTGATCTTCACGATGAAAAGATGTCTTGAAGTTGGTTCCAAGGTGTCCAAACATATATGCTTCACTTTGAATATTAAATAATGTACTTGGAGTTGTTTTTAAGGCATTTTCCTCTATGATTTGCCACATTTATTACCTATACTGTCTATACACAATCAAAATAACCATCAACAAGCTCCCTGATGACATCATCTTGGGGAAAATAGATTTATGATGAATTCAAACATTTGAAACTTGAAAGGTGAAAGTGTGGTTTGAATATTCTCATGAGGTTTTTGATTCATTCTTGTTCTCTATTTCACACTGTCTCAAGAAAAACATGGTTATCTCAGTCATATAATCACCTACAGGGGGTCCTAAATAGGGGATTGAAGTACTAAAAAGGGATGTTAAATCATGTGATAAAGACTTACTTAAACCCATTGTATGTGGAAATACTATGAACAAATTGTATGAAGTGATAAATGGCAAACAAGTCTTGAGAAGCCTTTCTAAGAGCATGGACTGAGTTTAGGGAATTAGTCCCTAACATGGCAAGACAGTGGCCCTTGGGGTTTTTTAATATTCCATAACATGTCTAGCATTGATAATTGGAACATATAGATAGGTGATCTTGTAACCCCTAGCACAAACAAGTCCTATGCCAATAATGAAGGAGAAACACTAAGTGGAAAAGGGTTGTTTGGATCCTCAAACATGTCCATAAAAGTACTAAAACCAGACAGTAATGTCTACAATATTTGAAGATATGGAATAGCCTCTACCACCTAGAGTTAAAGGCTGACCTTTCCCCATTCTTAAATTATTTTATGAAGATAATGGATATGTATGAGCTAAGAATCATCAAAACAAGATGATTAGGTAATGTCATGTCCTTCAGACTCATGTACAGTCCATACTAGGCCTGGAAAACAACACCTACAGATCAACTAGTAGGGATCAGTCAAGTAAGGTAACATAATTAATTAACATAAGGAGTAATAAAAACTTGTTAAAGGTTAGATATTATGAATAATTTCATATAAATTGGAGAAACCAAATGACATCATCATGATGCATGCAAGTAGAGTTAGAGGCAGGGTACAAAAGTGCACATAGTCCACCTACAAATAGTGATCCTAGTCTTAATGCTCAGTTGATGTTTTAGGATTATAAAGGTTTATTGTTAGTTCAAGTATTTAATTTTTGGATTCAAGTAATTTAAGAGAGGTTTACACACAAATCATAAGCAAGACTCAAGTAAGATAATAGGTCACTATATGGGGGTTAACCTATAGGCAGGTGTATATGGTTGTCTCAGTCTATGAGTTCCAAGTACATGGGAAGGTTTAATAGGAGAGAAGATAGTGAAACATGTTTTTTAGAACTATCCTTGTGATCAATAATATCTTCAAAGAATATAAAAAATACAAACAACTTTTGTAGAGATCCCAAGGGGTTTTGAATGCATCTACAACCAACCTTATTGACTATGTAAACAGTGAATAGGTTTAGAGTTTCAAATGATAAAGAATAACCTGGATAAGTGAATTATGGGGTTAAATAAATAATAAATTGATTAAATAGGATTGGAGGGAGATTTATAATCACTCATCTTAAGCTAGATCATACAAAATGCACCTACAAGTTTAGTCCAGTCAGGTAGTGAATAGTAGGTGGTACTCTCAATGATGATAAGGATATACAAGGTGAATAAGTGAATAAAAATCCTTGTGAAATAATGATATAGGTTAAAATAAGGTTATAAAACATATTTTTATAATCCCAAATGAGATCATACATACTTTCAAGGGGTCAGTCTAGACAAGGTTTCTAGACAGGGCATTGAACTAAATAAAAAAGTCCTTGATAATTGACATTCTTCATGAAATGAAGAGTAGGGGCCTTAATCAAGAATAGGAAAATATATCATGATAATTAACATACAAATATTCCTAATTAGGATAAAAACATGCATAAAAATAACCATTTCAAATGCTAAACACAATCCATCATCTTGAAACCCTACCCACAGTCTTGCCTAGTAGGTATGTATTAGTGTTTAGTGTTATTGAAGGATATAATCATTGAATTAGAGGATTATTTATTATATGGAGAGTCCTTTTTAATTTTAAAAATACATCCAATACTCATATTTATCAACCAAATAGGATAGATGCCCCCTATTCTATCTTAGAACAGGGGTACTTAAGCAAAACACATGCAGTTTTGTGAGAAAGAGACGATTGGGTGAGTAGGGGATGTTATGGATATTGGAGGAATGTTTGATAAGCTGAATGAAACCTATAAAAAAACATGAGAACACCCCAAATGAGTATGGATCTAAGTAAAATGGTATAGGGAGCTAGGTTTGCAGGTAGACCCTAGAAGGTAGGCTTAGGTCAAGTAACCAATCATGAGGTCACCTTCACTTTTAGACCTAAATGTGATTCCCAAGTAGTGGGAATATTTTTTTAGTTTCATATAAAATGTATTAAATATATTCAAGTGCAAGGAAATCAAGCAGAAGGGTCTCACTCACTAAAGTTGCAAATAATCTCACTAGGCATGGCTAAGCCTAAAAGCCAAATGGAGTGGCATTTGCAACTATAGCATGAATTAAACACTAAAATGCATTTTAAAATGTTTTTGGGTCAATATTAGAGGTATTTATTTTTTTAAGGTAGAACAAACATCAAAAAGGGTCATTTTTAGCTCAAGAATCAACTCAGACTTACAAAATGAGGGAAACAAGCACGATACGCCATTTTCCAATGCTCACATATTTCATGAGGATATGCATGGTAACCATATAAATTTAGGTAATATATAAGGGGTATTCAACAAAAAATATGTGGAATTTTTTTGTGACTCCAAAGTCAGGTTTTTATGAAACAAGCTTAAGGGTGAAAACATACCTAAAACCCTTACTAAACCCTGATTATGACCAGTTCATGAAAATTGAGTTGTAATTATAATATAAAGGAATGTTTTGATCATTAAACCTTTTGTAACTTGGATAGGACTCGCTCAAGATAATCCAAACTATGATTAGTTGTACATAATCATACAAATGGAGGTAGGAATAAGATTTTTATCACTATTTTATGTGTTGTGCAGGCTACAAGATGAATTAAGAAATAAAAAAAGTTTGGATGGAAGATTTACACTTAAGATAACTCCAAATATTAATTTTATTTTATTAATAAATCTATAAGTGCTTTAACCATGTCATTAATTTTAGCCATTCAAAATTGGCCTAATGCACAAGCTAGATAGAAGGGATAAACTAATGAATTGAATCTTGTTTGAATCACTTGTGTTCAAAGTATTATAAATGATTGGTTTTGAAGGATTCTTAAGGATTACAAATGTTATGAGATTGAGAATCACTTTTTAGGATAATGTTTCAAATTAGACCCTTATAAGAAATTAATATTATTAGTGATTGCATTTGAATTATGTTTATATGCTAATGTAAAGGTATAGAGAAGTGTACAAAAACATCATTGGTTGGTTCTAAACCCAATTGATGACATTCACTTTCTATGGTTTGATTTGAATCTTCTTTCACAAGCTAACTCCTATTTTGACTCTTTGGACTTAATTTAGCTTCTTACACCTAGTACTTATTCCTTGTAATCTTATTAGCACCTCTTTGATGGCATTGACCTCTGTCCATACACCAATTTCCTCTCAATCTCTTTCAAGTTTCTTCCTAAGCACCTTATTTGTGTCTCAAGGACCAAATCTTGGTCTATGTTTCAAGAGCTCACCCTGTTGTCACATATGGTCTTAGATGATCATAACATACCTGGTATAACCCCCTTCAAGTACTCAAATAATAGCATACTCTCATTCCAAACCTTATGGACACAATGCTCTCTCAAGGCTTGTAGCCTTTTTTTAATGTATTTTACCTTGTACAAAAATGTTATGATTTATCAAGAGATTATAATGGAATTTATAGGTACACTCTATTATTTTTCATGTCTATGTCAAATTTCATATCCCAACTCCACCTCTAACTATCACTTCCTTCATTAACCTACCCTCATTTAGGCCTAATTAGCCCTATTCCAAACCCTCAGTCCTAGAATCCATACACATCCATAAAATCTTAGGTTAAAACCTTTTTATTCACCTTTTACATGTATATGGGAGCAAAATTACAAAGTTTCATTAAATTCGCATGGTTAAATCTCTCGAAAATGCCCAAAGCTTGCTAATATAGGGTTTCCCATGCCCTGTACATACTCTCCAAAGGAAAAATTTGACCTTCCCACTAATATTATTTTGTTTAAAACATACTCATGACATCTAAAATATCTCATAACACCTTTCCAATGATAAAAAAACCAACTTTGCCTTTATATCTTTGAGACTACCTATGGGGATTTGAGCCTACCTATGGGGATTTGAGCCTACCTATGGGGATTTCATGAAGTTTGGAGTGTGAACACACTTTAAAGTTGTTTAATAGGTTTAAAAACATCTTACCATACTTCTAAAATAATTCTCTAATCTTGTAACCCTCAAACACACCTTAAAACTCCAAAAATTATGTCTGCATGAATAATGACCATTATGAGACATGAAGGGGAATGTGACAAAAAAATGAGCACTTAAAATTGTCATAAGACATTAAAAATATTATATATTGGTATATTAGGTCATTAATACCAATTATACCAAGTTTAAATTTATTTATATATGTACTTTGTCTTGTAGACCCTTTTTACCACAATTTACCTTGAGCTGCCTACATGTTTCTTTCATGCTAAAACTTGTCTTTCTTAAAAATTTACATGAAAACCCTGAATTTTATCACTTATATAAGACAATATAGGTTTAAAACATCATATTATATCATTTTAAGATCTCTCCAAGGCCTAAACTACTTCCTAACATCTAGAACTGACAAAACTTCCAAAATTCTCCAATGGCTACCTTCTTGACTGCAAGAGGACTATGTCAAAATATTGGTCATTTTCACTCTTTATATGAGATTTAAGATTTCATGGGATGTTTTTATAGGTCATGAATACCATTTTTGTCAAATTTCATGATTTGACTCAACTATAGATGCCCCAAACCAACCAATTTCTCTAAGGTAGGCTCCAATGTTGATCATGATTTGACATAGGGTTGACTATACTAAAACAATGAATAGTTGATATTTTAAAAAATACACAAAAATATATTTAATGGTTATAGTAGGTCATAATGAGCCTCTCCACCAAAATTCATGATTAGATCCAACATATTATGGCCTGTAGGCCCAATTTGGCAAAAGCTAGTGACACATGTCTTCTTGGTCAAATTTCACCAATGAGTCATCATCCTATTTTGCATTGGTTTGTGATGTATTTAATTGAGAAGAAGTATAAAAATCATCATTACAAATGGTTTAAATTTACTTTGTGACTTTATTCTTGTAGTATCTTCACTAGTTTTGACTAGGCACAACCCCTTGGGTTCCAAGGACCAAAGCTCACTTTAGGTTTCAAGAGTAAAATCACAATGCTTTAATGGTATTAAATGGTCAAAAAATTCCTGAAAAAACCTATTTTAAGTGTTCAAACATACTTCACCTTTCAATACTTCTCCTAGGGTGTTCACTATACTTCACACTATGTAGCCCATTACGTCTCTAGGACCATTCCTTTGTTTAACCTGATAAGAATAAAATTCATTACATTGATGGTCTTAAGTGATCATTACACACTTTTATAAACCCTTCTCAAGTGACCAAACACTTTTTTCCATTCTTGTTACACCTCAAAGTTGCAATACTCTATCTAGGCTTGTAGCCCTATTTTCACTATTTTTCCCTTAGTTTGATTAACTTGTGTCCTTTCTTAAATATGTAAGAATAGTTTAGGGCACCCTCTATCACCCTTAAACTCCTCAAAATTTTAAAAAACTTTAATATTCTCCTATCACTTTATTTGATATAAACCCCCAAATTAGGCCTATTCTAACAAAAAGTTCTATATCTTGAATGAGCAGTCACCTATCAAGGTTCAACTCACTCTAAAATCTCCACTCTCCTTTTGCAATCAATCTCGTCTCATTCTCTCAATGTACCTTCTAGGCTTGTCTATGCCTATTATCATCTACCTTATCTATATACACTCATATTCAAATACAATAGCTTCCAACCTCCTACTGTATCCTCAAGCATGCTAACCAACCTTCATTGAAGGCCCCAAATCTTCCTTGTTCCTATTTCCCACTTTTTCCCAAGTAGGACTATAAGGCTTAGCAGGCCTAATTCATGTTCTTAAAGATTTTTTTTCCATTGTGACCTTATTGCTCACTCTTGACCCCACTCTCACACTTATAATACTTATTTCAATATTAAACAACTATTCTCATAATATTAGACACCCACTCTTCCAAATTATCCACTTATTTCCCCTTGTTGGCTTTAAAGACTAGGCCTAATAGCTACATTCTACTATAAATTTATCCCAGTAGGGTTTTAGGCTTCTTTGGGACTGATGTTTGGTCATATCTACTCCCATAGACTTGCCCCAACCTCCAAACTGCCTTCAACACTTGAAGTATGGAAGCCATACATTTAGTTATCATATTATTGTTGCATTATGTTAAATTTATGTGTTGTGTACAAAGAGGGTTTGTGGGTACAAGGTCAGTGGATTAGCATAGTTGATCCATATTTATAATCCTTGACCTAATTTATCTGATTAAGGGCATGACAACTTGATTTTAGGTCTAATTCCACAAACAATACCCTCCTTTTCATAATTTAAAATATTACAATGTTTTAAAGGCTCAAATCCTCACCAATTTTTTTGTCATAATATCCTCTACCTCCAACTAGAAACTTTACCTCTAGGACTGGAAAGTTAAAATCCACCACTTTAAACACATCTATATAGGCAAATTACATGTGTTATAGCAACTATGACACCCACTTCCACCTGCAAGTGCATTTTCACTACTGTTCTATAGCATGGAAACACAGACAACAAATGTTGTCAAAGTTGAAGTTACAATCTGAGAACTTAATTTTTGGTGCTTGTTGGCTAAAACCTAACACTACCAACGCATCTAGAGGGGTGAATAACATTTAGGACTAGGTTCTTTACCTCCCATCTAGCCTGGATGACAAACCCACCACCCATTCCAGGCTCAAGAATGCCCTTCCCAATATAAGAAAGATGTTGATTTTTAGCCTAACTTCAGGCATGCATAAAACTAAAATTTTAAGTCATATGAAGGAACCATAAGATCCCGTGTGTGCAAGGGAAAATACTTTAATTTCATCTCAAATATAGTTTGAAGGACCTCTAAGAGCAATCTGTGGCAGAAGGTGCAACAAAGTGTCCTAAAATGCAACTTTTTGGCAGTGAAGAGACAACTTCTTGACCTTCAACTAGCAACTTTGCCTTCAGGGCAGGCATATGCAAATCCATTACTTAAAACATATTATATAGTAAAATTACATGTGTTATAACAACTTTGACACCCACTTCCACCTGCAAGTGCATTTTCACTATTGTTCTAGAGTACAGAAACACTGACAATAAATGTTGTCAAAGTTGAAGCTATGGTATGAGAACTCAATTTTGGTGCATGTTGGCTAAAAACTGACACTACCAATATATCTAAAGGGGAAAATAACATCTAAGACCATGTTCTTGGCCTCCCATCTAGCCTGAATGAGAAACCCACCACCCATTTTGTCTCAAGAATGCCCTTCCCAATACAAAAAATATGTTGATTTTTAGCCTAACTTTAGGCATGCATAAAACCAAAACTATAAGTAGTATGGAGGAATAATAAGATCCCTTATGTGCATGGTAAATTATTTTAATTTTACCTCAAATATATTCTAAATAGACTCTAAGATCAATCTATGGTAGAAGTTTTAGTAAAGGGTCCTAAAATATAACTTTTTGGCAGTAAAGAGAACTTCTTGACCTCTAACTAGCAACTTTACCTCTGGGACAGGCAAGTACAAATCCACCACATTTAACATGTCTATATAAGAAAATTACATGTGTTATAACAATTGTGACACATAATTCCACCCACAAGTGTATTTTCACTATTGTTTTAGAGCACGAAAACACTAACAATAAATGTTGTCAAAGTTGAAGCTATGGTCTGAGAACTCAATTTTTGGTGCTTGTTAGCTGAAAAATAGCACTAAAAACACATCTAAAGGGGTGAATAACATCCAAATTTAGGTTTTTGTCTTCCCATCTGGCTTGAACAACAAACCCACCACCCATTCTGGGCTCAAGAACTCCCTTCCCAATACAATAAAGATGTTAATTTTTAGCCTAACCTCAAGCGTGCATAAAACCAAAATTGTAAGTCATATCGAGGAACCATAAGATATTTTATGTGCATGTTAAATTTCTCTAATTTCACCTTGAATCTATTCAAAATCACCTCTAATATCAATCTATGGTAGAATTTACAGTAAAGGGTCCTAAATGCAACTTTTTGGCAGTGAAGAGACAACTTCTTGACCTCCAACTAGCAACTTTGCCTTTGAGACTGACAAGTGAAAATACACCACTTCAAACACATATATATATATAAAAATTACACATGTTCCAACAACCATGACACCTAATTCCACTTGCAAGTGCATTTTCACTTCTATTTTAGAGCATAGAAACATTGACAACAAATATTGTCAAAGTTGAAGCTACAGTCTGAGAACTCAATTTTTGGTGTTTTTTGGCTTAAAACTAGCACTAACAACACATCTATAGGGGTGAATAATATCTATTACCAGGTTATTTGACTCCCATATATCCTAGATGACAAACCCACCACCCATTTCGGGCTCAAGAATGCCCTTCCCAATACAAGAAAGATGTTAATTTTTAGCCTAACTTCAGGCATGCATAAAACCAAAATTATAAGTCATATGGAGGAACCATAAGATACTTTGTGTTCATGGGAAAGTCCTCTAATTTCACCTTGAATCTATTCTAAATAACTTCAGAGTAATTCATGGTAGAATTTGTAGTAAAGGGTCCTAAAATGCAACTTTTTGGCAGTGAAGAGACAACTTCTTGACCTCCAACTAGCAACTTTACCTCTGAGATCGGTAGGTGTAAATCCACCATTTTGAACGCATCTATATAGGCAAATTACATATATTCCAAAAACTATGAGACCCACTTCCACCCACAAGTGCATTTTCACTATTGTTCTGTAGCATAAAAACATTGATGAGGAGAAATAAATTTATCATGAACAATTATTCAAGAGTGCAGAAATGTCAAGTACATTTAGTAATCTTCTCTTAGCTTCAAGAATATGAAATTATTTACTAATGGTGCCTACTACGTGAAGGTGGAAGTTAATTTGGCACCACTAACCTACAAAAAAATGTTAATAAGTAATTAAAGATGAAATTTATGTATGTACTACCTAAAAAATCAAAAACATTTGGTAAAATTGATTACATATACATTTTACAAGTCAACATACATGTGCATTTCAATCCAATGAACCACTTGTATCTGCTCTAATCTTGATAGTATCAAGAATAGTTTCATGGTATGACTCACAAACTTTCCATAGATTATTGTTTCTTGGCCTCTCATGATATTTTTACAATTGAATATTCATTACAAGAAGCAAATTTGAATAGTGTAAAATCTTCTTGTGAGTTCCAAAGTCTTAAAACAACCATACACTTGAATTTTTTATAGGATATCATCGAAGCCAAGTTCTAGTGACTACCATAGACCTAGTGGAATAATAAATGTTTTTTCCATCTACAACTGAGGAAATTAATTTTTTCTTTCCATCTACACACCAACATAAGTAGTAATATGTTCCCTCTTCATTGTCCTCATTTGAAATAACTAAAAAAACATGGCGTGCATCATAAAAAACATTTTTTAATGACATTATGAAGATAGATTATGAGAATAAATAGTACATAAAGATTAATCTTTTGCTTGGCTATACTAGATCGGATATATGGTCAAAGTCATGTGAGGATGTCATGTCAGTAAGTTGCAATGCTGGTAGAACTTGATATGTATTGATTGGAATTAGAGGTTTGAAACTCTAGTCATCCACCCACTCTTATGACTCACACTCATTCCAAACAAACTCCATGCTTGCAGAACAAAAGCATGCCAAGTGTCACATATGAATAGTCTAAGAACTTGCATTTGAGATATGAAATGAGTGGAGCTCACTTGAACCTATCAAACAATCCTCATAGTTTTCCAAGTCGTTTTCCTCCATTAACAAAAAATGTCCATGAATAGTAGAATTTTCTTTAACACCATGACATATGTTCTCATTACACTAGTCAACCATAGTTTTTACGTCAATTAAATTAGCAGCATTGTCATATTTTAACTCCTCCATTAAAATGACTCTTTTTACACATGCTCTAGCACCATCATACTCCCCTTTTCCATGGACAGCCTTAGTGAAAATCCAAATATGTTCTACACCAGTGGTAATGTGCACCCTGCTCAACCAATAAAACATCTATGCATTCTTTAATTGTGATGTGTAATTGTCTAACCAAATGTAATGTCATTTAAAACTAATGTTCCTCTGAGTCAACTATCCATAGAATTTATCAAAACAACCTTGCACATGCTTTATATTATGTTATCGGTCATCACTAATATAGAGATGGTACTCCCTTAATAATTTTTGATCTTCCTCTGTACTATCAAGTGCATGCATGAATGTTATATGCATGACTATAGAAATTTGTGTTGAGTTGTAATACTATGATTGAACTTCCATTTGTGATTTGAATGTGTAATTTTTTGTAAAGTTGACTATTGAAATAATAGAATCAAGTGGGATTGTGTCCTTTCTTAGCTTGAAATGTTCATCCAACCATTTATCCCTATGTGTGTGCCTTGCATACTCATAAACAATTTTCTCCATGAATTTGACCATAAATTCTAAAACAAGTATCTCTTTCGTAACAAGCTCACACCTTTTAGATTCTTTACCATCTTTTACTTGATAAGTCACAGATTTGTATTTGCTCAAACCAACTAATTCCTATCTAATTGTACTTGTACACTCTTTATGGATACATTTTTTCAATTTTGTCAATCCACCACAAATGCTGTAATTTCCATCCAAACATGCTTTCTTATAAAAGAATTATCCATCTAGTCTTTCACAAAAAATATTTGAAATAAATTCCTTGGCTGATTTTGGTATAACTTCTATGCCACACTCCTAAAAAATGTTAGTAGTATGTAAAGTACAATGAGTATGGCAAAAAACATCATAGTGCATTGAAAATTCAACATGTTGTCTACAACAACAAGTGGTGCGATGTGATTTATTTTTACATAAAAAGGTTTGGCCATCTCAAAAAGTCTTTGACTAATATCAATTTATGGATATTTTTTCCAGAAACTTAGAGTAAAATTGTGTTTAATTCATATCCAAGAAATATTTTGGATGCAGTTCACAATTATGAGAACCAACTCTTCTTTTCACTACATCTCTTACACTGGGCAAAAGTCTTGTATTATCTTTCCAAAATTGTGCAAGTCTTTCAAATCATTGACTACAACCTTGTCCTTTCATGGAAGTCTTCCATAAAATGCCTAGATCTCTTTCGTATTGGGTTCATTAAGTCTTTCATGTCTTGCAATTGATTTCATTAATGTTTTTCTATTTATATCAATTTTTTAACTTGTTTTTTAAATCAATCATTTTCCCCCTATTTCAGCACTTACTGCACAATTGTCATTATACGTCGGGCAACATTACAATCTTAGTTGCATGATTTTGGGCCTAAAATATAATATGCATCATGTATATTTTTTACAATTTCATCATTTTCATTATCCACGTTAGATGTTTTTAGTCCTAATGTGTACATTATAGGTCTCATCTTAAGCAATTTCATCAATGAAACAAATAATTGACATCTTTGACTATCATACTCCAATCTATGAAATAAACTATCCCAAATTCCTTGAGCCAATATTATTGAATGGTAGTCAGACATTTTGTTATGCATTAGTTTCAATATATTTTCATCAACTTCAATTAAGTACTTATATTTTCTATGCACATTTCTTGGAGATGTTATTGGTGGAATTCGTTCAGAGGATGCTTCAAAATCATTATATGTTTCCATGAAATTTTATTCATTGTTTGTTTATTCATTATATGTTTCCATGAAATTTTCTTTATTGTTAATTTCATCATTATTTGCGTCCATTAAATTTTCTTCATTGTTTTTGGGTAAAGTATCATGCATAGTCTGTTCATCAACATAATAAAAAAACTTTAAACTTTGAATGTGAATTTCCAACATTATCTAATTTTCTATTGTCAATTTCATCATAATTCAATTCATTATTGTGAATTTCATCATAATTCAATTCATTATTATAAATTTCATCATTATTCAATTGATTATTATCAATAGCCTCATTATCTAAGGCATTTGGCTCATCAGGGTTAGTGTTTGTACCTTGTATGAAATGAATTGCCTGCATTCATACCTTGTTTTTTTTCTCAACTCTTCTAATTACTCTGATGTTTTGTTATTCAACTTCTTCCTCCTCCCTGAATGTGAATCGGGCCCATTTTGATAAAATCAACTAAGAAATTACTTCAAATGTGGGGTTAAAAAAAACTACAACCAAGAAAGTATGTAGAGTATGTAAAGAATGTCCGTGGGGACAATAATCTATTTAAGGGAAAAGAATAAATTTTGAAAAGTGAGTTTTTATTTTTAATTTAAGGAACACATATGCATTATAGGAATGTGCACGTGTTCCTATAACATGTATGCATTCCTTGAAGTATAGGCATATACTATACAAACAAGCAAAAAGGCTCATATGCAAGCATTTTTCCACTATAATACTATAGTATGATGCAATAACATTCAATAAGACTATAATATGATGCATAAACCCCTAATATGATGTAATAAGGCTATCAAATGTTGTAATAACACTATCATATCATTTAATAAGGCTCAATAGGATGCAATAAGACTATCATATGATGTAATAAGACTATCATGCGATGTAATAAAACTATCATACGATGCAATAAGACTATCATATGATGAAATAAGACTATCATACAATGCAATAAATCTCCAATATGATGCAATTAGGCTATCATATGATGAAATAAGGCCAAATATGATGCATAAATCCCTAATATGATGCATAATTCTTGAATACATGATGCAATACGACTCTTGATAAGACTAATGAATGATGTAATAAGGATCAATATGTAAGACAAAATGAGTTAATTTTTCCCAAAATCCCATCATAAGTCCTTACAAAACTAGGTGAATAACAGGTTCACAAATTGGCACTAATCACATTCATAAATTTATGCATTTGTGATGAAATCAAGGAACTTAGGGGTTGTGTTTGTTATAAAATTAGGATTTAGGGTTAGGGGTTTAGTGTAATGGGTTTGTACATGTGTATATGTCATGAAATTAGGGATTGAGGGAACTGTACGTGTTTAATTGATAAAATTAGGATTTAAAATCATGTCATGAAATGTGACCTAATTTAGCCTTTTCAATCACATCGTAGACTCTAATTTAGGTTCAATGGGTTGAAATTGGCCATATTTGTGTTCATATTTGCATTTTTGATTAAATTAGGGTCATTTAAGTCATATATATTACATCTAGATTATACAATCAATTGGGCCATAAATTTAGTTTAGGGGCTCAATTTTGCCCAAATCACATCCCTAATTGAACCAATCAACTAATTGGTTCAATTCATGATAGATAGAATCATATTTAATTTTATTTGAAATCATATATCATGACCTTATAGTTATGTCAAAGGGGTTCAAATTGGCCTCCCATGCCTCCTCAATTGAATTGCCCCTATAATTGAACCTTGTTATGCCATGTGTGTACCTCATACACCCAAAAGTGTTAAAGCTATTAGAGATGCATTAAATCCTAGAAGTTTCAGAGTTGAAAATGCCCTAAGAGGCCAAATCTAATTACATATCACCACGTGTACCACGTACATGCTCAGAAGTGTCAACATTGTTAGAGGTATTAGGTCCTAGAAGCATTAAAAAGCTCTATCAAATCCCTGTGAGGCCTGATCTAATTAGATACATGCACATGTGTATCTTATACACACATATATTTGTGTTAGAGATATAACTATCACTTGTCCTAGAAGCATCATATTTGTTGTAACCTCAGGATGCCCAATCCAATCAAATATTTACATATGTGTAGGTCTATTACACCTGGAAAAGTGTTAGAGTTGTCATATATGCACTGAACATTATCACTTTTCTACATGTATGTATTCAAATGATTTAATTTAGCCTTTTCAATCACATCGTAGACTCTAATTTAGGTTCAATGAGTTGAAATTGGCCACATTTGTGTTTTTATTTACATTTCTGATTAAATTAGGGCCATTTAAGTCATACATGTTGCATCTAGATTATACAATCGATTGGGAAATAAATTTAGTTTAGGGGCTCAATTTTACCCAAATCACATCCCTAATTGAACCAATCAACTAATTGGTTCAATTCATGATAGATAAAATCATACTTAATTTTGTCCTAAATCATATATCATGATCTTATAGTTATGTCAAAGGGCTTCAAATTGGCCTCCCATGCCTCCTCGATTGAATTGCCCTATAATTGAACCTTGTTGTGCCACATGTGTACCTCATACACCCAAAAGTGTTAAAACTATCATAAATGCATCAAGTCTTGGAATTTTCAGAGTTGACAATGCCCCAAGAGGCCAAATCTAATTACATATCACCATGTGTACCACATATGTGCTCAGAAGTGTCAAGACCATTAGAGGTATCAGGTCCTAGAAACATTAAACATCTCTATCAAATCCCTATGAGGCTTGATCTAATTAGATACATGTGTGTATGTATCTTATACACACATATATTTATGTTATAGATCTAACTGTCACTTGTCCTAGAAGAATCATATTTGTTAGAACCTCAAGACACCCAATCCAATCAAAGATTTCCACATGTGTAGGTCTAGTACACATGGAAAAGTGTTAGAGTTGTTAGATATGCACTAAATGTTATCAATTTTCTACATGTATGTATTCAAATTATTTATATCCCTTTGCTTTGAATTAGCTTTAGAGATCCCAAAACTTACATTCATATTAAGTCCTACATGCAAGAGAGAACATAATTCAATAATGGATGAGCCTCAACCTCAAATCCCAAGTTGAAACACAAATTTTGAGACATGTAATACTTTCTTGCAGTCCACATCATAAGGTTTAAGCTCATTACAATGAAATATGAAAAATATGATTGAAGATATATGTACAAAATATATATAATCTTGAAACCTTCAGTGAGGGGGTACACACTGGTATTCAATGTTGATCAACCATCTATATGAGGTGAGTAGTTCATCATCTACATGAATAATTATTGGGTCTCTCTAGTTAGCATCATCCTTAAGGGGAAGTAGGTCTCAGATTTAGGGGACATTATCATAGGTTTAATGTATCTTGAATAAGTTTAATAGAGTTTGAGCTAGGGTAACTTATACATATGTCATACTTGGTCAATGACAGGTCTATGCCATCCCTTAATGGTTTTGAATAAAGTTCCTAGTGCATTTAGATATTTTCTAAGCTATGCATTCATCACTACAAGCATGACATCTTAAAACATATTAAAACCACATCATCATAAATGGATACATGTGACCATTTCCAGTTTATTTAGCTCAAAACCACATATTATACAAAATAAAATGTGTACCCAACTTGACCAAAATATTTAAGAATTTAACATGTACATACATTATAGGTCCATCATCCTACTTTCGTATCTTACCATCCCAATTACATAGTAAGGTATATAACTCTATAGTATTGATAAGCACTAAGGGTTTTCTAGCTTATTTTTGAGCTTGGAATTGTTACATCCATGGTATGGCTAGGACTAGTCCCATGTCAAAGACACACTCTTTAGATGACATGGGAATGGATGGAGTGGTTGATGGTTATCCCATGTGTGATGGAGGGGTAGATGAAGGAGGTGCATGAAATGGAGGATTAACCATATTTTCACAAGAGATCTTAATTTTAGGCAAAATTTAAATAATGTATTTGAATACAATAGGGGAATCAAACTTGAATAATTGTAACAATAGAAGAGTCTCGTTATAATTTCAATTGGGACCTCAAAATGCACCTATTTAAATAGATGCACACTAAGTGACCTTGGAGGAAACTTAAGGGATTTTATTCAACACATTTTAGGAATGTTTTTGGGATAATCCAAGGCATGATTCATAGGTATTGAGCTCCATTATATAGAATTATTGAAATATATATCCAAGAGATGCAGTGTTACACCAAGGGCTCAATTCTTATTTTTACTTACACAAGATTATCTATACTACATAGTCCAATTCAACAGGTTTTCCACTTAAACAAATTAGTTCAAAATTTTTAGATAAAGGGGTCTAGTCAAAGATATCAAAGAAACAACAAAAGGGCAAGATAGGAGTTTAGGCAAGTAGGATAATATCAATAAGTAACACAAAATTTAAGGGCAAGTAGGATTTTAGGCAAGTAAGGTGGTAAGGTATATCCTTACCCTACTAGGGGAAAGATCCTAATAGCTGTGCATGTTTCAATTATCAAATAAGGATTTTGTTAACATGTGTTCTATTGATGAAACATATTGGTGTATATAAATATTAAAGTGCACCAGAAGCTGAACATGTAAATTCTAATACTTGTTCAACATTTATTCTATAAAATTAAAAGTAACCAATCACATCTTGACAAGTAAGAGTTAAATATTGATAATCTAATGCACAATGATTGGTACACTAAAGTTAATTTTTTTATCATAGGTTTAAAAAATGCATTTTATGACCTCTCATGATAAAATCAATTATATTATCAAATGTATAATGTGTGAGACCTTGAAACCTTAGTTATAAGTAGTTAAGATGACATATTGAAATGGGTAAATTTTTTGAAGTCTAATGCGATGTTATGGCACCTTAATTCACTACCCAAAGCTAATGAGACCTTTCCCCTATAATAAACATGAAATTTGACATTTCCCCTATAAGGATGCATGGCTAATGAGACCTTCCCCCATAACAAACATAAAATTTGTTTGTTTCATTTCATGTCAAAAAAACATGTGTTAAATAATGCATACACATTCTTTATTGTGCTATATAATGTGTACACGTTATTTGAATTTGAATTTAAAACTAATCCTTTAGAATCAAAAATAGCTTGTATTTTTGAGTCAAAGGCTTGGGACTATGCATCTACAGTCAAGACTCAGAGTTTTAGGAAAAACCAATAAATTTCAACTTCAATCACCAAATATGCTATGAATTTCAACATCAAAATTCAAAAAATTATTACCATTACAACGAGCACATTGTCTTGTTTCTAAATGTATGATTTTTATAATTTTTGGGATATTTTAAGGGTTCAAACTATATTTTTTTCTAACAACACCTTTTTTAGGCCACTACACGCCTCACCCATATATGCCTATTCATGTTTATCTAATTTTTTTTTCGTTGATCCAAATGAAAAAGAAATTATATGGTAAAAAACTAAACCTAATTCTACACACATTAAAAAAAAATCAATTTTCATTTTTTTGAGGTAGTTAGGGTGGGTCATACAAAAGGCTATCCATTTTTTGTCAGTTTTTAGGATATAATTAATTTCAAAATTAATAAAAAAAATATTCATTAAAAAAATGTAATTTTTTTTTTGTAACACATTAGAATATATAATCTAAATATTCACCAAAGGGTTTCTAACTATATTTAATGATGCTCAAAAAATGGTGGGTTGTACAGAATGGTACAATTCAAATTTTCTTAAAAACAATAGGAGGTCCTATTCAAATTTTAGATGTTTTACCTATTTATATTTAACCATTTTTCAAAAAAAAAAAGTTTTTTGGAAACTATACTCAAAACGCTACAATTCATATTTTTATACAATCTTCAAATTTTGAGTGTAGCCATCTCTAATTATCTGCATAAGTTCATATTTCTAAACTTTCAAAAAAATCATGTCCACGGGTAAGCCCTTTTTTGTCCCCCAAGTTGGTGCACTTACCCTATTAAATTATTATTTTTTATTAAATTATAAAAGTATTTATTAAATTGAAAAAAAATTGGTATCACTTTTTTTCCTAAATATACTAAACTGTATATTCTTTCAAATATGTAAACAATCATTTTTAAAAAAAACAATTTATTTAATTAGATATATATCTTTTCATCAAATTTTGAATTCAATATATGTGTTTTTTATTAATATATAAAATTGTATATTTAAAAAAAAAAAACCAAAAGTGAACCATTCAATTATGAAATACACTTTGCATTATTTGAAATCAATATTATTTTTTTATCAAAAAAATGTTTTTTTTCAAATATATAGAGTTGTATAATCTTTCGAACATATAAACAATCATTGGACAACTAATTTGGGCACTTATCTACCTCATAATCTAGACTTGCAAGTGCCTTATTTGATATGAGGAGGTGAGTTCAGTGGATGGATTTCAAATCCTACGATGCTAACTCATCACGTCCCCAGTTGGACGTTCAACTACATACATAAAAAGTTTTTAAAGCAAGTTAACGAGGGATCAATTCAATGTATACAATACCAACCCTAATTTTTTTTTAAATAGTTATATTTATGCATTATTTAGTATTAATAATATCTAATTTTTATATCATTTGAGTTCATGTATCACATTTGATGTTAATAATATACATATTCTTATGTCATATTATTTATTTGTTTAATCAGATATATTTGACCAACATGGCAACTAGGAGTCAAAAAAATGCTATTGTACCAAAGGAGACTCCAACATAGTCTTTGACCATCAAACAACTACATAACAAAGATAATTTCAATAGAAAATAATTTTTCATTCATATTATGCATCACAAAATGCAAAAGCCTCCGATGGCCATTATAAAATAAGACTTAATAGAATGTTTCTCAATTGTCGATCCGCATACAATTTTCATCACAGGGTTTAAAAGTAAGAGAACATATTCTAGGGTTTAGATTAATATATAATATAGTTGAAGATGCTTTAAAATATGAACTTGAGTATGTATTAAATCAGAATGGAATCCAAGTTCTCAATCCTAGGCCCAAATCACAATGTCTAAATAGGGCAAAAAAGACTCAAAATATTAAACAATTCAAATCAACTTGATTTCTAAGTCTATATGTAAATAATAAAATAAAAATATTACTTTTTTTATTGTTTAATTTTTTTGTGTGATTTTTACTTAAATATTTATGTGTCCAATATGTTACATGGTTTTATTAGAGAGACAACATAGAGCCAATTTTTGTTAATCATTACTACATTTCCAATTTATTTTATAGGGTACCACCCGTACAAACTAGAAACACATCAGACGTATTCATCTACCCAACAATTTCCAATCTCAAATAATGGACAGTCATGGAAAATGAATTGAAATCATTGAGCCATCAACTTCAACATCTATAGGATAATTCATGCAGATGATGCCTCAAACTACAATAAAAAATTTAAATCCATACAAAAATAATTAGACTACTAAGGTTAGAGTACTAAAAAATAGGATATTGCATAATCACATAAACAACAATGGTTTGGGGTAGGTTTTCAACTTCAACATTGTTGATAGTGAGGGAGATGACATTACTGTAACTTCTTTTGGTCAGATAGCAAATTTGTACTTCAGCCAGATTCAAGCTGAGAAAATATATACAATTTCAAATGACATTAAAATATGCAAACAAGAAATACAACAAATCAAAAAACCCATGGGAGATAATTTTCAGCATGACATATTTTGTTAAACGTTGTTCTAAAGAAGATTCTACCATCCCATTATTCTATTTTGGGCTCAAAAAAATCAACAATATTAAAGTGCAACTTTAGACAAAAAGATTAACATTATTGGTATCCTTATATCCATTACTAATGCAAAGGCTAGATGTAACCTAGAATATTAAAAGAACGTTAATATTTCAAGATAGCTCTAAATGCAACATCCAGGTAACCCTTCAGGGTGGATTTTATGTTGAAGAGGGGAAATTGCTAGTAGATATATATGTTTCTACATTGTAATTGGCTCCATTTATTTCCATCCTAAAGAGAAAACTGCAATCATATAATGGGAAAACAATAGGGACCGATTCAGATACATAACTTTTCATCAATCTAGACATCCCTAAGGCACATGGGGTTAGGGCATGGTTTGAAGAAATTAGGAAAATTGTATAGGGAGCATCAGTTAGTATAAGACCAACTCAACATAAAATAATTGGGGAGATCCATAAATCAGGAGTTATTGAGCAATCAAATACATTTATATTAGATGACACAATAATACACATTAACGTGACAAATTTTTGTTATCCTGCTTGCCCTGCTTTAATCAACAATAGACAGTGTAAAATGAAAATGATTCAAAATAGTGATGCAATGTGGCATTGTCCAAAATGCCACATTAATGTTCAAAACTATGAATATAAGTATGCAATGGATTTTATATTGGAAGATGATATAGGAATAATATGGTCCATGACATTTGATGATGTTGTTATTCTAGTAATGAGTATCATAGCAAAAAAACTAAAAGAGATATCAACATCACTTGATGAGGTTTGGAAAATTATTAGGAAAGTGGTATTCTATAGGTACCATTTCACAGTTTCAATAAAATTAGAAATTTATAATGACAAATAAAAATTGCATTATACCATATTGAACGCAATTAAAGATGAATCTACTCCAGCAGATACATCTTTCTTCGATGCATTTGATGTATATTAATATATGTTAACTCTAAAATTGATGTAATTAATTGTAACTTGTGTTAAGTTGCATGTATGTAATATGAAAATAAAATATATTTTGAAAACCGTTTATTGGTATTATTGATTTTCAAATATTTTATTCACCATATCATAAGATGTTTGATATACCTTTACTTTCTCTACATTTTGTAACAAATTAGATATTTGAATAGTTTGCGATCTTCTAAAATGGCGTGTTGTAAATCTAGGTGTTTTGTTAGAATTTTTAAAATCCTAATCCATGGTTAATTTTTTATTGATATATATGTAAGGATCATTTGATAAGTTTTTGGTTTACAAATATGGCTCTCAAAATAGCCCAATGACCAATTGGACAAGAAAATGATGTGGTCGAAGAACATACAGATTCAGATATTATTTATGATATTAATCAGTATGCATGGGAATGTAATGAAAAAGTCATTATCCAAAGACAAATAATTTTAACTACATCAAACAATGAAATAGACTGTGTAAAATATGGTTAAAGAATACTTGAACAATAACTACTAATATGAAAATAAAAATAAAAATGAAATGCAATATTAGAAAATTAAACAGAAGGCATTCATATATGTATATGGTCAATGACTAGGTTTGCTAAAAAAACTATTAAATAGTATATTATTTTTAGCTAGTATAAATTTAGCGATACATACCTTTTTTAACAATTTAGACATAGTTTTTTCTATTATGGCCACTGCAAATACTAATGGGAAGTGATCACTCAAATAAAAAGGTTCATTAAAATTATGTAATACACAAGGATTAAAATAAATGCATGTTGGTGGCTTCAATACCATATAAAAAACAAATATTTGCCCATAAATTATAGATGAAGTTATTAGACAACCTCAAAAGAAAATTTAGCTATACATACCTCTTTTAACAATTTAGTCATTAATGTTTCTATTATGATCACTACAGATACTAATGGGAAGTTAACACTCAAATAAAAAGGCCTATTTAAATTATTCAATACACAAGGATGAAATAAATGCACATTAGCAGCTTCAACACCATACAAAAAAACAATTTTTTGCTCACAAATTATAGATGAAGTTATTAGACAACCTCAAAAGAAATTATGTGAAAGAATAGATAGTCTTTCTGCAATACATCCATGCTCTATTTACAAATAATTGTATCTAGGCATTCAAACAAGGAATTGTCATGGTAGCCTTGTTATCGATGCATGGGTGAGACCAATATTAATCATTTTTATGTAACAAATAATATGGACCTATGAATATAGCCTAAAGTTATATATGATCTCACTCAAGTTGAATAAATGCTCATTGCAAGAGTTAATCCAATACTATAGGGAAATCATGCACATGGTGGACAATACAAATATAGTGGGCATACTATTAGTTTCCCATAAGATATATCTTCTATTG
This sequence comes from Torreya grandis, assembly GCA_037957365.1. NCBI lineage: Eukaryota > Viridiplantae > Streptophyta > Pinopsida > Cupressales > Taxaceae > Torreya > Torreya grandis. Next base: position 751,304 of record JARHVA010001060.1, read on the forward strand.
TCAAGTATCTGTCATGGCAGCCTACAGACCTTGATATCTTAGTATTAATAAGAATTGGATCAGAGAATAAACCATACGATTGCTTTGTAAGCAAATCACATGTCAATGAAGCTCTGCACTATAAAATGGAAAATGACCCCTATTATGTAAATTTTCAAGTTGACTATAAAGCATTAGATGCTTTGCCATCAAGGCCTACTGATATCTCCTCACTCCTTCAGTACATCACAATGGAAATTCAAGAGATTCCAAATACCAATTATGAATTTGAAGATGACATAAATACACCTATAAATCTACAACACCAACAAACAACATCATTTATAGCTTCTCTTTCAAATGCACAAAGAGAAATTGACTGCATAAGAGACTATGTGAATGATAGAACTAGTAGAAAGCTAGTTGTAATTAATTGGCCAGATGTCAGTAATTCACCTATCAATGACATTAATTCACCTATCAATGAATACAACACTAAGGGGTTATTTTCTATGTCATTTACGACTCTTTTCCCAATAGGTGTTTACATGTTCCAACGACCTTGTATTAAAAAGATCCAGCTAAATGAATATGCTTTGAACCTACTGAGATATCAATTTAACCAATTTGGAATCCACCCATGCTTCCATTATTTTCTATTAAACCTAATTATGGACCATTGAAGCCAAACAAAATTAGTAGTATTTATAAAGAGAAACATATAAGATAGATTGCCACCCACAATTTCATACTTACATGCATATTTGACACAACTACCTAATGCAAGTATTTTATATAAATTAATGCATTTTGGGTCAACACTTAAAGTTACACATACATTCTGGTTGAAATGTAGAAGTGAATTAACATATATGATCACACAACTGGGATCACCAACACTATTCTTCACCTTGAGTGCAGTAGATACTAGATAGCTAGACCTACTTAGAATCATGCCAAAAGCTTCAAATTCTACCCTACATAACACTTCCCAATGGATAAATTAGAGCCTAATTGTGAATCCCCATCTTTCAACTCCATACATGGAAAAAGGTTTACAATTTTTTTGATGAAATTTTTTATAAACATCTTCATAGCAAGGACTATGGGTACAGATATTCCTATTGAAAACATATTTTTTTTAAATTTTATATCTCTATATAGAACCTACGTCAGGATAAAATTATATAATGTATTTTTTATACTCGAGTATGAATGACAACACAGAGGATCTATGCACATCCATGGATTCATATGGTTAGAAAATGCACCAAACATAGATAAACTAAATTGGAAAAACACAATAGAGGATGATTTTGTAAGGAAATATTTTGATCAATACGTAACAGCATAGAACCTACACAATAATGATAGCCTCCACCAAAGAATACACTGCTCTGATCTTTATGACCCATGTTTACTCATCACCGATGTAATACTATATAACTATCCTCAAAAATATTATGAGGAACTTCTAAACGTAGTCTAGTATCACATAAAGTATGGTGAGTCTACATGCTTATGAAAAAAAAGAATGACTTTACAGTGCAGATATAATGCCCCATGGCCATTATAAGTAAATTCAAGCATGTCCATTGATAGTTAAGGTTGAAAGACTTACCTTCCAACAATAAATGATGAAAGAGTCAATATCCATAATGCAAGCATGCTTTCAATATGGCATGCAAATATAGAATGCCAACCAATGATTTGTCATCATGTTGTGCTTAAATATATAACAAAATATGCAACAAAAGTTGAAAGCAAATCCAAAATTTACCATCACATGCTAACAAAGATATCTATAATTAGAGTTGAGAGCATAGTCAGGACTGCATATAGCAAGTTTCTATCAGAAACTATTGTTGATCAAGACATAGGTATGCAAGAAACATGCCACATATTGCAAAATCTACCTTTAATAGTTTATAGCTGGAACTTCACTACCTTATCTATTGGCAAACTAATATTTAGATGATTTCTTCAAAATGCATCTACTGACAACAATCTACCATATTTCATCGATGCGTATCTAAAATGCCCTTCTTTCCTTGATGAAATTCCACTCATTGAGGCTTCTCAGACATGGTCTTACAACAACAAGAGGAAAAGCAATCAATGTAAAAAGATCTCTTACTTTACAAACCAAGCCTGTTATTGAATCATCATTATACGAGGATACAAAGCTCTTACTTTATGAACCATTCCATAACATTAAAGCAGACATTATATTGAATAAGGTTGAAATTATTAGGCATTGGGAAAAAATGAAAGATTCTTATAATACATGGCATACTGGGCAAATACCTACAGAATAAAATCACAATGTCAAAACAAGAAATGATGAAAGTGAAAATGAAGAATATCTAGAATAGGACATGTAAATGAATGAGTGATAAAGCATATCTCAGACACACCCATATAGAAACTCTGAGCTAGATGACATCAACATGCTTGTGATAGGACCTAAGTTCCCCAAAGCTCTGACACAACTTGTCAAATTTAAGAGCACACATGATTACCAATGTATAAGCAACTTAAACATGCAGAAATAACCAGAAGAACAAATAACTATCAATGAGAAATAACACAGAATATGAGAGGCAACACACAATTGTATTCAACTCATTACAAAGGAAATTACAATAAAGAGATCACACTCTTCTTCCACCTCTGTGAGGCTTCCTCCTCAAGGGCTCCCAGTAATCTTCCCACCTAAGTAATCTTCTCTCAATAGGTCACAACACACAGCTAACACAAGCTGTTGTTCACCTCATTGTACGCCTGTACAATCGAGTACAAACCGGTACTCCAAGTAGATCTCAACATGATCCTACTCCTGATGTATTGTTGTCACCTTGATCTTGCTCCCCCGTCAATCCTCTTCTGACCCTCGTATACACACATCCCTGCAGACCAACCTGATCTTACTTATCACATGTAGATCTCCTCCATGATCTAGCAACCCCCTACTGACCAACCATGATCTTACATACCTAGAAGAACATGCTCTTCCAGGGAAAGAACTCTCCAAGTTCTACATAGTCCTTCACTTAACAATACAGCCCATGAGTCTATTATATAGATCTCATGCATACAATAATTAGACTTGCAGCTCAAGACTTTGAACTAGTCTTCATCATTGAAACGACCCATTCACTTAACTAACTGTTCGTCAACAACAGTTCTGGAACCACCACAGGCAATCGACATCAGTCCCTGTCTGACTGGAGGTGACCGACGCCGGCCGATCCCTGTCGATGTCAGTTTCCTTCTGCATTGTCCATTGACCAACGTCGGTTGTGGCCTACCGACACCGGTGACTATCATGCTCAAAAACCTCCATGTTTGCCTTAAGGTGAAGCTTTTAGCTCCACACCCTAACAATCTCCCACTTGGAGATAAACAACTGCACCTGTACCTATACCAGTACTTTGTCTAATCTACATCCTGGTTTGTATTCCTCTTCAAGCTCCCACTTGAAGACTACCCACCACACTCCTTTTGGTGTTAATCCTGTGCCTAAATTTCTCCATTCTCAGCTTACCTTCTTCTGCCATTGCTATACTCCCACTCAAACAGCAACCCCTGTGAGTAACCTGTAATCAACACACACTAACCAGATCTGGGCAATCTGTTAGTCAAACTCACTCTGAGAATGTCCAACCTCGCTCTGATACCATTTGATAGAACCTAAGTTCCCCAAAGCTCTGACACAATTTGTCAGATTTAAGAGCACACATGATTACCAATGTATAAGCAACTTAAACATGCGGAAATAACCAGAAGAACAAATAACTATCAATGAGAAATAACACAGAATATGAGAGGCAACACACAATTGTATTCAACTCATTATAAAGGAAATTACAATAAAGAGATCACACTCTTCTTCCACCTCTGTGAGGCTTCTTCCTCAAGGGCTCCCAGTAATCTTCCCACTTGAGTAATCTTCTCTCAATAGGTCACAACACACAGCTAACACAAGCTGTTGTTCACCTCATTGTACGCCTGTACAATCGAGTACGAACCGGTACTCCAAGTAGATCTCACCATGATCCTACTCCTGATGTATTGTTGTCACCTTGATCTTGCTCCCCCGTCGATCCTCTTCTGACCCTCGCATACACACATCCCTGCAGACCAACCTGATCTTACTTATCACATGTAGATCTCCTCCATGATCTAACAACCCCCTGCTGACCAACCATGATCTTACATACCTAGAAGAACATGCTCTTCCAGGGAAAGAACTCTCCAAGTTCTACATAGTCCTTCACTTAACAATACAGCCCATGAGTCTATTATATAGATCTCATGCATACAATAATTAGACTTGTGGCTCAAGACTTCGAACTAGTCTTCATCATGCAAACGACCCGTTCACTTAACTAACTATTCATCAACAGCAGTTCTGGAACCACCACAGGCAACCGACATCGGTCCCTATCTGACTGGAGGTGACCGACGCTGGCCGATCCCTGTCGATGTCGGTTTCCTTCTACACTGTCTGCTGACCGACGTCAGTTGTGGCCTGTCGACGCCGGTGACTGTCATGCTCAGAAACCTCCATGTTTGCCTTAAGGTGAAGCTTTTAGCTCCACACCCTAATAGCTTGGACTCTGTGACTTTGATAACATACACAATTGAAATCATTTAGATAACCTGCTCAACTTGCACATAACTGCACAATAATTCATAAATTCACAACATGAAATTATAAGAGATGAAAACATTGGGTGAAGCAATAAACCAATATCATATGAGTTATCAAGAACTTAGAAGATATCCTTCAACATAATTCACCAACATGCTGAAAAAAAACCAAAGGGTACACTGCTTTGAATGATTGTACAAGGACCAATAGGGACAGGAAAATCCTACTTGATAAACATAATCAAGCACACCTTAGATAAGCTTCCAGGAAACAACAAGTCTCCCCTGAAATAACTACCCCTTCCACAACATTCATAAGAACTTCAACTTTGTAATCAATGTTATATTAGTCAAAATATAAAAAGAGAGATATCCATACATATTGTTACATACAATGGACTTTATAACTTCAATAATTTCATCTTTTTTAAATATTATAAAAATTGATATATATTATTAAAATAAAAATAAACAAACTAATATTAATATAAATTATATAACATGTACAATAAAAATGTAATAAATATTATATAGCATTTGTATAAAAGCGACCAAAGAAATTAATAATTAAATTACATGACTTAAAAAAAATTATTGAAGAATACCCACTAACACTTAATATATATATATATATATATATATATATATATATATATATATATATATATATATATATATATATATATATATATATATATATATATATCATTGCAACAAACCAAAAATAAACTAATTTTATTTCACCTTTGGCTTCTATTGCACCATGGGGGCAACTGCTAATGTTTATACTTTATTAAGCTTTGGGTTGGGCCACTTTTGAATTGTATTGTAATGTATATGTCATCATCATTATAACTCATGGGATCTTATGGATGATGAATAATTATAAAAAGCATAGTATCATGTGGCATACATTTCATAGTAGAAGTATGTATTTGTTATTGATGTAAAATACACTAAACTGTTCATAACATTAACTTGGGTCATGGAGAAAATGATGGGTGTCATGAGTCTTAAATAACCTTATGATGTAATGGGCATTGAAGCATGGGTTGGTTAAGAAAGTGTTTTAAAATATTTAAATATGATTAAAGAAGTGATTATTATGTATATAGTTATAAAAATAAAAATATCAAAATATTAAAAATATAGAACTGATTAATTATTTTAAATTTTACAAAATGTAAATTATGAAAATTTGTTATTTTGAAAAAATATTAAGAAAGAATATACTTATCTTGCACAATGATCTTTATTTACTATTTTAACTATTTTAATATGAAAATTAGAAGAAGAGGTGATTATGTAGGGTCAGTATCAAAATCAAAAATAAAAATTGTATCTAGATAGGTTTGTTATAGGTGGATTGAGACAGAGTGCACCCAAGTTCGTTGACTATGGACTTGTCTATATTGACTATAACAATTGGTAGACAAGATAGGATATAGGAAGTATAATTTTAAAAATATTGAATAAAAGCAGCAGCTAAAGATTTTTTTACATAAGAGTGTGGTAGCCATATAGCGACATAGTGAGCCCTCGTTAGTTGACCATGGAATTTTATGGGTTGATTATGTGTTCGAAGTAATCACTATACTTGTTGCACTTGTGAATGAGGAGAAATATGAGATATCACACTTAGGATTATGCCACATAAAAAATATTATTTATATTGTCTTAGCTTTTAAATCCCTAAAGCACTTTGATAGCTTGAAAAAATGCAAAAAAAAAGAGGGGAGTTTAATGGGTTGAGTTGACCTCAATCACCTCTTGATGATTAATGATTGCCTACATGTCCAATATTCTAAGGAGGAAAATCAAGTCCTTGTAATTATTCTACCTAGAGTGAATGTACAATATGTGTTCATTTGACTATATGTATTCAACTAGAAGATAGTTTTGATACTCGATAATGATAGCTCTTGAATTACTATAGAAAACTCTTGACTTGGCTTATGACTACTCCTTCAGAATATTGTAGAAATTGGGAAGAATAGGGTATATTTTATCAATGTTCATAAGTATAAATTCTTGTACCAAGTGAATAGCATGTCCCTAAATGAATGACTATTGATGTGTATTTATAATAAACTAGATTGAAAATTTCCTTTAGTTAACTTTATGAAACATGCAAGAATACCCAAAATATTGAATTCAAATTTGGAAACTAGTCATTATTTGACATGGGATGTGGCTAACCTAAGTGGACAATGACACATTACACATCTATCTACCTAGGGTGAACATGTCTAGAGAGGTCAAAGACCTAAGTTTAGGGTTGGAGATAGTCTATTGGTGTTTTTAAATTACTTGAGCATTTGACATTGAAATTTTTTGTGTAATGATAATAAGAAACTAAGGGTCAATCATGTATATAGATGAATGGCTTAGAGGAATAATGAATAAAAGTCACATAATTGGGTGCAAGTCATGTGAATAATGATTGTCTCAATAATTAGAATTGCCAAGTATCTATGACCAAATTTATGTAAGTAAATTTCCTCCATCCCCTTTATTCTAGAAATGAAATTGCTAAAGTAAAGAAGAAAGAGTTGAACTCGAGTGTGTAAAACACATTGGGTAAGTGCATAAAGATGGTGGACAAAAAAAGGCCTATTCATGGACATGTTTTTTACTAAAAATTGAGAAATCTAAACTTTTATAGATAATTTGAGATGGCTACACTCAAAATTTTAAGATGGCATAAGAATATTAATTGTAGCATTTCGAGTCTAATTTTTAAAACACTATTTTTAAAAAATTGTTAAGTATAAATAGGTCAAATATCTAAAGTTTGAAGAGGAACTCCTATTTTTCAGTAAAACATAGTAGATAGCTGACTGCACAGCTCCTCATTTTTTGAATCCCATTTAATATTATTATAAACTCTGGTGAAAATTTAGGTAAGAGCATCTAGTTTGTGATCTATATTTAAAAAAAATTGATGAATATATATATATATATATATATATATATAACAAGTAAATATATCCTAAAAAATGACAAAAAATGGATAGCCAACTATGTTGCCCGCCCCCCCGTACCCCCCCCCCCCCCGCAAATTACCTAAAAAAAATGTTTTTTTAAATGTTTGTGAAATTAGGCATAGTTCTCTCTCTCTCTCTCTCTCTCTCTCTCTCTCTCTCACACACACACACACACACACACACACACACACACACACACACACACACACACACACACACACACACACACACACACACACACACACACACACACACATTTAGAACAAAGAAAAAATACATAAACATAAATAGACATGTATATTTACGGCATGTAATGGCCTAGATAAACTATAGTTAGAAATCAACATAGATGGAAACCTTAATATAGTCAAAATTATTAAAAATCATATATTTAAAAAGAGGATATCATGTTCATCATCATAATAATAATTTTATGAATTATCTCATTGAAATTCATAGTGTTTTTTGTGATGAAAGTTGAAATTTCTTGTTTTTTCTCAGATATTTCATATTCAATAATGTGTTGATAGGTTCAAGCCTTTGGCTCGGGAATCTAAACCATTTCCTATTAGTAAAACTAGAGTTTCAAAGAGTCGAACACAGAATAATTTTAAGACACCATAATAATATTCTACTCACTATATATTTCTTCTACTGTATTATAAACCATACGGAGTAAAAATATATAGGAAATGGCATTCCTATAATTTAGGATGATATATCCCTACAAACTCTCACCTGAATCTTTCATAAACTAAAAAACACTAACCACACATTAACATATGAATATATTGTGACTCACAATATATTCGGATAACTAAAATATAGACTATTAACATAATATTATTAACAACAATATTTATGTCAGTATTAATAATGTGAACACAAAACTATATCTTAACATTCACCCCCTTGTAAACATTATTATTCCTATCCTACACCCCCTTAATGTGAACATGGGGTAAATAAATCTCCCATATCTACACCTATACTCATGACTTGGTGATTTTTAGAAGACAATTATAAACCTTACATGATGGTTTTACAAATGGTTGACCAATAACCAAAATAGTGGTTTTACAAGTGGCTAACTAGAAACCATAAAACAATACTTGATGATTTTACAAATGGCTAACCAACAACCAAAATAGTATTTTTACAAGTGACTAACCAGAAACCATAATGTAATGGTTTTATAAGTGGATTACCATAAACCACATCATGATGTGCAGTATAGATTCTAGTTGTCATCATTTTCACATTTTAGATAAGTTACATAGGAATATATAGTTTACTTATGAAAAAATTTGAATAGGCATACAACATATGTTCTTATTCACACCACACTATGATAAAAATAAACACACCACACAAATGAAAAAAATGCCACCATATCAAAAAATGACCTCATCACTAATGTCTAATGAGAGACGTAGAAAGCCTCCATCATCCAGTATCCTCTAGCCTTCAATCTATGAAGCTGCTTACTCAGCACATGTGTTGATGCAGATCAGTTGAGGGGAAACTCTTCCCACAATCTGAATGTCAAATAAAAGAGAAAATGTATCTATTAAAAAAAAAAAAAATTACTCTTTTTGACATTTTTATGACTCGACTCTTTTGACATAAAATTGTCTTTTGGATTTTGATGACAATTTGACTATGGACCCAAAAAAACATTGACTCTAGACAACATGACTCTTTTTTTTAATTTCAAATCATAAAAATAACATGATTACTTACAATGAAAATATTAACTCTAAAAAAACTTTATTGATTTTACTTTTGACTATATAAAGACTATACTTTGACATAAATGCCTCTAATTTATAGGATTTTATTTATCTAATAAAAAACTATTTTAGACTATATAGAATGACTTTTGTAAACCTAAATAATTACACACACCATAATTTAATAAACATTGACACTAATTTGAAAAATTTATAAAAATTTGATAAGACTTTAAGGTTTTAGAGATAAATACATTTGACTAAAATAATATTATCAAGAAACTACATGCATCACAAATACTAATGAAGTAAAACATATGGAACGACATGCAAAATCAATAGATGACATGAATGATAAATGAAAGGATATGAATGCCTAGAAAATAAATGGTGGGTAGAGAGACAGGCATAAACTATTGAAAATTATTTGCACACTGTCTGAGCTAAATGTTAGATGAATGAATGGCAAGCAGGACTGCACACAATTCACATGGTCTATATCTCTTTGACATGCTGATCAAGAAGGGTATACAAGTTGCTAAATATTTTATTTTATGTAGATAATTGAATAGATTTGATAGTGCGTACATGTGTAATCAAAAAATAAATGGATATTTTCAAAACATACAGGTTAGTCTGCCACTAGCAAATACACAAAATAAGACAATGCACTCAAGAATTTGAGGAGTGTGTCATAATTTTAAAGATGTGATGCTTTGAATCTGGTTGATTGGTAGGTTTATGAATGGAAATAGTCTTATATTCTTTAAGGCTATCATTGGTTGCACATTGATTTCCAATATCTATATCACTTGCCCATCCACTAATCTAGATATATGTTTACTGTAGGGAATATAAATAAAGTGGTGAAACTTTGAGGATGGCACAAATGGAAGCTAATGATAGTAAAAACTCAATAAACACAATTTTCACAAAGTTGACTAAGAGAAATGGATTAAATTAAGAGATCCATGCTTCAAATCTGCACTTCTCTATAGTATCTAAAACTATATCAAAAAAAATATGATTTATAATACAAATGAAAATAAAAAACCTCATGAATGGGGTGATCATGAATATTAATAGATTTACCCCACACAACCTCATAATTATATTACTCTCTCAGGCTTGATCGAATAGGCTTTGATACCAGATATTGGTAAAACTAGAGTTACAGAGAGTTGAACACACAGAATAATTTTAACACACCATAATAATATTATGCTCACTATATATTTCTTCTACTGTATTAAAAACCATATGGAGTACAAATATATAGAAAATGACATTCCTATATCCAAGATGATATATCCCTACAAACTCTCACCTAAATCTTATGTAAACTAACAAACACTAACAACACACTACAATATGAATATATTGTGACTCACAATATATTCGATTAACTAAAATATATACTATTAACTTAATATTTTTAACAATAATATTTACATTGGTATTAATAATGTGAACACAAAACTATACCTTAATATTTCCAAGCCAAAAGGCTTGGTTTTTTAATTTAAATATAGCATAGTGCATACATGTTATAGCTCAAACATACAATAATGTGTACACACAATAACACGTATATGTTATAGCCCATACATACAGTAACACATACACCTTATGTTCCAGTGAAGTCATGAAGGGGTGAAATGCAAGAGGGGGGTGAATTAGAAGGTGGGAGGGGAACATAGCATAATTCATACATGTTATGTTATAGTGAAGTCATGAAAGGGTAAAATGCAAGAGGGGGATGAAATAGAAATTGGGAAGGTGTGGGTTAGGAAAATAAATGTTAAGCATAAAGAATATAATTTATATTCCTTATACTTTAAATTTATTTTAGTAAATATAAGAAATTAGGGTCACTTTTCATCTGATATAGTTGGTCTCATAGTTGCATGCCTTAAAATGTGGGAGATATTTTTTTAACATCTATATGGTATTGAACTTAGGGATCTCAGTGCAAAACTTTTTCAATTGATATCCAATTTTGATATCTAATTTAGATAAATATAGTCATTTTTTAAGGTTTTGACACCTTCCAAATTACTCATTGTCATTTTTAGGAGTCTTATATTTGTCAAAATTAAATTTCAAAAACCAACACACACCCACCTACTCATATATTCCAATTTTACTTATGATTAGGTCCCTTAAAGGTTAAAAAATGACACAACAGCACCATATTCATTTTTGACTATAATAAATAGGGATAATTTGGGCCACATTTAGGCATGGTCACCCAGATTTAGTTTTCATTCATGTCAAAGTGGTGTGCATGATAAAACATAGGTTACATTGGTGACTCATGCACAACCACCCACCCATTCATGCCAATTTTACTTATGATTAAGGCCATTATAAGTCAAAAGTGACATAAAAATTCTATATCCACTTATGACCAATGTGAATGCAAACAATAGACCCACCACACTAATGCAACCCATACATAATGAGTCCCATTAAATGATGTCAAGTATTTGAAACCAACTATCATATTAGTAGGGTAATAATTAGACATTAGGTCATATTACCGACACCCATTTCATTATGTATCACATCAACAGCATGCAATATGTACAAAGATGACATCACTCTATTCTATGATATGGATTTGTACTATATCACACAAATCATTCATTCCATGTTAAGAATTTGCATATTGGATTAGTTTGGTCATAGCATACATATTACATATGTAATGTAGTAACATTGATAATTGATAAACTTGTTCAGTCATTGATAGAATTTTTCAATGGATATAGCTACCTAGATATAATTGATAACATTGATAGACCTTGGCCCCTATCTTTATTCACTCTAAATATATATCTAAATCCATTTGTGGAGTCAGGGTGCCAATATATGTTTTGTCAATCAAACTATATAATGTGTCAATTTCAATGAAACTTCCTCATCTACCCTTATTTTCCCTAAACACTCCCTCATCACCCCTCATCATACCTAATCACTCCCTCATTGACCCTTATAATCCCTCATCATCCCTAATAACTCCCTCATTGGCCTTCATCATCCTTCATAGTTCCTAGTCACACCCTCATGACACTAATTGTCCCTCATCATCCTTAAACACTCTCTAATTACCCCTCCTTGTCCCTCATCATCCCTCATTACTCCTTCGTTGATCCTCATCATTCTTAATCATCCCTAATCACTCCCTCATCTACCCTCATTTTCCTTAAACAAATATAATCTCTCTCAAGTTGATTTGTCTTACAATAAATATTTGTATTTTTATTTCTTATAATTCTTTTGTATATTATATTTTAACATTTTATAATTGCCTTTTTAGAGGAAGGAACATTGCTTAATTTTCACATTTACATTTTAACATATTTAAAAAATAATAAGTTTTTTTTTTAATTTTATGCATGTAATATATGTATGTTATAAGGATCAACTATTACTCCTTTTCCATAGATTGTGATGTTTTTCTCGTTTACTCTTATTAGTCCATATATACCATTCTATACAATAGACTTACATTACAAATTTGCATGCAATGTGAACAAAAAATATTTTTCAATATTGAGGTACAGAGTAACAATAATCATATGCTAACTGATAGGTCCATCATTAATATGATTATTTAAAATAAATATTATACCAAGATTTTGTAATTAAATAAAATCATATGATAAATTCACAAACAAAATTCTTTCCAAACAATTTCCTATCATCTCTAAATTTTAGAGGGAATACATATTTTAAATCATATTATCTCATTTTCCCATGAAATTTTCATGGATTTCCTTTTCCTCAAATAATCAATGTTTGCCTCGAAAAGGTATTGGAGTCCACAATGAGTAGCTCCACCCAAAATTGAAAGAGATCTCCCACACAAATGGTAGGCACCTCCATTTTCTTTAGATCCTAATCTATCTTGCACAAGATTTTCAAGGCCATAATATGCCTTTGGAATAACTCTAATGATTCTTTATTACGTGTTTTCCTCCTCTCACTTTTATCTGCATGTGTTTTTTGATTATTTAAAAGCTTGACCCTTTTTTTGTAATTTTCCATTTGATTCATGTCTTGCCTCACCTAAGGGGGAACATTTATACCACAACTAAAGGGAAATTATCTAACTACATAAGCTTTAAGCTTATTAATGAGACTTGGAGCATTGTGACTATAACCAAAATGGAAAATCAAGACTGTAGATGAATGTGCTACCTTCCCCCACCAACTACTTCATCTTCTTATGTTTCCATCTATTGAGATTTGGATTTTTACATTATTTTACAAATTTAATTTTATATTAATCTTAAGTGAAAGCTTATTATGTGGAGTCACCACAATACAATTTTTGTTATACAATTTTGAGATTCAACTGTCTACTTTCATTTATATTAGTTTCATGAATGGTTGCAATGGTTGTGAATTATGTTTACAGAGAGGAAATATATTGTACATACTTTATTTTTTATAGATAAATGGAGGTTTAAGAGTCCCTCACCCATAATAAAGAATGATCCAAAACATCATACATTTACCTTAGATGAAAATCCATAAGGGAATAATGTTACCGAAATCTGACTAAACTAGCCTAGATCCACCAAGGGGAGATCAAATATCCCACAGGAGTACCCAAAAAATTCCAAGATAACAACAAAACAATCCACCAGCGCTAATCTCCAAAACACCCATACATACTTGATAAAACAAAAAAATAACATAGGAGAGAGAGAGAGAGAGAGAGAGAGAGAGAGAGAGAGAGAGAGAGAGGCTTAGGAGGGGCAAGCACAAAATTCTACCCTAGAACTTGAATTGATGATTGTTTGGTGTTCATTGATACCATAACACCTACTTCCTCCACAACCCAATTATTAGGAAGATCCACCTTCACAACGAACTAAACACCTCTCAGACCTAGGGACCTCAGAATGGAGTCCAAGCACACATTGCATAGTAGTTGAAGTAGCCTTTATGGGAGGGGTATCAACCCTAAATCCAATCCTGGAGGAACTTACAGGTGGTGGAATTAATTGACCACCCCCATACACCCTTTTTAGAAAATAAACTATAACAAGACCCTGAGATGTGCATCACATACCCAAAATGATAGAGAGAGGGGAAAGGAGCCTATAAAGAAGCCACATCTAGATGATCCATCGACATTTCAACTAACATATGGGGATTAAGGAGATCCTACAAATTATCCACAAAAGATAAAACCATGCACATATGCTCCTTAAACTCATGAAAATTTGAAAAAGGAATTAACCCAAAATTTTATGCACTTGAGAAAGGTAGGGAGGTCTAGCTCTTGGTTAGAAATTCATCAATGGCCTCAATCTAGCAAACCCTAAATCACAACTTTATCAATCTTTCCACCACCTCCTTGACCAAAACCTTGTCATCTATAGCCAAGAGGAAATTGGTAATGAAGAGGGAGGAAATGTATGAATTCACCTTGACACAGAAAGGGGTCTCAAGGAACACCATTCCAATACTTTCCTTGACTACAATCATAACATGACTCAACTGTATAATGAAGAATTTTTTTAGACTGGCCTCACTCACACTTCCCTTGAATGCCATGTCCCTTTTTTGTGCACTAACCCTAATTTAAAGGCTTGCTAATGGCCAACTGCATGAAATGATCCATATTTGAACTAGAATCATCTCCTTCATAAGGCATCAACATAAAAAATGTGAGAAGTAAACTATCCAACAAAGTGACTGCAACACAATAAAACACCCTCCAACCCATACCACCAATGTGTACAGCCAATCAAAAATCAAGGGAGGGAATGCCATAAAATGATTAAAACCCAACTACCACCAAAACCATAATCAACTGAATCAAGATGTCTAAAACTCAAAGTTTATGTGTAAACCTAGGGTGTCTCTAGCCACACTTCCTATGAATTATCAATTATTATCTCTTCCACCTATGAGATGCCTTGATTGGCCAATAAATTCATAATTAAAATAGCCTCTCTATAATAATGTGAAGCCTCCTAGGTGGAAAAGGAATTCAACGTGTCCCATGCATGGCCAAGGATGTTCTTTATGTGTCAAGCATATGCCCTCCTATTCTGTGAGGCATGGATTAGAACCATGGAATCAAATTCAAAGATTACATTCTTAATGCCACATTGGTCGACTAACTCCACCCCCAAAATAAGGGCTTGAGTCTCGCTTCATTATTGGTCCCATTGACTAGTTTAAATGAAGCGGTATGAATTAAGGACCCTACATAATCTCTAATGACACACCCTGCTCTAGAGGTACCAAGATTACCTTTCATAACCCCATCAAAATTAATCTTGAAAAAGTATGGGGGAGGAGGAATCCACACCAAATTATCCTTCTTATGACATTTTTAACCCTAAATGTTAGACCCATTAATGGGGAGTGAATTTAGAAGTAACCAATTGGTGAGGATCTACATGTCCCAACTAGATAAAAGCCCACTACATTTCTTAGCAGAGGCAAAGTAATTTTAGACATGGACACTTCTGCTCTATGAATCACTTTATCCTAAAATATTCTTTGGTTTCATTCTTACCATATGGTCAAAGTTAGGATAATAGGGCTCGCCACCCATAGGTTATCAAAGGTTGTATTTGCAATCTCAGTTATCCAAGATAAAAATACTAGCATAACAGAACTCGGTTGAACCCATCTTAGGCCTAGCTTCACACATAACCAATTCCAACATTGAACTATGAAGGGGCAATTAGAAAAGAGATGATTGGCATATTCCTCAATAGATAAATAAAGGCAACAATGTGAAGGTCCTTAAATTATAATTTTATGTAGTCCATCTGAGGTGAGAATCCTACTTTGGTTAGTTAATCAAGCAAAAACACCTACCTTAGGCAAACCAACTTTGTTCCAATAGGTAACCTAGGCTTTGGCAAAGGATAAATCCTCACACTGTAATTTTATATCCCAAATTGATAGAATAAATCCTAGACTTAGATCCAATCCACTGAATGGCATCATCTTTGGAGTTAATAAAGACATTTTTTGATAGGATCCCCTCTAGCACCTCCTTCTGAGAGTTCATGATTTGAACATCCCTCAAGTTCTTCCACTTCTATTTAATCATTTTTACCTAAGGGAAAGGTTTTAAATAGTCACACACTTGACACCCCAAAATGAAATTAAAAAAACCTTTTCATCCTCCAAGCCTTGCACCTCCTAGATAATATTATGCCCACTCCAGGAGTGCTCCTATAAATTCAAATTACCCATTATTGACAATCCATGATACATGATCTTTGATAATATATCTGCACTTGAGAATGAAGTTTCACACATACAATCCCTTGGGAGGGTTATGAATGGTAAGAATGTCAGTGTTATCAATCTCCCCAAAGTAATTATACTGTAGTAATTTATATAGAGAGCCTGAGGTTGAGAGATCATACCCCAGACTAGCTTAGCCCCCTGAACAAGGTTCAGGGAAGATATTCTCTTGATCCTAGCCCTGCCTCCAACTTGAGGGAGGTAAATCTTGTCCCATTTCAATAATGTGACTTTATTTTTCTCTGTTGTTCCTTTCTAGAGGAAGTCCTTCAATATAATTAAGCTCCTTGAGAATAGAGACTAGATGAGTCAAGACAGACATGATATAAATTGAAAGAGCATTAAGGACCAATTTGATGAGCATAATTCTTCCAATAAGGGATAGCCACTTTATTTTACATGCCTCTAATATGGAGTGAAATGATTTGATCAAAATATCCCAATGCCCTAATTTACCAACACATCTAAATTAAGGAACCCCCAAGTACTTAGCCAACAATGAGCCAGTTTTGAAGTTGAGGATGTTAACAATGATCCTTTGAGAATGATTATCCATGTTCATAAAGTAAACCTAAAACTTGGTACCATTGATAAATTATCCCAAGGCTATCTTATCATTAAGTAGATTTTTTTATAGGAGTGAGCTTCAATAACCGAATCTATGCCAAAAAGTATTGTCATCTACAAAGTGTTGATGCATGAAAAACTCCAAACCATCCATAACATTGAGTCCATACAACCTAACTTCATTCAAGGCTCCAAAAATTGACTGATCCAAGGCTTTTACCATTAATATGAAAAGGAAAGGGAATAGCGGATCCCCTTGACATAGCCCCCTAGAAGCTTTAAAGAACCTAGAGGGTTCCCTGTTTACCAAAATAAAAAACTTAGAACTAACAATACATTTAAACACCCAATTGCACCACCTTATGTTGAAACTAAAATTGACCAGACTTTTGATTAGAAACCCCCAATTTACCTAGTCATATGCTTTACTTATATCCAACTTCAGAATGATTCCTACCTTATGATTACAAAGAAGGGAATGCACAATTTCTTGAGAGATAATAATCCCTTCTTGAATTTATCTTCCCATCACAAATCCCCCTTAGTCATTTGAAATTAAGGGATCTAAGATTAGTTTGATCTAAAAGGAGATAACTTTAGAAATTATATTATAAATAGTGTTATAGAGAGAAATATATCAAAAATCATTAAAATAGGATTGAGACTCCCCTTTATTCACCATGGAGATGAACGTGCAATTTATGTCTAGAGCCACTTTTTGATTAGTCCTAGACTCGTTCACCATACTAACCACTTTGTCTCTCACAATATACCCAAAACACTAAAAAAAGCAGTCAAAAACCCATCAAGCCCCAAGGCTTTGTCCCTTCCCATTGAAAAGATCACTAACCTAATTAATTCCAAGGAGAAGGGCACCATCAACTTTTCATTCTACTACATAGTCACCAGTTGGGGATGAACATAAGGCTATTTTCCTGAGCCTCCAGTGGTGAAGCCTATGAACAACAAAGAAACTCCTAGAAGAAATACACAACCTCCTTTTTGATAGTAGAATTAGTTTCCAACAACACACCTTCCCTATTTTTTATGGTTGAGATGTGTGATTAGTAGATCTTTGTGCCCAGGTGGAATTATGGTTTTTTTTTTGCATTTTTATCCCCTTGAGCCACAACTCTCTAGACTTCACTTCCATTATATCTCCTCTCTCAAATGAAGTTTTGAAAGCTCCA
Organism: Torreya grandis; assembly: GCA_037957365.1. Classification (NCBI taxonomy): domain Eukaryota; kingdom Viridiplantae; phylum Streptophyta; class Pinopsida; order Cupressales; family Taxaceae; genus Torreya; species Torreya grandis. The sequence goes on from JARHVA010001060.1 coordinate 769,709, forward strand.
CAAGTAGGGATTTCTCTTGATGAAAAATATTTTCATCCATTCCCATTGCCAACACTATCTAATTAATGTTTCCCAGCTCAACTTCCATCCTATAAATTTATTTGAAAATGCTTTTGAAATAGGTATGATTCCAATCTTTGAGACAAGATTTAATATAGTTCATCTTTTTTTCTCATCAAGAACATATTTGTTCCCTTCATGGATGAGGTGTTGCTCCACCATTATTTAATCAAATCATGGATGAAAGGATCCTTCAACCACATTATCTCAAATTTAAAAGTGTAGAGGGGAAGATTTCAATCCTCTGCAATAATCAGTTCAATCGGGGCATGGTCTGATATTGAGATGGGAAGAATATTGCTTTCTAAGATCTAATAAATTTCCAAACAACTAGGAGAGATAATAAACTGATCCAATCTTTTAGCTATGTTTTAAAAACCTTCCCTCCAGTTAGTCCAAGAAAATACCCCATTTTTTGATGGAATGTCCACTAAGCCTGTAGTGGAGGCAAAACTAGTGAAGTTTTTTTTAGATTTGGTGCACCTCCCAATGCTTCCTCTTTTTGTAGCACAATCTAAGATGACATTGAAATACCCACTAAGAATACACTTTTACCCCTGAAGCAGAGAGAGTTGGTCCAAATTTTTAATCCAGCATTGGGCTTTGAGGATATCCAAATTAGGCCCATACAAATTAAATACCAGAATAAATAAATATCATAAGAAAAATTAGAGACTTTGCATAAGATCCAATTAGCTCTCAACCTACAAAAATTGACTCTAACCTTATGAGGAGACCAAATAATAGCCAAGCTTCCCAACATTCCCTCATAGTCCACAAATAGACGTTTCAATCTATTCTAACCTTTGCCCATAAGTGTCTCAATCACTTCATTTTTTGACTTCGTTTCTTGTAGCAAAAACACATCAAACCTATTTTTCATCAACTAAATCCATGCTAGGCATAATTTATTAGGGGCATTCAAACCCCTAACATTCTAAGAAAATAAATTCATGACATGTGAGAGGGGAATTGCACCCCTCGCTTCATAGAAATAATAAATTTTTAATGGTTAATTTTTTACCTTTCGAAACTTCTTCTGTGATGATCTTCCCAGATTTATGCCCTATTTTTTTAAGGGGACCATAATTTAGCTATGAGATTAGGCAATCCTTGTAATATAAAGAGAGAACTTCCTTGGAGTTGAGATCCTCATCATCATTCAATTCCCCTACCAAAGGTGAAAGTTGTAGATCTCCTGCCCAACTAGAATCCTTTGTTTGATGACTCAACATATCCTTGAGATCAACATCCTCCAACCCTGGTCTAGGTTGAGCAATAGAGCAATCTTTGAGTATTTGAGCTTCCAAAGAAATAAATTGAATCTCTTTGAGCATAGTGGTTAGAGAGAGATCCATCTATTTCTCCAACTTGTCTTTTAAGGTGAGAGTAACTTCCACATTAGGCTCAAGTACATGAGGGGGAACCTCCTCTACCACCAAGGGTGTATGAGGGTTTTTTAAATTCCTTTAAATGAAAGTCTCAGATTATGAACCATGTTTAGCAATCCAACCTTGAATAAAATGTTGATAGCCTCCGTTCCCAAGACACTGGCTATGAATATGTCTGATCATCCCAAATTTGTAGCATCTAAACATAATTTTATCCACATCAACTCATTGATCCCAAGATCTTTCTGAGGAAATAAGAGAGATGTGCTCCATAATTTGACTCTCTAAGTCCATCAACACATATATTCTGGCATAAGAAGCTAAACCCCTTCTTTGGTGATTGGATCAAGGTGGATAATCTCCCTTAATGCTAACCCAATCCTTTTTAGACAAGCCTCACTCCAAAATTCAAATGGGAGGGCATACAATCGTACCCAGATAGGAAAGTGCCCTTTCTTTGCTATGAACATATTAAAGTTAGGGTAATAAGATTGGAGCCACAATCCATAATCTTCCATCATCCAAGGTCCTCCCTCCAAAATTTGTTATTTATTTATTTTAGTTAGGTAGATGGTGATAAAAAACCCTTTTAGGAGAAAGCTAAAAGAAAGGCCAAGGCCCTAGGTTGTAGCCACCCAAGCTTCAATTACTCCTATGGCTGGCCATTTTCTTGCAATCTTCCCAATTAACCCCTTATTGCCATCATAGATAAGAGATTAGGAGCTAATATGGGGTGAGCCAACTTTCTCAGCCTAGCCTAAGGTTCAATTTTAGGGGAACTCTAAATGCATCCCAAAATCCTTAAAAGTAGAAGTACACAGATATTTATTCTTACCCAAGGGGATCTGGTTCTCTCCAAAAGCCACTACATGAGATTTATAGGTAGAATACTGATGATTCTCCATCTAGCCCTGATCACTTCTTGACCATCCCCATCACTCCTATCATGTTGTGCTTCCTTGATATCCTGCCTCACCTCTCATCATGTATGTCTATGATGATGCCATAGATACACACAATGCCCCCACACGATTTTTATGCTTAACTTGCAAACGTGCCATCTTTTTAACTAGTTATTTATTTCTTACTTAACTGTTTTCCAAATAATTATATATTATACATACTTAAAAATGACTTTCTTAATTATTTATTATTTTTCAAATTATATTATTTTAAAATTTATGTATTTATTGAATATTAATTCAAATTAAATATTATTAATATATTTTTATTAGTTTTTCCCCTTCTGTCCTTTGTCTTCCCTTTTTAATTTATCTTTTTTATTAATTATTAACTTTTCTTATTATATCATGCTTTGAAACTTTACACTTGGAAACAAATATATATATATATATATATATATATATATATATATATATATATATATATATATATATATATATGGCTTCTTTTTTAAATATATGCTTGATTTAAGTTTACAAGCAATTATTTTTTATTTTAATTGTGTTTTTTTTTTCTTTTGCCTTATGACAAGGAAACATAAAGTAAGGTCACAATTTGTTTTTGACATCATGTTTGCATAATAAATAAGGATTTCGGTTCTTGCTTAAACTATGAAATTTTGCTCTGTCTATAGCTTTATCATGATTTTAAAAAAATGTTTTTTCTCTATAACATCACTAAAGACATCCTTTTTAATAGTATTTAAAAAATATATATTTTAATATGTATGCTTAGAAAAACAAACTTTATTATGAAAAAGGGACAAAAGTATTAAAAAATTACCTCCCCTCTCCCCTACCAATGTAGTCGTACTTTTATAGTTTAAACATCTTGTGATATCTAGTTGAAATTATAAATATAAAAAATTCATCAAAGGTAATAGTAATTATATTATGGAAAAAAAATTGTGATATTTAATAGTGTTATATAAATGATATAAAGGAGTAAGCTAATCTATCATTTACATATTTTTTTATTTTATTTAAATATCTAATCACAATTTTTTTAATATTTAAGATTTTTTTATATAAATTTTATGAATCGTGAAAAATGTAAATCTCACATAATTTGGTTAAATTCATATCACATAAAACAATAATTAATATTGACAAACATATTCAATTATATATCCCTCAACATAAATTATCTAAAACTAATTAAGAAAATTAGACTTTTAAAAAAACTTATAATAATTCACAAATAAAAACTATATCTACTATAAATATAAATAACATTCCGAAAGTAAAATAAACAAAATTTACAAATATTTTTGATTAATTGTAATAATTTCAATTATGTGAGGAATGCAATGCCATGAAAAAAAAATGAGTCTATTGGCATTGTCGCTCTATCATCAAACAAGAAAAGTATTTCTAATTACACTATCATGTAATTTAATCTATTGCACTTGATGCCCATTTAAATCTTCAATTAATCACATAGAAATAACCAAAATACATTTACATTATTTGATTTGTTATTGATTTCTAAATTGCTTTGAACCTTACTTATATTTCATCATGCCCAATCTGCATATTACACATGACATGATACTATATTATTTTTGGAGGGATGACATATATCTATATATTAACTTAACAGAAATATATAAATAATTCACAAAAAAATGAGATGGTATGAGAGCAAGCCACGACACATTACGCAGAGCCTAGGAGCAAAATCAAAGTCTCAAAATCTAGACAAAGTCTAAAAACAAGTCATAAAAAGAGATAACTTTTATGCAGCAAGAGCAAGCCTAGTAGGTGGATGATCCATATCATCAAGACCCCATCTCGAGTTTGGTAAATCATTGCCATCTGGAATAGGCTCCCAACTAGTAACTTTGGCAGTGTCTGTATTATCATCTACTTATATCTGAGTGGGTGAGAAATCTAAAGAGAGCCTGGGGAACTTATCCATCAAGTCCACATGGCCTTTAGGTGTCACCCCCAAAACATCTAGGTGTGGAGGAAGAGAAGGAGCACCCTAACTATCCTTCCTAATAGGGGAAGGAGGAGGTGGTTTCCACCCTCACTGCTGCCCAGGAGGGGAAATGTGCTAGTATGGGGTGCCACTATGAGAGCGGTGCTTAGAACAGCTGCAATGATGCCCACCATGAGGTGACTAAAGCACTCTATCATCCAATCTGGGATCCCTAGGTGGAGAAGGCAGAACTTGAGCCATAGTACAAGGAACATCTCCCCAATAGGAGAGGAGATCTTGAAGATACCCAAGCTCCATAGCCACTTTATTGGCGTGGACTAGAATCTGCAAAAGAAGATTAGAGATGATAGAAGTTTTGTGCAAAGTCAAAACATTGCAATCAATAGTAGCATGATTCTATATTTTGATTGAAAAAAACTAAATAATTTGGCTTGTGTCAAATCTCTCTTTATTTATTGACACACATTATTATCATTGACATGTGATTTTCCAGTGTTGAAATCAAAATCATTTTCGCATTGATTTTAGGTATTTTGTTTACACTTCATTAAGTTTTGGGTTGGGCTAATTTCTAATTATGTTTTAATGTATATGTCATCACCATAATCATTCATGGGATCTTGTACATGATGAGTAACTTTAGGGAGCATAGTATCATGTGGAATTTGTTCTATAGTATAATCATGCATTTTTGTTTGTTGTGAAACATATCAAAGTATCCATGATACTAACCTAGGTTATGGAGAAAAAGATGAGTGTTGTGAGTCCTAAATAACCTTATGATTTGATATAATAGGCATTGAAGCATTAGTCTTTTAGGAAAGTGTTTTAATCTATTTTTGATAAAATATTAAATGTGATTAAAAAAGTATTTATTATGTATATAGTTGTAAAAATGGAAATATCAAAAAAATTAAAGACAGAAATGATTTACTTGAATTTTGATAAAATATTAAATATGAAAAAAATTATTTTGGAAAAATATTAAGAAGGGATATAATTAGCTTGCACAATGATCTCTATTGACTCTTATAACTATTTTGCTTTGAAAAATAGAAGAAGAGGTAAATATACAAGTTTAGTATCAGAATCAAAAACAAAAATAGTATGTGTGCCCAAGTTCATTGACAACAAACTTGTCTATATTGACTATGACAATTGACAAACAAGAAAGGATAGAAGAAGTATAAATTTATAAAATAATAAACAAAAGCAGAAGCTAAAGATGTTTTTACATGGGATCATGGTATCCATATAGCAACACAATGAAATCTCGTCCATTGATCATAGGTTTGTATAGCTTGATTATGTGTTTGAGCTAATCACTACACTTGTTATACTTGTGAATGAGGAGAAATATGAGATATCATACTTAGGGTTTTGCCACACATAAATTACTCTTTGTATTTTTTTGCCTTTGAAACCCTTAAGGAACTTTGATAGCTTGAAAAAATGTAATAAAAAGAGGGGGGTTTAATGGGTTGAGCTAACCTCAATCGCCTCTTGATGATTGACCATTGCCTATATATCCAATATTCCAAGGATGGAAATCAAGTCCTTTTAAATATCCCACCTAGAGTGAATGTGTAATATGTGCTCATTTGACTATATATATGCAACTAGAAGATGGATTTGATACTTGATAATGATAGCTCTTGACTTTCTATAGAGAGCTCTTAATTTGGCTTATGACTACTTCTTATGAATATTGTAGAAATTGGAAAGAATAGGGTAGATTTTCTTAATGTTCAAAAGTGTAAATTCATGTACCATGTGAATAGCATGTCCCTAAATGAATGACTCTTGATGTGTATTTATAAGAAACTAGATTAATAATTTCATTTAGATGACCTTATGAAATATGCAAGAAGTCCCAAAATATTGAATTTAAATTTGGAAACAAATCATTTGTTGGCATGGGATGTGGCTAACTTAAGTTGATAATGACATAATGTGTGTATGTCTACCTAGGGTGAACCTATATCGAGAGGTCAAGGACCTAAGTTTAGGTTTGGAAATAATCTGATAGTGTTTTTAAACTGCTTGAGCATTTGAATTTTTTTTTGTGTAATGATAATAAAATTTGAGGGTCAAGCATGTATATAGATGAAAGACTTAGAGGAATTTTGAATAAGAGTCACATAATTGGGTGCAAGTCATGTGGTTATGATTGTGTCAATAATTAGCATTGTCAAGTCTATTTGACCAGATTAATATGGCTACATTTCCCATAGTAATAAAATTGATAAAGTAAAGAAGAAATAGTTGACCCTAAGTGTGTAAAACACACTGGATAATTGTAGAAAGATGGTGGACTAAAGGGGGGCCTACCTATGGACATATTTTTATTGAAATTTTAAAAATCTGATCTTCTATAGATAATTTAGATGGATGCACTTAAATTTTAAAAATGGTATAAGATCATTAATTGTAATATTTTGAGTCTAGTTTCCAAAACACTATTTTTTATATAAAAATAGATAAGTATAACTAGGTCAAACATCTAAATTTTGAAGAGTAACTCCTTTTTTTATAAAAATATAGTAGATATCTGGTCGCATAGCCCCTCATTTTTTTATCACCATTTAATATTGTTTTAAACCCTTTAGTGAAAAATTATATAAGATCATCTAATATATGACCTATATTTTTATATAATTTTTTAATGAATATATTTTTATTAATTGTACAAGTAAATGGATTCTTAAAACTAAAAAAAATGGATAATCAGTCGTGTGACCCCATTAATTACCTCAAAAAAATGTTTTTTTTAATACGTGTAGAATTAGGCTTAGTTTATGACATTTTTTTTTCATTTGGAGAAATGAAAAAAATACATAAACATATATAGGCATGTATATCTACAACATGTAGTGGCCTAAAAAATCTATAGTTAGAAATTAACATAGACGGAAACCTTAAAACAATTTAAAAGTTTAAAAATCATATATTTGGAAAGAGGAGAGTGTGTTTTTTGTCATTTTAATAATTTTATGAATTATATCATTACAATTCATAGTGTTTTTGGTGATGAAAGTTGAAATTTATTATTTTCTATCATATATCTTAGATTCAACTACGTGTTGATAGGTCTAAGCCTTTGGCTCGAGAATCCAAGCCATTTTTGAGCCAAAAGGCTTGGTTTTTAAATTCAAACATAGCATAGCGCATATATGTTATGGCTTGTATATGTAATAATGCGTACATGTTATAGCCTGCATGTGCTACATCCCACATGTGCTACATTTTGCATGTGTTATATCCTATATGTGAAATAATGTGTAAGCATCATATTCTAGTTAAGTCATGAAGGGATAAAATGAAAGAGGGGGATGGATTAGAAGGTGGGAATGGAACATAGCATAGTGCATACGTGTTATGTTCTAGTGAAGTCATGAAAGGGTAAAATATAAGAGGGGGATGAATTAGAAGGTGGGAGGGTGTGGTTTACTAAAATAAGTGTTAATTATAAGGGTTACATTTATATTCCTTATAGTTTAATATTATTTTAGTAAATATAATAAATTAGGGTCACTTTACATATGATAGAGATGGTCTCACAGTTTCACATCTTACAATGTGGGAGATAGTTTTTCAAAATCTAATTTGGTTAGTACTTGTGCATTTTTAAGATTTTAGTAGTGAACCTAGGGATCTTAGTGCATATATTTTTGAAATTGATATCCATTTTGGGTAAATATATAGTCATTTTTTAAGTTTTTAGTACCTTCTATATTTCCTGTTGGAATTTATAGAAGTCTTATCTTTGTCAAAATTAAAGTTTACAAAAAACATGCACCCAACCACTCCTATAGTCTAATTTTACTTATGATTAGGTCCCTTATAGGTAAAAAGTGACACAACACCACCATAATCATATTTGACTATGGTAAATAGGAATAATATGGGTTAAATTTAGGCATGTTCACCCCAATTCAATTTTAATTCATGTCAAAGTGGTGTGCATAGGAAAACATAGGTTAAACTAGTGAGCCATGCACACTTAACCACCCATTCATGTTAATTTTACTTGCAATTAAGTCCATTATAGGCCAAAAGTGACATAAAAACACCATATCCACTTATGACCAAGGTAAATGTAAATAATGGGCCCCATACATAATTAATCCTTTTCAATGATGTTAAGTAGTTGAAACTAATTATCATATTAATAGGGTAGGAATTAGTCATCAGGTCATGTTACCCACACCCATTTAATTATGTATCGCATCAACATCATGAAATATGTATAAATATACAATCACTCTATTTTATGATATGGATATATAATACATCACACAAATCATTCATGCCATGTCAAGCATTTTCACATTGGGTCAGTTTGGTCATATAATACATATTATATATGTAATGTAATAGCATTGATCATTAATATACGTGTTCACTGGATATATTAAACTAGATATATTTGATAACGACCCTATTTGTATTCACTCTAAATATACATCTAAATCAATTTGTGGGGTCAGGGTGCCAATATATATTATGTCAATCAAATTATATATTATGTTGATGTCAATGAAACTCCCTCATCTACACTCATTTTCCCTAAACATACCCTCATTGACTCTCATCATCCCTCATCATACCTAATCACTCCCTCATCACCCCTTATCACACCTAATCACTCATTCATTAACCCTATTCATCCCTCATCATCCCTAATCACTCCATCATCTACCCTCATTTTCCTTAAACATACCCACCAGCATCATCCCTAATCACTCCTTCATCTCCCCTCATAATACCTGATCAGTCCTTTATTGATCATCATTATCCCTTGTAATCCATAATCACTCCCTCATTGACACTCACCATACTGAATCATAATGAATCAATCCCTCATCTACCCTCATTTTCCATAAATATACCCTCATCGATCCTCATCATCCCTCATCATCCTTAATCACTCCCTCATCATACTTAATCACTCCCTGATTGAAATTTATCATCCCTCATCATCCCTAATAATTCTCTCCTTGGTCTTCATCATCCTTCATAATCCCTAGTCACACCCTCATCAACCCTCCATGTCCCTCATCATCATTAAACACTCCTTAATCATCCCTCATTATCTTTCATCATCTATAATCACTCCCTCATCTACCTTCATTTACCCTCATTTTCCCTAAACACAACTGCATCTACCCTCATCATCCCTCATCATCCCTAATCACTCCCTCATCACACATCATCATACCTAATCACTCCATCATTAACTCTCATCATTATTAATCACTTCCTCATTTCCCCTCATCATCCCTCATAGTCCCTAGTCACACCCTCATTAGCCATCATTATCTCTTATCATTCTTAAACACTCCCTAATCATCCCTCATTATTCCTCATCATCCCTAACAACTCCCTCATCAATCCTCATCATACCTCATCATCCCTAATCAGTCCTTCATTGGCTCTCATCATCCCTCATAGTCTATAGTCACACCCTCTAATACATTTATGGTGGGTGCAATTCCTTCTTATACCTGATCATCCCTAGTCACTCCTTTCTCTATATAAGTTATAATTCCCCATTTCCTTTCAATATATGGCTCGATCAATGCCTCCTCTCCTTTTTATATATAAGTGATAATTTCCCCTCTCCTAATTTTCAAGCATCCCTTGATAATTACCCTCTCATTTATCCCTTAATATGATAATACCCGCTCTACTAATTTTAAAACATGATAATTCCCCCTAGCCTTTCAATATATGGCTTGGGTATTCAATTAGGTATCAAGTATTAAAGATATGTTCAAGTAAGATAACTACAATTAGTATTAGATATAATTATTCAAGATCAAGATTTGGCTAAAGTATTTAATTAGGTAGGGCATACTCAAGTAGGTTAGGCAAGAAGTATAGTTAGGTAGGGTATACTTAATTAGGTAAAGTAGGTAAGGCAGACTCAAATACAAAAATATAGGTAAGACATAACCAAGATCAAGATATGGTTCAAGTATTTAGGTAGGGCATACTCAAGATCAAGGTGTGGTTCATAATCAAGTAGGGCATACTCAAGTAGTTAAATTAGGTAGGGCATACTCAAGTAGGTAAAGTAGGCAAGTCATAATAAAGTAGGTAAATTAGGCAAGGCATACTCAATGGTATATATCTATTACATACATACATAACATGGTTCAAAACTTCATTTCTCATTCTATCTATCAGGAACCAAGCTTCCCTTGACAACAAAAGAAGCCAATTGTGTAGGGCAAGAATATATACAAGATATATATTGGGAAGCAAGATTCCCTTGATAGATAAGAATATATTTTAGAAAGGGAAAATAGGTAGGACAAGAACAAATCTATATATTAAGAATCAAGCTTCCATTACCTTATTGGGTAGGGCATAACTAAGTAGTAGGGTAATAATAAAGCTATCTATCAGAAAGTAAGCTTCCCTTGATAGTTATGCCTTAATCCAAAAGCAAAGAAAATCTATATTTTGGGAAAGTAAACTTCCCTTGATAGTTATTCCTTATTCCCTTGATATCTATCAAGAAGTAAATCTTCCCTTTAAATGTTATTAGGTGAAACAAAGCTAGATATCAATAAGGTAAGCTTCCCTTGCCTTAATCCTTGGCATAGATGAAGTAGGTAGGGAAATTTCCCTTTCCTTATTGGGTATGAAACGTTTGAGATCAGTGAAGGTCCTTCGAAATGGTTCCCTCCATATATCTATGGTGGGGGGGCATTCTTATGTTATCCTTTCATATAATCTATTGGGTACTAGGGCATACTTAGAGTATGGTAGGGCCTTAGTTTGGCCTTTAGGGACCACTAGACCATTCCCAATATCTAATTATCCCCTCCCTAATACACTGGGTTAAGGTATGTTCCCTTCCCTTCATAGATCAAGGTGGGTATAGATCAAGTTGGGATGGGAAACACACTCTACCAGCTACCTGATTGGAACACACTCTACTGGATTAGTGACCACATATCTTGTATCTATAAATTTGATATACTATGGAAAAACTCTCAATAACATATAAATAAAAAGATAACTCTACTATGGGGTTAGTATTATAATTCTTAACTAGTCTCTGATCATCCTATCTATATAGATATAAATTAGGATTCTCAAATTTGGGATTGATATTTTTAGATGTCCAAATCCCAATCTATATATATATATATATATATATATATATATATATATATATATGTAATATAATTTCATCCAACCCTATGCTTACTTTCTTACCTATTTATTTTGAATTGGGGATCTGGATACACTCTCTCCATAGTATGGGCATGGATCACCATATAAATTTTGGAATCCCACTAGCTAATAAGATGATATATTTGAATTCCTTATTTATGTGAAAGAGGATGAGTGAAATAAGAGTTTATTTGAGCCTTATTTGAGTAAGTATAATTTATAATTAGAATAGAATATAATTGGGCACAAATAGGAAGCCACTGAACCCACCATCAAGGTATTGAATGGAGTGATTAGGGATAAGAAGGGGAAATGAGGGAGTGGTTTGGGATGATGAGGGAGATATTAGGGATTATGAGGGATAATGAGGGTAAATTATGGAGTGATGAGGGATGAGGAGGGGGTGATTAGAGATGGTGGGGGGTGATTAGATATGATGATGGATGGTGAGGGTTAATGAATGAGTGATTAGGGATGATGAGGGAGTCATTAGAGATTATGAGGGATGGTGAGGGTCAATGAGGGAGTGATTAAGGATGATGAGGGATGTGGAAGGTCAATGAGTGAATGATTAGGTACAATGATGGATAAGGAAAGTTGATTAGGGATGATGAGGGACAAGGAAGGAGTGATTAGGGATGATGAGGGATGATGAGGGAGTCTTAGAAGAGGTTCATGAAAAACCCTTCAAAACATGCTAATACAGTATAAATTGTGCACGAAGTAAAAAAATTAAGAATTAGATGGTAATTTAGACTTAATTTATTCATTAACATGCACAACATATAGTTTTCAAGAAACACATACTTATTAGAATATGAACAATCAGTATAAACTCATATTATTAATAGATTAAAGTGAATAGAGTACTTATTGTGCACATAAATATGATAAAAGCTACATAACAAATCCATTTCAAAATGATATATATTATCTCTATCGCATCAAAACCATATCCAATTAAAATTTAGAATTATCTATCGAGCTTTACAAAGCATTGTCTCTTCATATTCTAGCCTTTCATTATGCCCAAAAAGGACTCTTCACATTCTGAAGTCTATTGTTATGCTTATAAAGGTTGAATACAAACAAAAAGATTATGCAAAAGACAAAATATTTTAATTCATGCACATGTATATCACATATAATCTATGATTTTGGTAGCCTTATTCTACACCCAACACTTTCCTAGACTTAAATAGTTATCCAATCCTGAGACAAAGTCACAACAAGAGATCATGACCAAAAGTTTTAGTTGAGGAATTGAACTAGAAACAAGACTTGTGGTTATCACTCTAGGTGTAATTTACTATTTTTCACCCTTTGTGCACTACTTAGCTACCATTTTAGGTTTTCAATTAAGTAACATACTAGCCTACTTCCGTTTTAGGTTTTTAATAGATTAACTTAATTAGGTGGCCACCCTTTATGGGGTTTTGATCTACCTAGCCCTACTCTTAATGATTAAGGCCATCCTTCAAAATTATGCCAAAAATTTATGAAAATTACAAATGTGTATTATCTATTAGGTAGGTGATGGCATAGTCTAAGTTGGTTACATATCATGTTGCTATGATGATGGTGCTACTAGTTTTATGGATGAAGCACTTAGGTCTATAGAATCTGATGTAGGAGGTTGTTCTGGTTGTTGGATTGTTATCTATGAACTTGTGGAAATATTATTTTGCTAAATCATTTGGTGTGGAGGAATGAATTACAAATAATCAACAAGTTGTGTAATGAAGGCATCCAATTGGGAGAAATATTAATTTAACATTTTCTTGTTAGTCAACACTTCCCACACCATAGTGAGCAATGTATATAGTGGGACTTGAATCACCATTACGCTATAGATATCCTCATATTTTATCTTATAATTTGATTCTTTGATATATATGTCCTAGGAGAACTACTCCAACTGGTCTACATGCCTTTACGCTTGAATGCAAGTAAATGAACTGCACAGAATCTCATTTTACCAAGTCTATAGTTTTTACATGGCATTATCCATTGAATTGAGAAACTGCTTGAGTGCACTATTCATTACTATAGGGGTAGTTGTATGATATTCCATCACAACTTTGGATTTGTCTGCATTGTTAGACTTTGGCTTAGCTATGAAAAATGAATTATTAAGCTACTACTTCTAATTCAGCATACCCTATGTTAATCATTTGGCTTGAAGCATAGCTACATCTAGAAATTGTTCATATTCCTCTAGGAGCTCACATACTACCTATGTTTCTAATTTGATGTTCTACCCTTGAGATCACAACATTTACAACTTGTGCATAGCCTACCAATCTTTTGTTAGTTGTGCCAAGAGACTAAAGAATTGCTTTTCTTTAGACATGACCTGGTCACCTAGGACTTGGGTAACTAGTGTAGGGAAGTTATTGTCAATGATCTAGAATTCATTGGCAAAGTGAAGGTTCAGATATGCATTCTCCTCTTGTAGCTGCAAGACTTCCTGCTGCAAGGTCTAAGCCTTTTTATGCTATTACTTTTTGGAAAGTATATACACCTTTAATTTATCTAGTTAGTGGTAGTTGGAAAATATCCAAAGATGTTTCATGCATAGTCATTGCCAGATCCATGGATGTCATCATAGTCATTTATGGGCCATTGTGTACTACACTAAAGGAAGAAAAAAAGTGGTGCACAAGGTTGACTAGTTATTTTGGATTTAGGCAAGGAAGCCTCCTCCTACACACTTCCTTACATCACAAGTTCCTATTGCATTGTGCCCTTTATTTTCTCCTTGACTTTTACCTCTGTCTCATCTCTATCTTTACCTTTAACTTTAGCCTTAGCCTTAGCTTCTACCTCAATTTTAGCTTTAGCTTTCACTTCATCCATAGCCTTAGCTTTTGTCATAGCTATGGCTTTGGCATCCACTTGAGCCTTAGCCTTAACCTCTATGTCAGCTTTGGATTTAGAATCCTCATTAGTCTTGGACTTATCCTATTTATATACCTTAGCTTTGGCTTTAGCTACAAACTTATATTTATCTTCGGCTTCCTTCTCCTCGGCCTCTCTCTGAAACTTTTACTCTTCTTGAGCCTTTACAAGTGTCACTACATCCTCTTTATTTTATTGCACAATTTTCACTTCTTGTTGTTTCCTTGTTGATGTTTATTCTTCTTTCTTCTTCACCTTTGCTTATTTGGCTCTTTTATTTTGAGCCTTTACTTCTTCAATGCTTTTTGTTTGAGCCTCTACTTCTTTGAATTTTTTTTTGCATTCTTCCTCCATGTCCTATTATTTACACTACTCCTCTTCCTCTATAGCCTTACTCTTTTTTCTCTTATTTCTTCATCTTCTTCTCTTCCTTATCCTTCCTCACAACCTCTTTTTACACCCTCGTTATATTATCTTGTTCCTATGTAGCTTATTATTATGGATCTACTACGACACATTAATTTCTTCAAGTTATTCCATAGGGGTTGATGACTCCATCACTATTACTAATTTTGAATCGTCCAAAGAGGATGCTTCCAAAAAAATACTTCTTTATGCATCCATCTAATTTCTAGAAGTTGGTGGTGACATGAGGCTCTTCTTTGGCCTCTTCATAGTCTGGACCTATGAATATTGATGGGCCTCTTATGCTTATTATGTTTCACTATCCTTTATTGGGTCTATGAAATATACCATCCTATCTTTGATTGTTGGATATGGTTGAGCTATAGCATGGGTCCTTAGTCTGTGTTGTAGGGATAGAGGTGGGTGATATTATGTCACTAGGTCTAATTCCTATGCAATAGAGGATTCTATATTTATATCTATGTGAAATAGTTTTGTCTAAAGTTGTTTCCATGTTATCTCTTGACCTATAATGTCAACTATAATGAAATGAGAGGGTTGGGTGATAACAACACACATATCTTGTCTTACCTGATTCTATGCCTAGAAGGTGCACACTAATTTCTATAAAATTAACTCTTTCCCCTCTTATTTCTCATAAAAATTATTGATGATGTTTTTTATCATAGATTGTATAACTTCATGTTCTCCAAATCCTATCTTCACCAACTCACATGCAACCACTATCTTCAGAACATGTTTTTTTATCGATCTAATATTTTACGTGGTGTGTCTTATTTTGAGGTGGTGGAGGTAATGTTCATCACACTAGTGCCTTATTATTTCCTTTGTCAATCTAAACTAGAACTACTATCATTTATGGTGGTGCCTATATTTGATCTTGTGATTGAGGTTGAGTTTATGCCTGAGGTTATATATGTTGTTACACACCTAGAGGTATGGAGCATAGATGTTGCTTTGATTTACTTGTTGGGGATTTTTTTCCAAAAACTTATACCTACACATCCAACATGGTGATGAAAAGTGGTAGTGGGTTTATGGTTACCTTGGCAACTAATGCAATTTTATTTGGATGCCATTGTGTAAATTTATAATTAATACATGATGTCCAAGATACTACATCACATCCTGAAGTAGCTCAAGGTGTGAAATAATCATGCTTTGGATATCCAACCATCATGCATTGAATATCCCTAATTAATAATAATACTAAGTAATTTTAGTCCATTCAATGTTGGCTAATGCAACAATAAGCCAAAAATATTCAACATGGTGGATTAGTCCTTCTTGTGATTTCCATTGTGTGAAGTAGAGGAGTAAGACCAAAATATGGTATTGTAATACCTAAGAAGTGTCAGTTAGGATCTTCTTAATGTTTTTTATGAATCCTGAGGCTAGGAACTTGGGCCAATTAAAATCCTTGTACATGTATATCATGAGATACATAATGTACATAACTCCTTTAGTTGCTTGCTTTACATGATTTATTATTTATAAAACCACTTGGTGATACATTCCAAAAAGATGTACACTAAAACATATTTGATATAATCAATAGGTATTCCTCTACCTACCCTTATGTATTTTTATTTGGTATCTGAGTGGATACATGGAGTTGTGGATTTGTAAGGAAAAAGAGACTTGCCTTGAGCTAGAATCCCTATTACTCTTGCCATAGTCGTAGGGTTGATGAATATGGTCACATCTTGAGACAAATGAATGGTGTATTTTTTATACATATTGAGAAAATTAAGCATTACCTCATCTAATTTTCTAAAAGTAGGCAATTTTATCAGTTGTTCAACATCAAAGCCTCGTAGAGGATGTTGAAGTGCTAGCACTCCTACTTATGTTACTTCTTGTGGGTCATGTAAAAATAGAGTAATTTCAACCACATCAATAAAATCAAAAGGGTCTAGGTCATTATATCTAGTTTATCTGAGATTAAGGCCAATCCCCATTTCCTTCTTTTATGTATCAGTGAGTAGAATAAAAAATTGTGCCCTATCCATGGTTGTTATTGTAGACTGAATTGAACACTTTATTCACTGGGTCTAGTACTTATGTGAATTTTTTGCACAAGTAGATAATTTTGATGCATATCATAGTGTTTCTTGTTTTGAAAAGTGTGCAATGGCTTTGTGTTATCTATTCCCTTTGTTGTATAGTGTTTCCCACCTAAATCCATCTGGCCATTAAGTTTAAATACATTGAGTTGGTTGCATATGAGTTTAATTCAATCATTTATGTCAGTTAATTGTTGTTTGATATGATAGTTACTATTTTCATCTAGATTATTTGATCTATTTGTTGGTAGGTAGCTAAAGTGATGTGACATCCCTTCATCTATCCAATTTCTTTTATGGTTCATCCTATCATTCTGCCATGTGATTTGCTTCATAAAAGAATAATATCTCAAGTGCCTTGTCATTAATGGTTTTTAATGACCACTAAATATCATTTCCCCATACCTATATTATCATCACCTCATTCTCAAACTCAATTGATGACCACCATATTTTGGTTGTTAGTTATATTTCCTACAGACTGACTTTGCATATTGATCGCACTATACGACCTTGATTGTCCAAACTTTGTTTTGATGTGTTGTGATACAAATATCGCACTATAAAAACATACTACTAAAAAAAACAAAGTAAAAAATAAAATATCATTAAAAAAACCCTAACTACATGGTGTTACTCAACACCCCCTCACATTGATAGAGATTAATGACAATAAGACTTAAGCCTACAACCATTTATATACCCTGTTAGAATGGTTCCCTATGCATCTTTTAAAATAAATATACCCTTTTGTGAAAAATCATGAATAATATAGGGTCCCTTCCATCTAATGCATAGATTTCCTAAAAATGCTTTAAATCTGCTATCATAGAGTAATACCGTTTGCTCTAGATAAAATTCCTTAGATCATAAGTTGCAATCATACCATGCTTTTTCACTCAATTTGTTAATATCATGTGTCCAATATGATCTTTGTCTATTTTCCTCCATCTTGACCAAATACATCAATCTATCTTTTAGCGAGTCATGAACACCCAACCTCATAATTTTTGCAATATGCAGACTAGAAACAATATAATTTATAAGCATAATTATCTCAAGACTATAAACCAACTGAAATAGAGTGAAACTTATCACACATTTATAATTTGTCTTATATGACGAAATAATAAAATTATTAAAATCCTCCAAATCATCCCTTTGAAAATTTCATATCTTCATCAGTATTTTACCCATTACTTTATTTGAAGCCTTGACTTGCCCATTTTCTTGTGGATGATAGGTCATGATTTCATGGTGCAATATCATAAACTCCTTAGTAAGAGTCTTGATTGTGTTATTAAGGAAATGAGTACCTCTATCTCTAACCAATTTAATAAAACATATAAACCTTGTTATGGTATTATCATACAAAAATTTAGTGGCATCCTTCACACCTTAGCTTCGTGTTGTAAAAGCTTTGACCCATTTCATGAAATAGTTTGTCACATCAATGATATATCTCACATAAATACATTTACTTGGAGGTGTTATGGCACCTAAAAAAACAATGCCCCATTGTTCAAAATTTTATTCTATGATCATTATAACAAAGGTCATATCATCTTAGTGATTCAAGTTTACCATTCTTTAGCAAAAATCATAGTGTTTTTCCACCATGTGAGCATCCTAAAATAAATTATTGCCACCAAAAATCACTTTGTAGTATCTTTATCATAGTGGATTTTCCTATGAAATAGCCTTATAATAATCCTTGATGAAATTCCTAAACAATTTGTGGTCACTCATTTTATAAGATACTCTCCATAGAACATCATCATTTCCAATCTTATACAGAAATCCATTAATGAGGCTATAAGGAATGGCTCATGTAACCATTTACTTCTTATCACTTTCAGCATATTACATAGGAAATGTTACTTATTTTGAGTAGTTCACAATGTCCTTGATATTATCAAGGATCATAGAGGCTCTAAATAAGGGTGCATCTAGGGATTCATCCTATATTTCTTCTAGTTCTTCTCCATTATGGATCTTGCTCAAATGATCAGGTCCCACATTCTCTCATCCCAACTTCACATTGATTCTAAATTGAAATTCTTGAAACAACATTAGCCACCTATAAATTCTTTCACCCAACATAGGCCTATTAACATGTATCATAGGGCTTGGTGATCTATGAAATTCTCAAATGGTGTGTCCAAAAGATAATGCATAAATTTATGTAAAGCAAACACCATTACTAAGGCTTATTTCTATAGTCATACAATTTTTCTTTGAAGTTGATAGTTTTTTAGTTGTAAAATGTATAATTTGATCTAATCCACCATCCCTTAGTTTCACTAAGATAGCTCCTACTGTGATACCAAAATCATCCTCATTTAAATGAAATGGCTTATTCTAATCAGGAAAAATTAAGAGATAAACTATTACTAGCCTTTGTTTGAGTTCAATGAATGTGTTTTGACACTGGTGTACAATAAAACTTTATATCTTTTCATAATAGATTTTCTATTAACACAGAGATGGATGCATATCCATTGATGAATTTTCTATAATATCCTGATGACCTAAAAAAAATTCACCTCTGTGGAACTCATTGGAGGTGGCATCCCCACTATTACTATAATTGTAGCCTAGTCAATAAGAATTCTTTTAATCTATAATGTGACCCAACAGAACATCGAAAGGTGTGAAAAATATGCATTTCTTCAAATTCAATGCAATGTGTAAGGATCGACACCATTCTAACATTAAATATAGCTTAGACAAGTGATCTTTAAAGAAAGAGAAGAAACCTGGTTTTCCAAAAAGACTTCTATAAAATCATGAATGAAATCTTTAAATGTAGTAACCATATACCTTGAAAAAACTATTGGAGCATTCTTAAGACCAAAGGGCATTAAATTATATGCAAACAAACCCCATTCTATTGTAAAATTTGTTTTATCTTGGTATTCCTTTGTAATAGAAATTTTATGGTATGGGAAATGGATCATTAATCCAAGAATCATTTAATTCATGGTAATCCCCACATACTTGAATCTCACTAGAATTATTTAGTTTTACTACCATGGGACTAACCCAATATACCTTTTCTACTAGATATATGATCCTTACTTCTTGAATATGATACAACTCAGCCTTCACTTTCATCTTCGTGTTAGGATTCAATCTATATGGGTGATTTTCTAATGGGTTTAGAACACTCTTTTAATTCAATTTACATATCCCCCAATGATGGATGTACACTTTTAACATATGTGAACTTAGTCAAAAAAACATCTTGATAATCTCTTAGCAACTATAATGCCTCTAAAATCTCATTTTGCACCTAATAGTCTCCAAAAGTCACAAATTTGGGAAAGGACTCTATTCCAATATTTTATTCAATCTTCTTTAGTGGTTATTGATATACTTTGTTAGATCCACTAGGTAGTGCCTCTTGTAGAGTTATTTCTCCTTCTCATTATAGAATATTTACATCAACAAGTCTTTTTTCTTCAATTTTAACTACACTTTAGACATTTTTTGGCTCTGCCTCTCTCTCTAGTTTGAAGAAGCCTTCTAAATCTATATCTCCATCACTATCAATGGATTATGCCAACTCCTCTATAATTTTATTATATGTTTTAAGAATATATTTCTATTTTTTATTGTCCTTGTAATTACGAATCACTAAATTCAAATCTCAAGTTGCTTCTTGATGTGACAATGAGTCTATCGCAACTCCAAAATATTCTACCTGACTATAATAGATTTTTTTCAATTATTATAATTCATTATGCACTATTGGATTTTCATCTTCAAAATAAATCTTGTTATACTTGTGCCCAATGTTTAGTCTCCCTTTTACACTTCTGATGCATATACCATTCAGTTGGAAGTGGTGATATTGTGTGGCTGAAAATATGCACCTAGTATCTTATATCAATACCTTGCATAGACCATATACTTACACATTTATGAATATGTAGCTTTGGACATTGGCCTTATTGAAAGACTGGCAACTCTATTCTAACAATGAATGGTAACTAAAATTATACTCATATAAATTCACATGCTTCATCCCATTATAATTATTATTGTTTATGCATTGCCCACCATGTCATAGTAGTTCCCTTCAAAACACATTTGAGTGTGCTAACTCTTTGATCTATATTTGGTACAGTGTGTTCTAATCTCAAGATAAAATAATTGAAATCATCCATAATAAAATATTATGGTAATTAGCATTCTATGGTGAACACCATGCACAAAGTACATACCTCATGATCTCCCCTTGCCTAATTCAAAATATGTATGTCTGAGCCACCACTTATTAAATATGATACTTCTTATGGTAAGACACCTTCTGGATTAGGCTCTATATACTCTATTATTGTTGCACCTATATTATATAGGAAATCTATCTCTGACTTAGTTGGAGACTACATATATGGAGAGGTACACATTTCAATTTGAAACTAAAGGTTTAGATATTTTGTTATCACTGGTTGTAAAATGACTACTTTATTATTTGTGTTCGTATTTTTTGCTCAAGATGTGGTTTAAAGAATAGACATTCCACAACTCATATAACATTTTTCTTTGTATTTGCACTAACTTTGAACCAACTATTATCAACATATGCATCATATGACTCTGGTTCTTTTGGAATAACATAGGGGTTTTGATCTAATTTATTTAAATGTATAGCAATTATCTTGTCCCCTTTATGTGACTCTAATTGATTATATGTTGTATTGATAGTCATTTGGACATCATAATCCTATTTATTACCAATGAAGGTATGATAATGGGTCTCATATTTATTCATGTCAATTACCTCAGAATATCCTCGTATACTTAGCTCAGTAACTCTAATATCCACATCTTATAGGCAACCAAGTGGCTCTACCCTCCCATAGTCTACATGACTAAGAGTGATAGGACTATAGCTCAAGTGATAGGACTATTGATAGTACTTATAAAATCAAATACTACATTAGGGATCTCATATCCTATTAACTCAATGTCCATACATGAGTCAACATTCCAAGGTTTCTTAGTTTTGACATACTAGACCACCTTGTTAGTATGCTTTTATCCTCAATGTGCACACTCTAACAATAATGCAAAAGATTGGTTATGTTTTATGAGATGTATTCATTATATAGAGTACTAACGAGTTTCAAAAAATCTATTATAGTGGTCACATCACTTTACTATCTCATAATCCATAAAATTTACCCATACATTTGTGTGTCAATGGTTATCGCATCTCCTTTCGATGCATTTTGGTGTTGTATGTCTTGAAATACCTACGTAGCTTGATACAAAGAGATATTTTTTGTAGTAGGATCTATATATTTATATAATTTCACTTCCTTTATATCATGATCTTACGGTATTTATAATGGAGGCAACCCTTATTTTACCCATTGTTATCTAGTGACTATTTTCATGAATGCATTTTCCTTAGGTCGTGAATTTATCATATTCATAGTGTGCACATGTTTTTCTTTCCTTTGATTATTTAATATTGGGAAATATTTAATCTAATGTTGTGCTTCAACCTTCAAATAAATGTAATACATCTATCTCTAATGATTAGTGGGGCATTTTCATGTAAAATGATTATACTCACCACACAAAGAACATTGAATGGGATAGAGAGCTTGTCGATTATCATTATTGTGACCTCCCTGATATCCACCGTAGCACCCTCCTCTATATCCTCTTTTATTATGTTGGAAGCCCCAACTATGTGACTTCTACCCATTAAATCTTCCTTGACATGTTTTCTATGTTTTATATCCACTATACTGATGTTAAGGTGATGTTGGAGCCTAATTTGATTATTGATGTTAAGGACTCGCATTATTCCATGAGGATTGATATTAATATTGTGGTGATGATAGTGTCCAAGAAACCAGACCTTGGGGTTGATATTGATATTGAGTCAATGAAGGCATCCACCTGGGACTACCTTGTGTCACACTATTCATTTCCACGTACAGGTCTGGAATTCCCTATTTCATAGTAGGTAGTTATTATGCTACGATTATGAAGAAATTTTTGGTGATATATTCCTTCAGTTCCTACAAATATTGATAACTATTCTCATCATGATTGGTCAATTTAAAAAAATTATAGTACAAACTCTAGTATTTTTTATTGCACTATTGTAATAGATGACATTTTGAGGTTGTGTGCCCTACTACTCTACATAGTTTATAGAACTTTATTTTGAGTTTAGGACAATCATTCATATGATGCCATTCTCAACAACACTCAGTACACCATAATCCCAATCTAGGTCTATCACTTTCATGCATATCATCCATCCTCTTAAGGAAAACATCAATTTTCACTTCAACTTTGGATCTAGCTATTGGGGCATCTCCATAGTTCTCAATTTATTCAACTAGTAGGGCAACTACTTGAGCATCATAATTAGCCAATAATTGGGATTGCATAATGGAAAATATAATTCTATATTTCATTCATTATACAAACTAGGAAACCTTATCCTTGTCATCCATGATGAAATCAATCTTATTCATCACATCTAAAAATCTATGATCATAGTCCCATACAAATTCTCTGATCCATTGCCAAATATCCTTCAGATATCAAATATTCTGACTCAAGCACTTATTCATCTTAAATTCTACAATTAATTTCTCTTTAACTTGTTGAAGATCTAGGGCATTAACATCTCTTTTAAAAATTAACTCCAAATCTCGACATGCTAAAGCTCCTATGAGCATGCACTTCTTTACATCATCAAAGGTTATTCCTTTAACCTGCCATTTCATGTCACAGGTTAACAAATACCATTAAGGGTCCATAGACCCATCATATTGTGTCAAAGTAATAAACATGTTTGGATTTAATGCCATATTTGGTGTACTTATAATTGATACTACCAACTTATATGTACTATTAACTATGACTATAGGTTACTACACATTAATGGCTTCGATATAGGGTTCTATGCACTAGTTTTTATAGTTATTTTAAAACTAGTCTTGAAAGTGAATCTAATCTCTTATAGCCTCTTATTATATATTAACTTATTAGTCTATACTCTAAGCTTACCATATTTAACCATAAATGATTCAATCCAACTTCTACCTATCCCTTCCTTTTGCACTTATTTTTACTAATGACAAATTCGGCTAGGGGGATTCATACTTGAGAAATGAATGATCTTTATCCTCAACTTATTATGTATGTGTTCTTTAACCTCTAATACTTTTGACCTTTTACATAATCTCCTCCTTTGAATATTATTTCCTTGCTCCAAACAATATTTTTCCTCTTAATTATGATCTATTCCTATCTTTTAATTGCCTTATTGTTATCCTACTTTCGTTTTCCTCTTCACTATGCTCCATATCCTCGCTATACTCATTTCATTTTTCTTCCTTTTCAGGCACTTTTCTTCACTGTTCTACATAATATCTACCTTCTCTACTTCCATAATCTTGCATAGCCTCTCTTTGGGCTTCCATCTCTTCAATATCCTCTAATTTATTCCTACTCCTAATCGCAGTTAAATCTAAATTATTCAATTTATTCCATCTTCTTTATTGTCATATTTTTCTTTCCAATCTCAAAATTTTCTTCTCACTTTGGCTCTTTTTGTTATCCATATTATGGGTTCAGGTTCAAGTTCCTCTACTCAAATCTACATCATTCACTCCTAAATCACATACATCCCCATAATGCTCTAAGTGACTACTCCATATTGTTAGGAGTAGGCACCATGACCTTTTTCACAACCAATATCTTAATTAGAGTAGGTAGTCACTATAATATTTTTTTGGGGATTCCTGTAACAAATAGGTCTTGTGTAGCTTCAGAAGCCAAATAACTGTAATGAGATTACTTCAAGAATTAAGTATAAAAGCAGAATTATATCCAAATATGACTAAAATATATCCAAATATATGATAATAGATAAGCCACTTCGAGGGGGCAACCTCCACAAGCTTCAACAAGAGTAGAATTCACAATATCCTGATAAATGATTACCCACTAACTCCTATATATAGTCTAACTAGGCCATGGTTACTCCATAGGCCGACCTACTAATCTAAAGAAAGCATAGATAAATGTAATATCATGTCAAAGAGGGATAAGTAAGCCACAAGTCGGCTAATACTATCCTCATACATGTGATAGGTTAGGGGTGTAACATGCCCTTCCCCTTCAAACCAATGTTGTCCTCAACGTTGAACAATTGTGGATGTTGTTGCATAAATTCTTCACCTTCCCAAGTTGCATCTTCACTACTTTAGTTTTTCCACTTGATCAAATATTCCTTAATCTCTCTGGTTCTCAACCTCTTAGTACGTGTTTGGAGGATCTTCTCTGGTTCCAAAATGACTCATCCTTCTTCATCTAGTTCTGGGAGCTCTGTTTGGGCGGAAAATTTCTGTCCAATGACCTTCTTCAAATAAGAAACATGAAATACTGGGTGTATGTGAGATTAATGAGGTAACTCGAGCTTGTAAGCCACACTTCCAATTTTTTGTAGAACCTAATAAGGGCCATAATACTTTGGAGCAAGTTTGTTGTCCTTTTTCTATTACTTCAAGGACATCTGCTTGTAAGGTTGCAAACGAACAAATACCCAATCACCCACCTCAAAATTTTGCTCACTCCAGTGTTGATCTGCTTGTTGCTTCATCCTATTTTGTGCCAAGGCCAAATTCTCTCTCAAACTAGCCAAAACCTCTTGTTGATGTTGAATGTGCTCTTCCACATCTCGAACCTTGGTGCGCACCTTTAATGAAGAAGTGATGGAAGGTGGATGGTAACCATATAGTGCTAGAAATGGAGATATTTTAGAAGAGGTATGGAAAGATTTGATATACCACCATTCTGCAAGTGGTAGCCATTTAACCCAATGTTCTTGTTTATCTGATACAAAACAACAGGGATACCCCTCTAAACATTTGTTAACAATTTCAGTTTGTCCATCAGATTAGGGGTGGTAAGATGAGATATGAGCTAGCTGAGTACCCAAACAAGAAAATAGTTCAGTCTAGAAATTACTAGTGAAAATAGGATCACGATCACTTACAATTATTTTTGGGGTTCCATGTAATTTGAGAACTACTTCCATAAAAATAGTCGCGATTGTACTTGCTGAAAATGGGTGTGAGAGAGCACAAAAATGGGCATATTTTGTAAGCCTATCCACAATGACCAAAATAACATTATTACCTTCAGAACAAGGCAACCCAGTGATGAAATCCATGGAAACCTCCTCCCACCTCTGACTAGGAATTGCTAATGGTTGTAACAAACCTGGGGTCTTAACTGTTTCACCTTTATTCCGTTGGCATGTCATGCATTCTTCCACAAACTTTTGTACATCTCCCTTGAGTCCTTCCCAAAATAATTCTTTCTTAATTCTATGATAATTTTTCAAGAACCCTGAGTGTCCCCCAAGTGGAGATGCAGCAACTCTACAAGAATAGTATGCTTAAGCTTTGAAGTTTTGCACAAGTATAACCTACCCTTATACCATAAGACATTACCTTCCCATTCAAATTTGTCAGAGGATAAATTACCTTGCTAGAGATTTTGAATCAGAACCTGTGTATCCTTGTCTTGCTCCCATTCTAACCTAGCTTCATCCACCCAATCTGCTTGCAATATGGGCATTGCACAAAGTAATGCTTATGTGGATGCATCCCGTCTAGATAGTGCATCTGCCACTACATTATATTTACCCTTCTTGTAGATGATTTCAAAATCATAACCCAACATTTTGGTTACCCATTTTTGTTGTTTCTCAGATGATAATCTTTGCTCCAAAAAGTATTTGAGACTATCATGATCCGTTTTCACCTTAAAGTGTCTACCCATCAGATAAGGCCTCCATTGTTTAACTGCATGAAGAATAGCCATCATTTCTTCTCATAGATAGGTTTTTGTAGATTCTTAACTTTGAATTGACGACTTTCAAATGCAATGGGTCTTCCTTCCTACATTAGTACTGCCCCCAATCTAGACCCAAAAGCATCAAATTCAACAGTGAATGTTTGTGAGAAGTCTAGAGTAGCCAAAACTGGAGTGGTGCACATAGCTACTTTTAGTTTCTCAAATGCTTTGGTGGCATCATCATTCCAATGGAAAGCATCCTTCTTTAGCAATGCAGTGAGTGGAGTTGCTATGCTACCATAACCTTTCACACATATTCTATAGTAACATGTTAGTCCTAGAAAACCTCGAAGGTTTTTGAGAGTTTTTGGCATGGGCCATTCCATTATCGCTTTGATCTTCTAAGGATCAAATTTGAACCCTTCATGGGAAACAATGTGACCAAGGTACTCTACCTCCTGTACTCCAAAATCACATTTAGATGGATTTGCATAAAGTTGGTGCTTCTCCAAAACTATCAACACCTGTTTCACATGTTACAGATGTGCTTCCCATGTCTGACTATAAATCAATATGTCATCAAAGAAAACTAGCACAAACTTCCTTTAAAAAGGCCTAAAAATAGTGTTCATCAAGCTCTGAAAAGTAGATGGTGCATTTGTAAGACCAAAGGGCATTACCAAAAACTCATAATGGCCCTCATGTGTTCTAAAAGCAGTTTTATGAACATCTTCATCCTTGATTCTAATTTGATGGTACCCCGAGCGAAGATCCAATTTTGTGAAATAATTAGCACCATGTAACTCATCAAGTAAATCATCAATTACTGGAATAGGAAACTTATCTTTGATGGTGTACTTGTTGAGTTCCCTATAATCTGGGCACATCCTCCATGTGTCATCCTTCTTCCGCACCATGACCACTGGTGATGAATATGCACTTTGGCTATGCTTGATGATCCCTGCCTCCAGCATCTCATGGACCATCTTTTCAATTTAACTCTTTTGTGCATATGGATATCTATATGGTCTGATATTTGGTGGTTGACTACCTGGAATTAGTTGAATGGCATGATCATGTTCTCTTTTTGGTGGTAGTCCTTTTGGCATGGCCCCAAAAATAGATGAGTGGTCTTCAAGAATTATTTGTAGATCAGGATGTGTAGATACCTTTGTGGGTTGAACTTATATGGAGCATAATCGTGCAATAAGTCCCTTTGACCCCTTTTTTAGCATCTTGGTCATCTGATGTGAACTAACCAATTGTGGAGATTTTGCATGTAATCCATGTAGTTTAATTTTATTACCTTCAAAATGAAAGTGCATGAATAGTTCTTGGAAGTTCATCTCAATGGTACCTAAGGTTGTGAGCCATTGGACTCCCAAAACAATGTCTATGTTACCCATGGGAATAGCAAACATAAGAAAGTCGAGATTGTACCCACCCATAGTAAGCTTAATACTATGGCATTTGCCTGAACAATTAATTGTGCCACCATTTGCAATCATGACCTGAAATTCTGGTGCTGGGTAGATGAAATAGTTCAATCGAGTGGACAACTTATGGTTTATAAAGTTATGTGTGCTCCCTGAATCAAACAACACTGTCACCTTCTATTTCTTGAGGAAACCCACCACCTTAAGAGTTTGTGGAGTGCTAATACCTGCAAGTGCATGACAAGAGATTGTAGGTTGGGAATCTTCAGGTAGCTCCTCTATATCTTCCTCATCATCATTAGAGGCATCATCTGCTTCTTCATCTTCATTTGGTCCCTCAATGTAGAATAGCTTCTTCTCAGCACATCTATGTCCTTTACTCCACTTGCTATCACAACCAAAACATAATCCTTTTGCACACTTTTCTTCAATTTGCTGAGGGGTCAATCTAGTAGGTGGAGGAAATGTTGATGATGATATGCTACGATCTTTGAAGTGAGTGAATGGCTGCTTCTTGTTGGCTATGAATTTTTCCTCAGCTCTACGTGCTAGGATAATAGATTTAGAAATATTAAGTGGATTAAACATGTGTACCTCATGTTGAATGTGGTCCTTGAGTCCACCCAAAAATAGGTCATTCAAGTTTGCATTAGAAATTGTCTCCACACATAAGGATAGGTTATGAAAATGATGAATATAATCCTTGATGGAGCTAGTTTGTTGCAATTTTTCCAGTTGGCTGAAGTAATTATCTATCACA
The DNA here is from genome assembly GCA_037957365.1 of Torreya grandis. Taxonomy (NCBI): domain Eukaryota; kingdom Viridiplantae; phylum Streptophyta; class Pinopsida; order Cupressales; family Taxaceae; genus Torreya; species Torreya grandis. Next base: position 798,693 of record JARHVA010001060.1, read on the forward strand.
CTATTGCCATAGTGTAATTGTAGCTGCTCTGTAAAAATTGACCAGGTGACATTAAGACTCATCTTTTTCTTTTGAGCACACAACCATCGATACCAAATGAATTGATCAGGTTCAAGATACAAGGATGCCATGGTAACCTTCTATCCACTTGGAATCTAATGTAGGTCAAAAAAACTCTCCATTTGGTTGAGCCAATTGAGTGGATCTTTTCCATCGAATTTGCGCATATCCACTTTTGGTAATAGGTTCCTCTGTGGCCATGGAGTTGGATATGAAGTAGACTGGTTAGGAGAACCACCCTGGTGGGTTTGTGAAATAGAGTTAGCTTGATGATTTGATTGATTAGTGTTTAAATCCATCATGATATATCCCAAACTATCTTGTATGGATTGCATATTATATTGTATGTCTTGCACCTCACTCTGAATGCCTTGCACACTATAGTCAAGCTGGCTCACTTTGTGATCTATGTCAGAAAACCCTGGTACAAAGGGTCTATTACACCCCCCTTATGACTCCATCTCATCCTTGTTAGTATTTTTTCCTGGAGTTTCAGCACCCTTTCCTCGGCCCTGAGTTTGTGGACCTGCCATAAAAGGGTTTTACAATGTCGACCCTTATTGACACTTTTGACCCAACTTTGACCAAGCAATTTTTGAATTATTTCAGCCCCAAATCAAAATATACAAAGAAAAAACTGTAGCCAAATTTTTCTAATCTTTCCAAAAATATAAACAACTCAGAAAAATTCTTTGAATTGCGCACTATAGAGCAATTTTATGAAAAACCATAAAATAGTGATAACTTTTGAAAAACATATCCAAATGAGCTGAAATTTTAATGGAAGCTTAATTTTTTTATTTCTCACCTCAAATAAAAAATTTGAAGATAAATTCGAAACATTTTTTTTTATATCTCAAAAATTAAAAATTTAGTGTTTCGCCCACAAGATTGCCCAAATCACAGCTCTGATACCACTTGTAATGAAATTACTTCAAGAATTAAGTATAGCATCAGAATTATATCCAAATATGACTGAAATATATGATAATAGATAAGCCACTTCGAGGGGGCAACCTCCACAAGCTTCAATAAGAGCAGAATTCACAATATCCTGATGAATGATTACCCACTACCTCCTATATATAGTCTAACTAGGCCATGGTTACTCCATAGGCCGACCTAATAATATAAATAAAGCATAGATAAATGTAATATAATGTCAAAGAGGGATAAGTAAGCCACAAGTCGGCTAATACTATCCTCATACATGTGATAGGTTAGGGGCGTAGCAATAACCTTGTAAAACAAATTATGTGATATATCCATCAATGGTAGTCTTATTCTAGTAGTCTAATGCATGGGTCCAATAGTATCTATATTTTGTAGGATTTTTAGATTTTCTTCTAAACAAGCTATGAATTCCATCCTTTTTGGTTGAAAATAATAATTCTCCAATCCAAATAACCACACAGATAATAACCCAGGCATTTCACACTTGAATATTTCATAAATTTATTCATATATATGATTTTGAATCACTTATTTTGCAGTATTCCCTATTATTTTAACTTCCCCTTCTGTAAAATTTTGTATTCTTTAATCAATCCATTTTTCTATATCTCTTTGCCCTAGCATTCATCTCAACATGTTTCAACAAATAGTTTCACACTCACCGCACCATTAGTAGCATAGGTTCTTGGGAAACCCTTCAGAACATGTTAATACAGGGATAGATTACACATTAAATAACAAAAGTAAATAACATATGGTAATTTAAAAAAATATATTCATTAACAGACAAATAGATAGTTTACGTAAAGAAACATACACTAATAGAATCTAAATAGTTGATATAAACTCATATGATTAATAGATTAAATCAAACAAAGTATTCACTACACATAGAACAATGATTAAATATACAAAGGAAAACCATTTTAGAATGATATATATTAATATCTATCACATTATAATCATATCCAAATACAATTGAGCATTATACATAGAATTTTATGAAATGTTGTCTCTTCATATTCTAACCTTTTGTTCTACCCAAAAGGAAGGACTCTTTGCATTATGAAGTCTATTGATATGATTACAAAGGTTGAATACATACAAAAATATTATGAAAAATACAAAATAGTGCAAGTCACACACCTATCCATCAAATATAATCTACAATTTTGGTGGCCCTATTCTACACCTAACAAGGGAGTGATTAGGGATGATGAAGGTCAATGAGGGAGTGGCTATGGATGACAAGGGAGTGATTTTGGATTATGAGGGATGGTGAGGCTCAATAAGTGAGTGATTAGGGATGAGGATGGGGTGATTAGGGATGATGATGGATGAGGAGGAAGTGATTTGGGATAAGGGGGATGATGAGCAAGTGAAATTAATACAAAGTGGTCATTTGATGTGCGTAGGTCATCAATGTGACCTATGTTTACCCAATCACACTAGTTTGGCTTGAATTCAAAGTGAATTAGGATGATTTCACATACATGTACTATAAATTATTTGCATTTTCATGGTCACAAGTGGATATGGTGTTATTTTGTCATTTTTGGAAATAATATAGCTAATCACAAGTAAAATCAATATAAATTGGTGGTTGGATGTGCAAGGTTCACAATTGGACTTACTTTACCACAATCACATATTTTTTTCTTGAATTTAAAGATTAATGGGTGGTCATGTACAAATATGCCTAAAATTGTTTGTGTTTACCTTGATTAGAAGCATATATGGTGTTTTTTTTCACTTTTGGTCTATAAGGGACCCAATCACAAGTAAAATCGACATGATGGGGTGGTTGGATGTGTATGGGTCACCGATGCAACCTATGTTTCCCTGTGTATACTATTTCGACATGAATTCAAATTCAATTAGGGTGACCACACTTAAATGTGGCCAAAATTCTCCCTATTTACCTTAGTCACAAGTGATTATGGTGTTGTTGTGTCACTTTTTTCCTATAAAGGACCTACTTATAACTAAACTTGAAATAAAGTATTGGTTGGGTGTGTGTTGGTTTTTAAACTTTAATTTTGACAAACTTAGGTCTCCTATAAATTCCAACAAGCAATCTAGAAGGTACCGAAACCTAAAAAAATACTATATGTTTACCCAAAATGGAAATCAATTACAAAATTTATGCCCTAAAATCCTTAGGTTCAATACTGAAACACTAAAAATGTGTAAGTACTGACCAAATTGGATTTTGAAAAATTATCTCTCATATCGTAAGACATGTAGTTGTGAGACCAACTCTATCAGTTACAGAGTGACCCTAAATTGTTATATTTACTAAAATAAATTTGAAGTATAAGGAATATAAATGTAACAATATAAATTTCAACTTATACTTAATAATGCATACACATTATAGCATGCATGTGATTTGGTTATTTTAAATTTCAAATGTGCATGCTTTTGGAATTTTAAATTTGCATGAGCAATAACATGTATATGCTATAATATATACACATTATAGCACATACTCGTTATGGTTCGGTTATCATCGAGCCTTATTTTAAATAACACATACATGTTATTGGTATAACATGTTTGTGTTATGAAATACCATATACATGTTATGCTAAAATGTCCATGAAATTGTCCATCATCTTTGTGCACTTGCCCCACTTTATTTTTTATCAAATACTTTAATTGTGTAGGGCAATTTAGCAAACCATGCAACTACTCATGAAGTAGTCACTATTTTCATTTGAAATTTGAAAAAGCTTGAACTTTAAAAATTGAAAAGTTGAAAAGAAGACCAATGGAGGAGTGCACCTTTATATAGGTGAAACCAACATGCCATGTAACCTGTAATTGATAATGGAGAATAATTCCCCCTTATTGAAGCATTTGGAAAATGTAGTTTCCTATGTTGAAGTGCTTTTTGAAGAGAGTTGAGAATGATCAAGTCTCAACTTTTAGGTATAACTAATCAAGCCCATGAGTTGGAAAGATGCATTATTCTAACTCAAAAAAATAAGGAATAGTACCAATTACAAGTTGTGAATTAAGTCTCTTTAATGTGTACATATATTTTAGAGATTGTTCAATCGAGCCTTTATTAGAATGTTATGAAGTTTATGTGATGTCTCCTTTAAAATATTATTTCTTAAGAGAAAAAATGAAATCTAAGCACAACATAAGTTAAAACTATTTTCCAAGAATGATCTTCCCTATCATAATGGGTAGCTTCATCTTCCATGGTATAAGGAATATTTTCAATCCCCTCAAGCATCTATTGCAAGTCCATATTTCTCAAAACATCCTTTATGTATGTCTAACCCTAATTTTTTTGTTTTTTATCTCGTAAACTTAGGGACCTTTGGAAAAACCTATTTTTTTAACTCAAAACTATTGTAGAAGTTTAAAAATGAAATAAAATGTGCAAAATACAACACTTAAATAGGAGTTCCTTTTTTAAAAAATCTTAATTAGTTCTTGTCAAGGCAGGGTAGTAGAGTTTTTAGTGAAAGAAAATATTTTTTGACTTATTACCAAATAAAATTGAAGTGAGCAACTCAAATCAATAAATTATTATTCTAAGTAGAAAATTTCAATGGTAACGATGTTCATCCATTAAAAAATATCAAACATTACTTGGAAAAATTCTCTACCAATCAAACCTCATCACTAAAGTTTGTTACTTTCACATTGAAAAATATTCCATTTAAAGACATAATTTGCTTCTTGAAAGAGATTACTATAATAGATCAACATCCTATTTAAAGACATCTTGAAAAACATCTCACTTTAGCAAATCTTGAAACAATGCTTTGGACAATGAACACTGAAAAGGCCCTTGGCTTGGACAGGGTCCTGATTGAATTCTTTCAAGCTCTATGGCCCACCCTCAAGATGGATTTGTTTAATGTTTATAAGGAGGTGAAGGCCAATGGATCCTTGGGGATTATCATTCATCATGGCCTAATTAAATAAAATAACTAATGTTGTAAATAAGAACAGGATATGTAGTTGGCATCCCATTACTCTCCTTAATGTATCCTAAAAAATTATTGCAAAGGCTACTACTATGAAACTCAAACCTATAGCTTAGGATATTGTTCACCATGAGAAAACTAAGTTCTTAAAAGGTAGATACATTTTGGATAATCTTCTCTATGTATCAAAAAATTCTTTATGGGTTGAAGATTTTGATCAAGATGCAGTATTGGTCAAAATTGATTTTGACAAAGCATAGTATGATTGGATTCATTGGTGATTTATTCTCAATATGATTGAGTGGCTAAGATTTGATCCTTTTTATAGACGTCACATCCAAATGTTATTCATTGAAGCATATGATCAAGTCATAGTCAATGGAAACCTCACAACATCTTTTGACCTTTAATGGTCCATTCGTCAATGTTGTCCACTCGCACTTTTTTTATATGTGTTGGTTGTTGAAGCCCTTATATATATGCTCCAATGAAATCACCACCAAGGATATTTAAAATGAATTACTTTTGCGCATGGCTCTTTTTCTCTTAACTCCCATTTTACTGATGGTTATCTCTTCTTTCTTTAGATTACTGAATAGGAAACTGCTAATGCCTAATATATTCTTGATGTATACTGTGATTTATCTTGATCCAAGCTGTGTAGCCATAAAATGAAAGTCATTTTCATTTTTTTTTCAATTTTAGCTTGGGTCTATTCAATGTGGAACATCATTCTCCATGGAAATATTACATGTTACTTGGCATTCCATTTGGTATTCTCCTTTCCCCTCAAGACACATGTGGGATTGGGTGCTTAATAAATTTTAGAAAAAGGTGGAGAATTGGTTTTGTAAATATATCTCTGTATTAGGCAAGTTGATTATGATCAACTACATTTTTATGTCCAGCTATGCATACTATTCAGCTTTTTGGTTTCATTTAAAATCAAATTATGACAAGATTATACGATTGGTCCACAACTTCCTAAGGAGTAACAACTCTGGTAAGAAAGGTATGGAAGCCATCTCATGGCAGATTTATACTTAGCATAAATATACAAGTGGGATTGGAATCATTTATCCACTACAACAAGGAAAATATCTTTGCACTAAATGGTTTACAAGAATCACTAAAGGTATCGAGCCTTGGAAGATGCTTGTCAGGGAATGGGTTCAGTGTGCATCTCATAAAGGCTCTTAGACCTCCATTCCTTAGGAAGACAAAATCCTAAATCCATATTTTTTAATATTTCTAGTTTGATTCATATCAGATATAATTGGGTAGTTTGGAAGGAAATGGCCCCTCTTCTCTAATGGTGATGCCACAAATCCTGTCAGCAAGGATTGAGTATCCCCAACTCAAGTCTTTGGTGGAAATGAGTTATTCAGTTTAATAATCTTTTACTTACTTCCCAACCAAAATTGAGTTCCAAATCCTTTACAAAAACATTAATATAGTTTAACATATTTGGGATAAAGACATTGGAAATTGGTTTTCTTAAAACTCACTACATCATACATTTGGTCTACTTTCAAAACTAAATCATGTCTATATTTGTATTATATAATTGATCCCACCATAATTCCTCTTTGGAATTATTATCAATCATACACCCCCTTGGACAAATTGGCGATGGCCAAACTAAGGGGCTATTACCACTACCTTGCCAAGGTTTTTGTATCATCTCGTTTAGCCCCCGCATCCTCTAGACAATTCTCTTAATACCAAGTGTTCCATGTCCTCCGAATTTCAATGGCAACACATGGAAATTTTTATTTTTCTAACCTCCACTAAGGCCAAATACCAATTATTAGGTTAATGTATTTTACATATGAAATTTTCCATTGAGTCAAACCTTGTCTAAGCTTGGGCTTGTTGGCAAAAAATGCACCTTTTGCCCCACCCTTGAAACCATTCCTCACCTCTTCTAGAACTTCCCATATTCCTATCAGTGTTGGTCCTCCCTTCTCTCCTCTATTTGAGAACTCATTCCCAATGATTTCAATTAAATATTGCCTTGTTAGGCATTCTTTCCCCCTCCACTCTTACAATCATATAGAACACTTGTTGATTGGTCATCTTCTTTCATATTTGAAAAAATCATTGTCAATAACTATACTCTAGGAAATGTATTGAAGTAACTATTCAATAAACTCATATTATATCCTCTATTTATTTATAATTAGAAAAAATTAATATCAAGAATCACGAATTACATACTATACTTAAAAAGATTAAGGAAGCACTCAAAATACTACAAAAAAAAATAAATACAAAGTTATGAATCTTAAATACATACCTTAATTTATTCTAACCTTTTCCTATATAAAAAGTGTTTTGTATCAGTTGACCTACATGAAACCTTTGTATCTCATGCTCATTTAAACCTCTGATTATTGTTTTTTTTCTTTGAATAATATTAATTGCATTTTTAATTTAAAGAAAGACATCATTGGCATGACATCATCTTCATCCGAGCAGAGGAACTCAACATGATAACAGCTCATATTTATAAGCTAAAAAGTCCCAACTCTCAACTTTCATTTCCTTTGCTTATCAGATGATCAAGAAGAGTAACAATTCTTTGCCCAACTTCTCTTGAATCGTTACAAACTTGAAATTTTCTAGAGGGCAATAGCCTGGATGAAGAGATCTTGTGAATTGTTTAAATTTTTTGATGGTTTGCCCTCCCTTCCTTATAACTAGTCCTCTTGCTTCTCAAGTGTCAAGTAAAGAGAAGTTAGTAGTTTAAGGTAGTTTTGGTGATGATCTGTTTTGAAAGTTTATTCTTGAAATACTTGATGGTCATATTTATATTTGTATATTGTATCAAATGGAAGGTGATTTTTTTGGGGGCATACCATCACTATAAATGTTTGTTTATATATATATATATATATATATGGTCTTTAATGATTCATTTTTCTTTTATAAAATATAATAATATTCTAAGGGAAATGTTAAATAATTTTTTTTTATAAAAATAATTTATGATAGGAAGGATCGTCCATCAAATTAAGTCATTTCTTGAATCATTCAAATATATATATTATTAATTTTATTTTCTTTTTTGTTGAAATTTAATGATAAATATTTTTCTCAATTCTTCCTTCATTATTATTTATTTAATAGTTTTTTCTATTACATTTTATTTGTAGATTGTATTAATTTTTTCTTTTTCAATGTTTACAAAGTATGTCTCATATAATCCTTCACATAAAAACCTTATTTCTTATAGTATATTATTTTCTTTGCTTTAGAAATCAATTATACACCCCATTAAATATTAATCAACAACTAATAAACAAATATTATTTATAATAAAAAATAATAATTTCTTAATATTCTATATCTTCAAATTCACAAATAATTCTTACTAGAATTTCATTACGTCAAATAAAAGATGGATTCTTTTTAATGTTAATGTAAATTTATGATAATTTCTCTCGAATTGATTAGTCTTACGACAAATATATTTATTTTTATTTTTGACAATTATTTTAAAAGGAGAAAGAACATTCCTTAATTTTCAAATTTACATTTTAACATATATATATATATATATATATATATAATATCTCCATATTATAAGTATCAATTGTTACTTTTCTTTTTTTAAGATTGTGATATTTTCTTCATTTACTTTTATTAATCTTACATACTATTCACTATTACATTAAATTTACATTATAAATTTGTATACAATATAAACCAAAAATATTTTTTAATATTGAAACAAAAATTAACAGCAATCAATGATAGATCCACCATTAATATGATTCACAAACCAAAAAAAACTTTCCAAACAAATTCCTATAATCTCTAAATTTGAGAGGGAATACATATTACTTAATAAATATATAATTTTGAAATTCAGTTGTCTACTTTTATTTATATTAGTTTCATGAATGGTTGCCATGGATAAGAATTATTAAATAAGAAAGGCAATATAATATACATATTTAAAAATGACTTTTTTAATTATTAATCATTTTTTAAATTATATTATTTTAAAATTTCTATAATTATAAATTTAAATTAAATATTTGATAACTTTACGTTATGAACATGGAATAATAATGAATGTTTGAAAAACATACCCAATTATACATCCCTCGACACAAACCATCCAAAAATAAATCAAAAACTCAACTTTTTAAACAAAACCATACACTCTAATTGTCTTTTCTTTTCAAACTTTTAGACAAAACATTTGCAAGTTTGCATCATATATATTTTTATTTGCTTGTTTTAAAATATGTGTTTGATTTATGTTTTTAACAATTTCCTTATTTTAATTGTGCGTGTGTTTTTTTTTAATGATACGAAAACATAAAAGAAGGTTGTATTTTTTCTTGAACCATATGATGTAACGTGTTGTTTGCATAACAATTGAGGATTTTATTGTTTATTTAGACTATAATATTCAGGAGTCTATGGTTTTATCATAATTAAATAAAAAATATATCATTTTTAAAGATTTTTTCTTCTTAATAATATTATATTGTTGTTGTTGAAAAACTTTATGTTCATAAAGTATTATTAAACATTTTTTTAAATCTTTTTCAAAACTATATTTATTATTGGAATAATTTAGGATATAATGATGATGATGATGATGATGATGATGATGAAGGTTACATAGTAAATTAATTAGTTAGCATGCACAACTCACACTTCATACTGGGGAATTAACCCTGGGTTAAAATACAGGTAGAAAATAGGAAACTAAAAACACAGTTGGACAAAGCATGACACAAAATCAAATTACATTATAAAACGAGATTTAAGCACAAACCACAACACCCAAGGGAGGAGATGAAGGATCATCTTTGAATGGTACAGTCACCCAAGCAGAAGGATCTATAGAAGGAAGATCTGGTGCTACCCAACCATCTAGGGGGTCTACAGTCATATCAATGGTCCAGATATCAGAGGGATATACCTGAGTAATAGTGCCAAAAGGAGATCCCCTTTGAGAAGGAGTTGTGTCATTTTTACCATGTAGAGCAAACAAACCCTATCCCCTACATGAAAATGAGAAAAGAAATGGCCATGACTATGTGACTGACTTTTGTACCTCTTGAGAGGTGGCAGTGGCGTCCCCTGGGGTAGTCCATTTGGTGGCACACAACTCACAGTGCAAGGAACACTCCCTGAGTGGTCCTGTTATAGCATCAATTTGCATCTTTGGAAAGGGTTCTTCAAGCCCTTTCCAATTAAGCTATAATATTGGGCTAACCCCAGGCTATGGGTAACCTATGGTGGGCTTGAACCTTCAAAGAAAGCCAGCTTCCTCTTGATGATCACCTAAACTAATGCTTGTAAGGGGAAAAGGGTTAGAAGGGTAAAAAGGACTCCTAAGAAGGCTAAAAGGTGATGCACCAAATAAAAATGGGAAACTCCCATAAGCTTGAACCCATACTACATTTGAAGAAGATAATGCTAGCTCACACAACCTCAAAATCTAGCTGATTGCATAAGCGTTTAATAAAAGAGGTTCAAGAAGCAATGAATGCAAACAAAGAGGATTTTTAAGACTCACTGAGAGATTGCATTAATGGCAAAAAGAACACTAATTTAGACCTCTAAATAGCTTTTAAACACCCTAAACAAGGTCAGAAAGGAGGACAATGGATGAGATAGACTCTCCTTCACATAATGCCATCATGCATAACTCACCAAACACAAACCTAAGGCAAGAGATAGGTAAAGAAAGTCTTATATTGCATCAAGAGGTAGTTTTTACAAATGTTTGATAGGGTTTAGCCTAATAAAGTTGATCATATCTTGAAATATGTCAAAGAGTATCCCTGTCTCCCAAAAAGATGAAAATTCTAAAATCTGAGAACCCTTAAAGTGGAAAAAAAAGGAAGATGTAGAAGGGAGAGAGAGAAGATGGAGTATGCCATCCAAGAATAATTAATGAGTTGCCACCTTTCAAGGGATGATCTACAACCTTTGATCCAATCAGGACTAATAAATTATAGACCAGATAGCCTTTATTTGCTCCAATAGTCTTTAAGCTCTTTTCATTGGTTGAGAAATCTGCACTAGAAGATAAGGGTTTATTTTGTAGATGATGGGTCATGATCCTTACTATGAGGGAAGATCCTAAAAGCTTTTGAATAACATTAAATGCTCTATTGTGATACTCCAATCCCTAGGTCTCTTTTTTATGATCTTTCACATTATCTCCACTTGCTTCATTATGAGGGTAAGGTCCTTATATCCATGTACCTAATAGAGCCATGCCCAAGTCTACTTTTGAGGCTATTTTTCAGAGTTGGGGCCATATTGAAAGATAAAACACTCCATAGTCACCTATCTACCCCATTTCAATATTTGAACATAGGTCCTTTTCTATAGTTTGAAAACCAATCTCCTTTATTGGTTTTCTTATAGTTATTAATATCGACAAATCAAGCTCGTTATGTGGTCTGGTCTCATTTTGATAACAAATTGTTAACCCTTGATTTGTATTAGATCTAAAGACATATTTTATCTCCATAGAGCTCTAATGGTGATGTTTAGTCTTGATGTACATTTTGGTTTAATTTGGATCCTACTTGAGCTTGGTTACTTTGTATTTACTTTGATCGGGTTAAAAACTACTTCACCGACCTTTGTCAAAAATTTCCTAGGCTCACCTTTGCTCATTGGCTATCAATTATTGAGTCAAATTATTAACCTTTTAACCCATCTAACATTGTTGATCACCTTTGGTATGATCAAACATGTGTCATTGGATCTGCTTTAGGGACCCTTTTAACTCATTGAGTTACTTCCATGTCATAAATAGTCAATGCACAATTGAATGCGAGCCCTTGATCTTGCAAAGACATACCATTTCAACTCAAATGACTAATTCATGAGCCCCAAAATTGATTTCTGCATGCCCATATTTAACATCTATGTGAACATCTTAAGCTTTTTGAACCCTAATAGTTATTTGTTATGGCTTAAATTTAGCATCTTCATGCCCATCATTTGACATCTATATGAATGTCTTAGGATTTTTTGAATCCAAATGGTTATTTATCATGGCTTAAGATTGACATTCACTAAGTTAATCTTGAAATCTTAGATCTTGAGATAGAAATCTCATCAAGACATAAATTTTGTAGAGTATGATCTTGACATCGAGAACATTGATTACATGTGATCCTTCAGCGCGATGACACTTTCAGAGCATACTTCTAAAATGCACAAGTAATATGACCCATTATTTTCTACATGATGTCCTGATGATGGTCTAGCTCTTCAAAGCTTGTGCTTAAACTTTAAAGGTTAAAATGAGTCCCTGAGACCTACAAAACCTTCTTTATATCCATAAAGTTCATAATCATCATGAGAACCTGCTAACCTATATACTTTGCAATCTTAAACCTGCTTCCAAGCCTACTTCCCAAAGATCAAAAAATTGCACTTTAACCTTACTTAAAGCTCTTCAAAAGCTTTGTAAGTGATATTTGATCTTTTTCTTCATTGTTTGGTCACCGACTCAGTCAATAACTCTGTTCAACTTGATAATCCCTCCAACAACTTCCAAAAATTGATTTGCCTAGGTAAATTTATGTATGTGGGCCAAAATTAGCCAACATTTCTGGTGAAATCTTGGGGTTACACGCCTGCTAGGTAAAATACTAGTAGTCTTAAATGGATCCATTGTGGAGTCATAGTCTTTTCCTCAATTGTCATAAAATTTACTCAAGATGTAATATCCCCTCCAAACAGGAAATATAGCAACACAAAAACTCTAAACAAAGATACAATTTCTGTTGAATAAATTCAAAATGATAACAATAATATAGTCTCTCAATAGCAAATCACAGATCTTATCACTTGTCCTTCTAAACTATTACAATTATAGTCCTCTCTTATGCATATAAAATATGAAATACAGTCTTGAAAACCCTGGCTTTGCAAATCTGGAAATTGGGTTTGAATCTGGAAATTCTGTCTCGGCCTGCTGTGTCGAACACACAGTCACCGACGTCGGTCGATATACTGCCGACGTCGATCACTGTAGGTCCTTTTCTACCGACGTCGGTCTCCAGTCGGCCGATGTCGATCACTGGGGATCTCTGTCTATCGAGGTCGGTGTCTGTGTGGATCTGTACGAACCTGTACGGACTTCGTACGGCCGCCAATTAAGCACAACTTCCCTGTTTTCAACCCCTGATCTAAAAATATATGTCTCTAGCACAGAAGATCTCTAGCTGTATAATTTATTGAATCAAAACATAAAGCAATAAATACCTGGAATATCTGTAATAACTTCTGTGTGAATTTATCTCTCAAATCTGTATCTCTGTGATAACTTCTGGATGAAGTTATCTCTCAATTTGGCAATGGATCAGCTGATATTTCACAGCCTCTGAATTGCACACAATGAAGAGTTGATGTTCTCCACTGCAATGGAATCCTAGAACCCTTGGCTCAGTCTTCACAGAAGAATATTCTCAATATCAAAATCAATAATCAATGCATAATCAATAATGGCCTCCATGAGAAACCCTTATACCCTCAAAAAGATATGCTTGCCCTAATTAGGGTTTCTTAAATTAGAATTAGGGTTTCTAATTAAAAATAGGCTAAATAATTAATATTTGATTAAATCAATCAAATATTAATATCTCCCTCAATACATGTCCAATCGAGCCCAAACAAAAACCAACTGGAAAAACTCTGTTAAACGAAGCCACTCCAATCTCCATCAAGACCCTCTAACCATCCTATCATCCTACGAGGGTCGCATAATAGGCTAACCATGAACTCAGAACATGTCAACTAAAAAGGGGACATGACACAAGACTAACTCCTTTCTAGAAAACCTCTTCTTAAACTAAAAAAGATTAAAAAGAAACAAAATAACAATAAATGTGCCTAAGGCACTTATTGAAAGGGAAACACACAACTAAAAGAGATGTGCTCAAATCACTTAGAGGAAATCATGAAATATATTCTAATATGTTAAAATATTGTACAACAAATGTAACTTTTCTAATAACAAAGTTTTGAATGAGTGTCATTGACTGGGATGGGTAATACCTCTCCATCTAGTTGGGCAAGCTAAAAAGCATTATGATATTTGCATCCATGGATAAAATAAGGACCACTCCACAGGCTATCAAACTTGGTGTGGTTATCTGGCTTGGCCTTATTTGAGTCCCACTTAAGGACTAAGTACCCATCCTTGAAGTCCCTTGTTATGGCTCTCTTGTCAAAGGCTTTCTTGACTTGAGCTTGATGTGACTCCAATGTCTTCATTTCAAGGTCCCTAGTTTCTTCATGATCCATGAGCTTTACCATCCTTACACTCATAGGCTCACTCTCCATCAACTCAAGCTGATGGCCTAACTCCAATGTAGGCAGTTCAATACAAATGGTCAATTTGGATTCCCTTCCATATACAAGGGCATATGGAAAATTGCCAATGGTAGTTTTGGGAGTCACTCTATCATCCCATAAGGTTATTCTTAACTTTGTATGCCACACTCTTTGATTCTCTTCCATGGTCCTCTTGATAATCCTTATCAAGTTCTTGTTGGTAGAGTCTACCAGTCTATTATCTTAAGGGTGGTAGTTGGAGTATGCACTGAGGTAGATGCCCAGCTTAAGTGCCCATTCACTTATCTTTATGCCAACAAATGTTAAGCCATTATCTAAGATTATAGTAGTTGAGACCCCACATCTAGTCACTATGTTATCATAAAAGTCCAACACTACTATCTCATTGGCTTCTTTCAAGGCAATTGCCTCCATCCACTTGGTGAATTAGTTAGTTACAGTGAGCAGTCATTTATGCCCTGCACTTAAAGGTGGATTTATCATCCCTCTATAGTCTAAACCCCATTGCATGAAGGGTTTCTCTACCTGGATTGGGTTGAGTGGAAGGACAACCACTCTTTGTTTTCCTACAAAGAGAGGACACTTCTGACATTTCCTAACCCATGCATGGGCATCTTTGAATAGATTGGGCTAGTAATAACTATCTCTTATTACCTTTTCTACTATTGTTCTTGGAACAAAATGGGCTACTGCAGGTCCATCATGAAACTGCTCCAAAAGTTTTTCCACTTGGTCATCATCTATGCACCTAAGAAGTACCCCATTGAGGTCCCTTATATAAATAACACCATCAACCAATGTATAAGGTATGGATTGAAGCCTGAAATACCTTTTTTTTGTTCTATCCAAATGTTGAGGGCATCCTCCTATTATCAAGAAATGTGTCATGTCCTGGAGCCAACTGTTATGAGAAGGAAGTGCATCTATTTGTGAGTTGTCTTATGCCACTAAAATAAATTATTTGTCATCTTGAATATCATCTAACATGTGCTCACACAAGTCTTTGCCTCTTACTATCTTGGTGACTTTTATCTCCACATCATACTCCATGACCTTGGTAATCTAGCCAACTCTCTTTTTATTTAAGTCTTTGTTAAGGAATAAGTCCCTAACTCTAAGATGAGACACCATAAGATAAACCATGTTGTTAAAAAGCATTGGCATAAAAATTTTAAGGCTTCTTAAATCTTCAAGCACCTATTTTTTAATGAAGGTATACTTCACCTCATATCCTTCCAGCCCTTGACTAAAAAAGGAAATTGGTTGTTCAAGTCCTTCACCATTCTTTTGCATCAGCATAGCTAATATGTTGTCAATATTATCAAAGGTGTACAATATAAAATCCTTTGAAAAATTGGGATGCATGAGCAAGGGTGCTTGGGCAATAGCTTGCTTGATGTCCTCAAATGTTGATTTACCTTCATTTTACCAAGCAAACACTTGGCTCTTCTTGAGCATAATGGTGATAGGTTTGACTAGGTTTGCAAAACCAAGTATAAACCTTCTCACAAAGTTAATCTTCCCAAGGAAGCTTTGGATTACTTTCTTGTGCCTTGGTAAAGATAAGGTTAGGATGGAACTTATTATGTCAGGGTTAATAGATAACCCTTCCTTTAAGACAATGTGACCCAGAAGTTTGCCTTTATGAATAGAAAACACACATTTCTTGGGATTTAAAGAGATACCATACTCTCTACATCTCTCAAAGATCAACCTTAAATGATCTAAGTGTTCACTAGCTTTCTTGAAGAAAACTATGATGTCATCCAAGTAGACCAACACCATTTGATTTAGCAACCATTGGAAAGCCATGTCCATGGATATTTAGAAAGTTGCCCTTGCATTTGATAATCCAAAAGGCATCTTTTGGTAAACATATGTGCCCCACTTGGTGGTAAAGGTAGTCTTATATTGATATTATCTCACCAACACATGGTTGTAACTTGAATACCCATCCAAAAGAGAGAAGCATTCTAAACCAATAACTACCTGAGTGAGTTACTCCATGGATGGTAGGGGGTAGTGATATTTCAAAAAGACCCTATTCATATCTCTAAATTCAACACACAATCTGATATCCCCACTTTTCTTCCTCATATGTACCAAATTGGCTACCCATGAGGAGTACTTAATAGGGAAGATAATCTTGGATTCAATCAATTTGGTCAATTATTTACTCATAAGATCTTCTATTTTGTAGTTTATAGGCCTCTGTTTCTGCCTGACAGGCTTGGCATTAGCCTCTAGTTCTATAGTATGTTGGGTTGACTTGGGATGAAAACTTTTGAGGTCACTATATTCCCAAGTAAAGATGTCTATAGACTTATTTACAAAGTCCTATGAAAGCATGCCTTTCAACTTTAGTACTTACTTTCCCAAGCTTGTGGAGCTTGTCTTTGAAGATAAGGACTCTTTCATAGTTCTCTTCATTAGTTGACATCACTACCTTATCTTTTCTCATATGGTATCCCTCATGGAAAAGACATTCAATGGTGACAAGCCTTTTAGGAAGCTTATTACATCTCAACTAAACTATTATCTCTTCATATTGATGTTAAAAAATTTCTTGGTTCATTGAAGAGAATTTTGCTTCTTGCTACAAGAAACAAGTAATTTGTTTGTCATTTTCAAAAACCTGCCAATGAACTTCATATCTAGTATTGATGGTCTTACCACTAATTTGACATGTGGTTGCACCTTGGCCATTTTTCAATAATTTGGGATATCAAATTGAGCTCCCATAACTGCCAACCTATCAGCATGTCCATTATGGTCCCTTGACACTGCTTAGATGTTAAAAACCTCAAAATCCTCAATTGGGTTCCACACCCTATGTTTGTAAGATTTCATCAAGGGATTCTTGGTGATATTTTGGCCTCTAACCTAGTGCACTATCAATTCATTGTCCCTATAAACTTGTAGTTGATTTATCCCTCTCTTATTGGCCCATTAAAGGCCATAGATAAGACCCTTGTATCCTACTACATTAAAAGATCAATTGAATTGGAACCTATAAGAAGAAAAAAACTTGTTATTAGAGGGGACACTAGCATTGCACCTTCACCCACACCATGATTTCTCTTAGAACCATTAAAGAACAATTTTCATAAGCCATTAGGATCTTCTTGAGGTCTAATAAGGGATGGTATGGATTGATCCTCTTCATGTAAATAGTAGACACCCATGTCCCTCTCTTCAGCTCCTTTTAGGGGTTAACTGGATGATGTTCATTCCATAGCTCATCCAAAAACATGTCTGGTATCTCCTTAGGGTGAGTATTTAACTCTTGACCAACTATATGTTCATCCTCATCAAGAATGGTGTAATTTATATTTATGTTGTCTGGCCCATAAGGCTCTATGTGGAATTTTGTAATGGGTTCAACCTTGATAGACACTTTAGTCCCATATCTTGTTTTGAATACCATGTATGTCCAATCTAATACAAGATAGCCTCCAATATTTGCAGTGAATTACCTAGATAGGCATAGGTAAAAATGAAAAGGTACATCTAGGATCAATACATATTGAACCACTGAGATACTAGGACAAGCATGTAGGATCAAATTGAGGATTATGATGATAGTAAATGTTTTGGTGGAAGATCCATCTAGTTGCAACACTCCTTTCAATTGGGGTTCATATCTTAGAATAAGTTGTTCTAATATAGACTTTGGAATTAATGAGGTGTTATCCCTACTGTCTACCAAGCAATTATGTATTGAGTCACCAATGATCACTAAAATGTAGAAAGGAGGAGGTTTCACCACCTTACTTGGCTACCCTTCACTAGGTCATTTACTTGCATTGGTGAGAACCACATTCTCCTTGACTGGTGGTTTCTTAGAAACATTGATCCTTGACAACCCTTCTTGGAGAATGTCTACCTAACTAGGCATGGAGAGCATGTCCCACATTGGCACACTCACATTGGACCTTTTCATTTATTCCACAATTTTGATGGGTGAACCACCAACCTTTGATTGTGCTTTATGAGCCAAACTATACCTTGAGTTTACAAGTTTTGGGGAATAAAGGCATTCCCCTGAATTTGTTTCCTTAGAGCTATTAGAACCTTTAGAACAGTAGTAGGTCCAATTGGATTTGATATTGAATGAGTAATGGTAGGAGGCTCTTTGACTGCTTCCTGATTAGCATCCATGTTCCTTCTTTTGAACCTTGTATTTGTTGCAATTGGGATGTATGCTTGGCTAGAACTAGCCTATTGGTTGAGTGTATAATACTCTTCTTGCTCATAGTTTACCATTTTAACACCCAACTAGATTGGTCCTTGATCAAGCCCTTGACTTTGTTAAGGCTCTTCTAGTTTTGTCATCATGGGCACCTTTATGTTCTAAGTCATGAGAGCTTGATTGTACCAATAGTTAGTCACCTGTTGCCATTAATCATTGAAAGTTTGGTTGAAGTCAATGTTTGTGACAATGGATTACCCAAAATATTAATTCAAAGGTATGGTACCCTCAGCTTCTTGAGCAACACTATTCTGGATAGGGACCAATGTATTATAAATGTTTGTTGTATTAGGGTTGTAACTGCTTTGCCTATTATAGCTAGGTTTCCCTTGTCCTTGGCCTTGACCTTGGACCTAACCTTGGAAGTTTCCTTTATAGGGTGGCATATGTGCTTGATAAGATTGTTGTTGAGGTTGATATGAGGCTTGATCCAGCCTATTTAAATATTTTTGCCTCTTAACATTCACTAAATCATATCCTAAATACTGAAACAAGCTCTTAAGCTCTTGAAAGTTCTTATGTTTTTGGGAATCATTAGATCCACTAGTGAAGGTATTTTCTTGCTTGGGTGAGGGTATAGCAGTAATTATAGGCATAGGAGGAATGACATCAAGGGAAGGAATAGAAATAGGGGATGGTCTGATCTCAAGGAATAGAAGCATTGGTGGTCTAGGTGTTAGCTTGCTAACTTGGACTAAAAATGTTTTTGCTCTAATTACCACCTCATATGAATTTGGCAATGTGTTTGCTCCCATAGACTGGATCATAACTAAAATATCACTATTAAGGGCTTTCAAATAGTATAGGAAGGTAAAGTTAGGGGTAGGCTTAATAAATAATGGGATTCTATCACAAGTTTTTTGGAACCTTGTATTGAAGTCTTACATGACTTTTTGAGGGGCTCTTTTTATTGTGGTCAACTACTCTACAAGTGATAAATAGTCACTTTTATATTCAAATATTTTACACAAATCCTCTCCTAATTGGTCCCATGTGGAAATGGAATTAGCAACAAGGCTTATATACCAATCCAAGACTTTACCTTTGAAAGAAATGGATAATAACTTGATTTCCACATTTTCCTTATTGATATCATGAATATTGCAAAAGTTGGCTATATCCATGAGGTGTTCAGAAGGGGTTATAGCTTGGTCTCTAGTAAAATAGGGGACATTTTTAAGAGATGATACTAGAATAGGATCATAGTAAGGGAGGGACAGAGGGCTTTGGCCATTAAAAGCCACAAAAGCTCTAGGGACTACCATGGCTATGAAAGGGTTCAACAAATATCTTCTTTCATGGGTAGGCCTTAAAAGAAATTTAGGAACAAAGTTGCCTTTATATGGGTGTGTATTAGCAAATCTTGACTTTTTGACTGAAATTAAAGGCAATTCAACAAATTCAAAGGGAATACCTCTTAAAATTGACCTTGTTTTCACCTTTAGCATGAGAGACAGCTACTGCTCTGTACTAGAGTGTTGATTGTTCTTTTGGAGTCGCCAAATGTTGCTATGTGAAGTTATAACTACTACAAACTGATCAAACTAGAATCAAACTTGATCAATATATTTTTTAAATTGGGTCCCACTGGGCATGCCAAAAACTATTATAGCATTAATCTACACCCTTGGAAAGGGTTATTCATGCCCTTTCTAATTGAGCTATAATATTGGGACAACCCTAGGCTATGGGTAACCTATGGTGGGGTTGAACTTCTGGAGAAGGTCAGCTTCCTCTTGATGATCCCGTAAACTAATGATTGCATAGGGAAAAGGGTTAGAAAGGGTAAAAAGGGATCCTAAGAAGGATAAAAGGTGATGCACAAAATAAAAATGTGAAACTCCCATAATCTTGAACCCACACTACATCTGTAAAAGACAATTTTAGCTCACATAACCTTAAAATCTAGTTAATTTCATAAGTGTTTTATTGAAGAGGTTCAAGAAGCGATGAATGAAAATAAAAATGAGTTATAAGACTCACATTAATGATATAAATAACACTAATCTATACCTACAAATAGCTTGAAAACACCCTAAACAAGGTCAAAAAGTAGGATAATGGATGAGGAAGACTCTCCTTCACACAATGTCATTATGCACAACTCACCAAACATAGACCCAAGGCAAGAGATAGGTAAAGAAAGTTTTATATTGCATCAAGATGTAGTTATTACAAATTCTTGGTTTAGCCTAATCAAGATCAACATATTTTGTAATATCTCAAAGAGTATCCCTATCTCCTAAAAAGATGAAAATTCTAAAATCTGAGAACACTTATAAATGAAAAAAAAAGAAAGGAAGATATAGGAGAAGGGGGAGAGAGAAGAGGGAACATGCCATCCAAGAACAATTAATGAGCTACCACCTTTAAATGTATGGTCTACCACCTTTGATCCAATTAAGACCAATACATTATAGACCAGATAGCCTTCATTTTCTCTAATAGTCTTTACGCTATTTTCATTGGTTGAGAAATCTACACTAGAAGACAAGGGTTTGTTCTGTAGATGATGGGTCATGATCCTTACTAGGAGGTAAGATCCTCAAAGCTTCTAAAAATCATTAAATGCTCCATTGTGCTACTCCAATCCCTAGATCTCTTCATTATGATCTTCCATGCCATCTCCATGTGCTTCATTAGGAGGGTAAGGTCTTTATATCCATGTAACTGATAGAGCCATGCCCAAGTCTACTTTTATGGATATTTTTCAGATCTAGGGCCATATTGAAAGATGAGACACTCCTTCATAGTCACATATCTGCCCCATTTCAATATATGAACATAGGTCTTTTTTTGTAGTTTGAAAACCAATCTCTTTTATTGGTTTTCCTATAGCTATTAATATCAAAAAATGAAGCTTTTCATCTGGTCTGGTCTCATTTTGACAAGTTGTTGACCATTGATCTTTATTAGGTCTAAAGACATATTTTATCTCCATAGAGCTCTAATGATGATTTTTAGTCTTGATGTACCCATTATGGTTCAACCTGGATCTTATTCGAGATTGGTTCCTTTGTATTTGATTTATTTAGATCAAAAAGTGCTTCACCAACCTTCATCAAAAATCTCTTGGGCTTACCATTTCTCATTGGTTGTTGATTATTGACTCAGCTTATTAACCTTTTAACCCATATCGCACCATTGATCCCTTTTGATACAATCAAATGCATGTCATTGGATCTACTGAAGGGACCTTTTTGACTTATTAACCTGCTTGCATACCATAGATATTTGATACACAATTGAACATGAGCCCTTGATCTTATAGGAACCCAGCATTTAAACTCAAATGGCTAATTCATGAGGCCTAAAATTAATGTTTTCATGCCTATATTTGATGTTCACATAAACATCTTAGGATTTTTGAACCCCAATGATTATTTGTTATGGCTTAAATTTGATATCTGCACACTCATCATTGGATGTTTGCATGAATGTCTTTGATGTCCATGCAAACATCTTAAGATTTTTTGAATCCAAATGATTATTTCTTGTGGCTTAAAATTGATGTTTGCATGAACGTTTCATTCTGTAAGTTAATCTTTGATGAGATTTATATCTTGAGATATAAATCTCATCAAGACATGAATTTTGTAGAGTACAATCTTGGCACCGAGAACATTGATTCCATGTGATCCTTTGACCCCATGATGCTTTCTGAGCATACTTATAAAATGCATAAGAAATTTGACCCAACTTTTTTTGTATGACAATCTAATGACGTCTAGCTCTTCAAATCTTGTGCTTGAACTTTCAAGGCTCCAAATGAGTCCCTGAGACCTGTGAAACTTGATTTATGTCCATGAAGGTCATGATCATCATGAGAACCTGTTGACCTTCATACTTTGTAATCTTAGACGTGCTTCCAATCCTACTTCACAAAGATCAACAAATTGCACTTTAAGCTTGCTTAAAGTGATTCAAAAGCTTTGTAAGTGATATTGGATCTTTTTCTTCATTATTTGGTTACCCACTCAGTCAGGAACTCTATTCAGCTTGATAATCCATCTAGGAACTTCCAAAAATTGATTTGCCTTGGCAAATTTCTATATATGGGCCAAAATTGACCAAAAGGTCCAACAACTCCTAGAGATGGTAGACTTCCATCACAAACTTGTTTGTTTGGGCTTTAATTTGCATTAAAGTTGAATGTATTTTAAAAAATTATTGTTAATGGAGAAAAAATGAGAGCATTCATCATTATTCAATATAGTATTGTTCTAACCTTCCACAATTAGAAAACAATAATAGCTCTAAAAATTCTAAAGAAAAGTAATAGAACTAGGATAATTGGTCAAGTTTCCAAGAAGAGAAAGATGACAAGAGAAGGGCTTAGGGTGATAGGGATGGAATAAACTATGGATCTATTTCCATGTAGACTAGGTTCATGGGCAAAACTAGAAAAGATGTTTGAAGGATTTAAGATTCTTGTAGGTAGGACATTTAGGTGGAGCAATTCTCATATAAGAGAGTTTCTCGTTGAGTGGGAGACTTTGGTAGAATAAACACCACAAGAAGTGGGCTAGCTTAGGTTTGATACTAGTTTTCCAAATTCTGTCAAATTTGGCAAACCAAGTTCTAGGGGAGGATTTTAAGATCCCAACACCTATTGAGTTTTAAAAGAATAGGGGAAAAGGGACTTCTGGCTTGATAAAGAAGGAATGGAGAATAATTTTTAAAGTGGGTGTCACATTTCCACTTCCAGTCCTTCCACCATGCCTAGGGCAGCTGCAAGCCCAACTTATGAAGCATAATATCTGGCAGAAGATATTCAATGTAAAGAACATAAGGTAAGTCCACATTGTTTAATTGATATTTTAATTTCAAATTTTGGCAAGGGATCTAATCCTTAGTGGAAACTAAATCATGAATGGAATGCATACCTTTCTAAAAGACCCTGAGGTATTTGATTCCAGGAAATTTAACCAACAAAATATTAGTACATGTCATAATAAGAGACCACCATATGAGGTATTTGATTCCAGGAAATTTAACCAACAAAATATTAGTACATGTCATAATAAGAGACCACCATATGCTAAGAAAATTAGAAGATAATCATGTACAAAAACCATCTCCAACATTTCATGTGAGGCTTGATACCTTCAAAGGCCTTTTATATACTTTTGGCAACAAAAGAGACTTCAATTTTGATAGGAGCCATAATGATGAGAAGGGACTGGAAGCATATATTGTTCTAACTAGGTTTACCATAAATCAACCCAGAGGACATACAATGCCTTAGAAAGATTTTCTAAGACTCATTACCTTCAATGGCTCAAACCATCCATTAACACACAAGGTTGCGCTCTACTTATAGAGGTCAATAATTCCCATACCTCCTTTATCCTGAGGGAGGAAAAATATATCCCATGAAACATGATGGAATCCCTTAATCTATTTGGAATTAGACCAAAGAAAGTCATTGATAGTTTTAGCTAAACTTTCATATGAATCCTTAGAGGGATCCCAATAAGAGGAATAATAAAGATGAGTAGCATCTAAGATTTTAGTGCAAATTTGGAATTTACTTGCTAAGGATAACAACTTAGTAATCCGATACTCAACCTTCTTCTCCACTCTATTGATTACACACTATCATAATTTCATAGAAGAAATATCAAATGCAAAAGGAATACCAATAAATTTGAATTGTTCTCCTCATGCAATTCATTTCCATTTATAATTGAGAAGCCACTTGAGCATAGGCATTATGTTTTGTCTGAAATACTATGTCTTACTTCATTGCAAACTAGATCTAGAGGCCAAAAAATATATATCAAAACACTTCATAGAATTTGTAAAGATCATTTCTTGCTCTTTGAGTGTAATGAAGGTGTCATATGTAAAGTGACCATTCATGAATTGGGATGAGTGGTCAGGTAAAACAATACCTTGAACCACACCTCACTCAACTTGAGAGGCAAGAATATATCCTAAAGCTTATGCAAAGAGGATATACAATGCCAAAGCAAGAGGTAAACCTTACCAAATGGAGTTTTAAAGGCATGTGTTATTAGATTTGAAGCCATTAATGATGAGGCAGGCCGAGGTATTTGTAAGTAATGTTTGGACCAGGGTGTTTTTTAAGGATTGGAAAAATATAAATGATGTAGATGGGTAGGCGAATTCTCAAGCCATTGTCAAACATAATATAGGTGAATGGTTATCAATTTCTAATAGAAAGCATATGACTTTGGCAAATTTTTGATATTATTGAAATTACACGAGGCGAAAAATATAATGTTTTGAGGGGAGTGATAATTATTGGTAAATTTATATGAAATACATATATCTCAAATATGTTGACAAATATAAATATCAAGGTTATTATCTTGAATTTTTCACATACCACGTTGAATAATAATTCTATTACCATCTCTTCCAATTTCCCATTGACTTGTGACAAATAACATCAATTTAGCTAAAACACTATGTCAAGCTCAAATTTGTTTTTCCACCAATCGTTATATTGCTTTCCACCAAAGTGCAAATGGAAAACCAATCATGTTTTTTTCTAATTCATGCACATGAAAATAAAAACAACATAATCTAGATAGAAATCCGATCCCATGCAAAAACAATAATACCATTGCAACTCCATTACTTAAAAAGATTGTAATAGATTCTTGCATTGCTAGTTATGATATTAAAAGCTACTTTAAAATGAGTAATTCTAAACAATAACTATAATATTAATAAAAATGAATATGCACTCATATATGAAACTCAAACCTATGATTGAAAATTTAGGGGTCCCTAAATTATTTTCATCAACTTCAGATTTTGGTATTGTATAGAAGCACCAATGCATGATTAATGACATCCCCATGAAATGTTGCAAGAATGTTTCATACATGGGATTGAACTTCTTTCTCCAATTTTATCAGAATCCCTCTAATGATATTGTAAAGATTATCTAGTCTTTCTATGATTTAATTGATCATGTTGAGGCACTTATATAATTAACATGCGTCACACCACACTACAAGCAACGTTATTTACTTGTATTTTTTAGTAGTAAAAATATTTTCATAATGGTTAGACTAAAAATTTAAAACAAAAAACAAACTTTGAAAGATATCACAAGCACAGATTATGTTTTCTAGTTCAATACCCACAAATACAGTTTTTGTAGGCTTGTTAATTTGAACAATCCTTGACTGTGACAAGCACAAAGCTAAGACATTTATAAATCAAGTAAAATTTTCCATCCAAGGAATATTTAGGATTTGAAAAAATATGTGTAATAGTCGAATCGTCTTTACTCTCGTATATAAACATAATTTTAGAGCATTTATACCATGACTCATGACATTGAACCACCTTATACAAATGTTAAAAGGTAAAATGAATAAGTAAAAATTGAACTAGTTAATAATAAATCACTGATAATTTCTTATAAACCAGACCAAAGTCTAACATAACTAGTGCTTTCTTAAAGATAAATTCCAAAGTTCATACTTTGGAAGATTAGAGTAATTGCATTTCTTTACAAACATAGTCCCTCCCAAAAAGATGAATATTTTGTGTATGGACATGTCCATTTCCTATAATGTTTTTTGCTATGGATGATACAACTTCACACCATAAATGGAGGTGTTCTTCCCATAACAAATAATAACCTTTTGTTTTAGGCAATCCCATTTTGTAGAAACATCTGAAAAGCTTTTCATATATTAAAAAAAGGTTACTCAACTAAACTAAACTACGAAACCATTCTATCAACCCAATGACTTTATCATTTAAATCAACTATTGTCACTGCAAGTCAGTGTAATTATCCTTTTTATATACATTCCCCTCCCAATCCTCATATTCTTCCTCTAGGTTTGGCCATCATTTGTTGAGCCCTTGTTTATCCTCTATTATTCCCCACAAAGGCTTTACTTCCTATAGAGAACAAAAGGAAGAACCAATATATATATATATATATATATATATATATAAAACAATCAACAAATCAAATCATTATATAATATTAAAAAAATCATAGAGACTTTAATTTACGATTAGTTGGTTGACTGCTTCATTTAATGGTAAATGATCTTTTTTGCGTACATAAATTATTGCTTCAATGGAGGTAATAGGAATAATTGGGTGCATAATACTGATGAAAGTAATGAACCTCGGTGTAGACAATGAGGCTCTATACCAAATTCTATGTGAGATGTCATGATGAAAAAATCAAAACAAAATTTACAGTGTCTCGCACAAGTCTCAAAACACTTGTCCATCATTTATAAAGAAGTCACCCTCTTAAGCAATGGAAACCTTATTTAACTAAAACACCCCCTCTTAAGTAATGGACACCCTATTATAGCTCAATAGAACCAATCAATTAAATTACATGGTAAAAAAGGTAACACAGTAATACGTATGGAATCATAATAAGACATCTTTGATAAAGTGCAATCAAAAGTTTCTTGAAAAATAAATTCCAAATCAATATATATAGGAAATACTAAATAACACACCTTAATTGAGATCCTATTGAAGTTATTTTTATTTTGTATCCCAAGGCAACACATTCCATATCGATGCTGCCACTCCTTAAAATGCCTTTCATAAGCCCTTCTGCCCCAATAGTTGTGGTTGCCACATATTTCACATTTGAACTCTTGATGTCTAAAAGAAATGAAACTAGGTGTATATTAGACATTTTGAAGGCATAAATAGCCACCAATGGGATTCAATCCATGAATTAAATGTAAATTTTAATATGAAGTGCAAGGTTGATAAATACTTGACCTAGACCATGAAGTTTATACAATTAGTATGGAATTGGCTTTCTATCCCATCCCATAGGTAATTTATAAGGATTGTAAAATTGATGATCATCTTCTTCACTTTTGCTCTTAACTGGTATTTCCTCCTGTAAAACATACATGTTCATATGAACCAAGCTTAACACTTTTAGTTATTATTTCCCTAGGTAATCTTGGATTAAGTCCAATTGATTCCCTATTTTGCCTTATCCCACTTCCTACTTGTATACAAGATAATACAAGATAAATATGGCCAAAACTACATGTGCGAAAACTTCAACATGCTAACAAACATTTTGTGTGCTCAGGGACATGCTCAAATGCTTCTCCATATATGATCGGGTAGGGAAAACTCTCTTGCTGCATATATAGAGGTAACTAAAATTTAGGAGCATCTTCAAGTGGTGGGTTCCCTACTCTCATATCTTTGTTAAGAGTATCCTTTTATCCCTAAACAAGCCAAAATACATGTATTTTAAACATAGAAAGCTTACAATGCCTTTTGAAATAAGCATCTAACTTTTAATTTGTCTCTAAAATCTAGGATTAAAACCAATGCTATCAAAGCAACTAAAATATAGGATTAAATATTAAGAGCATCATGACAACATAGTGTCATACGATTAAATTAGTTACAAAGTGCATAGAGAAAACAAGGCAACATTCTAACTGAAGGCACAATCTCATGAATAAGTATAGATAGTACTGACTACCCACTCAACAAAATATTTCATGTGTTTATTAATGTGTTTGAGAAAGCAAAGATAATGTAAGGCTATGAAGTTGAAAAAAAATAACACCAATATATCAAATTGTCCATTAAAAAATTATTCATTATCTTTAACATGTTAGACTCTTCTTTCAGCTTATCTAGAGCATGACCCATTTCAAATCCATTTCCCTGATGAACATCTGCATCAAATGAATTAACATTTCATCATATATTTGATCAAAAATAAAAATAAATGCAATACCCTAGCACTTCAAAGCATACAAAATAAGCTTTAAATCTTTGCACAAATACACAATTTGTATAGATGATCTTACCTTAGTAACATTATTTGGTTTGTCTATAACAATATTGTTTATAATACGTCCATCAAAAACTATATTATGAAATCCTAAGAACCCATTTCATCATCTTTAGTGGTAGATTGAGTATTGCCAAAATACATGTCTTCTATGTTTCCATTGATTTCTTCATCCTCTGAGTCATTTTCTAGTTCTCACACTCTTGAGGAACCAACCATATTGTTTTCCCCTCTTCTAGTACATTCAGATGACCAAAGTGCCAATGCTCTATCATATGGAAAATTGTTAACATCATATTCTATTGTATACAAATGAACACAATAGATAAGATTATTGTCTAATATATTCCTTGTTTTGGACTTCAGATATGAAACTGTACTAAAAATTCTTTCATCCTCTATAGAACCTAAAATCATTATTTCACACAACTCACACAATTTAAAATATTCAGACATATGGTGCTTCAAGGTTTCACTCCTTTCTAGTTTATCCCATAATCTTGTAATAGAACCATTTGACAATAGATCATCTAATTGGGTATATTGTTCCCACACAGTGTTAAAAAAACACCTTGCTTGTTTATGAAAATTTTCCCCATCAAAAATTCCATCAATATGATGATCTTCAATTTTAGTTCCACGATAATAATGATCAACAAAAATTTGCACCTTCCTTCAAAATTCTAAAAAAATTACCTCTTTTCCAATATTTGGGTTCCAAAACTGAGGATAAACAATAGCCATTGTTTCTAAAAGCTCATCTCTCAGAAATCTTTCTCTTATTTCTAAAGTTAATGTCCTTGAAATAACAATAAGAGTTTCCTTTATAGATTTAATAACATCATGAAAGTCTTCTATACAAAGTTATTTATGATTTATAGTGATACCATGTTTATGAAGAATATGGAGAGGAACCATATTTCCATGAATTGAAACACAAACCTGCTTTCTTTCATCAAGCTTCAAAAAATTTCTTGGGTTTGTAAGATTAATAAATTCTTTCCACTTTGCAAAGTCAATGTTTTCAAAAGCTTCTATTTTAGATACATACATATTTTCTAAAAGAAGACATGCCATTTTCCTTGCCTTTGTATACTCTACCAAATATAACATCCACTTTTGTACGATCTTTATCAATGCATGCATTTGATATAGCATTGGAAGGATGCCACATAAAGTCAATAATGTTTTAGCATCAATTAACTAATGTAAAACTAATTGGGCTTTATCTATAGTGAAACAATGTTCAGCCATGAAGCCAACCAAAGAAACATATTCAACATACACACATTTAACAGGCTCATACAATGAAATCCATCATGTTTCATTATTTTTTAAAAGCTTCTTTCCACTTGTTAAACCATCTAAAAAAAATTTAAATTCCATGACCCTCTTTGAAATTCTACAAAGGTACCCATATAGATCCTCCACAAGAGTTTCTACCTTGCTAACAAGTCTTTGCTTTCTAAGAATTTTATATGGCAAATTTTTTCTATGTGCCATACAATGAATATAAATCATGTATGGTGAAATATTGGTTTGTAGTCGAACAGAAAGTCCATTATGATCTCCTTGCATGATAGATGCCCCATCTGTTCCAAGACACACCAAATTTTTAGAAATACTCAATGTGTCTAACCCACCTACCTCATGAAGAGTATTCATCATAAGATGAAATAAATTATCTGTTATACAGCTCTCCTTCATCTTACATAGAGCTAAAAAATATGCATTTCCTACATGATTTTTTATTGTATAAACATTCATGCAAACCCATGGAGTTTCAATTGTTGTGACCTCATCTAATGACAAGGAAAAAAATGTGGAATTTTTTAGGTTTTCTTCCAAATCTTCCCTAACAACTTCAACCATATGTTTTACAAATGTCCGACCACTATTTATAGACTAATGTGATGAAGGTAAGTTTGGAACTGAAAGAAAGTGAAACAAATCTTTGTAATGGACAAAATCTGACATTGGTCTACCAAATTTTAAAAAGTGCAGTATGGTACATATTTGTACTATTTTTGACAGTAAGCTTTCTGACATTTTCTCTTTGAATAAGTTTTGAAGTGTCTCCTTCATTTCTTTTTTACAGTCACTACTCATCTCTTTCTCATACAATTCTTTATTTTCATTGTGCTTACATTCTTTGGTTGTCTTCCATCTTGACATTCATTCAACTTTCCCATCAATTTCTTCATTATAATAGACCTTTCCACAATATCTCTCAATAGTATCCTTCTTTAATTGCAGTTTAACATCTTTCCAAGAATGCCAACTACAAATTATACATTTTGCTTCTCTCACATCCCTATTTTCAGAAGTTATAGGCTCAATAAATGGAAAAGTACAAGTCCACTCTAACTAAAATGGCCGACCAAAATCCTAGTCCCCTCATTTGCATTTTCTTGCCTTGCTAGATTTCATCTGATTATTTAGTCAATTCCACTATCACTTTAGTAGTTTTATCATTTGTTGTTACTCAGGGACCATCAAATTTGACAACATCATGTTCAACTTCAATTCCTTTTCCATGAAAATAATTTTGCATGTTACCATAATATGAAAATAAGTTTTTATTTGAAGATGATATGTTCTCTTTACCCTTGTCTTTCATTGAAAATATTTACCTACAAATAAGTATAAAATATATAATAAATCTAACCCAAAAAAAACATTGAAAAAATAATAAATTTCTAGTATTTGGATACAACTCTACAAATTATGATTAACATATATAAAATCTAATATAATTGAGTGAGTAATAGATATTATTCTAAAAAGATCTTTTAGATGTTTTTCATCATGGTCCAATTTTTTAAATTAAGAATTATGATTTCAAATTTGATTTAATTTTTTCTAAAAATATAAAGGTTGTCTACAATGGATGAACTAACAATCAATAAAATTGATTAGTTCTTGACATTTTGTATGTTCAAAAGTGATCTGCTAACTGATGACATATGAACTTGTAGGGCAATCTTCCTCTGACCAAAGAACATATCCTAGATATGAGTGATTATTTGAATAACAAGAGAAGACTCAGTAGTCTAATGGAACAGTTAACTGATTTTAAGCTAAGGCAACAACAAAATTAAAGCCTTGTAAATCCAAAAATAAACTAGATAAAAAGTTTTTAAGCTAAAGCAATAACAAAATTTCAATTCACACTTGGCTCCTTGATTATTAAGCATAATTTGATGGGGAACTGGGAGGTGTATTAATATACAATTAAGGTTATAATGAAGAACAATGTGTGAAATGATGGTAATAAAAATACATACACTTGTTTCCATTATCTTATGTGGCAAAATTATCATTTAAATACTTATATGGATAAGGTGATCACAACTAAAGCTGAGAAATTGCATAATTACTTCTAGGTAAGTGAAAGAGGCATATGGGGAATATCAAATTTTACTTCCAAATAAGGGGAAAAAAAAGCATTTGTGAAGCCATGATGGTTCGTCAATGCCAAATCCATTATAATGTCTATCTCAATCATTGGCCCCTATGCTAAAAACTTTGCTAAACCTCTGTTATTATAGAATACAAAGTAGTGACTATTATGTGGTTTTGGTAACCTATTTTCCTAGCTAATAAAGGTGGTAGAGTCTCAAAGTTAATCATGCATATCTCGCATCAATGGTAGGATATATTATTATTCAACAAATTATCCTCGTAATTATTGAAATAATAGGACAAACCCACTTCAACATTGGCAACTAGACGATCCCAAGCCCAATGCCATATATATTTAATGGCATGTATAAGACTTGCCCTCCTAGCAGTACCCAACTCACCCACAAAATATAAATTCAAAATAATTCCCTTGCACCAACAATCTAGTGAACAAAAATTCAAACATGGTGAAGAGAAATGCAGAAGCAGAGCTTCAGTTGCCTCCAGGGTTTGGATTTTTTCCTGCAAATGAAGAGCTGGTGGTACATTACTTGTACAAGAAGGCAACTTCTCAAATTCTACCGGTTCTTATTATATTAGAGGTGGATCTCTATAAATATGATCCATGTTAGCTTTTAGGTATCTTTTTGTTTTAATATTTCCTCTGATTTTGCTTTCCCTGTGGTAGAGTCATAGTAGGAGGACCTTGACCTTGTCCCAAAATTATTGGATAGTGGAGAATTATCTTAAATTTGAAAGAGGTGGTTGATATTACAATCGTAGTTGAGATTGGTTGAGCTACTATACAACTTGGGATGCCCTAAATCTTGGTTACTCTTATTCTTGAAACTCTTAAAGCCTAGTTACTATTTTTCTCACACTACATGGTGCCTCAAAATAAATAGTAGAAACTTTCAGTGAAGAATCTATTAGATTAAGATCTTTGTTATTGAGTCCCCAGAGTTATTGTGATTTCTCATCAAATATTCTTGCTGAAGAAAACTCAAATCTTGATAAATCTTCTCATGCCACATGCTGCCTCAAAATAAAATGGAATGTAAGTCTTCAATATAAGCCCTATACCCCAAGAACTCCGTTATTGAGTAACATAGCCCACTGAGTTATGTTTTCCAAATCTTTTGTGATGTTGATTGCATCATCATTTGTTTCCTAAAAATGTTATCCATATCAATTTGATTATTCCATGCTTACATGGGAAAGCATAAATCTTTTCTAAAGGAAAATGAACAACATTTAAGGTTACATAAGATATTACAAACCATGCTCTTTTGCAAACAATTGATGAAATATTACTTCCCTGTCATAACATTAATTATTTGTTCCCAATAAGTGCTTTGCCTTTTGAATTGAACATTTCAAGTTTGTCATGATATGTTTGCAGAACATTTTTGCTCTAAAATTTTTAGCAGGGACTTCACTTCCATTTATTTTACGTTGTATTTATTTACATGACAAAACTCAATTGGCATTTTAAATGATCCTAAATGGAATAAGTTGATTTTCAAATTAAAATGTTAATATATTAAAAGATAAAAAATCACATGATAACAATAAATTATCTTTTAATTCTTAAATCATTCAAATCCTATGTTTCATAGCTCTCACATCCACAATAAGGGAAGCACTGAAATTTGAGGATAAGGAAAGTTTCCTCGCCTTCAAAGCTTCTAATTTTCCTTTGGTAGTTTGATTATTTTGAATGCATATGTTTATGATATCCTTGTTAAATTCATTGGGATTCCTTCCATCATCAATAAGCCTAATACAAGAAAACTACAACTTCAACATTGGCCCCCAAACACTTTGGAAACAAACCTTACACGTGTTAAAATGAACCATAAAGCAATTAGCAAAAATAGAGAATAAAATTAAATCCAACATAAAAAGGAATTTTTTATTTTGAAGATAATCTAACCAATAATTTGTATTAATACTCACTTAATAACCTCAAGAGAAACTTAAATATCACAGTTTTGAGTAGACTTTTGCATTTGATCAAGCTTGCACACCAAAGAATTTCTACAAGACCACAAATGTTAAGGAATAATTGACTCCAAGGCACTATATTTTATTGTTTTATTTGTGAAAATAGCAATCAATCATTTGGAAACCATTTTAATTTAAACAAATATTTGGTATGATGTATGCTTAGTATCAATGTTACGTGAGGATGCGTCCCCTCGATTTTGGTGACATCTTAGACATCCTAAACATTATAGGAACTTGATGACTTGGAGGGGAAGTCCCTAATTTTTATTTTTATTTTTTAAATTGTGATGATTTTACTTCAAAACAAACCCCCTATTATTTTCACAAAAACATTGAACCTTAATCTTGAAAGCACCCTAGAAAATACTAAATAAAGCTTAAACCCCTAAATTTCATTGAATAAATAAAATATTTAAACATTATTTTTTATATATTATTTTAATAGTTATCCCCTACTATATCCAAAATCTAATAATTTTTTTACCATCCCAGAAACACCATCCCCAAGACTTAGGTAACTATGCTTAATATTAGCTTTCTAAAATTATTGGAAGAAAATACCCACTTGGAAAAATGTAAGAATTAATTCTTAAACTTAGAATTGAAACATTTGATTTAAAAATCACTTGGTCTTTCCACACTCCCAATTTGCATTTCAATATAAACATGATACCTATAAAACTCAAATGAAAAACCACTTAGTCTTTCTATATTCCCATTCACATTTCAAGATAAACAGGATACCTATAAATCATTGATATGTAAGGACAAACTATTGAAACTTTCTTCCACAATAAAAGTTCAAAGGATATAAGAAAATATACTCAAGGAAGTTAATATATTGTACAATCAAATGCCCTTAAGATAGTATCACATCGAATTCAAATAATGAGACCTGTCTTATACAGTTAGGACAATTATGTTCACACTAATAATCATCAAGGTGAACATTTAAAAGAAGTTTGTTATTAAAAAAATCAAAATATAATTTGGCATGAGATACAATTATACATCAACAAAGGACATCCAAAATCCATGGGGTGAATCTGATGGTAAAAGTGGTAAATTAGTGATTATTTATGGACGTGGTGTTGCACACCCAGGGACTGGACCCCATCTGCGTCCTAGATTAATCAATCAAAAAGTAGGTTATAGACTAAATTGTAGTAATGGTAGGGGATAAATATTAAAGGTGTTAATAAAGTCAAGATGTAGGTTTAGCACATGAGATGCCCTTTGTAAAATCTCATGAGGAGATCTCTTCTAGTTTATGTTGTATATTGTTTAAATTTTACACCTTTTGGTTTTGATCTCATGAGCAGGCTAGAAATCAAAACCAAACCTTCTGAAATGAGACAGTACTTGTATTAATAACAGACACAATGAAGTCTAAAAAAATAAAAGAATAAAAATGTCCACATGTGGTAATTCAAAAAAACTACACACAAGTTTCTACAAATTGCAGCATCATGAAATAGTATTATCAAATTTAGTTTTTTCACAATGAAACTCTATTAAAAAAATCTCCTGAAGATTTCACACCAAACCCTCAAATTAAAAAATTATATATATTCTCTCTTTGAGTAAGTACGTACCAGCATCAAACCTCAAAAAAATCAAAACATAGACTTAAACCCTATTTATAAACTTGTCAATTTGATCATATTCTGTCATCAAGCCTTACAATATAAAACATATATCTAAGAAAACATAGCCCTATAATATAAATTTCACTCACCTAGTTGGCTCAAGGAAGGAATTCTCGATCTAAGAGGATTGATGCCTCTGCTAGAAACTTGTTTGGGAAAAATTCAATTTATTACACACTGCCTCTATTTTTTATTACACATGGCATTCATATAAGCAAGAAACAACCCAAAATCAAACCAGAAACTTCATTGTTATTGCATAAGGAGAAATTTTTCTGCACTTTTAACACATATAACATCGCTATCTTCCACTTCCACTTCCACTTCCACTTATATTTACCTATTGTAAAATGCTTATGCACTTTCAACGCATTTAACCTAGCTATCTTCCACTTCCACTTATGTTTACCTATTACAAATTTTTGGCAATAAGTAGGAAATGCCATTTAAAACTATGGATCCACAGGTGAAATAGAGATAGATGGTCCTAAACAAGGTCTAAGTTTGGCAAAAATCATGTAGAAATTATTGAATATTACGGTAATTTGGTGACCCTATCCTGAAATTCATGACTACTTGTTGGCTATTCACATTAATATTTCTGTAAATAGACCTTTTAATAGGCAAAACCCTAGAAATAATATTATGTTAATAATTTACCTGACTAAAAATATTATTGTTAAAAATTCACTAATTGGCTATAATTTTCCCCTATAAAATACCCTGATTTGGACTGTCAAAACAAAGTACTAGCCAAAACTAAGAGTCTTTAACACAACTAAGATAAATGAACATTCAATTATATCATAGGCTTTTTCAAAGTCCATTTTGAAAAAAATAGTTCTTTGAAGAGAAAATTTAGCCCATTCCATGCCTTCCCAAATAGAAATAATATTATAAAGTCTATACTAACCTCTAATAAAGCCATTTTGCTCTGGTCTAACAATTGTAGGAAGAATCAGATGGAGCCACTTAACAATATCTTTGGCAAGGATTTTTAGACAATCATCAAGTTGATAGGGCATTAGCTAGTAATGAGCTCCAGATCTTGTGTTTTAGGTATAAACTTGATATTATCTTGATTGATTAAAGATAATGAAGAATGGTTTTATAGGATTTATTTATACACCTAAAGTAAGTCCATCCCTACAAACTCTCATGTGGATTTATAGAATTCACATGGAAAACTATTGAGGCTAAGGGATTTGTCATTGCTCATGGATTATAGAACTTTTGTGAGTTCCTAAAGGGTTAGCATCGAGCCACAAAGCTATTGGTTATCATATTTTAATTTTTTAGGAACCACATTGAGGCATTCCTACAAAGCCCAAGATCTTTCTTTCGTTTCCTCTTGGTCTCGAAACACTGGCTTTTCATGATTTAAAAGATCTAAGGAGATGTCTGGGAGGGAGGTGAGCCTAGTTTGGGTTGATTTGATGGCCTTGATTTGGTCATGATCATGCTTGGCCTTGAGGGACTTTAAAAATTATTTACAAAATTTGTATCTAACCTTGAGCCAGTGTAGTCAAGCACGTAACTCTGCCCTTATGGTAATGTGGCCATCTGCCACCTTGATGTGGTGTTTAATCAAGGTGATGAGAATATGTAGATGAGTATCAAAATGATTAATCTCAAGAAGGGAGGAAACCCTTTTAAATTCCTTATGTGTGTCATCCTCACATCATTTTCTATCCCAAACAACTTACTCCCCATAATGATGAAGGAAGGTGGCATTGTGAAGAATGGCCTCATTCCACCACTCAATCCAACTAGAAGCATAAGGAGGGCATGGACCAAGTTCAATATTAAGGATATTAAAAAATGGTGTAGCATGGCCAAAGAGAAATGTATTAAGGATAAACTGATTATATGACACTATGTACTACCCTATGGTCCATTCCACTATGCAAGAGATATGAGCATGATCAGAGAAAACCAAGTCTAAGTGGATAGTGAAAGGATGGCCATTAATGTTGGATAAGGAAAAATTATTTAATTCTAAAAACATATATTAGTCGAGCCTTTTGAGCACATAGTTATCCCTAGTATGACAATTATACCACATAAACCAAGATGTGATATTAAATGAGTGCCACAAGAGGAGAGGATTGAAAAGGACTTATTTATTATTAAAGTAATACCATACTTCATGTTCTCTGATACACCAACTCATAGGCAAGGCACCAACTTTTTCCTTAGGATGCTCGATCATATTAAAATCCCCGCACTCTAGCCATGGGGCAAGGGGAAGTTATCAGCTAAATAATACCAAAACAAAGATTTTTTAGGACCATCATTAGGGGTGTACATGTTAAGAATGTCTAATGAATGGCCATCAATATTTAAAATTATCCACATAGCTCAGTGTAATGAGTGTTCCCCATCACAATAATGAAGGGGGAAATTTTAGGTGAAGCCAAAATGTTGGTGCCACCACATCCATATTCATGTAGAACAAAGAATTGGGTGATGTCATATTGATTACATCTTAGAGAGGTCTATAGAAGAAACCCTAAAATTTTAACTACTCTCAAAAAAAAATCGAGAGAGCCCATATTTTGACAGGCAACATGCACAAAGTATTTTTAGGAGGACTATGTAAGACTTTAAACATTCTAAAATTAAATATTCATTGGGAAATATCATCCATCTGGAGCTCCCCCTGTCCATCTATAAAAAACACTATAATTTAAAAAACCTATTATACTAGTCTAGACAAGAAAATCCTCTAATCATAATGGAGCAACATTTATCCTCATGCTCATCTTAGGGGGAGTTGTCACCACCATGAGGTGGGCTACATAACTACCTAGATAAAGAACCGCTTGTTGAGGATATCCTAGTGGAAGGAACCATGGAAGCATGGGTGATGTTATAAATGAGGCTCTGTGGGGTCTAGGGGATCGAGACAATAGGCAGAGGTGGGGTGGGTATCTCCTAAGAAGGTTTGTTTATTAAAAAATAAGCTTCTATAGGGGAGGTTTTTGGCCCTAGCTATGATTTTTTTAGGTAACCATAGTCCAACCATCACCTTTGTCTACCACATTTGGCTTCTGTATTTGTCGAGGGGATGAGGAAAGATTTGATCATCCCATGAGGGGGACATATTTGATACGATGGTCAAAATCCTAACATTGAAATTAAGTGTTAGGCAAGTTGAAGTACACAACTTTTTATGACCAATAGGAGTCACCAATTTGGAGATCAATGAACTCCTGCAAATCCTTGGATAAGTCCACCTCAATGTAAACTCATTTTTTGGGGTGAGAAGAGTACCACTTTAGTGGTTCATGATAAACAACATGCCTAATGGGTGCAATAATTTGGTCAAGAAATGACCATAGATGCACTAGTAGGCTGAGAAACTCAACCCAGATTGGAACCCTAAGGGAAGCTTGATCTATGACCTTGAAATCTTGGGACTAGTTAGATAGAATCAAGAGCATGTTTTGAAGAAACCAACAACTTGATTTGGAAAGGACTTGAATTTTATATGGCTCTTTTAAGGTGAATAGGAAAAAGCCTTTGGTTAGGTTTTTGACACCAACCACATGGATGCCTGTAGGCTCTTAGTGGTGGTGAAGCCAGGCCTAAAGAGACTCCTCCAAGGGGACTCAGCCAAAAAAATAAACGAGTGAGAAATTTTTATACCATTTGTATGTGTACTATCAATAAAAACACCATAAATATATATATCTGGTTGGGAGGGAAGGGCAAAGGGATTACCTCGTCATAAGCTTTCAAGACAAACTTTTGTGCTCATTTGGGCACGATAACTCTCGTCTTCTATAATAATAATTTGAGAGTGGGAAAACTATTATATAGGGCTAGTCTATTGAAAGGGTGGAGCTTCAAGTGAA
Organism: Torreya grandis; assembly: GCA_037957365.1. Taxonomy (NCBI): domain Eukaryota; kingdom Viridiplantae; phylum Streptophyta; class Pinopsida; order Cupressales; family Taxaceae; genus Torreya; species Torreya grandis. Next base: position 837,988 of record JARHVA010001060.1, read on the forward strand.
ATTAAAAGTTTTAACTTTTTATTATGATCATAAAGAAATTTAGTAAATAAAATTAGGGTAAATTTTAGAAACCCTAAATATAATGGTGGGAATCCACCCAATTTAGTGGTAGGGATTTGACCCACTATCACATAGATTAAGAGGGAGATGTTTTATTATTTTCAAATTATTATAATATGAATTACTCTGAACTCTCATTTGTTAAGTTACTTTGTAATTTATTTCCTTGAGACTAGCTAATAAAGAGAGTTAATAATGAACTAACCATTTTTATTATTACATTAGGTTGAACAAAATTTTTGAGATGTTTAAAATATTAAAACTATCATGTTCTGACATTAAAATTTTAATAGACTAAAATAAAATAAAGCAGAACCAAACAATTTACCTAAATGTTTTTCCAACTTAATTGAAACCCCTTTCGAAATCAATCAAAAACATATACCTAAACTAAGAGTTTGTGAAAAGTAAGGTTTGAATATAATTTTTTAAAGTTTTGGAATCATCCTATAATCATTAAATAGTTTCTAATCTCTTTAATAGAGTTTCTTTAAGGGCCATTTTCAGAGGCACCTTGTGTAAATAAATAAAATCTTTTAGTTTTAGCCTCGAAGACAATTTGAAATCGACGTAGTTAAAATGTCAAGGAATAATATCTTTCAAATATGGAATTTGTAAGTAAATTTTTATAGCTTTAACTTATCATTAAAATAATAAAATAAATTTTATTGTTAAGTTTACTATTTTTTTATGGTAATTTTATAATCAATTTATTTGGAATTTTGAGGAGCAAGTTTTCGAAGTAATTAAAGTCACCTTGGAATGGTTGATTAAATCATGATTTTTGTCATTATGAAAATATTTTGTTGTCTGAAACATAATATAAATAGCTTAGATAATTACTTTTCATGAAAATAAAAATTTATCCTCTTATATTGGATTTAAACTAAAGGTATTTGTGTACTTGATTATTAGTGTAAAAATTTGTGTGTTTTGTCTCATTTGGTAGGGTCTTTTATCATGATGGTTGTTTTAACATCATTTCATGTTTATAATTTGAGTCATGGATAATCCACACTATTTTGTATCCTTTTTATGCTTGTTGCCTTAGTTTTAATTTCAGGCCATAATTTTAAATGTTTGAGTCTAACTTTAGTTGCCATTAGATAGACCTTGGTTGGGGCTTACTTGAAGTTGTTTTGGAGTGCACCCTTGGTATGAGTCTTGGTATTCAAATTCGAGATTATTTTTATGTATGTATATACTTTTCATATGTAAGGAGGTACTTATAATTCTTAGTAGTGTGTAGTTGTGCTTGAGCCAACTAGTGATCGTAATATTACTCATAAAGGGTAATGATGTTATGCTTAGCCGTGTAGTTGATTAGTGAAGACTAATTGTCTTCACATCTAAACTAACACTCATTTAGGAATAGGTGAACTACAACCAACCTTGATTCTTCATGTGATGTAATCATCACAGATATGTAAGCAACTCAGAGAGTAGATGCGGGCCTATCATACTAACCCTTAGAATGCCTTTTTGTGTGGGTGTTATCAACTAACTTGAGAATGTTATTGAAGAGCATGCTTAGATAATTAACCCTTTGATTCCCTCCTAATGTGGGCAACTGAAGACTAACTTTAGTATGTTATTGGAAAATGTGCTTATAATATTTGACTCTTAGTATGCTTACTTAATCATGAATGGTATAGTATTCTTCCTTGCACATGTGTTTATTGTCAATTTTAACATCATGGTTTTCTTAGTTGATCATTTATTATGAATAATTACCCTACTAATTATTGATATTTGAGTTTTTTCTCTCCCATATTAACCATGAACACCTTTTGAGACTCATTCAGGAGATGTAGTTTATCTAATTAGTGTAATTTAGATATTTTTTAGTCAATGACTGCATTGGAATAAGAGAATATAAGTCCCCAGTCACCCCTAAATCTTGTTGTGATGCTACATGGAAGTGCTTGGGTAAACATTTTCACCTTGTGATGTCGTAGATAGTGATTGATGACCTTAAGATGTATCGTTTGTTAGAGTAGATGACTAGATCTTTAGAAGCTCACTTGAGTGACATACTAGTTCCCTTATTGGCTTAGATCACCAACTCTTATTTGGTGATGATGTCTCATGGAGGAGGCCATCGCAAGTGTAAAGAGAACTACATCAGACCCTAATTCTATGGATTGGATATGTAGGCTGCTCAAGTTATGGTGGGGGCATAGGGTCTAGGTTCTTAGGTTAGGTTAGAGTTGTTTGTCATCTTCCTTCATATTGGGCTTGTACGTCTTTGATTAGATTATCTATATATGTATAATATTAATTTAAGTTTGAATTTGATCATTGTGTGGTTATTGTCAACCATTTCACTTTAAATTAGTTGGTTTCCTTATCTTGAATACCTTAAGAGTAGATTCAGATAGTGTTAGATGATTCCTCCTTGGTGAGCCTTAAAGCAATAAGCTTATGTTAATTAATTATTGATTAATCTTATTTCGTTACCCTTAAGTGTTGATCGAGTTATGTGAATAAATTTGTAATCCTTTAAATTAAGAGATCCTAATTCACTACTTCTTAATAATGTGACTTGTCTCACTTCCTTAATCAGGCTATTACTTATTGATTTGATTTTAACCTCTTATGTTTGTATTCTAATCTTAGATAGCCCTCCTGGTGGTAAGAAAAGGTATTAAATAAATTTTGTAATAATTGTGTGTGTTACATTCCAATTGTACTTTGATTGAATCAAAACAATTAAACATTAAGCAACTATAGTGTGTAAACAAACAACATTGTTGAATAAGATAATAATAATAATAATATCACATGGGATTTAGGACAAAAGTTTTAGACGTGACATTTTGGTATTAGAGCATGGGTTCAACATTGGGAACTCTAGAAATATCAGTTGGTTGGTTTAGTTATCTTTCTCAACAAACAAAAAATAGATTATGTATTACCATTTTGTTTAGAATGATTCATGAGAACTTTATATATAAAGGTACTATAACAGTTATGATTTCTATGTGATCATACACAAAAACATGCATTTTTCCATGAGATTTATTATAGCACTAGGTGCTAAGTACAAAATGTCTACTTATTATTCATTCTTTAATAATAGTAGTGGAAAATGATTATCAGCTATATCATTTGAGATCACACACACACACACACACACACACACACACACACACACACACACACACACACACACACACACACACACACACATATATATATGTCAGTTGGACCGATGAGACTACTTATATCCTTGTGTATCTATGGTAAAATCATGTTATTGTATTATGTTGTGATTGTGAGCCGATGTACATAATGTATCTCAAACCAAACATGTGTACCCTTAAATTTTGTAATTGTTATATACATGTGTAATTGTAACATTTTTTGTAAACTTCCATATCATTTTATATGTGACAAACCTCGTAAACAATGGATCCTTTCTATGTAAACAACATTGTTATGTGATCGTATAGTGTGTATGTCATGGTACCAATATGATATTGTGTTGTTAAGCCTAATAATTCTCTTGTGAATGTGAATATATTTGTGAAGTACCTTGTGTCAAATTCCTATTATGAAAATGTGGTGTAAAGTAGTTTTTGTTCATGTAAACATATAATATATAAGTAAAAATTATTGTTATATAGTAATGAGTTGTGTTGTGTAACCCTACATCATTGCTCTAGTATTTAGATACTGATGTATGGGGTTTGAGGGTGAAGTAAAACTATGTTTATATTGGTCTGGACTAGGTCACGGGTTAGGAAATAGAGGCTCTTGTAAGCTAAAAATACACTTTTCTCTTTGCATGAGGTAGTCATTTGATTATTTTAGGCATGTGCACCATAAGTACCTTAGGTACCATGGGCTCTTTGTGCATAATGGCCACTTTATAAATGATATGTTCCTTCACCTGCCCCTTAGTGTTTATCAAAAGAACAAGCTTCTGGATTTATACATGATGTAGCTTTGTGAACCTTTGGGAGACATATAGAGAGAGTGATGCTTTCCTCTTACCTTTGAGAGGTAATTGAGGCTTATATTATTCCTTTTCCCTCAGGTGGTTTTCTTAGCCACATAATGTCATAATGTGAACTTTTGACAAGGTGGTTGTGCCCTATTTTATTTTAATTTGGTTTCTAGTTTACGTTGTTTTTCAAAACCAACACTTTGCTCTCTTGAATCTAAATTTTCTTTTACATATATATTTCATTGGTTTTGAATTAATTTAAGTGAAATTTTAATTTTTATATTTTGACCATTTGGATCTGACTTTATTACTTAATTGAGATGATTTGTTGATATTTAGTATTTCTTTTGAAATATCTTTACAAAGCCATTTGATTTATTTATTGGATTATGTTGGTAAGTTTGTTTGATCATTGATTTCACAAATGTCATGATGTGAACATTGTATGCCTATTACATGTATGGAGGAGAAGAAGTAGCTTGAAATATAATTAGAGGGTGTGATAAACTAGCTTGCGAGGTCAAGTTTTGAGCCGTCCTCTCACCCATCAAATGTGGTGGTTTTATACATGATTTAACTAAAGTACTTGCTATCCTACTTTAGGGAGGTCCAAGTAAACTCCTTCTTGGGAGGTCTAAGGAGGATATATGATCTTATACATGATTTGGATATAGCTTATATTCATTATTTTTTATAAGGCATAAGGAGGTTATTTGCAGAACATAATGATTTCTTGGTTATTTCAACCTTGATATTGTTCAATTCAGATGATAATTGATATTATTGCTCAGCATTATTCGGTATTGATTTATATGGTTCTACCATGATTTGGTACTTATTCATCACCTTGTATGTTCACCATGGGATGACACATAATTTGTTTTATACAATCTTACAAGAGATTGATACTTGTACGCAAACTTCTTCACACATTTTGATAATAATATTTTATGATATCAATTGATTCGTGACAGATAGTGATTATCATTATTAGTCTATATTGCTCAGTGTTATTTAGTGTTACTCAATATAGATTAGCCATAGAACAGTATGGATCTCAGTACGTGCACTCTCACCATGGGATGCAAATAGCCTAATATTTATATCATCATAACAAAATGGTAAATTAATTGCATATGATACGTATTTGTGTTATACAATGGCATAATATCTTTGGGTTTCAATTCGTTGTAATTGATTTGGATGACAATATGATAATATGGTAATATGACAGTTTGACACTCTGAGATATGCTTTAAGGAGATTAATGTTAACTATTAACTTAAAAACCTTCTTAATTATAATAAAATCAATTTCATAATAATAATAATAAAAGATGTTGATAAGTATTAAAATTCAAAGATAAATATTTAAGAATAAGTTCACAAGCATAAGAACATTAATAATCTATAATCAAATCTCTAGAAATAAAAAAACATAAGTGATAATTATTGTTGTATTTATGATGGCTTATGTTGCACTATTTGTAACTTGGTATGTTTTTAGAAGTTTATGGTTCTTCAACCCCTTGAGTTGGTCTGACACATTAAGGATGATGCTTTTATAAGAGGGAGAGTATGTAATATCTCCTATATTTGAATCTCTGTGATCTTCTTGTCATCATGTGTTTGCCTATCTTGATGAGCCTTTAAATATGTAATAATTTAAACATTGTTCCCTCCTTTATTTTGAAAGCTTTACTTGTTGAAATATAATTTGAACAATATCTTTTTATTTAAATCATAATCCAATAAATATTTAAATCCACATAAATCACGAGGAATTTTATAATGGTTTTCCTCATTATAAAAATATTTTGTTGTCTTAAACATAATATTTATAGTTTAGATATTTACCAAAAAAATATTTATAGCTTAGATAATTAGTTTTCATGAAAAAAAATTATCTTCTTATATCGCATTTAAACTAGATGTACTTTTGTACATAATTATTAGTGTGAAAATTTGTATGTTTTATCTCGTTTGGTAGGGTCTTTTGTCATGATGGTTGTTTTAATGTTGTCTAGTATTTATAATTTGAGTCATGGCTAATCCACACTATTTTGTATCCTTTTTATGCTTATTGCCTTAGTTTGAATTTCGGACCACAATTATAAATGTTTGAGTCTAACTTTAGTTGCCATTAGATAGATCTCGATCAGGGCCTACTTGAATTTATTTTGGAGTGTACCCTTGGTATGAGTCTTGATATTCACATTTGAGCTTAGTTTTGTGTACGTATATACTTTTCATAAGGGGTACTTGTAACTCTTAGTAGTATGCAGTTGCGCTTGGGCCAACTAGTGATCACAGTGTTACCCACAAAGGGTAACTATTACGCTTAGTCATGTAGTTGATTGGGGAAAACTGATTGTCTTCACATATAAAATAACACTCATTTAGGGATGGGTGAACTAAAGCTAACTATGATTCTATGTGTGATGTGATCACCACAGATATGTAGGTAGCTTGAGGAGTGGATACGTGCCTAGCACACTAACTCTTATAATGCCCCTTTATGTGGGTGTTATCAACTAACTTGAAAATGTTCTTAGAGAACATGTTTAGATAATTAACCTTTAGATGCCCTCCTAGTGTGGACAATTGAAAACTAATTTTAGTATGTTATTGGAACACGTGCTTAAAGTATTTAACTCTTAGTATACTCGATTAGTCACGAATGGTATAATATTCTTCCTTGTGCATGTGTTTATTGTCAATTTTAATAGCATATTTTTCTTAGTTGATCATCTATTTTAAATAATTATCCATGTTGATTATTGAGATTTGATTGTGTTCTCTCCCGTATTAACCATGGACACCTTTTAAGACTCATTTGGGAGACGAAGTTTCTCTAAGTAATGTAATTCAGATATTTTTCAGTAATTGATTGCATTAGAATAAGAGAATATAAGTCCCTAGTCACCCCTGAATCTTATTGTGACGCTACATGGAAGTGATTGGGTAAGCATTTGTACCTTGTGATGTCGTAGATAGTGATTGATGACCTTAAAATGTGTTGTTCATTAGAGTAGATGACTAGAGCTTTAGAATCTCATCTGATTGACTACTAGTTTCATTTTTGGCTTAGATTACCAATTCTTGTTCAATGATGATGTCTCATGGATGAGACCATCACAAGTGTAATGATAACTACATTAGACCCTGAATCCATGTCTATGTACGCTGTTAAGTTATGGTAGGGGCATCATGGTCTAGGTTCTTATACTATGTTAGGGTATTTTGTCATCTTCCTTTATATTGAGCTCATACGTCTTTGGTTGTATATATATATGTATATGTATATGTATGTATATTTATAATATTAATTTAAGTTTGAGTTTGATCATCATGTGGTTATTGTAAACCATTTCACTTTAAATTAGTTGATTTCCTTATCTTGAATACCTAAAGAGTAAATTTGAATAGTGTTAGATGACTCTTCCTTAGTGAGCCTTAAAATGATAACCCTATGTTAATTAATTATTGATTAATCTCATTTTGGTACCCTTGGATGTTGATCAGGTTATGTGTGAATAAATTTGTATTCCTTTAAATCAAGAAATTATAATTTAGTACTTCTTAATAATATGACTTGCCTCACTTTTTTAATTAGGTTATTACTTATTGATTTGATTTTAACCTTTTACATTTGTATTCTAATCTTAGATAGCCCTCGTGGTGGAAAGCAAATGTATTAAATAAATTTTGTAATAATTGTGTGTGTTACACTCTAATTGTACTTTGACTAAATTAAAATAGTTAGACATTAAGCAATCATAGTGAATAAATAAACAACATTGAAATAAAATAATAAATAAATAATTACATGGGTTATAAGATTAAATTTTTGAGCATGATAAATAATTTTTTTAAGAGGAGCAACAAGAACAACCACCATCAATGGAAGAGAGGATGGTTAGAGATTTCAAAGAAATAAATGAAGGAATCAAGGTTGACCTTCTAGATTATGGAGGAAGCTTAAAACCAAAGGAGTTGATAGACTAGATGAATAACATGGAGAAGATTTTCAAATCGATAACTATGAGAGAAAATAAGATGGTATAGTTTGCATACACAAAATTGAAGGGTCATGCAATGATTTAGTGGGATCACCAGCAGAAAGAAAGACAAAAAAATGTAAAGAGAAGATCAACTCATGGAAAAAGATGGAGAAGAAGCCGAGGGAAAATTTTCTTCTTGTGGATTATTCACAAACCCTATACTAAAGATTTCAAAATTTGAGGCAAAAGGATCACAGTATAAAAGAGTATATAAATGAGTTTTATAAGCATTCCATACATGTGGAACATGATGAAACATAAGAGCATATGGTTGTAAAGTATGTAAATGGTTTGAATTTTTCTATTCAAAATGAATTAAGCATGCATATAATACTTTGCATGGAGGAAGCTTATCAATTAGCTTTGAAAGCAGAAGAAAAACAAAATAGACATAATTTCAAAAGAATGTTTAGTGGGCCAAGAAGAGGATAATCCCCTCCAATATGGGGATGAAGTGGATTTAATATAAAAATAAGTGGGTTTAATACCACTAAAGGAGTATCATCACATGGTGCAGAAAGATAATAAATAAGGGTTTCAATTCCAGCAAAAAAGAAGAGGATTTCAACGAGGACAAAGTTATGGTGGTGGTAGAAAATGGTTTCCAAATCAACGTATGTCTATGTTTATTATAGATGTGGAGAAGAAGGCCATAAAATATTTGAGTGTCCACACTACCAAGATCAAGAAAGGAGGTAAGAGGATCAACCAAAAGTGAATTTAGTTGAAGTTGAAATAGAAGAGCAAAATACTAAAATTAAAGCAACAGATATTGGAGAAAATCTCATGATAAGAAGAACAATGATTGCTCCAAGGAAAGAACATGTGTAGAATAAATAAAGTAGTGACGCATGACTGCAAATAAATATATTTCGAACAAGGTGTACTTCAGTAGATACGATATGTAAAGTAATTATAGGTGGTGGTAGTTGTGAAAATATGGTTTCTAAAGATATGATTGAGAAACTAGGTTTTCAATGTGAAAAACATCCTAATCCTTATTAGATTTCATGGTTTAAGAAAAGGAATGAAGTTACGATAGATAAAAGGTGCTTAATCAAGTTTTTTATAGGTAAAACTTACAAGAATGAAATATGATGTTAAGTTATACCACTAGACGCATGTTATGTATTATTGGGAAGGTCATGGCAGTGTGATAGAAAAATAATTCATGATGGAGCAAAGAACACATAGTTTCTAGAAAGGTGGTATGAAGGTAGTTTTATTACCTCTTAAAGAAGAAGGGTACGCGAAAAGTATGCTAACTGCAAAATAATTTATCAAAGACATGAAGATGATAGGTTGTTGTTATGTATTAGTAACGAAGAAATAAGACATAAAAGTGGTGCATGTACTAGCAAAAAGTAACAATAATGTTGAAAGAATATGCAGATGTTATACCTGATGAGTTACTAGATGGTTTACCACCAAAGAAAGATATTTAACATCATATTGATTTGATTTTAGTATCAACTCCTCCCAATCAAGAAACTTATAGGACAAGTCCAATAGAATATGCAAAATTGAATAAGTGACTGAATTGGTGAGAAATGGTGTAGTAAGGGAGAGCATGAATCCATGTGCAACACTAGCATTACTAACTTCAAATAAAGATGGAGGGTGGAGGATGTGTGTGGATAGTAGAGCAATCAATAAGATTAAAATCAATTACAATCTTCCTATACCTCATTTAGATGACATGATAGATCTTCTTGCAAGAGCAAAATATATTACCAAGATTGATCTATGAAGTGGATACTATTAGATTCAGATTCATTAAGGAGATGAATGGAAAAATAATATTCAAGATTAGATATGGTTTATATGAGTGGATGGTGATGTCATTCAAGTTATCTAATGCACCTAGCATATTTATGAGGGTGATGAATACAGTGCTATGAGAATACAGTGGTAAGTTTGTGGTGGTTTATTTTGATGATATTTTAACATTTAGTAATACTAAAGAAGAGCACTTACAACATTTGAGAATGGTATTAGAATTGTTAAAAAAAGAGAAGTTCTATGCGAATTTGAAGAAGTGCAGGTTTATGCATAACAATTTGGTATTTTTGGGATTTATAGTTTCAGTAGATGGTGTAAGAATAGATGAAGAAAAAGTAAAGGCAATTGTTGAGTGGTCTCTTCTAAAAAACATTACAAAGGTAATAAGTTTCTATGGTTTAACAACTTTTTATAGAAAGTTCATCAAAAAATTTAGTAGTCATACTACACCAATAACAAATTATATAAAAGGAAAAGCATTTATATGGACAAGGGCAGTAACAGAAAGTTTTGAGTTGTTAAAGAAAAAAATTATAGAAAAGTCTATTTTAACATTACCAAATTTTAGCAAAGTATTTGAAGTTGATTGTGATGCTTTGTTTATGGGAATTGGTGCTGTTTTGAATCAAAAAAGGAAGCCAATGGCATATTTTAGTGAGAATTGAATTATGTAAGAACAAAGTATTATATGTATGATGTTGAATTTTATGCCACTGTACAAACATTAAGACATTGGAGGCATTTCCTGCTGCTTAAGGAGTTTATCTTATTTACTGATCATGAGACTTTGAAGTATGTGAACATTCAAAAGAAGTTAAATAGTAGGCATGCAAAGTGGGTGTCTTTCTTGCAGGTTTATACTTTTGTGTTGAACCACAAATCAGGGAGTTGATGCTTTGAGCAAAAGAGTAAGGTTGTTAACTACTATGGTAAGTGAATTAGTTGGATTTAAATTTATTTAAGAAGTATATGATACTGATCCATATTTTGGCAAGATAGATGAGCAATGTAAGAATCCATTGACAGGTGATACAAGCAATGTTTATGAAGAGTATATTGTGCAGGATGGTTATCTCTTCAAAGAAAAACAATTATGTATTCCAATTGGGTCTCTAAGAAAGAATATTATAAGAGAATTGTACAGTAGTGGATTGGATGGACACTTTGGTAAGATAAAGACAATAGTTTTGATGGAGGAGAAGTATTTTTGGCCAAAAATAAAAAGAGATGTGACAAGATATGTTTTAAGGTACAAGATATATTAGGTGGTAAAAAGATATGCACAAAATACAGGGCTATACATGCAATTATCGAGTTTAATAGGACCATGGATAAATTTGAGTATGGATTTTGTGTTAGAATTATCAACCATATAGAGAGGTAATGACTTAATTTTTGTTATTATAGATAGTTTTTTAAGATGGTTCATTTTATTGCATGTAAAAAACTAATGATGTCACTAGAGTTGCAGAACTATTTTTTAAAGATATTGTGAGATTACATTGTGTTCCAAAAACTATTATATCAGATAGGACACATAATTTCTAAGTCATTTTAGAGGACTTTATGGAGGAATATGGGGACTAAGCTACAATTCAGTAGTGCATACCATCCCTAAATAGATGTATAGATAGAAGTTGTAAACAAGAGCTTAGAAAATTTATTGAGATGCATAGTTGGGAGAAGCCTAATCAATGGGACTTGGCTTTATTGCAAGTTGAGTTTGCATATTATAGTTCAGTGAACAGATCAACAAAAAAATTAATATTTCATATTGTTTATAGGAGAAATCCTATGAGTGTTTTAGATTTGGTACAATTATCAATTACAAAACGAGTTAGTGATAATGCAAAAGCATTTGCATAACATATATAACAATTACAAGAATAAATAAGAAGAAAGTTACAGACAAGTAATGAAAAGTATAAATTAATAATAAATGTCAGAAGAAGGTCAAAAATATTTGAAGAAAGAGATTTATTGATAATTTGAAAGAGAGATTTTTGAAAGACACATATAACTAGCTAAAGTACAAGAAAATTGGAACATGCAAAATTGTGAAGAAAATCAATGACAATGCTTATGAGGTGAGTTTGCCACATAATTTTGATATCTCTTAAGTATTTAATGCTTCAGATTTATATGATATCTATGGAGAAGATGGTGAAGGTGAAGGAGATGAATTAGATTGGTAGCAACAGGGGCCAAAGAAAAAAAAAAGATAGTGCAGGTTCTAGGTAAGAAGACAATAAACACAAGGCAAGGAAGTTATGACATGTATTTAGTAGTGGAAAATATTACAACAGGAAGACAATACTTGGATTACAGAATGAGAGTTGAAAAATATTAATAAGAATAAATGACAGTAGTACAATCATAGCAACTCGCAAGAGTTGAGTTGTTTTCAACAAGATGAGAATGATGGAGAAAAAAAAGGCCAAACTTTTGAAGGCCATAACTTTTGATTCGTAGCTCTGTTTGAGTATATCTTCATGCCAAAGCGATTGTCTCAAAAAGTGCAATGCAGTCATAACCCACTCTTCTAGTTATGAGACATTTTTTGATATTTTTGGAGGCGATTCGTGACCATCTGAGGGTCCAAAATTGCAATTTAAAATTATTTTTAGTTTTTTTTCTAAATTTAGAAATTGTCTATTTTTGTAACTGGACTTGAACTTCAATCAAAATTTGTCCAATAGGTTAATTTTAGTGTTTAGTTTATTTTTGGAGATTTTTGGAGCTGTACGTTCTTGCATGCAAAATTTATTAAAAATAACGACTAAAAATAGCAAGTTGAGTTTTATTTATTTTTAGAGTTCCAAATTTTGCACGTTAACTCTAATTTTGAGTTGAGGCTTATTTCTGCATAGTTTGTAAGTTTTTGAATCAATTAATACAAATCAATATGGGTTATTTTTCAGAATCTTGACCTATTAGATTTTTATTTGTATTGATAGTATTAAGGTTCATTACTCGTGATCATAATCAACTAGTTGTTGTTTGCTCAGGGTCACCAGCATACATGTCCTTAAAAAAATCACTCCTTCTAGAGCCCCAATCATTCTAAACACCCAGCATGACCCACACGAACCCTACAAAATTGATGCACATCAAGAAAAATAAGAAACCAGACAAACAAAAATGATGCAAAGTCAAAACAGTTTCTTACCTAATTCTTGACACCCCAACGACACCCTTGTCTCCCCAATCGAAGTCATTAGGCAAGTTCAAGAGCATTGTCACTGTTGGATTTCACAAATGATGGTGCCATGAGCCTAAGATATTGACAGTGAAATTCCTTCTCCATCAAATCTGAGAAATTTGTGACACCATGAACAGTGGTGGGGTCTAGCTTCTAGTGCTCTACAGCGTGTAAAACCCTAGGTTTGGACATGCCTAATCAATAAGTGTGCTCCTCTAGCTCGAAATACTTCTTCCCAAATCTTGTGATAAAGCTCACAAAGTGCACCTTTAGATTTAACAAAAAAATTATGGGCATTAAAATTCCCTAGTTTTTTTGCATCTTCATCTATCACTTGACAAATAATGTCCTCCAATGGCCTTGTAGCTATCAAAGACATGTCGAACAACTGAGATTCACTGTCAACAAATCCATCCATTTTAGTATTTCTAACCTTAGAAAGAAGCCAAGCATACGAGAAATCCGTTGCAAAAATTGCATACATCATCACCAACTTAGTTTGCACAATGGAAAATCTCTGCGATGGTCGATCTGGGTGCGTCTGTAGGGATATCTAAACATCGACATACACAAAAACAGAAAAGATGATAGTAATTACAGAAAAGATATACAATCTTTTTATTTGAAAACTTGTAATCAAAACAAAAATTGATTAGAAGCTTCAAGATTTTCAAGGAGTAAATTTAACACTAGGGGATTTGCTTTTAAAATTTTAATCTTTTTTAATTGATAAATTAGCTAATTTCCCAAAAAAATGGTTCCATCACAATAGAATGAATAATTTACAAAAATAATATTTTTAAATTTTTCTATTTTAAAAATAATATATAATAAATAATAGTTATAAAAATTTAGAAGAGAACAAATATTTCACTTGGCACAATTTCAAATGATTACAAAGAGAAAGGACATAATAATAAAGACAAATAAGGTGGTAACGAAAATAATAATTTAGATAAGGGCTCTCCTTTCGAATATTTTTATTAAAACACACAAACAATTTAGACCAATGGATAATAATGATGCTAGTGTGTGTATATGATACAAATTTAGTAGAAGCTTAGTTATCATTTCACCAAGGAAAACAGGCTCGAGTCGAAGCGAAGAATTGAAGAAGCTGAGAAGAGGAGCAGATGTAATTATCAGAAAAAATTGGGGAGCAAATCCAAATCCAAACCCAACTCCAAATTGTGCAGGTATGACTTCAGACATCTCAAAATCAATGATGGAACGTTTAATTGAGGTAGACAGGAGATGGTCTCTCTACATTCATAGCATAAGAATTCCAAGGGTGTTCCTCAAAGCCCTTGAGATTTCTGGAGATGGGGTGCTGGTGATCCCTGCAACTGCTGCCCTCTGGCTCGCCCCATTTCATTTTCTTGCCTTCCCAAAGCTCAGGTGGGTTTTGCTTAATCTCTTTATCGGTTTCCACTTTGATCTCCTTGTAATAGGGTCTCTCAAATCCATCATCAGAAGACCCAGGCCAGAGTACAACAAAGGAATGTATTTGGTGGTTTCTGTTGATCACTGGTCATTCCCCAGTGGCCATGCTTCCAGGGCTTGTTTTATCGGCTCCTTTTTATGTTTATGCCTGCCAATCTTGGAAGCCCAAATGCCTGGATTCGTTATTCTTAATTCGATTTTTGGGTTTGTTAGGGTTTTGGTTATATTGATAATGGTGTGGTCCATTGCCACATCCGCTTCAAGAATTTTTCTGGGTAGGCATTTTGTGCTCGATGTTGTGGCAGGTGCATGTTTGGGGGTGTTGGAAGCTTTAGTTGTTTATAATCTGCTTTTGGTGTCGGAAAGGGTTTCAGAAACTTCGCATTTGTGGGTTATGGGCACTGCTTGTAGACATCAAACATATTTGCAGCCTTCTTTCTGTAGGACTTTAATAGATTAATTTAATTCTTTTTCTGGTTTGAATTTGGATGAAAGCCTCTAGACATCAAGCATATTTGTCTTATTCTTTCTGTAAAGACTCTTAACTCAAGAATTTTTTTTTTTTTTTTTCTGGTTTGTATTTGGACCAAATTTTATGCACTCGTGTATTCACTCTTTAATTGATGTTAAGTTAGACCCTAAAGCAACCGCCGGAGCTGAATGGAAGTTTATCCATAAGCTCTTGTCCATCAGGATTGAATTTATATTATGCAAGATTGGATGAAAAGTAGTTAGCTTCTGGATCTGAGTAATGATTACCAAGTATTACTGCTGTTTGAATGAAAATATTAATTTTTGTAAAGATACGTAGATTGGAATTGGTTAGTGTAGGCAGATTGACAAGGCCCAGGTTACTTATGTTCCCCAGGGATGCTTCCTCATTCCTTGGCCTCGGGTCCCTGTTCCCATGCTGTTTTCCCATTCAAATATTGTTTCTAGAATTTTAGGGATGCTTCTAGGCATCCCCTTTTTGTATTTCGGTCGGAGAACATAGCAGATTACCAAGGAGCTTGTTCACAAGGCAAACCCTCTCCCTCTTTCCCTTTCCTCACTGTATCTCTCCTCTCTCCCTTCCCTCACTGTATCACTCCTCTCTCTCTCTCTCCTCTTTCTCTTTCTTACTCCATCTCCCTCCCTCCCTCTCTCCCTCCGTCCCTCTCCCATTCCCATTCTACCCCCCCTGTCCCTCTCCCTCCCTCCTTCCCACTCCTCTCCCTCTCTCTCTCTCCCTCTCCCTCCCTCTCCCTCTATCTTTCTTTCTCCCTCACCGCCTCTCTCTCCCTCTCTCTCCCTCCCTCACTCTCCCTCTCTCCCCCTCCTTCCCTCTCCCTCTCTCCCTCTGTCCTTCTCACTATCTCTCTATGTATATATATCTGTAAAGTTCGTTGATCTCACATGCCAAGTAGGCCTGCTGACATAAAAAAATACCTTTACCTATTGGGATCAATCAACTCCAAGTTGAATAAGTTTGTATTCTTTAGCACAGTTGTTCCACTGAAAAAATTTATGCATTTTGAGGAAACTCTGCTTTCATGTAGCCGAAGGCACTTGAAAGAGAGAATACCGTACAACTTGTCTCCTTCCTGCAGCTCACTTCATGGTACAATTCTATGAGCAAGTGCTTCTGTTGTGTTGCATTTTCCATTTTCTACTTGAAATGAACTAGGAATGGGATCTTCCATCATCTTTGTATGCTCTTCAGAATGTATACAACATATTATATTTCACAATCGTATCTTTCTTTGTAAATCAAAAACCTATAATTGTTTTAAACATTCAACCCCTAGGAATGATATTTTTTTCAAAAGCCAGCAGGGTTTAAAACATTCTTGTATTGAGTTCTGTCATAGGGTTCTGAGTAAGCATCTAATTGAAAATATCAGTTATACCCTTATTTTTTTAATAGGTAAAAAAACGGGGTTGTGCCACGAGTCCCCACGCCTACAATAGAAATGTCTGTTGCCAATCAGCTGATCTTAGGGATCAGAAAATCAAGGACCATAGAAGCCAGAAAACCAGAAGTTTTCATTAAATCATAACAGCCTTTGTCTTTACTGTTTGGCCCAACTTGCATATAATATAACGATCAGATAATACATGATGAGCACTGGAAAGCTAAACTAAGGAGAAGAAGGTTGGAAAATTTGCATCTCTTGATCCTGGCTGACTTCTAAGAACTGAAAACTGCTATCTGAATTGTATATACTAACTTCATTGCTTACTTAACGTGTAGATAATATTTACTAACCATCCAACCATTTATAGTTTTCAGTCCATATTTGATTCTGTATGCCGTTTCTGATCTGTTTCTTCAGACAGCATAAATTAACTATAGCAGATCCATAATGAATCTCATCATACATAAACATTCGGGAGCTAAGACTGTATGGGAGAAGAAGCATACCCAAAACATACCATCATTGCGTAGCAGGCATCCTTACTATGTATTTGTCAATACATACCATGAGCTGTCCCAAATTTCAAAATACAGTCATTCTATCAGCGAAGAACAGATGTATAAACCTAAATTGTAATTATCGACAGTTACACCATTATCAAGTAGACGGCAAACTCCTGCAGTGTGTCCATCATACTCAGCCTGAGAGTTCCATCATAGCCCAGTTTGATTGCAGGAATTATGAAGTGCAGGATTCCAGAGTTTAAAGGTTATAATTCCCAGGTAACCAAACACTAGCCTCAACTGAGGGCTAAAGACGGTAACAGGGGCCATACCATAACCTGAAGCTGACTTATATATCTGTTGGTGCATTGTGACAACCACTTAAATGCGAAGCAAAATTGGGGCCACCCATCCGAACATTATGCATTTAAAACAAGCTATATGGTATATACTATGCAGTCTACAACTTATACTCAGTATTCATTAGACAAAATTGTATCCTGAAATATGAGTCTTTATACCATAATACATATCAGTCTTCAGCATCTACAACATAAGCAAACTATCAATATGACTAGCAAAATATGGCTTCCTCTAGAGTCTTCAAATGAATCTATCATTGAACCATATGCTACACCAAAGGCATCATTATATAAGTATGACCGAAGATGTAAACAGATTAGACAAGAATGGAAAGGATCCAAACTGGTCTCATATACCCTGACAGTGGCACCTCTTCTCCACCATACCTTATCAATCATAGCTGCACTTGGTGCGCGCAACACCCATTGACCCATTACCAACAGAAGCTGATAATCGGGAACAATAACAATCCTGTCAATCTGGAAACCAAGCAGAAAATCCAAAATTAGCCCGCCAGAGATGATTGTAAGCACAAGCCAAAATGAAACTGAAAGAAGATCTAGCTACAGGGCAAGCAAAAATCATCATCTGAAGATGACAGTTCTTCCTCAGTGCTTATAAACCAACCAGGCTGCACCAAAATAATACATGGACAGAATCAAACAAACAAGCAACCGGAACTAAATCACTGTGACAGGAATCTGTCTTAGATCCATAACAACTCTGATAGCAAGTTTCTTGTCAGGAAGAAACCCCAGAACAGACTACATTACAGCTGGTAGATACAAACTAATAAAAGTTGCTGCCAAAAGAGAATTACTCCTCATTGGAGGAACTCACCATTGGAAGTGATGCAGGAGCAATGACTTTCATCATCATCATTCTTCAGCAGCTGACTCAGATCAGGAGAAAATCATTCATGGGAATAATCAGCCCAGCAAAAGATGGCCTAGATCCTTAATGAGTTTTATATGGTAGCGGTCTTTATGAAACATGGTTTTACATATTAGTCTAAGTCCTTGATTATCATAATTGGCCACCCCTTTTTTGTTGAGTTTTATATGGTAGCGGTCTTTATGAAACATGGTTTTACATATTAGTCTAAGCCCTTGATTAGCATAAATGCCCACCCGTTTTTGTTAAGTAATCTGCTGTGAAACATAGTTTTACATAGTTGAAGCTGACCAACTATGACTTGAATCACCCTAATGAGATGTCAATTTGGGTAAGAACCTTAATTGTTAGACATTTTATATCCTCATTTTTCGAGGGACTATGTCCCAAAGCATTCTGATTGGCATTAAAAAATCTCAAAAGATGCATTTATGGGATGTTTTTTTATCAGTTCTCTCTAGATGCACGACACATCCTCTATTCAAGATACCAGGTTGAATCTTGTTTGCTACAGTATCATTCGTTTGTTTTAAATGATCAAGATTAATATTCAGAATGTTTCTACTTGTTGGATGTTGTTTTCTTTGCCTGGAAAAAATAGGCTGTTCTCTTTTACCTACTTGGTCCATTGCTTCTTAATGACTGATTCAGGAGCATCCTTGGAAGATCACTTTGATCCTGCACGTTCAAACTTCAAACTTGTTTTTGAGGTCTCACTGTGGCAACACGAAATTGGAGATCATTTGTGTTTCATTTTGGAAAATTAGTCATGCTTGAAATCATCTTCAGCTGACCATGTTTGTGATCACGTTTTAGCCTTGTGACAAGGACACCTTGTCGAGACCTTAAACCCACAAAGACCATAATTTCATCATACGAACTTAGAATTGAGTGTTTTTGTTTTTGACTTTGCACAATTGTTTAAGACAACTGTATAAGGTTTGTGGTCTCTCTATGGTGACACCATGTTGGAGCCAATCTTGTGGTTTTGTGACAACAATACCTTGCTGAGAGCATAACTTTGTCATATGGACTTAGAATTGAATGTTTTATTGATATCATATAATGTTTTGAGAGGAATGCAATGGTGCCATTGGATGCGCAAGGCTTATGGTTTTTCTACGGCTACACTAATGTTGGAGCCAAATTTGTGGTCTCGCAATAGCATGTAAAAATAAGGTGCAGTTTCTCTGACATGTACTTCGTTGAATCACACAACTATAAAAGATGTCATCTTGAAGGTCTCCTTTGAAAAGATTAAAAAAAAATCGAGGTATCTCGGAAATATACCATTATGAACTAAACATTTATCATAGTCAACATGGGCTGTAGCACAATTTAAAGGATATCAATTGGATCATCTTGAACTCAACCACAAACAAACAATCTTGTAACAAATGTAAAGATGTATTGCTTTGCCTTCTCATCTCATAGAATTCTTGGTGTAACACATTCAATCTGTTAAATACTAGGAAAGAATAGGAAGAAGAGATTGATGGGATGGTGAGATTGAATACGTGGCAAATGAATTTTGAAGACCACGTGTGCCAAGTCTGCAAGTGCTTTTTGGCAATGTAATAGATTTTTAATGGATTAAAGATATTAATAACGTCCATGAGACCAAGCAGTCTACGGGACCAAGAACAATAACAAGTGTTCTGAGTGAAAATAGATGTTTGACAGAAGGGCCTCCTTATTAGTCTTGTGAAATGTCCAATCCCTTTTTGATGCTAGATCTTCTACAATGAATCTTGATCAAAAATTTATTTTTTTCTCTAGCCTTGCCTCGTCAAACAAGGCAGTTAGATTGTCCGCTTTCAGGGGTTGTAGTTCTTGATTTGGATGACATTATAAGCTGCACCACCTTTGTTATAAAATAGGCATGTGCTTTTCTCTCTCTCTTCTTTAGGCGTTTATCACCTATCGGTTTCACACCTTAGGTGAGGCAAGCTAGTCCTTAGTTGAGCAATCAACATTTGCGACTTACATTTGATTTCTGCTTCTATGTAGGCTTTTTAGTCATGATCACATGTGGGATTAAATTATTTGACATAGTATTCTTTCTTCCATCCAAGTTGCTTTGTCCACATGGCTATCCTAAATAAGAGCAAAAATTTGTAATGTTTTTTGTTCATGTTGTTGTGTATGTATACATTTCTGCAGTATCAATAAAGTGAAGTATTTATGTATGTATTTTGGCTTCTAGTGGTGGCTGTCCACTTGGTCAGGAGTTGTTCAATAGAACCTCAAGCATGCCATCATTTTTGGTATTAGAGCAAAAATTTTAGTGTGTAAAGTTTGAAGAATGGCTGATGCCTCTTGGAAGAGGAAGAGGATGCTGATTAAGAGTTTTTGATCTTGTTGAGATGGTGAGAAATATGCGAGCCTAATTGGATGCCATGGAAGCAAATTGACAAAGTAGTTGTTACAGGGGTAAGTGAAAAGTAGTGATGTGGAACAGCATGAAGTCTTACCATTCGAAAAAAAGTCTAAAATTGAGGAAACACAAATCAAGGCCTTTTCTAAAATGGGAGGTAAGCCAAAATTTGATACTACCACTTTCTCTGGAAGTTTAAATTGCGAGGAGTTGATAGATTAGATTAGAGTTACAAGAGTAGTTTGAGTATGGACAAATTGAGGATCATAAAAGAGTTGAATTTACATGTTTTAAGTTCAAAGGTCATGCGACTGAGTAGAAAGATGTACTTGGGAAGAGTGGAAGAAAAAAAGTTAAAGAACATTGGTTCCAAAACTTAAGGAAATATGATTGTTAATTAAATTTGCTTAAAAAGATTAAAAACTCATTTTTTTCCATTTGATATTGCCCCATAGAATACTCATTAGGAATAATATATTAAAAATTGTGGACATTAAAACATTAATGGTGAATCTACACTTTTTACATTTTCTCAAATGTTGTATTTTGTCATGTACTCCAAACAGATTGGAGCACAATGTCACTGATTGCCCCTAATTAATGATTTCTTAGGTTAAGCTATCTTACAAGATACAAAAATTTAATCAACTCTACTAGCAGGGAAAATTTTAATATTTGAGTTTCTTTTATTATTTAATTCTAGACTAATCGTTTTAGATCAAAGAATAGTAAATGCATAAATCATATGCGATTTCAAAGAAAAAAATATTTTTTTACTAATGCATATATATTTTGATGAATTTAAGTATATTTTATTGAAAAGTATGGCAAATGTTTTAAAAAAATTTGTTTATTGACGAATTTGAAAAGTTTGAAATTTTCTCAGAAATTTGGCAATTGTTGAATACTAGTCCCTAAAATCTACCATTTCTAGTATGTGCCATGCAACTAATGAAATCCTCAATTGGTAAGGATCCACAAATAGTTTATGTATGGTTAGCATGATGAAATCTTGAACTCGTGGGGAACTCACAACACACGAGCATTTCACAAGATGTTAATATATTAGTTTGGACTTTTGCCCTTCTCCAAGAATAAAATTTTACCAATAAAAAAAATTATATTATTGCTTTGGGGATATTTCATCCCCAAAGTTTTCAAAATGTTTTCAAAATTTTAGTTTATGCCATAGATTGTTTGTTTTACAACTTTTATCATCAAGGAATGAATACACACAACCAATATTTTTTTAATAAAACACTTTATAGTTAATAGGTCACACGCTAAATGGCAAAATGAGAAACTTAGTCCCTTCATGAGTTAGAAGTTTCAATATTATTGGTCAATAAGGATTAGTGAAAACATCACCTTCAACAACCAACTGAGGGTTCCATAAAATTTTGAATGAAACATGGTTCTGCTTGTACAATGAGAGAAGCACATCGACAAGTTTGTCTTTGTAATGCGGTGGTTTCATTTGTGCCGTGAGGAGTTGCATTTTTGTTAGTGTTCATTCTACAAGAAGTGACAATTACACTTATGCATTGATGGACAACTTATGCATTGATGGATAATGTTTGCGTCATTGAGGGTTTCACTTGGGCCACTAGTAGGTTTTTCCTATAAATCTGCGATTTAGCTTGAAAACAAGAAAAACAACCAAGAAATTATGTCTTCCAATTATTGATTCTTGGGGGTCCTTTAGTGCATGAAAGGATGCCTCCAACACTTAGTTTAAATAAGAGGTATAGCCCTATTTTTAAGGCACGAGTGTAAGAAGTGAGAAGCTTGTGAATTTAATTGTTTTTAAGTTGAGGAAATTTTAGGTAATAGAGAGTCAAGAAAAGTGTAGCAGTGGTAAATCAAGCAAACTCCAAACTATAGTCTTGGTAATTGCCCAAATTGAAAGGAGCGTTGGCGATTTGTCAACACTAAAAATTGGTTATCTCCACACTAAAGTTTAGTAGAGTAAAAAAATTTCTGTTATGTTTTGTTTTATATTTAAATTTTGCTGTTTTTGTTCATGTTTCATTCCCATAAACAAATACACACAACTCTCAACATTAATTTTTATTCTAGCATTGCAAATTAATGTAAAATTCAAACAGGAATAATGTTCAATTTATAATTAATTTCTAGCATGTAAGAATTTGAGAAATTACATACAATGTTAGTATGAGAAGGGTTCAATCTTTGGGTACTTTGGAAGTAGTTGTATTGATTATATGATAGTAACAAAGTCCAATAAAAAAGAATTAGAGCACTATCAAACAAAGATTTCTAAATGAAAGTGAAATCACAAAGTGAGTAAAATGGCTAGAGTAGATGAAACCTCACAAGGTAGCATTGGAGAAAGAGTCTCACTCTTGGAGAAAGGCATCTACTACATGATGAAATGACATTACCTCATGTTTAGAAATCAAGCATTCATAGATGTGGGGGTTTGTGCTCTTGCTAAGAAAAGAGTGAAAGAAGAGCATCCCCATGAAGAAGATGAAGACAAAGATGGTAAAGACTAACCATCCCCTTTCAAAGTTGAAAAAAGGTAGGATATTTGATGGACAAGTATATGTTGAAATAGTGGATAAATGGTTGAAGCAAATATAAGTTTATTTTAATGTTTTTAGTTTGGGATTTTTTATTGTTTTGCATCTCTCAAAATGGAGGATCATGCTCCGATTTGGTGTGAAAGCTATTTACTTTCTATGAAAAATGAAAAGAGGCCAATGGTTGGTAATAGGGATATATGAAATTAATTGTTAAAGAAGCAATTTTATCTAATTAGGCACAAGGACAATGAAATTGATTAAGTGACACTATTGTACATAGGCTCACACTTAATGTATGCAAGATTATTCTACAAAATTGAAACAACCCCCTCACATTTGGAAATGTGTCGTTGTTGCTTATTTTTGTTTTGTTTCTTTTCTTATTTCATTAACTACACATTTAAATTGTTTATTACATTTAGTTACTAATTGTGGATCAACAAAGAATTGAACCTCATATTGGATTCCCATGCCATGTTGTGCCCATAACAAGAATGGGGTTTGCCTATTTGCCAACTAGCTTACCGTTGTATGTATGTCATCATCTATCTCAGTTCAAGAAGAGGGTAGCACAAATGATGCCGACGTGGGGGTCCAATATGAAACCCCATCCCAAGATATATGAATCCTTCATTACTAGTTCAATTCCAAAACAAAAGAAAAATGTAATCAATAAAACATGAAAGTAATCATGAAACAATGAATTTTCATATAAAGAAATAATGTGCTTTTTCATCTAGGATCAAACGCAACTTCATAACTTATTTTATCAGATAAGATAAATCATAATAGATTTAATTTTTATTGTCATATGCATAAATGAAATTTCATTTCAAATTCCATAGGTCATGCAAGTGAATTTTTAGTTGTTGAATGACACTGACCATTGTTGAGTAGGCTTAATGAAAGGAACAATAACCTTCGTAACATCATAATATGATTAAAGATATATATGATGTACTTGTTTTGAAACCATTTGAATGTTAAAATCACATTTCTAAAATTCCCTTTTATAACAATTAAAAAATAAATTATCGAATTCTAATAATTAATCAATTCTAAATTCCATCTCATAATATCAATATACAACAATTATTGTTTCAACATAATAATTCATTTATGTTAATACAAAGTACACAAGGTACACATCTAACATTTGACACAAACTAATAGATAAAAATTTTATTAGATGAAAAATCATTGCAAATAAGGCATAAAGATAACATATATCAAAATACTTATGAGGACCTTGTATGACGTGCATGATTTTACTTCCACCATGCTTTTTTGGCATTCATTTCTTGGGAAGTACCGATGCCTACCCTTTTGCATTCTCAAATTCTCATTTATCAAGGAGTCAATCCCAAGGTTCAAGATTAAAATTTGGTGGCCTTTGAGTTGTATAGTCCTACTTGAAATAGTGGTTATTACACAAAATATTTGATACAAATAAAATAAATTTAAACTTACAAAAAATTATTATGTTTTTAATTTCAAATTTAATTAATGTTAAAAAAATTATTATTATTTTAGGGTTTTTTTTTTTTTTAAAACATCATTTATCGATCAATTTATGATTTTAAAGATATTCTTATTTTTCATCCAATTTTTACGCACCTATCTCTTACGATTGTCTAGTAACGCTCTATAATACTTGATTTCAACAAATACCTTAACGCCTCTTTTAAATAGGGAAATTACCATTTTATTAATGTTTTCCCATTTATATCAAGATAAATAGGCCTTTGGCACCAGTCTCAAAATTTTAAATAGTTGAAAATATAATTACAACTATAATCATTAAAATAAAAAATAATTAAATTGAAAAAATTATTAAAATTTTAAAACAATTATATTTATAAAATAGTTTATTAGACTTATCAATTAAGGTTTCCAATGGAGATTTATTTGTAAGCATCTTGCATAAACATATAACTAGATTCACGCAAAGACAAAGGTGAAGAACATATAAGTTCGGGGACATATGGGAGTAATGTGTGATCATCATAATGATGGGATGGACATCTAGTGATGAGGAGCCACATGAATGTTATCTTGTTTATATGCAACACTACATAAACATATAACTAGATTCACGCAAAGACAAAGGTGAAGAACATATAAGTTCGGGGACATATGGGAGTAATGTGTGATCATCATAATGATGGGATGGACATCTAGTGATGAGGAACCACATGAATGCTATCTTGTTTATATGCAACACATGGGATAACCACACAGTAGTGGGAAGGTGCGGAAGAGGCACAATGAAACATTGTCATTGTAAATGTTTTGTATGTAGGCAAGGGATAATAAGCATGAATGAATGGAAACCTACATTAATATTGTTGAGGAATGAATTGGTTTGACTGTCTCACTTCACAAGTGGTCATGGGGATGATATTTGAGAAACACATTCTCTATTAATTATTTGGTCTAGAAGAAAGTGTTATAATTGTTATGATATAAGAGATTGGTTGAGAGATAACATCTTAGTTTTTATTCGAAAGGTATGATAGATATATCCTAGAAGCAATACTCAGATCTTATTAGTCAATGGTTACAACCCTAAACCCTAAACCCAAAAGCAATACTCAAAGCCCATGTTATCACAAATGCAAACATGAAGGTAATTGGGGCCAATCTGAACCCATTTAACCTAATTGTTAGTCTAGATGTGATTTGGGCCTAAATTAGCACATATTTCCCAATTATTGAACCAATTAATCAATTGTTAAAATTAGTGATGCAAGTTCTATATGAAATTGAACCTTGTGAACCTGGTTTTTCTATATAGGATGTAATTTGGGGGGTTAATCAACCACAATATCATAACAAAATAAATAAAATAGTCCACCAATTCAATCATGAAGGAAATTAGGGCCAATTTGAGCCCCTTCAACCTAACTACAAGAGCAAGACATGATTTGGGGTTACATTAGGTTTGAATCTATTATGAATTGATCTAATTAGTCAATTAGTGCAATTAGGGATATGATTTGGGCAAAATTAAGCCATGTAAACCTAATTTAGGGTCAATAATTGACTGTATAGGATGCAACATATGGTTTAATCGAGTCTAATTTTATGACAAATGATGCAAACATGAAGGTGATTAGGGCCAATTTGAACCCCTTGAACCTAATTGCAAGTCTACAATATGATTTAAGGGGCTAAATTAGCTCTTGTTTCCTGACGTATTTACCTAATTAGTCAATTGTTACAATTATTGTTGCAAGTTGGATGAAATTGATCCCTGTGAACCTAATTTTGACTGTGGAGGTAATTTGGGGGTCAATTGAGCCTAATATTATAACAAAATAAAGAAGAAGGTCAACTAATTCAATATATGACCACATAGATATAATATATATAACACGCACATGTTATTATCTCAATAGACAAAAATTAGTTGTCTAATGTTTATTTTTTGAGAATTCTAACCCCAAGACATTCTTTGCATCATTTTGTGTTTTCCATGATGAAAACAAGAGGAACCAAATTATTCTTTAGGTCCCCCACCATCAAAAGGAATCAAATTGTTCTTTGGGTCCCTACCATCAAAAGGAATCAAATTGTTTTTTGCCTAGTCATGGGTGATGGAGCTCATTCAAATAAGAGGAAGAAGTTAAAGAATAAAACATCGGAGCAATTAGAAGAGTTGAGAGAAAAACAAAAGTTATGAATGCTAACATTTCACTCGAAACAAGGTACAAACATTATCCCTAATGAGCCAAATGTCATAGATAATGATGAAATTGACAATAATGAATTGAATAATGATGATGAATATTTACCTAGAAGTCCAAATAATGTTGCAAGTCCACATTCAAATTATAAAGTTTTTGATTTTGTTGATGATGAATCTATGCATGATGATTTGCCCCTATCAATGAAAACAATTTCATGGAAACACATAATGATGAAAGTAACAATGAAGAAAATGTCATCCCACAACTAAACAATGAAACTAACAATGAAGAGACTAGTAGTGAACATAACGATTTTGAAACACCCTCTAAACAAATTTTACCATTAACAACACCTCCAAGGATTGTGCATAGAAAATGTAGGTACTTAATTGAAGTTGATAAAAACATTTTGAAACCAATGCATAATAAAATGTTTGACTACCATTAAAGAAGACTAGCTGAAAAAATTTGAGATAATTTATTTGATAAATTAGATTTTGATAATAAAAAATGTCAAGTGTTTGTTTCATTGATGAAATCGATTAAGATGAGACTTACAACATCTAACATGGATGATGAAAAGAATGAAATTGTTGAAAATATACATGGCGCATACCATATTGTAGGTCTGAAATCACACAAAAAAGATTGTAATGTTGTCCAACAAATAATTATAACTTGAATAGTAAGTGGTCAAATGAGGAAAAAATGATTGTTTTCAAAAACTAGCTGAACATTGGACATAAATAGAAAAATATTAATGAAACCAATTGGAAGATGCCAAAGATTTAATTATGCCAATACCATTGAGCTCTGGGCATTATTTGGTAGACTTCCACGAAAAGACAAGGCTACAGTCAATACTCTCAAAGATTTACTTGCACAATTTTGAAAAGACAATAAAAGAGTTTCATCTAATACAATAGATATAGTGAAAAGAAGAGTTGGTTCTCATAATCGTGAACTGCATTTGAAACATTTATTGGATATGACTCAAACATAATTGTACTCTAAGTTTTTGGAAAAGTATCCACAAAATTTTATTAGTCAAAGATATTTTGAGATGGCTAAAGCATTTTATGTAAAAATAAATCACACATGCACCACTTGTTGTAGGAAACATGCTGAATTTTCAATGTACTATGATATGTTTCATCGTACACATTGTACTTTGCATACCAACAATATTTTATAGGAATGTGGCATAGAATTTCTACCAAAATCAGACAAGGGATTTATTCTAACCATTTTTTTGTGAAAGACAAGATGAACAATTATTTTATAACAAAGCATGTTTGGATGGAAATTATAGCATTTGTGGTGGATCATCAAAATTAAAAAAATGTATTCATGAGGAGATTACAAGTACAATTAGACATGAATTAGTTGGTTTGAGCAAATACAAATAAGTGACTGATCAAGTAAATGATGACAAAGAATTTAAAAGGCGTGAGCTTGTTACAAAACAAATATTGTTTCAAAATTTATGGTCCAATTTAGGGAGAAAATTATTTATAAGCATGTAAGGAACACACACATGTTAGATGGTTGGATACACATTTTAAGCTAAGCAAGGACACATTCTCACTTGGTTTTATTGTTTCATTAGTCGACTTTGCTAAGAATTACACATTCAAACCACAAATGGAAGTTCAATCATAGTATTACAACTCAATACATGTTGTTATATTCGTGCATATAGCATTCACACATGTACTTGATAATACAAATAAAAATAGAAAAATATTAAGGGAATACCATTTCTATGTCAGTGATGATCAATCACATTGTACAAAGTATGTGCAAGGTTATTTTTAAAAGTTATGTGGACAGATGATTGAGAGAACTATTAATTTCAATCATCATTACATTTGGTCATAAAATTACACATCACAATTTAAGACTTCATGGATGTTTTATTGGTTGAGTAGGATTCACATTACGACTAGTGTAGAACATATTTGGAGTTTCATTGAGACTGGCCATGAAAAATGAGAGCATGACAATGCTGGAGCATGTGTAAAAAGAGTCATTTCAAGAGAGAAGTTGAAGTTCAAAGATGATGATGTTTTGACTGATATAACAACCATTGTTAAATGGTGTAATGAGAAAATGGGCTATGGTTCTCAAGAAAATTCTAATGTTCATAGATGTTTCTAGTTGATGGAGGAAGAACACTTGACAAAGTATGATGATTGCATGATTGTAATAGGATCAAGTGAGCTCCACTCATTTCATAGTTCAAATACAAGTTCTTGGATTATTCATATGAGACACTTGACATGTTTTTGTTCCTGCATGTATGGAATCTATTTGGAATGAGTGTGAGTCAAAAGAGTGGGTGTATGGATGGAGCTGAAGACCTCTAATTTCAATCAACAGATATCAGGTTCCATCATCATTATAACTTATAGTTATGACCTTGTCACAAAACTTTGACCATGTATCTGATCTAGTGCAACCAGGTAGAATATTAATCATTATTTACTATTTATTCTCATTATTTATCTTGACATCATCATTAAAAAAGAACATATTAAATTATTTATTCTCATTATCTATCTTGATACAAGGCATGTTTTTGCAATTATTATCAATGAGGATAATGAAGAGGGAACATATTACTACTTATGTCAGTTTGTAGAGGAAATGAAAAAATTGACTTCTCTAGTCATAGATGAAGAAAACATTGACTATCCCACTAGTTTTGTATTTGTCACTGGAACTTGGCTTCGAAGATATCTTATAAAAAAATTAGATGTATGTTTGCTTGAAGACTTTGAAACACATAGGAAGATACTACAATCTTAAAATTAGGTTCTTGAAATAAATATTCGATTGGACAATAATTGTGGGAAGCCATTAAATAAGAATGTTTGTAAAGTTCTTGAGTTAGACCATGAAGTTATTCTTACTACTATCAAGATTAGAGTAGATCCTAGTGGTTCATTAGATTGAAATTCTAAAGTATGTTGACTTATCAAATGTAGACGTATTTAATTTTACCAAATTTTATTGATTTTGTAGGTAGTACATATGAATTTCATTTTTAATTACTTACTAACAATTTTTTTTAAGATTAGAAGTGAAAAATAAGCTTTCACCTTCATATGTTTGGCATTGTTAATAAAAAATTTCATATTCTTGAAGCTAAGAGAAGCTTAATATAAGTACTCATTTATTATAAAAAGGGCATTTTTGAGGCCAAAATGAGTGGTATGTCTCTTGATTGAGAGTGATTGGAGGCCAAAAATTTGGTCTTGGATGTTATCCACCACCGTAGACATGTTTGCAAAATATTTATTGTCAGTGTTTTCATGCTCCTGAACAATAGTGAAAACATGCTTTCGGTTGGGTTAGGAGGTTGAGGTCATGGGAACACATGTCATTTGCTTGTTTAGACATGCTCAAATCAAGGTACTTACATATGGAAGTTTAAGAGGTGAAAATGTCAGTTGGAGGATAAGATCTTGTCTCTTCACTACAAAAAAATTGTATTTCAGGACCCATCATTGCAACTTATGCCACGTATTGGTCTTAGAGGTTTTGTCAACTTGATTTAAGGTAAAATTAGAAGGATTTGACATGCATGTGAGGGTTATTTTAGTTCATGCCAAAGACTTAAAATTTATATTTTACACATGCCTGAATTTAGGCTTTAAAACTATATTTTTCTTGTATTGAGAAGGAAATTCTTGAAGCCAAAATTGGTGGTGGGTCTCTCGACCAGGCATGATTAGAGGCCAAGAACCTAGTACTGGACATTATCTACTACCTTGGAAGTGTTACCAATTATAATTTCCATCCATGAATCACCAGAGGCTGAGTTCTATAACTACAACTTCAAGTTTGACAACATTTGTTGTTAGCGTTTCCACGCTCCTAAATATTAGTGAAAAGACACTTTCAAGTGGGTTTAGAGATTGAAATCATGGGAGCACATTTAATTTGCTTATCTAAATGTGTTCAAAGTGAGGGACTTGTAGTTGGAGGCCCCAAAGGTAGAAATGTTAGTTAGAGGACAAGAACTTGTCTTTTCATTGTAAAAAAGTTACATTTCAAGACCCATCACTACAACTTGTGCCATAGATTGGTCATGAAGGTTCCATCAACATGATTATGTAGTAAATTATAGGAGTTTGACGTGTATGTGAGGGTTATTTAGGTTCATGCCATTGACTTACAATTTTTGTTTTATGCATACCTGAAGTTAGTCTCAAAAACTACATTTTTTTGCATTAGGAAGGGCGTTCTTGAGGTTGCAATGGGTGGTGAGTCTCTCGACTGGGCATGATCAAAGGACAAAAACCTATTTATAGATGTTATCCGCCATCTTGGACCTATTGGCAATGCTAGTTTTGAGCCATGAATCACCGGAGGTGGAGTTCTCCAACTACAACTTGAACTTTGATAACATTTATTGTCAGTGTTTCTATGCTCCTTAACAGTAGTGAAAACACATTTTTGGGTAAATTTGAATGTCATGGTCATGGTATCACATTTAATTTTCTTGTTTATATGTGATATAAGTAAGTTAATTGCACCTAGAGGTTTCAGAGGAAGAAATGCCAGTTGAAGGACAATAACATATCTCTTCACTGCAAAAAAATTGCATTTCAAGACAAGTCACTGCAACTTATGCCATGGATTGGGCCCAAAGGCTCCATCGATGTAATTTGGGGTGAAAGTATAGGTATTTGACATGCACATGAGGGTTTTTTAAATTCACTCCAATAACTTACAATTTTCATTTTACGTATGCCTAAATTTAGGCTTTAAAACTACATTTTTCATGTATTGGGAAGAACATTCTTGAGGCCACAATGAGTGGTGTGTATCTCGACTAGGAGTGATTAGAGGCCAATAACTTGGTTCTGGACATTACCTAACACCATAGACATGTTTAAAATGTTATTTTATATCCACAAAGCACTGGAGGTAGAGTTATCCAACTGTATCTTCAACTTTGACAACATTTATTGCCAATGTTTCTATGCTCTTGAACAATAGTGAAAACATGCTTCCAAGTGGATTTAGATGTCATGGTCATGGGAACACATTTAATTTACCTACCTAAATATGATTGAAGTGAGGGAATTGAATTTATAGGTCTTGAAGTCATAAATACCAGTTGGAGGATAAGAAGTTATCTCTTCATTGTAAAAAAGTTACATTTCAGGGCCTGTCATTATAACTTGTGCCACATATTCATATCCAAGGTTCCAGAAAAATTATCCAAGGTGAAATTATATGGCTTAGATAATTATGTGAAGGTTATTTTAGTTCTTTAAAACAACTTATGTTTATGTTTTACGCATGCCTGAAGTTAGGCTTAAAAACTATAGTTTTCTTGGTTTGGGAAGGGCGTTCTTGAGGCCATAATATTTGATGGGTCTCTTGACCAGTCATGATCAAAGGATAATAACTTGGTAGTTAATTCTATCTTTCACCTCATACATGTTATAAATTCTAGTATTGAACTACAAAGTGCCAGAGACAAGGTTCACTAATTGTAACTTCAACTTTGACAACATTTGTTGTCAGTGTTTCTATGCTCCTAAATAGTAGTGAAAACATGCTTCTAGATGGATTTGGACATCGTGGTCATGGGATCATATTTCATTTTCTTATTAAGATGTAATTGAAGTGAGGAAATTTCATCTGGATGTCTTGAAGAT
Organism: Torreya grandis; assembly: GCA_037957365.1. Taxonomy (NCBI): domain Eukaryota; kingdom Viridiplantae; phylum Streptophyta; class Pinopsida; order Cupressales; family Taxaceae; genus Torreya; species Torreya grandis. The sequence goes on from JARHVA010001060.1 coordinate 870,444, forward strand.
AGAAATGCCAATTGGAGGACAAGAACATGTCTCTTCATTGCAAAAAAATTATATTTCAAGATCCGTCACTACAACTTGTGCTACAGATTCATCTCCAAGGTTCCATTGACATGATCTAAGGTGAAATTAAAGGGATACATGCATGTGATTTTTCTTTTATTTTTTGCCAATGTTTGACATTTTTTTATGCACACCTAAAGTTAAGCTTAAAAACTACATTTTTATTATTTTGGGAAGAACATTCTTGAGACCGGATTGGGTGGTGGGTCTCTTGATTGGACATGATCAAAGGCCAATAAATTGGTCATAGATGTTATAGACTATCTTGAAAATGTTTTCAATGCTATTTTCAATCCACTGAGCACATTTTCAATCCACTAAGCACCAGAGCCAGGGTTCTCCAATTGCAACTTTAACTTTGACAACATGTGTTGTCAATGTTTCCACGCACCAGAACATTAGTGAAAACACACTTCTAGGTGGGTTTGGAGGTTGAAGTCATGGGAACACATTTCATTTTATTTTACATAGGTGTTCAAAGTGAGGGACTTGTATCAGGAGGTCTAAGAGGTAGAAATGCCAGTTGGAGGATAAGAACTTGTCTCTTCACTTCAAAAAAGTTACATTTCAAGACCCGTCACTACAACTTGTGCCACAAATTCATTTCTAAGTTTCCATCAATGTTCTTCAGTGTGAAATTATAGGGATTTAATATGAACTTGAGGGTTCTTTCAATTCATGCCAATGACTTATGATTTTTGTTTTATGCATACCTTAAGTTAGGCTTAAAACTACATTTTTTTAATTTCAGGTGGTGTGTTCTTAAGGCCGAAATGGTGGTGGCTCTCTCAACCAAGCATGATCAGAGGCAAATAACTTGGTCCTAAACATTATTTACCACCTCAGAGGTGTTTTTAATTCTAATTTAAAACCATGAAGCATTGGAGGCAGATTTATCCAACTGTAACTTCAACTTTGACAACATCTATTGTCAGTATTTATGTGCTCCTAAACAATGGAGCGAATATATGAAGAGAAGAGCAGTAATGGCCAATTTGAGTGTAGTGGAGAGGGAGACAACATTATTTATGAAGTGAAACAAAAGAGATATAATCAACAAAATATTCCAAGGCCTCAAGAGACATGATAATTACAATCTTGCACCAATTCAAAGGGCCAAAGAAGACTCTCCAAAAAAGAATGCAAAGCATCTCCAAAGAGAGAACCTCCCAAAGGAAGAGGTAGAACATAACCACTTCATCAAACATGCACAAGTAAAATGTATAAGGGCATTTGAAGAAGGTATGCAAGAGATGAATGTTCCATTATTTGTTTCATCAAGTACTTATAATAAAAATGTGATATGTTTATAAATTCAATGAATACAAAACATGAATATCAAGTCCAAAATGATATTAAACCATTGTAGCAAGGGTATCCACATTAGAATAGTGATAAATGGTGTAGCCCAATTATGAGAGGTACTTCATAGTAATATATGAATTTATCTCGAACATTATACTATTTTCTTCCATATAGTTTTAATTGTAACACATTAAAAGATTGTAAGTTAGTATTAATAAATTATATGAAGGAAATACTAAGACCATCATATCTAGATATGGCCATATAACCATCAAACTTAGTTTTGTATTAATAATTTAAGATAAATTATATGCGGAAAGATGATCACCACAAAATGTGAACACGCACACACACATATATTCACACACACATATATATACAAACACACACACATATAAGCCATAAAGGCATACAAAATAAGAACATAAAATAATGTTAGATGAATGCCACATAGGTATATAATGCTAATAATGCATACATTACTATATAGGCATACACAAAATTACATCATATAAAAACATAATAGAATCTTAGGTGAATGTCTTATATGCATACAATGCCAAAAATACGTACATTGTCATATAAATGTACAAACAAGTACATCATCTAAGACATCCTAATCATCAAATAATCTCTCTCTTTGCCTTCCTTGAAGAAGACTCAACCTAGGATGCTCTGCTAGTTGATGGATATCCCTCAAATGCCTTGGATTCTTCCAAGATCTGACTATAGGTCCTTCTACACTCATAACTCTCCTAAAGTTGAACCTGTTACAATACAAATATTATGAGAAAATTTACATACTATACATGAAACCAAGTTTAAGAATTAATTTTAAACTACAATATAAAAATAATTAAATATGCACTTACTAAAATATCACGATCATGTTCAATTTGTGCTTGACGCTCAATAACGTCAATGATAGGTTGAGGTGCTTGAAAAGGTGTGTTAAATGGAGAAGAAACACAATAAGGTGCCTTAATAGTCATTTGAATGGGAATATTATATGTCAAATGAAAACCTTGCATATATAATACATTCACATAGTTTATATTTGCCCAAGTATATGTTAAAATTATTCAAACAAAAATATTTTTACAATTCAAAATTACAAGTTAACATGTATCTCAGTTAGTGCCTATGTAGATGACATTAAAATAATAATGCATGTGTTTGTATCTACTTTTACACACAAAGGCATGTCTATTGTGGTCATCAACTGAACAAACAACCTCCTTTAGTTTCTAGAGGATCTATTGCCTAGCATGCATGATTCACACAATGGAACAAACTTGAGGATTTGGAAGATAAGTAGTGGTGCTATAGATAACAATGAAAATATTGAGTACTTAAGAAACACTATGAAGAAGAGATGATAATCAATATAAATGTGAAGTATTAAAATAAGTATGAAAAGGTGAAGGAACACCAAGAATACAATTAGAATAAATAGGATGAAGAATATATTTTGAAAAAAATATGAGAAAGACATCATTAGACATTGAAGGAGATAGTCTGTAAGATTGATCATTATTACGTTATGTATTTTATCTCTATATCTTTCAACACATCTCACATGTATAATTTGTATTCACATCACTGTCATTCAAATTTTAATTTGAGCATGTATGATTGTTAGTTAAGAGCATAGATATATATAAATAAAAATATATACATAGAGTATAATATTAACTCAAAATTTTACCTCTGTATATGTAAACAATAGCCTAATAACATCGACAGATGAAGTAGTGGATGGTCCACAAGATATCTCTGTATATGTGAACATCAACTGGATAAGATCCACAAATGTAATTTTAGATCGTGAAGATGTAGGCACCGTCTCTTCCTGCAACATAAAATTACATGTATATTATTCAATTTCGATGTAAATTAATTGTTAACTTTTAAATACAAATATAACTTAAATTTAACATGACATTTATATAAAATATACTTGCATGTGTGTAGTTATAGATGTGTGCACACCAAATTTATGTGATAAAAACTCATCGCTCATGAGTATATCATGTAAGCCCTCAAAAACACCATTGTCATCTTTCAAAGGTCTAGTGCATATATCACCACAACATCTACAATGGTGAGGTCATGTACACACACTGGGTGGAGTATCTCTAGCATCAATCTCAAAAATTCTACTCAAATACTAAATGAATGTATCAATGAATGCACAAAACTAATGAAAAATGTCAATCTCCACAACCTCCATCATAGAGGGGATCTTGGGTTGAAGTGGATTTTGGGTAGGGATCCTTGCAGGTTGATTAGGTCATAATGTGTACCTAGTTAATCCTACACATAGCCTTTCCTTAAGTCCTGAAACTCACCATAGTCAAAATAGTTAGAATTCTCATTGAGGACAAACTTCTAATAAAGCTTTCTCAAAAAATACAATAGTACCTTGTGGTTGTTACATGGTGGGTAATCAAACACCAACTACCATCAGTCCTAGAAATTGTTTTTAATCAAATTATGTTGGCATCAATTGATTAGTAAACATTTAGTGGTTACTAGAAAAGGTGCATTGGTTGTTTGGTCAATGAATAAGGCACAAATTAGGTCTTTTGATATTTATTTCTCCTTCACCCCATGTGCTAAAAATTTGTCAGGATAGTAAGCCTTATATCTATGCATATATGATTTTCATTTATCAATTTGAATCATTATCAAGTCAACTTGACCCAATATTGACATTAGGGTATTGGCCAAATATGTGCAATATGTGTTGGTCGATGTGGAGTCCCTCATTCTCCTACTTGTTTGTTCAATTTATATTTTTTTCTACTGTGTGTGCATTTAGATCCTCCTAACTACCTGGGGGATCTTGTGTAATTATATGAGGGCTATGAGGATAACAAGCATGATGGTCTCTTGCAATGAGCTATTAAAAAAATAGGATTTAGCAATTAAATAATGTAAATAAAAAGGTGTTCCAAAATTTAGTGTTAATAGGTTTAATTTTTGATTACTTACCTCCCATTCATGATGACATTACTAATTTGGTGAGATATCGAGTGATCTAGGTGTGTTTTTATCCTCCTCCAAGTAGAACGTGATTTCAGTTTAGCAAATAAAATCCCAAAGCAAGTACGAAAATTAAAAAAAATTAGTGTGCCTGCAGGTTGGGCTTTTTTTTTGTGGTTTCATTAATGCATACACATTATGGCTCAGGGATATTGAACCTAAATTTAAAATTTGCATACACATTATGGCCATAACATTTATGTGTTATGGTTATAACATGTATGTGTTAGGGTAAATATCCATAGAATTGTCCCCCAACTCCATGCACATACCTAGTTCGCAGTTAATTGGTTTTATTTAATTATTTCTATTTAAAACTTAGTTTCTTAGTACTTGGTAGATTCAATTAATTTTCTTCTAATTCTTTTAGATTATTTTCTTTTCTTAGATTGGTTTCCTTTATAGATTAAGTTTTTCTAGATCATTCCTATTTTCATTAATTGTCCTTTACTTTCTTACTTTTGTTATCACTTTTTGTATTAGAATAAGTTCTAGTTAATTTTCTATTTATAGTATGTTATTTTATATTAGTTGTTGGTATGATACTTTCTATTTCTCTTGCTTCATTTAGCTTTCATTTTCATTTCTATTGTTTGTCTTTTAGTTTCTTTAGGTTATTTTCTCTTTGTTTTAGTTTTTATGGCATTAAGAGATTGATAAACATATTATACAGACCATATATCTTTCCTTCAAGAGATTGTCTCTTCCATAGATATTACTCTATTGGATAGATTATATTATATCTTTCAAATCTGATTTTGATTTAATGATTAAAGAAGTATTTGATTTCTGAAATATAATGATGCATAATTCAGTGTTTGATGTGTTCACTTATTCTCAAGATTATTAAAAAAAATTCTAACACATCTTAGGATCAATTTTTGTTCTGTATACCCTTTAAAATTAAACTGGGCTAATTCCAACTTGACCTTCATGATAGGTGAAAGAGTTGATTCATTGACATAACAATTTTTGTTGTCAACAAATTTGGTGACTCTACTAGGGAGCTTTTCACATATCTTATTTTATTTTCCTATTTTCATTTATTTATATCATTCCTTGTTTATTTTGTCATTTTTTCCATGACCAATAGCCGTCCCTCTCCTATTATTCAACCTAAAATTGATATTGTTGAATATCAAGTAGATATTAATGCTAATCTTACTCACTTTGCTTAGTATAATAGACCTTAGGATTTAAATTATATTTTTGAGGTTATAGTCGAGGAAGAGGATGAATTAATATTTGAAATTGATTCGTACACTAATCTTAGTAGGCAAACCTAGTTTCATATTTTAGAGTAAAATCATCAAATTCGTCAAGAAAGAGAGTAGATTTTAATTGCTAATCTTCCACGTAGAATGTATTTTATTTCTAAAGATTTTACTTTTATTGATTTTATTGTTCCTTCTGATTATAATCTTTCTACTGATTTTAATACAAATGTAGAGTTAAAATAGCCTAATCAAGTAGTGGAACCTACTAAAACTTATAATAGAAGAACATCTAGAATAGAGAGTTCAAGATCTAATTCCAGGACTGTAGAATAATAGATATCAAGTAGAAGTCACTGATAATGAATTATATTTTGATGAAGATAATGAACAACTTACAGGAAATCCTTGTATTTTCAAAAATCTTATTAATTTTAGTGATCATCCTGGTAAATTACCCTCCCTTAATGGACTCAATGTCCGTAAATTATCAAGTAGTCTTAGTGAGTCTTCGAAAGATTATTTTTATGATTTCAAGTTAGTTTGTGTTACTCTTGGTATTATTAACAAAAAAGTTTCTTTAAGAGTCTTTTCACTAACTTTAGAAGGTAAAGCTTATCAAACTTTTATTAGCCTTCCGGATAGGATTATTAGCACTTGAAAAGACATAGAGGACTAGTTAGAGCATTATTTTGGCAAGCCTAAATAAGATTTAGACTTAGTCAATGAACTTGTAACTATCTCTATTAATCCAAGTGAGACGATATACCATTTTATAACCAAATTCATTAAGTTGCATCAAAAGATTCTCCATGATATTAGACCATCTAAAATTTGTCTAGATTATATTTTTGTTATGCTTTGATTTTAAAATATAAAATGACTTTATAAGATAAAGATATTATAAATTACGATGAAACTATAAATTTCTGCATAGAGTATGAAAATTAATTAAGACATGTTGGTTTTAAAGATAGAACTTCCATAGGGTTAAATTTTGATAATGCAAAAAATTTAAAATCTATTCATAATCTTATAAATGAGTCAATCACCGTTAAGCGACAATTGAATGACAAACCTTCTACATCAAGGACTTCTTATTCTCAAAAAAGTAAAAATGAAGAAAAATTTCATTGTTGTAATATTGATGAATTAGATCATGACCCTAACTCTTGTATAGCTATTAAAAAAAATTATTCGTAAAAAAGATAGTATTTCCATTGACTTGGCTAACAATATAAACATGTGTGGCTGATTAGTCTTTAGATGACATTAAGACTGATAATTGTTATACTATAAAAATAAGGCAAAGGGATTACAATTATGCTCCAAAGGATAGTTCTAATACAACTAATAATCACAATTCTTCTTTCAAATCACATGCATAAGACATAGGTAAAGTTATGCATACTATTATTTTTTTAGATAATCTTGCTAAAAATTCATAGTGGAATAATAATTTTTCTACTGGATTTAATAATACTCAGTATCCTCTTTATATCCCAAAAACTATACTCACACTCATCATCTTGATGTTGGTTCTTATAAATTAATTGACGATTTGGCTATAATCAAAACTATTTTTTATTTATTACAAGTTACTACTTCACCTAGACAACTTGATAAAATTAACAAATCCATTAAAAACTTAAATCCAAAAAATGTAATAAGATTTCAAATAGAATCTAGAAATAATGAAAAATATCCCATTTTTGTTCAAATTCATGGTCGTCTTACCGATTACATACCTCCATTTTATGTTTCAATTAAAATTGATAACAAAATTATTCACTATTGTATCCTTGATATAGGAGATTCAAATAATATAATGCCTAAATATATTATTAAACATTTCAGTATATCTTACAAAATTGATAATAAAAAACTCAGGTTTTGATTCTCGTGAAACCAAAAGTTGTAAATTTCACAATATTGTTATCAAGATTGATTAAGATAAAATAATCAAGTATATGACTAATGTTCAAGTCTTAGATATTCCTAGTAATTATGTTGTACTCTTAGGGAGAGATTGGTCTAAGGTAACTAGTGATTTCATAGGGAAAGATACAACTTGGGCTCTTATTGGCAACGAGATAATTTTCATGCAAAGAGAGAAATGGTATAGTAACCTCATAGATTCCATACCAACAAGTGTTGCTTATGTAGAAACCAGAATTGGTACTTATGAGTTGTTAAATTTAGATGAACTTGAATAAAAATAAGTAATAACATTTTATAAAGATACAATATGGTCATTATTTTTTGATGGAGCATGTTCATAACATACTAGTGGTGTTGGAATCTACTTGATTTCTACTATAGGCAAGATATTTCACTATGTTTATAAATTGTGATTTGATATTATTAACAAGAAAATAGAATTTGAAGCATTATGTTTGGGTCTTGAAAAAACTATTGAACTAAATATTAAGCATTTAGAAGTCTTTGAATATTCTAAATTGATAGTTAGACTATTAGTGTAGGATTTTTCTTGCTTCCAATTTTACCTACATAGTTTTTAGTCAGCTTGCTTATGGTTGTTAAGGTCATTAGAGGAAATACACTTAATATGTTTTTTAATTGTGAGTTAAGATGTTACTTTTTTGTTGACCTAATGCATCACTATATAATGTAATTTTTGACTAATGAATCAGATAATCAATTATTGAAGATCATTTTTGCTTTGCATTTGCACTCACCTAATACTAGGGTTTTCATGCAATCTATGATGTTTAGAGATATTAGAGTAATCTAACATGGTATCAGGGATTTGATTTGACAATCGCTTTGCCATTATTGAAGATCCTTAGAGAGATCTTTCTTACATGTATCCTACCTAGTTTCTTGATTTTTTAGTTCTTAATAAGTTTGGTGGGATTTCTTGAAAATTCATGCAAACTATTCAATTGGAGTCTCAAATCATAAAACTAATAACTCCATCATATTCATAAAGTTATAAAACCCTAGGATTGGATGTAAACACGATCTAGTTTCATGACAATTTGTTTTTTACGATTTTGGAGGTTGTAATTTTGCATAAATATGTACTACTAGGTTCTCCAAGGGAAAATATTTATTTGGGTTTTTTGAGATGCTTAGTGGGTCTTTAGTTGTTTTTCCATAGGCATTCCAAATATGGAGTCTCTAAACTAGACAAAGTTTTTGCCCGTATGTGCATAGTGTGGGAGTTTCGAGCCTTCTCAGCATTACAAAAGTTTCTAAAATTCCTAACACTATTGAAAATTTGGATAAGCCTGATATTATCAAAACTTCACCTCATCCCAAAACTATGATAACTTATGCTAATCCTCACACTTCAAGAACTCTCGACATCCTTGGCACTGCCTAAACTTTGACAATTACATCAATGGGTTACAACCCTCACTCATATCTCTGCTAAAAGAAAGGTCGATGTTCCAAGCATTAGGTATTTTAGTACATGCGTAGCCTCAAACCCCATTATGATTACTCTCTAAAGTTTTGACAATTACAAAAGGGCATTACAACTTTGACATGCAATTCCTATATACATCCTTGATGGTTTTCTTCCACGACTGCAAGAGACCTCCAAAACACCAACATTAGACTTTTTGACTGTGACTGCATTCAAAAACCTTGAAAACTCATGGTCATATTAAAACTAAGCCTTTGGTCACTACCAATCCAAAAATGCCTAAATTTTTCTCCATGGAGGCATAAGTTTTTTTAAGAAAACTGATTCACAAAATTTTTCAAGCTTTGTTCCAAGGGGCCTCAAATTTTTTTTGAGTAAGTTGATTAATATTTTTCCACCAATGCTTTCTACCTAAATTTTTCATGTGATCTTAGATTTTTAAATGGCCATAAATTTTAATCATTAATTCAGATTTGAGTGGTGTCTTATTCAAAAGTGATTTTTGTTCATGCTCTACACATTGGTGATATTTTTAGGCCCTATACACTCCTTTAAAACCAACTATTTTACACTCTTGGATGCATTATCACCTGAGTCCAATATCCCTCTAGTTATTTCATACTTATACACAAATTACTCAAGATGTATTCTTGGTTGTGCTCGACATCTATACGAGTATGCTTATAATTACAACTTAAGGGGGGTCACTCTGATAGTTATAAGGGGTATTATGTGGTGTTGTGTACTTTTCTATCTTTACTTTATGTAAAAATATCTTTTATTACATCATATAATGTTGGTCATTTCCTCCTCTTATGACATTTAATTATCATGAATGGAAAAACGACATGCTACTTATTCTATGAAAATAGTGCTTCAATATGATAGCTATGAATAATAAAATTGAATTGGAAATATATGTAGATAAAAATAAATGGTTTAATATATGCGATCAAACACATGGTTGTCTTATTTTATCTATTTATCTTGACTTATGTTTTCACATTTAATCTACTAAAACATCAAATTAAGTATGTACCACACTAGAAAAACTCTTTGAGAAATAAGATGTGATCAGAGGTCATGAACGAGAGAATGATCTCATTAGTTTAATCTTGGGTGACTTTGACACATTACAAGATTTATTCACTAATTTAAAATATACGAGGTTAAAATGAAAAGAATGTGGAATTGATAATAAATATGATCAACTTGTTATGTCTATATTCTCCAAACTGGGTCCAGACTATTCCATATTTGTGTTCACTTTCCATGCCACAAAAGTACTCTTTCAGTTGCATGGGAGATGCCTTATTTAGATACCTTTGTTTCTAACTTGACTCAAGAGAAAGATAAGTTGATATAGATGGGCATAGTGAAGTCCTCAAAATCTCATGCAACTCTTTGCTAAGAAAGAGAAGGCTTCAAACAACAGAGAGAAGAAACAAAAATAAAAAGGATCAAGAGAAAGATGCAAATCCTCCCACCTATAAATCAAACCATGAGACCTCTTCTTCCAATACTAAGCCTAATAAATATTGGATTAAATGTGGGTTTTTCTCAGGAAGGTATGATGAAAGCAAATGTTTGAAGAAGTAGATTGACTAACTAACTAAGATGCTTGAGAAGCACAAAATTAGTGTCCCTGATTCTACCAATTAGAATTCATCAACCCATGAATCTTCTAAGGAAAATGACAACGGTTAAGAAAAGGAAAAAGATAATAGTAAGGGAAAATCAAAGGACAAGGCCCTAGTTGCAATTGTACCTCACACTCCATGGGTCATTGACTATGGTGCTTCACATGAAATGGACTCTTCATAGATAGAGTTTAGTTCCTTGAAACCATGTGATATGTCCTCTATACAATTGGGTGATGACACTTATAAAAAGGTTCTTGGGAGAGGGTCTATTGAAGTGAGTGGTAGAACATTTAATAATGTTCTATATGTTTCTTAATTTTTAATTAATCTCCTATCACTTTATCAGATCACTCACCTTGGTCTGGGTATGTGAGTTGAGTTTGCCCTAGATTTAGTGTATTTTAGAGAGATACACTATGATACTATATTAGCAGAGGGAATGGTCAATCATTAGACTCAACTATATAAATTCTCCCACTTTGTTCCTGACTCTCCATCATATTCTTTTTCTTTAGACTCACTTGAACATGATGACATTTCTGAACTTGAGCACACTTCTAATATTGATGACTCTTCTTCTAATACAGATGAATACAATAGTGATGGGGACTCACCTCCACCATCTCCTTGTCACCTAGATATTGAGGAGTTATTCCTTGATCAACCTACCCCTGGTCCACTTCATACATTATAGGGAACACGTATACTGATCTAGGACACATCAAACATTAAGAAGTCTATCCCATAGTTTCAAGGCATTCAAGATTGCTTTGTTGCCTCTGTTCTCATTACACCATCATTAAATATAGCATTTGGACCTCCTATATTACATAAGGATAAAAAAAATTGTATAGGAATCATATCTTGGTTGAATATCTATTAGGCACTTGGCAGACACATTCCTTATTCCAGGGTGATCCACTCTTCATTGCATCTACTTCTAATCCACAATCACTCTCTAAAACTCTATTGTAGGATACAAGATGGCTAGAGACAGTTGTAGATTCTAGTGGGGATTTTTATCTCCTATTTTTTCTTTTTTCTTTTTTTTGAGAGGAGTTTTATCCTAAGGGTTTTATCATTTTATCCTATTTATAGGAGTTGTATTATGCTTGGGTACCTCATCAGGACTCGTTGTCAAGATTTAAGTCTTATACCCACCTAAGCTATGCTTCACAAGGGTGTTAGTGTAGACATTTTTTCTACTTTTGGTTTTATCTACATGGTTGTTAGTCAACTTTCTTAGAGTTGTTAAGGTCATTAGGATAAATACACTTAATGTGTTTTCTAGTTGTGAGTTGAGTTGTTACCTTTTTAGTGACCTAATTTCTTAATATACAATGTACTTTGTATTTTTTGACTAATGAATCAGATAATCAATTAATGAATTTATTTTTTGCTTTGCATTTTCACTCACCTAATACTAGGGTTTTCATGCAATTTAAGACTTTCAGATATCTTGAAGTAATCTGACATAGACAAGTTAGAAAAAAATATAAAACAAATCAGACTCATCCCCATACATACACTTAGAAAATTTGGTCACTTTTTAATCATTTTTAAGTTTTCAATATCACTCATATTCTTAGAGAATTTAATTCTCTAACTGATAGGATTGTTGTTTTTTATTCAAATCTTACTTTAAGTGAAAGTGAACCGATTGTCAACTTCACCTTTTTAAAAATATTCAGACCTAAAGTACCCAATTTTAATGAAAATTGTCATGTTTTGGTTTTCATGAACTTATTGATTCTTTATTACAAGGAAATTATTTTAATCATGATGACTATGTGCTGAATTATGATGATTATCTACAACTAAGTACTAATAAATTGCCTATTGGCTTAGTTAGCCTAGATTTAATGTTCACTACAAATAATGAACTTAAGATTTTACATAATGAAGAGCCTTAAGGAGAATAATAGGTGAGATATTCCTATTAACCTTGGCACTGAGGAATATCCTATATTTTTTAATTTAAGAATTCAATGTACTCCTAAGGAAAATGTTCAATTTGTTAAATTGTTTGAAGAATCCATTGATGTTTTTACTTAGTCTTACAAAGACATAAAAGGTTACGATACCAATATAATTAAGTATAACATATCTATCAAACCTGGTATAAAACCTTTAAAGCAAAATATTAGAAGAATATTCTCTTTGTTGGAAAACACCATCAACAAGCTTTATCAAATGTTAGATGGTAGTGTCATCTTTTTTGTAAAATTTTTTTTATTGGGTGGCTAATTTAGTTCCTTTCAGGAAAAAGAACGGTGATATTAAATTGTGTAGAATTTATGGATCTAAACAAGGTTAGTGTTAAAGATAATTTTCCTCTTCTTAAACTTGATCAGATTTTACAAGTTGTAGAATATGAAATGATGTATTTATTTGATGGATTTTCTAGTTATAATCAATTTTTTGTAAATATGAATATAGACATAGGACTACATTTACTACACATAAGGGAAAATTTTATTTTAACATAATGCCATTTGGTTTAATGAATGCATGTGCCACTTTTTAAAGGGCTATACACATAAATTTTGATGATTTAATCAACATTGTTATTCAAGTCTACTTAGATGATCTCATCATGCATTTTAAAATGAGAAATAAGTATATTAAAATATCTCTAAATCCTAAAAATTATGTTTTGGGAGTGACTAAAGATAAATTTTTATGTCATATTATCTCTAAAAATGACATTGTAGTTGATCCAGAGCGTATTAAAGCTATTAAAGATTTATCAATCCCAAAAAACCAATTTAGTATTATATATTTATTTGGAAAAATAAATTTCATACGAAAGTTTAATTCTGATTTTGTTGATAAATCTAACCCCTTACAAATACTTTTAAAGAAAAATTAGTCTTATATATGAGATATGAGTGTTGATTTAACTTTTAATGACAATTAAGATGCCATTGTAAGTGCACATGTATTTGTTAAATCTAATTTAAATAAATCATTAATTATTTATGTTAATGATACTGAAAAGGCCATAGGTGGTTTGATTGTAGAAATCCAATTCTTAACACCATTTGTGTTGAAATTGTTAATATTACTCGAATTGCACTCAAATGCACAATTTAGGCCAAAATCACTTAAATGCATTAAATTGTTTGAGCTTGTCATATACAAGTGCCAATTTATGCTAATGTATCCATAAATGAGGCAATGTATTTTATGTGATTCCTAACTTTTCTTAAATCATTTTGAGTCAAAATGACATTTTCACTTTTTGGTACTCTAGATCAGTCTTTTCTTCTAATTTGTTAGTACACATCATGTACCTTTGATATTTTGTGTCAGTAATATCCTAAATGGTATCACGGTCTGTACACATATAAAATCACTTTTCAATTCTTTTCAAGTCAAATTATGACCCAGTAATATGACTTTCTAACCATTTTGATTAATTGTGCTCCAATTTGTAAAGAATTGCACTAAAATTGATTAATCTTACTTAGGAAAATTAAATTAAATTATGAGCTTAAGTAAGAATTTCATGGAGTAAATTGAATGTTTCTTTATTTAAAATTGATTATGAATATGTGCATCACCTATTGACATGATCAATAAGGTGGCATTCATAAGCCATAAATGCACTAAACATCAGGTTTATGGGCACCCATGCATCATTAATGCCCCTTCCTCACAAATATTTATGAGGATATTTATAGATTTATTATGCAATATTAGATTAATTCATGGTTACACATCTTAATCTTGAGATGAACGGTCATGGTTGGTCCTAATCCATTTGAAAAATCTATAAGTAGAAGGGCATATAACATCATTTTAAAGCTTAAATTGTGTAAACTTATAATGCAAGATTATCTCCATAACTCATATGTATAGTTTGATTATGATTTGTATGCAATAAGATAACTTCAATTAATAGGCATATTAGTGGTTTCATATCATGAGCCTAGGTTATGCATAGTGATCTTGAGATGATGGAGGAGCTTAGCATCCATTGTTGACAAAGACAAGAACACTAAATCAAGGGAAAAAACATGTTTGGAGCCACTTTTAATGGTGGAATCACTTGGGAAGGTAATAAGTATATGTGCTTTCTTTCAATTGCTTCTTATTGTCATATTTTAACCTTGTTGGAATAGGTTTGCCTAGTTTGTTAGTTATTTATGAATGTTTCTTGGTTTCTTGACTAATGCTTGATCTAACCAACTTTTTAATTCATCACTACATCTTGGCATGCTTGGTGGGACCATAACATCCATTCAAGCAAGGAAGACATCTTAGAAATCTCAAATTTTTAATATAAGTCATTAAAAAGTCCTTAAACATCAATTTTTATGCTCATTTTCTCATGTTTCTAATGTTTTTGTGCACACACAGGTCACACAGTGATCAATGATGGTTTTGAGTGATCGACGTCGATTAAGGCTAATCACGGTTGGTTGGGTTGTAGGAAAAATATGGCTAAAAATTTCAAATTTAGAGTTTTATTCAAGTTTATTTTTGATAATTTGAGTTTTATACGTCTTGAACATTTATTAATCTAGAATGTTTTCTTTTGGAGATTTTATCCTAACAACTATTTTTGAAGCATAATGTTTTTGCCTTCAGGTTCATAGGTGATCATTATCGATCATTTTCAATTGGCCATGGTTGGGTTACGATCGGTGATGATCTTGCAGGAAACGACATCGATCAATAGTGACCAACATTGGTCACTATGTTTTTGAAAAAAACACAAAATTGAGAGTAATAAAACCAAAGTTGCTAGTCTCAAAGTCAAAAGTGCTTCAAAGCTAAACAAGACTATCTAACTTTTTATGCAAGATATACATGGAAAATTGATAATTTGAGCATAATTAAGTTTTTTTAACATTTTTTTTGGTGTTTAAAAATAATTAGGAACCTTTCCTTTGGTGTTTAAAAGGAACCTTAGATAGTTTATGTGATTGTTTAGTGGATGTTTTTTGAAGTATTTGAAAATTAAATCCAAGGGGATAAAAACATCACCAAACACTTCATTTTGGTGCTTAAAACCAAACTCACTTCAAAGTTTTAATCTTTTTTCAAAAGTGTGTTTTGTTTTATGTAAGTCATCTATCACTTTATTGTTAGATTGTTTGAGTAAAAGAATAGTGCATGTATGCTCTCTCTTGTCCCCTACAGGGAACTGAGGTGACCAAAAGTACTATTCCATTACAATTGTGCCTTTATTCAAGGCATAAGAAGGAATTTAAATAGGCTCTTCCCAAAACCCACAAGGTTTAGGTGATATAAAAAAAACCCTAAGCTTTTTTACTTAGATTTTATTTCATGCAATTTGGCTTGTGAGGGGGATGTCATAACCTCCCATGAGTTCTATAAGGAAGCTTTAACCCAGGGATTCATCTCTTGGCATTGTCTTCAACCCCTCTCCATCGGGGGTATACAAATTGGGATCACCCTACTAAGATGGTGGTTTGAGCGGTTAAACCATCTTTGTTAATAGCAAGCCAACCCAAAATTTATGATCATTCAGGACATCACACTACACTAAATAATTAATGGATGTAGTGGTTGTGAAAAGGACTAGACCTTTTCATAATAAGTTGTTTGAAAGATATTCTATTGACGTGTTGCATCCCTTGTTTTAACCACACTTGGGACCATCTAGATGGTCATAATTTTTTAAGTTTTAGATAAACCCCACTTGTCGTGAAGTATTGTTGATGTAGGGTGCACCCAAAGGTCTATGTCACCGTATTATCACTTGAAAGGAGGTATAAAATACCCTAATATAATGTGATTTTATTTTGGATGAACATTCAATTTCCTTCCAAGTGTATGTATATAGATGGACTTCAACAATACAAAGCAAACCTTGTCAATCTTAGGGATTTAAGATGACTACTTAGTTGTGTTAGTCTATTTTAGTCTTTTTACTTAATTGATCATTGATTTGAGTCAAAACTTACTTTTAAACAAACATCATAACCAAAACACATTTTCCACTATTTCTTAAACAAGGAGGTGTTATGTTATCCAAGCGAAAATCATCTTTTTCTTATTCAAAATTGTCATCTTAAACATTGTGTTTATATCATCTAATTGGGGTAGTTATGTTGCCCATTTGATTCTAAGCCAATTGCCTAAAATATTTAAGTCCTTCATTGATAGTTCAAAATCAAAATTTCACCTTTATAAGTTCTAAAGGTTGACTTGTTAATTGGGTTCGCCATGTACATTTGACTTGAGAGAACTTGGGTTCAATTTCCCATTTGGATTGAAGGCCATTTATAGATTCATCATCTATTTTCATCATTTGTGAACTTGGGTCATCAAGTGTATCAATCACACTACAAGTTATAGAACACATTTTATACTACCATTCCTATTAACATGTGGTGGCGTTGTGCTGCTCATTTGGTTCTAGTTTTATACTTAGGAAATTTTGCATGTTTCCACATCTTGAGTTTCTTGGTTCGTATTATCTCCTTCCTAATCCAAAGGGCTTTCTTCTTGTTTTCTAGTAGTAACTCATTGAATTTAAACTAGATTTTATGGTATTGATGCATCTATTAACCTACATTAGTGTACTAATTTACAATTAATTTTTTGAGTTATCATACCCTCTTCTAATTCATACAATTTTATTTTACCCAAGTTTGAGTAATTTCTTGAACACATTCTTCTAATTGTATATGGTACTACACCACCCTCATATTATAGTCTCTTTGGTACCTTAGTCACTTGTTTATAAAAATATCAAACCTTTTTATACATGACTCAAAGGTTCACTCATAGTGGGGTTTCTTATGGCCGTAGTTATGAGGATGAGCATTTTTACAATGGTCAAGACAATTTCATTGTCTTTGAGGACATTCCCACAATGACAGGGTCTGAAGAAGATTACCTTGAGTATCAACCCAAAGATGACAGAGATGAATCCATTTAAAGGTTGATCAAATATGGTGCTAGACTACATTTGGATTTTCCTACAGAGTAATTACACACCTTGGTTAGAGAAGGAGAATAACAACAAGAGCAAGCTTTCATAAACATTGCACAATCAAACATACCTTCTTCTAACAAGGGCAAGCAAAAAATTATAGAGTCAAAACCAACTGATCAAGATCTTGTTAATAACATTAAGAAAATAAGTCAATGATATGTAGATCAGATTTTCATGGACTTAACTAATTCTCTAGTTTCTACTTCAATCCACAATAATTCTTTCAAGGAACAAGAAAATGTGGTTGAACCTATGCAACAAATATTGGTTGAAGACATAGCAATGATGGATCAAGTTATCTAGAATGAACAAAATAAGACATAACAAGTTGTGCAAAATGTTCCACTAGACATGAAACATACCATTTTTAATCATCAAGAACCTCTTGTCACTTTGCAAATGCAAAAACTATAACATTTAGTTTGTATTGAGAATATCCCTCAAAACTATTTGGCTAGTTCATCTCAACTAACATGTACATTGGTAAATAGACTAAGAACTCCCTAAAATCAAAATAGCACATATAATTCAAGGCATCAAATTCCAATCAATCAACAACCTATTTAATCAACTCTAGGATCAAATCAAAACCAAGCCATAGATCATAGGGTGTATATCCCTCATAAATCTATGTAATAACAAGGGCAAATACCACCCCAACAACATTATGTTCCACCCATGAATGCACCAAACATGCAAAAGTGTAGCTCCATGAAATAGATTGTAACACAACTAGAGATGAATAAAAGAGTTATAAAATATAAACTCGATTAGATATGTCCATATCCATTTGATCTATCTATTTTATAAGTCCCCTTTCCATTTAATTTTGAGGCACCAAAGTTTAATAATTACAAATAAAAGGGGACCCATGTGAACACATTTAGACATTTTTCATTTTATGCCAAGAGGTTACTTACAGTAGTGTGTATTTACTTCAATTGTTCATGTGATGTTTAGCAAGGCAAGCTTTAAATTGCCTACTTAAGTTACCTAAGGGATCGGTTGTAGATTGGAATGACTTATCTAAAAATTTCATCAACCATTTCTCATACAACATCAAGCATGAATTGATCATTATTGATTTGTGCAAATCTAAACAACGTGATGGTGAATACTTCATGACATATCTACAGATCTAGAGAGTATTAGTAGGTCACTTTCAACATAACTTACGAGACAAATAGTTGGTAGATATTTTTGCATAGAACTTACATCTTGAGGTCACACATAATTTATGACTTGCTTATGCTGACTCATTTGAGTAAATTATTGACAAAGGGGTACAAATTGAGAAGGCTCTTATTTCTAAGGGCCTTGCCAAGATTTTCACGTAGGGTCAAACATTAAATCCAACCCAATCACCAATTCAAATAGTTGCACAAGATAAGCTTAAGGGATTTAACAAGAACAAAAACATGGTTGGAAATGGGGTGATTGAAACAAGACACATACAAATGGTATAAGCCCCACCATCCCCAAATGTATAATTAGATACTCCTAATCCACCACCCAATTTGCAAAGACAACCTCCATGAAGGAAATTCCATAGAAATTTTAGAGATTTTAGTAGATTGGGAGAACTAATTGAGACAGTCTTCAAAAATCTCATAGTAGCTAACCTGATTGTATGGCTGGTACCAAGGTCATTTCCCACAAATCAACCAAATTTAGATTGGTATAAAGAGAATGAATGGTGTAACTTTCATCATGTTGTTGGTCATGATGCTTATTATTGCATCTAATTGTGACATATTATTGAAGATCTCATTAAGAGTGGTGAAGTTGAGATTAAAATGGCCCCAAAAGACACTAATCAGGATATAACAATCCATAAAGACCCCTTTCCTTGACATAATCAACAACAACCACCATGGAATAACTAAAACCAAGGATAGAACTAGAGGTAAAATCAAAACCAAAATTAGTGTCTAAATTGTAATCAACATAATCATAATCATTATCATAATAGCCATGCTGATAATTTGGGTTAAAACAACATGCCTTATGACTATAACAACATCATGAGATGCAATTTTTCAACACACATTACTACTATCACTATCAAATCCTATGAACCATCTCATGCTCCTCATAATATGGGACCCATTATTATAGGGTCAACACCCTCTCCCTCTAGTAATGCCATGTTGAGTTCACATAATTATACTATGACTCTATTTACATGGGTTACTATTTCTAGATAACACCCTTCCTCTAATTATAATAGCTGCTTGTCAAGTCTAAATTTATCTAATGCAATTAGATGCCCACAATTCACCCTTCAAGGCCCTTTGCCTTCATCTTCTAATTATACTACCTTCTTACCACCTGTAGGTTGCACAGTCACAATTATAAGATCATGAGTTACTCTCCAAGGCCCTTTTCCCTCTTCTTCCATAGAACCTAGTGTGAACATAGTGCCATCAAACCCAAATCCAACTACTGTGCCAACTAAAGCCAAACCATCTAATCCCAATGTTGAAAAGTCTTATAGTCTATTGGACCAACTGAGCAAAACCCTTGCACAAATTTCTATTTTAGATCTCTTACGAAAATTTGAAGTCCATAGGACTATTTTGAATAAAGTTTTGAAACAATCCACTGTTTTCAATGATATAAATCCAAAACAATTTGAAAACCTTGTGGGATATTTGTCTTCATTTTATCAAGTAATTTTTGATAAAAAAGACATGTCTACACTTGGACCAAGCAATAATAACCCAATATACATTGAGGTAATCATTGAAAACCTTAAGATCAAGTGGGTTCTTATAGACAATGGTGCAAGGATGAACATCATATCTCTTAAACTGGTACAAATATTGGGCTAGACTATGAAAGACATTCAGTGAAAGATGATCACCATCAAGTCTTATGATAACATTGAGAGGGAGTCTGATGGTACTATTTGGTTGCCAATCATTATTGGGTCTATTTCCCACCACACATTGCTTCATATTATGGATATTGAGCTACCTTATAACATAATTATTGGTCATCTTTGGATCCATGAAGTATAGGTCATACCATCCACCTTTCATCAGTGTTTTAAGTTACCCCATGATGGGATTGAGGTTACTATTACCACCAATCGTCAGCCTTATCAGTACTATAAACATCTTGAGGCTGAGTTCTACAATTATAACTATTATCTAGGTTTTGAATTCATTGTGAAGAATAACAAGTAAATAGTTTCACGTCCACCTCCATCCAATTATATCAACCCTAGTGATCTCAATTCCACTTTGGCTAATCAATTTCCTACAACTCTTGTGAAACAAGTTGTGATTAAAGATGTGGGCATTTCCACATATCATCTCAAATATTCCTTCTTTGTTATAAAGTTTCTAAATTTTCCAAAAAAAATTGGTAATCCTAAACCTTCAAAGACTCCTAACAGACCTACCATGATTTGGCAATAGAAGAAACATCAATGAAAACCACCTGTGGTATTTATACCTACTATTGTGCCAAAATAAGATCAAAAGGCTTTTATCAAAGGAGACTAGTTATATTTTGAAGGCCTTGTTGATTACTTTCAAAATCCAAAATATCCTATCCCTAATCAGATAATGGATCATCTTGTTTATACATGAAAAGGTCTTGGTCCACAAGTTTAAGGAATCTTGGAACCTTTATCAGCTAGAGTAATTAATTAGATCATGGTCTCTGATTTATACTGCTTAGGGGTGACCTCATGACTTTTGATAGTAATTATTTTGAATTGACTAATGATGAGACTCCTGGTAGTGACACAATGTCCCATTATATCCTTTTAGATGATCTTTTTGACATGGATTTATTTGATTCTAATGTCATTATGACCATAACCTACCATTCTACTATTAGAGCTTCTTGCCTTAAAGCAAGATCCCACATTGGAGCTTCCCCTATTGAAGCAAGATCTCATATTCATATTGGAGCTTCCTATCCTAAAGTAAAACCTCATTGTTCCCTATGCCTTTGCCATCCTGAACTAATTGATTGGGACCAAAAAAATTTGGTTATACACCTTGATGAATTATAGAATGAAGAGTCAATTGCAGAATATATGGGCCTTGAGATGGATTGCCTATTGGCAATCACAAATAAGGATTTTATTTTTAATTGGATCTTTATACCTAATTTGGTGAGTAGGCAAACTTTCTTGGTCATAATAAAGATAAAACATTGAGATCTTTAGGTGAAAACCTCTTTGAGGCGCTTGTTGATCAGGGAAAAAGTAAAGAAAAAGATAAGCCTTTGAGTGAAAACCTATTTCAGACAATCTGAGGTGGGAAAGTTTTCTCATCATCTTAGGATGTAAAAGGTCCATCGAGTCCTAGATATATAGCCAATACAATATTTTATTTAGAATAATAATAAATTTTTGAGCGTATCGCTCTTGAGTTTCCATAGGTCTTTGCAACTTGGCCACTACCTGAGATGGCAGATTTTGACTCATCACATTATCCATAGATTTAGAGGGAACAACAAGAATATGTAGTAGAATAAGATGATCATGATCACACCTTGCCTATAATTATAGAATATGGATCCATATTCCTTGTGGAAAACATAAAAGGATTAAACTTGGAAACATACAATGATCCTAAAATTCTTTATCTTAGAGCTTCCCTTACTGAAGTAAAATGTGAACATATAATATCAATCTTGAAGGATTATATTGACGTATTTGCATGGGCATACTCTGACATGCCATGATTAGACCCAGACTTTGTTGTGCATCATCTTATTGTCCATCATAATGCCAAGCCAGTCAACATTTAATGATCATGTGAGGGTCCAAAATTAACATTTAATGATTTTTTTAAGAATTTTTTATTTTTATAAATTGTATATTTTTAGAACCAGACGTCAAATTCAATATAATTTCATCCCATAAGTTAGTTATAGTACTTAGAGTATTTTGAGAAAATTTTAGAGCTGTGCACACTTACATACTTCAATGAAAAATTGAATGAGGTAAGAATAAAGTATTTTACTTATGATGTTGAACTTTATGCAATTGTACAAACATTAAGACATTAAGGGCATTACCTGGTGCCTAAGGAGTTTATCCTATTTACAGATCATGAGGATTTGAAGTATGTGAATAAACAAAAGAAGTTGAATAGTAGGTAGAAAAAGTGGGTTTCTTTCTTGTATGAGTATTATTTTTTTTTGAAGCATAAATCAGAAAAATAAAATTTGGTAGCTGATGCATTGAGCAGGAGGGTAACATTATTAACTACTATGGTGAGTGAAGTAGTTGGATTTGAAGCTATTAAAGAACTATATGATACTGATCCATATTTTGGTAAGGTAGTTGAGCAATGTAAAAATCCATTAATAGGTGGTACAAATATTATTCATGATGAGTATCTCATACAAGAAGGTTATCTCTTCAAAGGGAAATAATTGTGCATTCCAGTTGGGTCTCTACGAGATAATATAATAAGAGAATTACATAGTGGTGGTTTGGTTGGATATTTTATTAAGATGAAGACAATAGCTTTGATGAAAGAAAAGTACTTTTAGTCAAAGATGAAGAGAGATGTGAAAAGATATGTTTCAAGGTGCATAATATGTTAGTTGGCTAAAGGACATGCACAAAATTCTAGATTATATATGCCATTGCCGGTTCTAAGAGGACCATGGACATATTTGAGAATGAATTTTGTGTTGGGATTACCAAATACATAAAGAGGTAATGATTCAATTTTTTTTATTGTAGATAAATTTTCTAAAATGATTTATTTCATTGCATGTAAGAAAACCAATGATGCTACTAGGGTTGTAGAATTATTTTTTAAAGATATTGTGAGATTGCATGGTGTTCCAAAAACTATTACTTCAGATAAGGACACAAAATTTCTAAGTCATTTTTGGAGGACTTTGTGAAAGAAGATGGGTACTAAGATACAATTCAATAGTGCATATCACCCACAAACAGATGGACAGGTAGAAATTGTCAATAGGAGCTTAGAAAATTTGTTGAGATACATAGTGGGAGAGAAGCCCAAGCAATAGGACTTGGATTTATCATAAGCTGAGTTTGCATATAACAATACAGTGAATAGATCAATAAGAAAATCACCATTTCATATTATTTATGGGATAAATCATATGGGTGTTTTATATTTGGTATAATTACTAATTGCAGATTGAATTAGTGATGATGCAAAAGCGTTTGAAAAGCATATGCAGCAGTTTTAAAAGGAGTAAAAATCAAGTTGTAGGAAAGTAAGGAGAAATATAAGGCAACAAAAAATGTTAGAAGGAGATCTAAGGTATTTGAAGAAGGAGAGTTGGTAATGGTTTACTTGAGGAAAGAAATATTTCCAAAAGGCATGTACAATAAGCTGAAATACAATAAAATTGGGCCATGCAGAATTGTGAAGAAAATCAATGATAATGCATATGAGGTCAGTTTACCACATAATTTTGATATATCTATATTATTTAATATTTTAGATTTATATGAATTTCATAGGGAAGATGAGGAAGGTGACGAAGATGAAGAGGTAAATTGGGAGCAATAGGTTTTAAAGAAAAAGAAGGAAAAAAATAGTGTAGGTTTTGGATATGAAGATAGTGAGCACAAGGTAAAAAAATTATAACAAGTATTTGGTATAGTGGAAAGGATTGCAACAAGAAGACAACACTGAGATTAAATAATGGGAGTTGAAGAAGATTGATAAATACAAATGGCAGTAGTATAATAAATATAAGCTGTAAGAGTTGAATTGTTTTCAACCAAAGGAGAATGATGCAAAAAAAAAAAGCCGATCTTTCAGAGGCCATAACTTTTGACCCATAGCTCCGTTTGAGATCTTCCACATGCCAAAATGGCCATCTCAAAAAATTTAATGATATCTTAAGCTACTCTATCTACTCAAAGTTGATTTCAATATTTTTAGAGGCCATACGTGATCATCTGAGGTTCCAAAATTAATATTTAATGATTTTTTTTTAGAATTTTCTATTTTTAGAAATTGTATATTTTGAAAACCAAACATCAACTTCAGTTGAATTTCATCTCATATGACAATTATAGTGTTTAGAGTTTTTAAAAATATTTTTAGATTCACATGCACTTGCATGCAAAACTTACTATAAATAGCGGGTGTTAAAAATAGACTTTTTTTTTAGATTTTAATTTTTTTGAAATTTTGCATGTCAACTCTAAATTTTGAGTTGAGGTTTATTTAAGCATGGTTTGAGTTTATAATTATTTCAAGTCATTCAATAAGAATCAATTCTAATTATAGTTTTAAGATCTTAGCTCAATGATAATTTATTTGTCTTGATAGTTTTTCGAGTTCATTATCTGGTATCAAAGCAATAATGATCCCAAAAAACTATCAAGATAAATAAATTACCAAGAGTCCAAGATATTGAAGCAATAATCAGAATTGATTTGTATTGAATGATTTGAAATAATGATAAACCTAGTCATGCTTAAATAAGCCTCAACTTAGAATTTAGAGTTGACATGTAAAAATTTGAAAAAACTAAAATCTAAAAAAAACGTCTATTTTTAGCAACTACTATGTATAGTAAGTTTCACATGTAAGTGCACACAAATCTAAAAATAGTTTGAAATAATCTAAACACTATAATTAGCCTATGGGATGAAATTCAACTGAAGTTTATGTTCAATTTTAAAAATATATATTTTTAAAAATAGAAAATTCTCAAAAAAATTCCTTAAATGTTAATTTTAGACCCTTAGATGATCATGTATAGCCTCCAAAAAATATTTAAATCAATTCTAAGTAGATATATCAGCTTAGGATAGCATCAAAAATTTTGAGACGATCATTTTGACATGTGGAAGAGTGCAAACGGAGCTACGGTCAAAAGTTATGGCCTCTAAAAGATCAACCTATTTTTTTGCATCATTCTCTAAAAATATCCCTAAATATCCTAAACACTATAATTAGACTATGGGATGAAATTCAACTAAATTTAACATTCAACCTAAAAATATACAATTTTTAAAAATAGAAAAAACCCAAAAAAATAATTAAATCACAATTTCGGACCCTCAGATGATCATGTATGGCCTCTGAAAAATATTAAAAACATTGCTAGGCAGGTAGAACTTCTTAGGATAGCAACAAACTTTTTGATACAATTGTTTTGACATGTGGAAGAGCTCAAATGAACTTACGGATCAAAGTTATGGCCTCCGAAAGGTTGGCTTATTTTTTTCTGCATCATGATAATGAAACCGAAAACTATCAAGACAATAAAATTACTAATAGGCCAAGATATGAAACAATAACTCATAATTAATTTATATTGAATGAATTGAAATAATTACAAATCCAAAACATGCTTAAATAAGCCTCAACTCAAAAATTAGAGTTGACATGCAAAAATTTGAAAAAAATAAAATCTAAAAAAAAAATCTATTTTTAGCAACTGCTATTTATAGTAAGTTTTGCATGCAAGTAAACACGGATCTAAAAATATATAAATATTAATTTTAGACCTTCCAATGATCATATTTGGCCTTAAAAAAATATCAAAATCAAATCTAAGGGGATAGAGCACCTTAGGATAGAATCAAACTTTTTGATACAATCGTTTTGATGTGTGGAAGAGCTCAAATGTAGCTACGGGTCAAAAGTTATGGCCTCTGGAAGGTTGACCTATTTTTTTTGCATCATTCTCTTCTAGTTGAAAACAACTCATCTCTTGTGAGTTGCCTGATTGTATTGCTGCCATTTTTTCTTATCAAACTTCTTCAACTCCCATTCTACAATCCAAGTGTTGTCTTCTTACTGCAATCTTTCCCACTGTACCAAATACCTGTTATAATTCCCTTTCTTTGTGCTCACTATCTTCATATCCAAAACCTACACTATTTTTTCTTTCTTTTTCTTTGGAACCTGTTGCTCCCAATTTACCTCTTCTTTTTCATCACCTTCCTCATCTTCCCCATGAAATTCATATAAATATAAAACATTAAATATTAAAGATATATCAAAATTATGTGGTAAATTCATCTCATGTGCATTATCATTCATTACTTTCACAATTTTGCATGATCCAATTTTCTTGTATTTCAAATTATTGTACGTGTCTTTTTAAAATGTTTCTTTCTTCAAGTAAACCATTACCAAATATCCTTCTTTAAATACCTTAGATCTTCTTCTAACATCTGCCACTACTTTATATTTCTCATTACTTTCCTATAATGTTCTTCTTACTCCTTGCAAATGCTTTTGCATCATCACTAATTCATTCTGCAATCGATAATTGTACCAAATCTAAAACACCCATGAGATTTCTCCCATAAACAAGTTAAAATGGTGAATTTCTTGTTGATCTATTCACTGAACTATTATATGTAAACTTAGCTTATGGTAAAACCAAGTCCCATTGCTTGGGCTTCTCTCCCACTATGCATCTCAATAAATTTCCCAAGCTCCTATTCACAACTTCTGTCTATCCATTTATTTGTGTGTGATATGCACTACTAAATTGTAGCTTAGCACCCATCTAATTCCACCAAGTCCTCTAAAAATGACTTAGAAATTTTGTGTTCCTATTTGAAGTAATAGTTTTTGGAACACTATGCAATCTCACAATATCCTTAAAAAATATTTTTTTACTCTAGTGGCATCATTGGTTTTCTTAAATGTAATGAAATGAACCATTTTAGAAAATTTGTCTACAATAACAAAAATTTAATCATTACCTCTCTATGTGTTTGGTAATCCCAATACAAAATCCATACTCAAATTTATCCATGGTCCTCTTAGAACCGGTAATGGCATATATAATCCAATATTTTATGAATGCCCTTTCACCACCTACTATATTCTACACCTTGAAACATACCTTATCAGATCTCTCTTCATCTTTGGCCAAAAATATTTTTCCTCCACCAAAGTTATTATCTTTGTCTTATCAAAATATTCAGCCAAACCGCCATTATGTAATTCTCTTATTATATTGTCTTGTAGAGACTCAACTAGAATGCACAATTGTTTTTCTTTAAAGAGATAACCTTATTGTATAATATATTCATCATGAATAGCATCTGTCCTCCTTGTTAATGGATTCCTGTATTGCTCAACTATCCTTCCAAAATATGGATCAGTATCATATAATTCTTTAATAGTTTGAAATCCAACTACTTCACTCACCATAGTAGTTAATAATGTTGCCCTCCTGCTCAATGTATCAGCTACCTAATTTTGTTTTCTTGATTTATGCTTCAACATAAAAGGATACCCCTATAATAAATAAATCCACTTTGCATGCCTACTATTCAACTTCTTTTGTGCATTCACATACTTCAAAGCCTCATGATTTGTAAATAGGATAAACTCCTTAGGCACCAGGTAATGCCTCCAATGTCTTGATGCTTGTATAATTTCATAAAGTTCAACATCATAAGTAGAAGAACTTGTTCTTACCTCATTCAATTTCTCACTAAAATATGTTATTGGCTTTCCTTCTTGACTCAGCACAACACCAATTTCCACAAATGAAGCATCACAATCAACCTTAAATACTTTATTAAAATCTAGTAATGCTAAAATTTGTATTTCTATAATCTTCTTCTTCAAAAATTTTAATATTTGTGTGCCTACTCTAGTCTATGTAAATTCCTTCCCTCTCATATGTTATTGATGCCATAATGCTACTAAAAATTTTAGTAATTTTTTTGTAAAAATTTGCTAAACCATGGAAACTTCTTACCTCTATAATGCTTTTTAGAATAGGCCACTCAACAATTGCCTTTATCTTTTCTTCATCCATTTTCACACCATTGGCTAAAACTACGAATCCCAAAAACACCAAAATTATTTTGCATAACCCTGTACTTCTTCAAATTAGCATACTTATCTTTTCTTAAAAAATCCATTGCCATTCTTAAATGTTGTAAGTTTTCTTCCTTAGTCTTATTGCATATCAAAATATCATCAAAATAAATAACTATAAACTTACCAATATATTCACATAGCACCGTATTCATCATCCTCATAAATGTGTCAGGTGTATTAGATAATTTGAATGACATCACCATCTATTCATATAAGCCATCCCTAGTCTTGAATGTAGTTTTTTACTCATCTCCTTCACAAATTTAAATATGATAATAACCAGTCCTTAGATCAATCTTGGTAAAATATTTTGCTCCTGTAGGCACATCTATCATATCATCTAAATGAGATATAGGAAACCTATAGTTGTTTGTAATTTTATTAATTGCTCTACTATCCACACATTCTCCATCTTCCATATATCTTTGTAGTTATCAATATTGGTGTTTCACATGGACTCATACTTCCCCTTATCACCTTATTTCCTAGCAATTCAGTAACTTGTTTATTTAATTCTATATGTTCTATTGGACTTATTATATAAGCTACTTGATTGGGTAGAGTTTATCTTGGAATCAAATCAATGTGATGCTGAATATCTCTCTTTGATGGTAAACTATTTGGTAAATCCTCAAGCATAACATCTATAAATTCTTCCAACACTCTTGTTGCTTTTGTTGGTATTGGCATCACTTTTGTTTCTTCATTCTTTGCTACTTATGCATAACAACAACCTGCTACCTTTATATCTTGGATAAATTATTTAGTAGAGAGCATGTTTTATGTTTTCTCTTCCTCATTAAGAGGTAACAAAACTACCTTTGTACCACCTTTTCAAAAAGTGTATGTGTTCTTTGCTCCATCATGAATTGCTTTCCTATCAAATTGCCATTGTCTCCCCAATAACAAATGACATGCATCAATTAGAATAATATCACACCATATTTCATTATATAAATTTTTCATATAGAAAACTTGATTAAGCACATTTTATCTACTATAACCTCATTCCCTTTCTTAAACCATGAAATCTGATAAGGATTAGGATGATTTTCACTTTACAAATTTAATTTATCTATCATTTCTTTATAAACCATATTTTTGCAACTACCATAATCTATAATTAATTTGCATACCTTTCCAATCGAAGTACATATTATTCAAAAAATATTTGATCATAGCTATGCATCACCACCTTATTTATTCTGCACTTATTCCTTCCTTTGAGTGATCATGGTTCTTCTCATCATGAGATTCTCTCCTACATTTGTAGGTGTAACTTCAGTATTTTGATCCTATATCTCAGCCTCAACTAGATTCACTCTTGG
The DNA here is from genome assembly GCA_037957365.1 of Torreya grandis. Classification (NCBI taxonomy): domain Eukaryota; kingdom Viridiplantae; phylum Streptophyta; class Pinopsida; order Cupressales; family Taxaceae; genus Torreya; species Torreya grandis. Next base: position 900,244 of record JARHVA010001060.1, read on the forward strand.
GCGATCTTCCCTCCTTTCTTGATCTTGATAGTATAGACACTCAAATGCTTTGTGCCTTTCTTTTCTACATCTATAATAGACATAAGATCTATGTTGATTAGGAAACCATCTTCTAACATCACCATAACCTCATCCTTTCTGAAATTCTCTTCTTCTTTGTTGGTATTGAAACCCTTGCCTACTGTCATCTTGTCTTTCTACACCACATGATGATTCACCTTTATTGGCATTAAAGACACCTCTAGTGGTATTAAACCTACCTTGTCCCTTGTTTGTAGGGGATCCATCTCTTGGACTAGGAAATATCCTTCTAAAATTTTGTCTATTTTGTTTTTCTTCTACTTTCAAAGCTAATTGATAAGCCTCCTCCATGTTAAGTATTCTATACATGTTTAATTCATCTTGAATAGAAAATTTCAAACCATTTACATACTTTTCAGCCATCTGATCTTCTATTTCATCATACTCCACTTGTATGGAAAGCTTATAAAATTTATCTATATACTCTTATATATTGTGATCCTTTTGTCTCAAATTCTAGAATTTTCTATATAGAGTTTGTACATAATCCACAAGAAGAAATTTCTCTCTCAACTTCTTACCCATGTTTTTTCATGAATTAATCTTCTCTTTACCTTTTCTTTGTCTCTCTTTCTATAGGTGATCCTACCAAATCATTGCATGCCCTTTCAATATTGTGCATGCAAATTTTACCTTCTTATCTTATCTCATAGTCTTCCACTTAAATAATTTATCCATGTTATTCATCCAATCTATCAACTCCTTTGGTTTTAAGTTGTCTCCATAATCTAAAACATCAACTTTGATTCCTTAATTTCTTTCTTCTAAAGCTCAAGCCATCCTCTCTTTCATCGATGATGGCTGCTCTTGTTGTTCTTCTTCTTGTCAAACTTCTTCATCACAATCTGTGTCTTCCTCATCATCACCTTATTTTCTTTGCTGATTGGTGATAACCTTAGTTAATTGTTAAACTTACCTCTATAGCTCTTGTATAGTCTAGTTCATCTGCATAATACTTCCTCATCCTCTCGCTATGTCTTTCTCCTCCAAGATTTAAAACTTGCTTTGATATCAGATAATGAAACTAAAAACTATCAAGACAATAAAATTACCAATAGGCTAAAATCTAAAATATTAACTCAAAATTGATTCATATTGAATTACCTAAAATAATTAAAAACCCAAACCATTCTTAAATAAGCCTCAACTTGAAAATTAGAGTTAACATGCAAAAATTCAAAAAAAAAATCTTAAAAAAAAACATCTATTTTTAGTATCCATTATTTATATCAAGTTTCGCATGCAAGCGTGCATGGCTCTAAAAATATTCCAAAATAGCCTAAATAATATAATTAGCATATGATATGAAATTCAATTGAAGTTGATGTCTGGTTCTAAAAATATAATATATAATTTTTGTTAGGTTGTGGAGCTAAAAGCTTCACTGATGCAGACATGGAGGAGGTTGGAGAAGGGTTGCGGAGTGTTACTATCACCGGCGTCGGTCAGGCCAACCGACGTCGGCAGGGTAGAGACAGGAAGCAACCAACGTCGGTTAGTAGTCGGCCGATGTCGGCGACCCCCAGGCAGACAGGGACCGACGTCGGTCACATGTGGTTTGAGCTGCGAGTATATTACGGGCATTTAGTTGACGAACCAAGTGTTTGCATGTTTAGAGCTAATTTTAGACTGAGAGCTACGGATCTAATTATTGTAATTAGGTGTCTAATTATTGTTTGGATGAGATCTATATAATAGACTCATGGATTGTATTGTAAACTTGTGCTAGAGAGTAAGAGAGCAATATTATAAGCTCCTTCTATGTGTGAGGTGAGCAATGGTGTGTTCCTCCTAGTGCCACAGTACCAAGTGTGGGTGTTGGATTGGAGAATCAGTAGGGTTCTTCATGTATGTATGATCTTGGTCATCAGGTGAGCATGGCTTCTATAGGAGATCTACATGGTAAGTAAGATCATTGATATGTAGATTTATGTGTGTGCAAGGTCAAGGTTCACAGGTGTGCAAAACCAGATTGATTTGTAGGTATGCAAGATCAGATAGGACAGCAACACAACAGGGAGCAGAATCAGGTGGGATCTACTTGGAGTATAGTGTGTACTCAGATAGAGAGAAAAGAGGAAGGCAAGGAAGATCCTTCCATAAGTAAGGTCTATTGAGGTGCAGGTTGTTGCAGGTTCAGGGGAGATCTACTTGGAGTATGCTTGTGTACTTTTGGAGTGCGTGGAGCACTTATGGTGTGCGTGGAGCATAGGTATAAGGTGAACACCAACTCAGTGTTTGAGTTGGGTGTTGGGACCTAAGAGAGAGAGCTTTGAGGAGAGAATTACTGTTCACTTGAGATGTGGGAAGCCTCTGAAGAGGTGGTGGAGAAGAAGTGGCATCTTCTTTATTGTATTCTTTTCTGTATGAGTATTAATACAAGTTTTGTATTGTCTCTCATATCATGTGTTATTTTTGAATTCTAGTTACTTGTTGATTCTGGTTATTTTGGCATATTAAGTTGCTTATATTTGGTAATCAATTGTGTGCTTCCGTTATTTTTATCCCAACAATTTTTGAAAATAGAAAATTCTCAAAAAAATCATTAAACATTAATTTCAACCCTCAAATGATCACGTTTGGCCTCAAAAAAATATTGAAATCAAATCTAAGGGGATAGAGTGCCTTAGGGAAGAATCAAACTTTTTGATACTATCATTTTGGTGCGTGAAAGAGCTCAAATAGAGTTATGGGTCAAAAGTTATGGCCTTTGAAAGGTTGGCCTATTTTTTCTACATCATATTATAGCCATCTTGAAGGATTATATTGACATCTTTGCATGGGCATACTCTGACATGCTAGGCTTAGACCCAGACTTGGTTGTGCATCATCTTTTTATCCATCTTGATGCCAAGTGAGTTAAGCAAAAATTGAGGAAGATGCATCCACACATTGCCCTATTATTTAAATCAAAATTGGAAAACTTGCTAGTAGCATGTTTCATTAAACCACTAGATTATTTTGAATGGATTTAAAATATAGTTGCAATGAGTAAAAAGCCACAGGGCATATGTCTTTGTATTTTTTTTAGAGATATCAATAAATCATGCTCCAAAGATGATTTTCCTCTACCCAACATCGACTCAACTACTAGGTTTGAGATGTTGTCCCTTATGGATAAATTTCTTGGATACAATCAAATCAAGATAGCCCAAGAGGATAAGCACAAGACTGCATTAACCACTCTATGAGAAACATTTTGTTACCAAGTCATGTTATTTGGCTTGAAGAAAGTTAGAGCCACATATTAGCATGCCATAACTATCATCTTTCATGACATGATGCATGATATTATTGAGGACTATGTTGATGACATACTAGCAAAATCAAGAACAAGAGTTGGACATCATAACTTTCTATGAAGAATCTTTGAGAGGCTTCATGAATATAAAGTCCACCTAAATCCTAAGAAGTATGTCTTTCGAGTCACTTCAAGAAAATTGATAGGTTTCATTGTATCACAAAGAGGGATCGAATTCAACCCTACCAAGGTCAAGGCCATTATGGAAATGCCTCCACTTTTCAATCTTCAACAACTTCAAAGCCTAAAAGGAAAGATCCAATCTATACACAGCTTTATTTCTCAATTAGTAGATAAGTGCCACCCATTTACCCACATATTGAAAAAGGAGGTTATGTTCCACTAGGATGAAGATTTTTAGATAGCATTTGTGAATCTTAAGACATATTTGGCCAATCTACCAGTCTTGAGACTACCAAAACCTAAAAGACCACTACTTTACATATCAATAATTGAGCATGCACTGGAGGCACTTTTGGCCCAACATGATGATCAAGGTAAAGAGCATGTAGTTTATTATTTAAGTTGCACACTAGTGGCTTATAAACATAATTATACACCTATTGAGAAGGCATGTTTAGATATGGTGTTTGTTACCCAAAAATTATGAAATTATATGTTGAACAATAAAACTATTGTCATCACCAAGGTGGATCCTCTCAAGTTTTTATTGTCTAAAACAATGCTACAAGGATGCATGTCCAAGTGGGTTATGATCCTAAGTGAATTTGACATTGAGTATTAGAATCATAAAGTGATCAAGGGGCAGGTGATTACCAATCAACTTGCAGAAGCCCCTATTAAAGATACTCAACAACTCAAATTCAACTCTCTAGATGATTCTATCATGATAGTGGAGAAAGTGCAACATAAACCTGAGTAGTAAAAGCTCTATTTTGATGGTTCCTTCACATCTCATGGATCTGGAGCCAACATAATATTGATTAGACCACAAGGGGTATTTGATTCCCAAAGAGTTTCACATTAATTTCAATTTCACCAATAATATGGCCAAATATGATTCACTAATTATAGGGCTTCGCCTTGCCATACAATGGGATATTCAATATTTACAAGTTTATAGTGATTTGTAATTAATCATCAATCAAACCACTGATCAATATCAAATTAGAGATGACAAGATTGTTCTTTACAAGCACATTATTGATATTCTTAAGGTTCATTTTAAAACAATACAATTTGAACAAGAGCCAAGAGCCAATAATAGATCAGCTGACATAATGGCAACGATTGGATCCATGATATAGATTGATGGCAGTTTTAAAGAGTATCAGTTTCTCATTGAGATCCTTCTACACCCTACACATGTCTTTCCAGATTTAGAAAGGATATGCACCAATGATGGTCCCAATCCCCCACCTGAACTACCATTATTCCAAGATTTTTATAATTACTTCCATGATCATGTTTTCTTAGCTAACCTATCCAATAATAGATATAAACTATTCCTTCACCACTTATCATGTTATACCCTCCTTGAAAACACACTTTATCAAAAAGTCTATAATGGAATGCTTCTTCATTGTTTATCTTCAGGAGAATCCAAGATAGCGCTAAGAGGGGTTCATGAAAGAATGTGTGGGGCCCACAGTAATGGTGTAGTCTTAGAAAAGAAGCTCCTCAAAATAGGCTATTATCGACCAAAAATGGAGAATGATGCTTGTAATTATGTAAGTGTGTTCCTTATCACCAACATGAAAATTTGATACATGCACATTCTTTACCGCTACAACCAATCACAACACCATGGATGTTCTCAACTTGGGGCCTCAATCTCATCAAGAAAATAAACCCAACATCTTCAAATGTCCATAACATATTTTAACTGATACCAAGTACTTTACTAGGTGGATCGAGACCATTCTTCTCACTTACATTACCAAGAAGTAGATCACCAAATTCATCTATTACGATATAATCTATTGATATGGCATCCCAACTTGCATTATATCTGATAATGGTGGATCCTTTGTAAACAAAGATGTAAAAGACCTTTGTGTAAAATTCAAAATCAAGCACAAGAAATCAACTCCATATAACTCGCAAGGCAAGAGACAAGTTGAGGCATCAAACAAACCCATTGTAGCCATTTTAAAGAAGATTGTCAATGACATTGGCCATAATTGGCAATTACAAATTTTTCTTGCCCTTTGGGCTTGTAGAACTAGTCACCAGACCCTAAAAGGAGCCACTCCATACTCCCTTATTTATGGCATAGAAGTTAATATCTTGACTGAGATTGAGATACCATCATTGCAAGTTTATTTAAAGCATATTGACATGACAAAGAATATAAAGTCTCATAGTTGTAAGGACTAGAAATTATTAATGGTAAGCATTTGACTACTCTAAAAAACTTACAAGCCTATCAAAATAGATTGCAGAGAAGCTAAAACAAGCACATTCTCCCTCAAGAGTTTGAGATTGGTGATTTGGTCTTGAAAGAGAATGAAAAAAACATAAATTTTGAATGCAAGAAAAAGGTGAGTTCCAACCTAATTGATTGGGACCATATGTTATCATGACAAACTATAGACCATGGGCATATCGAATGGCTACTCTGTATTGGGAAGAACTTCCAAAGCCCATGAACATCATGCACCTTAAGAGATTCTACATGTGAATAACTTTGAACCATTGTCTAAGAGACCCCTTACTTGGGGTCAATTTATGTTTAAGTCTTTTATCCTACCATTTTATATTACCCTAGACTGCTCTAGTGTGCGTTATATTCCTTTCACAACTCTAGATAGTTGAAAGCTTTTGGACCATTGGCACTTTTAACACATTTTACCCCACCCTAGACCATCCTTTTGTAGGTCCACATTCTTTGGACCATTCATCTTTTTGAACCCTATCCTTTTTGGACCATTCTCTTTGAGAACCATGTTATTTTCATTTCTTGGGCTTGTTGTAATCTAAACACTTTTATCCCTTGACTAGTTATGATCTTGATTATGTATCATCAGCATTATGAACACATTTAGTGCTAATTCTATAAAGCAATTTAGCCAAATCAATATTGTACAATTTATTCTATAGATAAGTGAACATGGACACCATTTCAATTCAGGATCTTTACCTACTGATGATTCTTCAAATTTTATCTCATGCTACATATTATTCTATCACTATTTGCTTCTATTTTGTAGGTATTGTTGTTTTATCGTGATCCTTGCTCTTGTCGATATATGATCATGGGTCATTGCAATGGGCTTAGTTGTTATTAGACCTTCTACTCTTGGATGAGCATATCCTTGATTAGTTGGTTCCCCATTTGTATATATTTTATCCCAAAAACACCAAAAACATTAAAAAATTATCAAAAAGAACAAAAACATTATCTTATGTTTTTGTACATTCTCATCTCATGCTCTTTCCATTTTGTAAGAAATTTATCTCACTAGCTTATCATTTTGTAGGACCATTTATCTTGTCCCACCAACTTTCCAATTTGTAAGACCATTCCCATTTCATCTTCCTTTTCTTCTATAGCATTAATCATATGTTTTTATCATCACATTTTTGTTCTATCCCACTTCTTGGGAGAACTACATTTGGCCTAAAGTTCATGTTGGAACATGCATTCATGGAACTATGTAGGTAGCATCCACTTATCATGTATAGCTAGAGTTAACTCGGCCACCTCTTTCCTTCTCCTCTCTTCCCCTATTTCATCTATGTTGTTTCCTTATCATTAAGGGGCAACTTTGTGTCATTGTTCTTATTATATTGTTTTATAGAGTAATACCTCTACTACATGTATTTGAAAAAATATTTTAAACCGTACTAACTTGTTTTTTATTTTTGTGTGTTTATTTGATTTTTATTGGTGTTTTGTTGTGTGTTTTCATGGTGTTTTGTTGTGTTTTTTATTGGTTTTTTGTTATGCTTTCTTGTCTCTTCATTTTATTTCTTTCATTTGGTTGTTTCTTCTTTTTTATTACTTCTTGTCTCTACTTGGTCTTTTGTTTTCCTATATGATCTTTCTTTTCTTTTATTTTTTTAAGTACATCTTGATGGTCCACATGGATCTTGATTATTTATATCTTGATCTCATGTTATTAAGTTGTTATTTTTTCATTTTTTAACATTCTTACTCCTACTTAAATCTTGATCATTTGTATCTTCATTTCAAGTTAGGTTCATTTATTTTTTGTTTTTATCTTTGTCTTTGTTTTTTGTTTAAATGTAAATAGTTGTAACTCTAGTTTTAGTCATTTTTACCATTATCTTTAGTTATATATATTCACATTTGAACTGGATCTACACAATTGAAATGCCATGTCATTATGGGTTCTTCATAATTATGATGCCTAATTTATTTTACTATAGCAAGCTCTTTGTGCTTTAGATTCAAGTGTTAAAGTCTATACAACTCTAATGAACATATCTCAAGATCACCATGCATAATCTAGGATCAATAGGATTAACACTTGACTCTATGCTTAGACATGCATCTCTTGGCATGTATCATGAGTCTAATCAAACATTTGGTCAGTTTTCATCATTCTTCATTCCATTCTCTCCTAATTTTGGGTGAATTACATTGGCTTGAGGTTCATTTGGACTATGTAGGCAACACTTGGATACTAGACATATTTCAAGTCAACTCAACCACCTTCATTTTTATTTTCATCACTTTATGCATACTCGTATGCCTAGTTTTGTGGTTCTATAGACATTACACCATCGCATATATGTTTGCACCTACTCATCTTTAATCTATGCATTAGGTTATCTCCTTGAGCTATTGCTTATCAACTTTCCCTACAAGGGCACAACATTTGGACCAACTATTGAATCAAATCAGCCCTCTAGGGTCCAATCATTCTTTATCAATGATCAAAATTTGCCTTACTGGGACACAACTGCTTATCATGATCATATTTTCTCTAATGGAGCACATTATTATTTCTTCTATCTTTGGATACATATTCTCCTCTTTCTTCTAATTCAAATCTCTCCACACTTTTACCCATGATGGCAATGTTTTAGTGTGAGACTTGTCTTAGGATTGAGCAATTTTAAAGCACACAAATTACAACCTCAAATCAGGTGTGTTCAATGTGTGTCATTTTTATTTTTGAATTGTATCCATCCCTTTCCCCCCATTATTAGGGCCCATTATAATTTTAATTTTATATTGATCATTTATGGAATCAACATATGCAAGCATTAACTCATCTTGATTTAATCTATTCTATGGGTTAATCTCATTTTCCCTCTCTTTTTGAGACTCCATCCTTCTTGTTCATCCTAGTATGTCTTCTCGAGGGGGCATCATGGGTCATTTCCATTTTATTCTTGACAACTCTTTTCTTTGAAAAGATGTTGCTTTGCCTGAATGTCTCACTATGCCTTTTCAAACAAGGGGAAAATGTAGACATCTAATTCCTAACACCATTTGTGTTGAAATTGTCAATCTTACTCAAACTGCACTAAAATGCATAATTTAGGCCAAAATCACTTAAACGTGCTAAATGGTTCAAGATTGTCATATATAAGTGATGATTTAGGCTAATGTATCCTTAATTCGGGAAATTCATTTTACGTGATTCTTAACTTTTCTTAAATCATTTCGAGTCAAAATGATGTTTTTGAATTTTGGTGTTCTAGATCACTATTTTATTCTAATTTTTTAGTACATGTCATGCACCTTTGATATTTTGTGTTGGCAACATCCTAAATGGGATCACCATCCATATACATCTAACATCACTTTCTAATTCCACCCAAGTCAAATTATGACCCAATAATATGACTTTCTAACCATTTTGATTAATTATGCACCAATTTCCAAAGAATTTCACTAAAATTGATTAATCTTACTTAGGCAAATTAAATCAAATTATGAGCTTAGATAAGAATTCCATGGAGTAAATTGAATATTTATTTATTGAAAATTTATTTTGAATATGTGCATCACCTAATGACATGATCAATGGGGTAGCATCTATATGCCATAAATGCACTAAATATTAGGTTTATGGGTACCCATGCCTCTCTAATGTCCCTTCCTCCAAAATATTTTTGAGGATATTTATAGATTTATTATTCAATATTAGATTAATTCATGGCCACACATCTCAATATTGAGATGAACAGTCATCGTTGATCTTGACCCATTTAAAAAATCTATAAGTAGAAGGTCATAGAACATCAATTTTAAGCTTATATTATGTAAACATATAATACAATATTATCTCCACAACTCATTTGTGTAGTTTTATTATTCTTTGTATGAAATAGGATAGCTTCAATTGATAGGCATATTAGTGATTTCACATCATGATCCTAGCTTATGTGTAGTGATCTTGAGATGATGGAGGAGCTTGGCATCCATTGTTGATCATACACTAAATCAAGGGCAAAAACATACTTGGAGCCGCTTTTGATGGTGTAATTACTTGGGAAGTTCATAGGCATATGTGTTTTCTTTCAATTACTTTAGAATAGGTTGGCTTAATTTGTTAGTTCTTTATGCAAATTTTCATGGTTTTTTGACTAATGATTGATCTAACCAACTTTGTAATCCAACACTACAGTCATTACTCAAAATGATGAAAATCATGAAGAGATATATTGGTTATATGAGTCAATTTTTAAAATATGTTGAGACAAGATATCCCTTAATTGAGAAATTTGTGTTATCTTTAATTTATTATTTAACCAGGTTTTGATTTTTTTATTATGAAAAACAAGGTTATTAATAGATCAAATATTACTATTCTCTCTTATATTTTAAAACAACTTACTATTTAAGGAAGATTAACTAAATGGATTTTAAGAAGCCAAGAGTTTAATATTGAATTCAAAACATCCACGACTATCAAAGGAAATGACTTTAAAAAAAATTAGTTAAAAATACAACATCAAGTATAAATATTTTATTTATTTTAGTTGATGATTCATTACACGCTAAGCTTCATTTCAAAACTATAAAAGTTGTTGATTTTTCTAAACAGTTTAAAATTCACCATGAAATAAGCGAATGGGATTATTTACTTTCTCAAGATGATTGGTGCCATGACTTAGTTTTTTATTTTTTAATCAAGCTTGTCCTAAAAATATTGAAAAAATCAAAGAATTAGCACTTTGAATTTAATCATTGAAATTTGTTTTATTAGAGAAATTTATGTTTTATAGAAACAAAGATGGTGTTCTTTTATGTTGTCTAACACATTATCAAACATAGAAAGTCCTTAGAGGATTCAAGAAGTTAATTATGGATGTCATTATGCAGCCAAAAGTAATGCATATAAGATTATACACATGTTATTATTATCCTATTTTATTTTTAGATTCTTATAAAATTATTCGTGCTTATATGCCATGCCAATTATTTACTGGTAGATATAGATTGTCTAAAATTCATTTTGGGAATGTGTTACAAAGATATGCATGAATTTTTCATTGATGTCATGTAAGTTTCATTGATGTCATTATGTGTTGTCATTGTTGTTATTTTTTTTGAGTTCATAAATCCTTATTTGAGGAACCTAGTGAAATGGCATAGGCCTAGTAGCATGATGTGTTGAGCCAAATAAGACCTGTGTGAGCAAGGTAGGTAGCATGATGTGTTGAGACAAATAATACCTATGTGATAAAGTTAGGTAGCATGATGTAAGGTCACATAAAATATTGAAGAGGTGATTGAAGATAATTCAAGAAGTTTCAAGGCATGATTATAGTCCAAGTATGACTAGCAGTATAATGCCTAGTATGCAAAGTGACATAGTGTAGCCTAATGAGGGGTCAAGATCATTTCCAAAGGTGGAAGAGATATTTAAATCATTCACATAGGTTTGATATGTAATTTTATGTGTTTCAAAAAAAATTAAGTGAATACCTAAAGGATAAAGCATGAAAACTTGTGATAAGGTTCCCTGTGTGCACAGGTTAGGGTGTTGCAGACCTGAGAAGAGATTTCTTGTACTCATTAACACATGTAAAATTTGCATGAGATATTGATAATTTCATGGAATTTGGAGAAGGTACCTATCTTTATTTTCCTAAAATTGGTTTTTGAGATGAGGTTTAATCCTTTATGAATGATTGCTAAGAAGTGAAACTAGTCAAAACCCTCTCAAAACCCTTATAATGACCTGATAGAAAAGATATAATTGTTTATGGATTAGGATGGTCCTATTGACCTAATTTGATGTTTGGAATGTGTATAATCTCTTTATTTTTTCCTCAGTTGGTTTTGGTTTGACTTGAAAGTGAGTAAAAACTACATGAAAACCCTTATTTTTAGGAAATTTTGATGTAGCAAGCAGGGTTGACCAAGTTAAAGCATGAAAATGGATGCAGGATGATGTGTAAACTTATAGTTAATGCCCATGAAATTTTTTTATCAGGTTTTATAATAAAAATGTGATAAACCATTCATTAAATTTAGCCTATCATTAAACATGCCTAATGAGCAGAATAATGAGAAAACTAGGCGAGAATGAGAATGTAATTAGGGATTGGTTACAGAGGACTAGGGATGGATCATAATACATGTGTAAATTATTAAATACATATCCCTCATATACCATTTGTTTAAATTTTTTTATGATGCCTATACTCAATCAAAAAGTTTTCATCAAACTGGTCTGTCTAGAACATGAAAGTCTATGTCGAGTGAAGTAGTGAGATTGGTCTATAAGACCAATATTGATCTATGAACATGAAGTATATACTTATATATATGATCTAAGGATGATAAAGGTTCAAAAAAAACCCATTTTAATATCACATAAGTGTTCCCATAGGTGTTTTAAGAGATGATTTTCTTGATTATGTTTTTATGCTACAGACAACTTTCTATTTTTATGTGAAAATGATGTTTCTGAGTCATTTTTCACTAAGATGAAGGATCCAATGCTATTTAATGTGTTTTAAATGACTCATAGGATAGTGTAAATTTATTTTTATTCATTTAAAGTCTATTTTCAAGTATGTATATTCAAATCTATTTGACTATTCGTTAACAGTGTTTGGTGGTTCTAAGTAAGCCATTTGTATGAGTGTCTTGAGGCCTTTTTGGCCTACGTAATGAAGACAAAAGTACTTGGTGATGACCATGAGGTCATGGAGGATATATTAATATGATTTTTTGTTTGGTTTATGTGTAAAATTTTAATTATTGAGTCATATTTAGCTGATAGGCTTTTTGGAGTAAGAAGGCCTAAAAGGCGAGTAGGCCTAATTGGTGGGTCCAAGTAGTGAAATAGGCCAAATTGAGTTAGGGACTCAAGGTGAAATTATAAATTATATATTGGAGACATTTATGAATTTATTAATCCATTTTTTAATATAATAATTATTCCTAAGGGTCAGAGTGGTAACGTATGGTTAAGATAGACCTAATTGCATTAGGTCTCCATTAGGCCTAATGGTGGATTTGGTCCTTATGGACTATGGCCAACTTATGTAATGTTTGTTTCATAATTTAAAAATGTGTGGTGATATATTCCAGAGGTATTTTATGTATTTAAAGGTTCATGTCTGACCAATATAGATGAGATCAAGGGTCAAGTACTTAAGAAGGCTTAATAGGCCTAAATTGACTAGTTGAGATATTGAGCATATGTGCGAATTAGATAGGTGTTTGGAAACTAGGTTAAGGTGTTTAATATAAAAATATATGTATTGTGAATATTTTATGAATATTTAATTATGATTTTACAAGTATTGAACAAGGTCATTTTCCCTAATACTGCCAAGGAAAGGGCTAGTTGAGCGAGAAGGCCTAAGAGGTTGTTTGAGTGAGATTCAAGGGTAAAAAGTGAAAAATAAGGTTATAATATATATTTGAGTTATAAAAATATGTTATAATGTGATAAAATATCAAAGGTGACTTATTAGGAGCTAAGTTACCTAAGGGGTTGGAGCCTCCTTATAAGATAGAGCTTGCAGAAGACTAGTTGAGTGAGTGCTTAACTAGGTATGAGTGGGAGCTCTTTGTGAAGTTGGTGCTCCACTTAAATTTGGATATTGAAATTATAATATATTAGTACATGTGCATGGTTCAGTGGGTTTTATCCACCAAGAGGGTTTCCCACATATCTCTTCTGTTCTCTTGTCATATTCTTGTGTAGTTGATTGTTTATACATTTGATCTTTTATGTGAATAAATGCTTCATAAAATGAAAAATGGAATTGAATAGTTATTGTTAAGAAATTGGTTTATCCCACCCCTCTTAGTAAATAATTCCAATAATTGGTATCAAAGATTGGTCCCTTGAGCATACCTAACAATTGAAGGGAGATATTTGGAACACATATATGGATATTGGAAATGAAAGTGTTTTCTATGATTGTTATGAGAATCTACCCATAGTTATTAAAATAGATTATGAAGTTTGCTCAAAATATAAGGATCACATGTCATAATGCACCTAGCTTAGATTGATATTAAATACTTTAGAGGCACAAATTGAGCAGGATGTTATCAAGTTAAGGACATACCATAAGTATGAGGAAAGCACCAAAAATATTTAAAATTCTTTCATGCCATGACAGGTCTTGGCTTCAAAGAATAATAAAAGGAATTCAATAAATTTTAGACTCCAATAGACATTGACCAGTCAAGGAGAGATGAAACTGATAGAATCAAGACCTATGCAAAAGCTACCAAATTTAAACTCGAGCATCAACAAGTTAAGAAGGTCCTTGCTCCATCAAGATATGTCAAAGGCAATAATGTTTCATTCTTTCTTCATCAAAATACAAACAAGGTCAAACAAACATAGTATGTGAACTCCTTCATGGGTTATTATTTCTATTGTGGTAAATTTTGACTTAAAATTGTCAACTATAGATTGAGAAGCAGAATTCTAAGCTAAAATTGTAATCAAAGAGGAAATATTACAAGAGAGTGTAAGACAATCAAGAAAACCAATCATGTTGAGAAGTTATGGATTCATGACACTAAATAATGGATCAAAAAAGTAGCACCTATAGAAAAGAAGTAGAAAGATAGATGAGAAGAATCTATGATAGCCTAAATTTCTTTTCACACTCAAGATGAAGATTTGAAATTTTACATAGATAGTGGTTGCTCAAGTCACATGATAGGAGATAAAATCAAATTCATCACCTTGAAGAAGAATGGCACTAGTTCATTAAGGTTTGGGGATAACACATATGCTAACATAATTGGGAAAGGTGATTTAAGCCTAGACAATGGGAAGACTAAAATATAAAATATTTTATATGTAGATGGATTGAAACACAACTTGATAAGTGTGACTAAAATTTGCACACAAGGACATACTCTAACATTTCATGAAAAAGGATGTGAGATAAGGAGATCTAAATTAAGAAGATTGATTTCCAAATCCAAAAGAACTGAAAATAATCTCTATGTACTAAATGAGATCACAAAAGAGAAATGCTTCATGATCAAGGTATATGAGAGTTGGTTGTGGGATAGGAGGTTAGGTCATATGAACTTTGACAATCTAGCTAAGATCAACTCTAAGGGATTTGTGAAGAATATTCCCAAAATCTCTAAACCTGTAAATGCTCTTTGCAAGGCATGTCAACATGGAAAGTAAACTAGGAGAAGATTGAAGTCTAAAGAATATTCCACTACTATACCTTTAAAACTAATCCATATTGATCTATGTGGACCTACAAGGATTCAAATTATTCAAGGAGATAGCTACTTCATGTTGCTTGTAGATGATTTCATAAGAATGACTTGGGTAGCAATCTTAAAGGAGAAGTCAGAAGCTCTAGGTAAGTTTAAAACCTTCAAAGCTTTGGTTTAAAATGAAATGAATGTGAAGATTAAGTGTCTTAGGTCTAACAAAGGAAGAGACTTTTGGTCAAATGAGCTTGATGAGTTTTGTGAGGTCAATGGAATAAAAAGACAATTTGTAGCTGAGAGCACCTCAACAAAATGGAGTGGTTGAGAGAAAGAATAGAACAGTCCAAGATATGACAAGGACCATGTTGAATGAGTCCAAGCTATCAGATGGTCATTGGAGAGAATTTGTGAGTACTAAAATTTATACCTTGAATATAGGTTATATTAGGATCAATGGTGATAAGACTCCATATGAATTATGGAATGGTAGACCTGTAAGTATTGAACATTTCAAGTTTTTGTTGAGTAAATGCTATATTAAGAGAGATTATGAGGACCTAGGTAAGTTTTATTCAAGATTTGATGAAGTTTTTTTCGTAAGATATTCATTAGTAAGTGATACCTATAGCTGATATAATAAAAGGTTGAAAAATATAGTGGAGAGCACAAATGTGAAAGTTAATGAGATAAAGAATCCATATTCTCAATCAAAGAATGATGAAGGAGAAATAGAAATATATGAGGATGAAGAAGAGATTGAGGAAAGAAAGGACACAAAAGGTCCTTCTAGGCAAATTCAAAAGGATCTTCTTGAATCTTAGATCATTGGAAACAAAAGTGAAAGAATACAAACAAGGAGAAGAATGGTAAGTGATGTTGCCTTACTTTTAAAATTTGAACCTTAAAACAATATTAAAGCAAGTAAAGATAAGTTTTGATTATTTTTAATGAAGGAGCTAAATCAAATTAATAAGAATGAAACTTGGGAGTTAGTACCTAGACTTAAAGACAAAAACATAATTGGTACTGTTGACACTGGAGAGTGCACCCAATGGCAGTAAAACAAGTTCCTACCCTCTCCCCACAACATGGAAACTCCTCTCTCGCCTGTGGGATGGTGAAGTAGGAGAGGAGAGTCTCTAGATAATGGCTAGCTCCCTTTGATGTATCTTGTTTGTTTCAGTGAGTGCTAAATACAGGTATATATATAGCTATAAACTGGGGGGGATGAAAAGGGAGAAAAATGCAAGAAAACAAACTACTCTAAGGAGTTGATACACCAAAACAAGGTGACCTTCTCACACCTACTCTCAGAATTGGATAAATACAACAAACATACACTCAGACTTGGCAGCGAGACTAGGCTACAATGGAATGGCAGGGAGGTTCTTATGAAAACACAGGAACAGGGACTCACCAAGATGTTGTAGAATACATACTGTGAATGACTTCCTCTGCTTTGTATCTCCAAAATGGAACTCTCCTCTTATCAACTACAGATAATGGTGCCTTATGGATAACTGGTGTGTTGGTGCTGGAACTGTGAGAGCATTAAAGACAATGACTGGACACAACTCAAACACTCAGACATACACAAAATATCCAACCAAGAAGAGGTAAAAAATAGTCTTTATAGATTCAGGTAGAAATTTCAGCAGGGCTGTGCCTTACAAAAATTGCGAGGAGATGATTACAAAATGACAAGTATCAAATATATATGGAAAGTCCAAGAGGCTCATTTGGCACTCTTTTTACAAATGGCTATTCATGAAAAGAAACAAGCCACTCAAAATATTAATGAGCCATGTGCTCTGCCTGCTTGAAGTTCACATTTTTTAAATGGCAAAATGTGGTTTGTCCACCCATTAAATGAAAAATGAAGAAATTGGTTACATTTCTTAGCTACTGCATCTTCTCATGGTCAACTCGTTGACACTATTTCACCTACTGGAGTCTCTTCTTCAAATTGGCACCACTTGGACTTAACTATTTGCTTATTTCATGTGTGTCCTCTTGTATTTTATCAAATTTTTCTCTATCTAACTCGTTCGACCTTCCAAGAATGAACTTTCGGCAGGTTGCTGCATTATGGACTCCTTGGCAATACTTTCTCAGTTGGAAATAAAGGCTATTTTATTCTACTAAATTTGATGCTCATCCACCCGTCGAGCTTTGAAAACAAATGGATATTCCATCCTCTTGAAATTGATAGCTTATCGAGCGTCGTCACTTGAGATCCAATGGCTAAACCATTCTGCTAAATTTGACATCCACCGAGATGTCATTGGGTCTTGCTAAAATGTCATCGGGTCCACATTGCCACGTCAGTTGGGTCCACGTGGCATCCTCTCAGGCACTTCTATCTTGAAAATTCCCTGGCACCTATCCCTTTGAAAAGTCCTTGGACTCGGCCGAAAGTCCCTTTATTGCTTTGAACTGCCCTTTCGGCTTGGGGCGTACCTTTGAATCGGGCCATTGAAATAAAAAGGTTCAATGGTTCAAAGGTTCAACCAAGCACGCCAAATTCTTGAGGCCAAGCCCGATGCTTTGAACCAAGTCACTGAACTGAACCCATTGAACCAAGTCCGTTAAACAAAAAAAATTGGTTTAACGGTATGAAAGTTCAACATGTTTACATTGAAATACTTGAACCGAATAGTGAACCCTTTGAACTTGAACCAAGAAACTGAACTCAAAATTGAATCGTTGCACTAAGAAACTGAACTCAAAATTGAACCAAGCCATGAAACAGAGAATGATGAACCTGAACAACTTGCAATATAACTGGGAAGAACAGCAAGGGAGGAAGGGGACCAAAATTTTACCTGCAGGCAAAATTTGGTCAACAAATTGGCGACTGCCAAGGGAAGCATGCCTACTATGCTTAGAGACTAGTTGCCTTGCAATCCATTGGGCATGGAGTCGAATGATAACTTTGAAAACCAGCAAGAGCTCTGTCAAAACTTAGGACTAGCCACCCAAATCTACCTCCACGAAAAGATAGCACCCACAAGACTAAAAAAACTACTACCATGCAATAGCACTTAGGGAAAAAGGAAAGAAATAAGGGAAAATATGTATAGGCAAACCCAAAAAGATCAGTGGCAATGCTTCAAATGTATCCCATTAACTGGGATACGCAGTTCTTTGCCATCTAACCTTGAAAGTTGGAATGCATTGTGCTGCTTGCACTGAGTAATCACATAAGGACCGCTCCATAGGGCATCAAATTTTGCATGTTTTTCAGCTTAGCTCGATCTTCGTCCCATTTTAGGACAATGTCTCCTTCAGAGAAATCTCTTGACAAAGATTTCTTGTCAAAGTGCCTCTTTACTTGTTGTTGGTGACTTGTCAGAGAAGCCATAGCCCGATCCCTCACCTCTTGGAGCTCCATTAGCTCACACAACCTGACCTCCATGCTGGTTCCTTCTTCTAGTTGTAGTTGGTGGGAGAGATCCAATGTTGGCAATTCAAGTGAGATGGGAAGCCTGGCTTCCCTTCCATATACAAGCATATATGGAGAATTTCTGATTGCCCTCTTTGGAGTAATTTGGTCGGCCCATAGAGTTGTCTTTAGCTTGGCATGCCAAGTCCTCTAATTTTCTTCCATAGTCCTCTTTATGATTCTGATCAAATTTTTGTTGGTGGACTCAGCCAACCCATTCCCTTGTGGATAATAGTTTGATGAAGTGCTGAGGTATATGCCATACTTCAGTGCCCATTCACTAGTTTTGATTCTCAAAAAATCCAAGGCATTATCTGAGATTATGGTGGTTGGGACCTCAAATCTTGTTATCAGATCTTCATATAACTCTAGGACTATGCTCTCATTTACCTCCTTCAAATCAACTGCCTCTACCCACCTGGTGAAATAATCCATGGCAGTCAATACCCACTTGTGCCCAGCACTAGAGGGAGGATTAATCACCCCTATAAAATCCAGGCCTCATTGCATGAATGGTTGCTCAACTTGAATGGGCTGTAGAGGCATGGCAGCCAATCACTATTTTCCATCAAAAAGTGCACACTTCTGGCACTTTCTTACCCAAGCATGGGTGTCCTTGAAAAGATTAGGCCAAAAATAGCCAACTCTCATTATCTTTACTGCTGTAGCTCTAGGAGCGATATGGCCACCAGCTGGCCCATCATGAAACTCAACCAGTATCTTATCAGCTTGATTGGGGTCAATGCATCTTAGAAGAACCCCAGAGAGATCCTTCCTAACTAATACTTCATCAAATAGGACATAAGGAATGGATTGAAGTTTAAAATACCTTCTTTCGACCCTATCAAGACCCTGTGGACACTCACCTATGAGAAGGAAATGCTTCACGTCCAGTGTCCAATCCTTTATGACAGCTGGTTCTTCTATAGTGGCTGCATCATGGATTAGCAAGTTGTTCTCCCCTTTATCTTGTTTGAAACCTGCAACCAACTATTTGTATAGACCTCTACCCCTCACCAGCTTGGTGATTTTAATGTCTACATCATACTCCATCACTTTGGTGATCCATCCCGCCCTTTTCTCATTCAAATCTTGATTGATCAAGAAATCCTTGATGCCAGGATGTGGGACCATAAGGTGGATCTTGCTGTTAGATAGCATATACCTAAATTTCTTTAGGCTCTGCACTACTACCAGGACTTGATTTTCTACATACGTGTACCTGACTTCAAAATCCTCTAATCTTTGGCTGAAGAAGGTGAGTGGTTGTTCGAGGTCTTTGCCATTTGCTTGGGTAAGCATGGTGGATATCACTTCTTCATTATTGAATGTATAGAGGTTGAAATCTTTACTAAAGTTGAGGCTGATCAGAGTAGGTGCTTGGGCTAAAGCCTGCTTGATGGCTTCAAAGCTATCCTTTCTTTGCGTTGTCCACTTGAATTCTTCACCTTTCCTCAACATAGAGGTCAAGGGCTTAACTGTCTCAGCAAAATTTGGAATGAACCTCTGAATAAAATTTATCCTATCAAAGAAGCTCTGCAGGCCTTTCTTGTGCTTTGGTAGGGGCATCTCCAGAATGGAGCGAACTCTCTCGAGGTCAATGGACAAACCTTCCTTAGACATGATATGGCCAAGAAGTTTCCCCTTATGAACAACAAACACGCATTTCTTTAGATTAAGAGAGATGCCAAATTTCCTGCACCTCTCAAAAATCTGCCTGAGGTGTTCTGTGTTGGCTCACTTCCTTGGAGAATACGGTTATATCATCAAGGTATACCATTACGTTGTTATTTATCAAGCCATCAAAATCCATGTCCATGGCTCGTTGGAAGGTAGCACCAACATTGGATAGCCTGAATGGCATCTTCTTGTAGGCAAACATGCCCCATTTGGTGGTGAAGGCTATTTTATACTGGTCACAGCGATTATAACCTGAATAGCCATCTAGGAGAGAGAAACACTCGCTACCAGTCACTTTCTGAAGAATCCACTCCATGCTTGGAAGGGGATAATGATCCTTTAGAGAGACTTTATTAAGGTCTCTGAAGTCGACACACAGCCTGATCTACCCATTTTTCTTTCTAACAGGAATGAGGTTGGCCATCCATGAGGAATATTTGATTGGGAATATAATTCCAAACTCAAATAATTTGGCCGATTCCCTTTGAATGAGGGGCTCAATTGTAGGATTGACAGGCCTTTACTTTTGAGTGACTAGTTTGGCACCTTCCTCTAACTCAATGGTGTGCTGAGTAAGTTTTGGGTCGAAGCCCTTCAAGTCACTGTAATCCCATGCAAACACATCAGCGAAATCTTGACACAACAGAATGAAAGCTCGCTTTTCTTGAAACGTGCAGACCTTGCCAAGTGCCAGAAGCTTGTCCTTGAAGATTTCAACTTTTTTGTAATTCTCCTCTTTGGTCGTGATGCATGCTTTGTCATTTCTCAGTTGGTCATCTCCATTGAAAATGCTTTCAAGCGTGACCAGACCTTTAGGGAGTTTATTGTTCTTCAACTGGACAATCTAATCTCCATATTGCTGCTACAATTTTGCTTGGTTGTGTATTGTGAACTCAGCTTCCTCTCAGAGGAAGAGAGCTATCTATTAGTCACTTTCAAAAACTTGCCAATCTGCAATGTTGTCTGGGACAGAGGGTCAAACTACCACCTTCAAGTGGCACGAACCACAATCCTGGCTTATTCCTCTTAAAACATCAAACTGAGCACCAATTACTGCCAGCTTGTCCACGTGTTTGTTCTACTCCCTGGGAATTGAGGCAATGTTGAAAGCAAGGAAATCTTCCATCAAGTCCTAGACCCTATGCTTGTAAGACTTCAATAAGGAGTTCTTTGTTAGATTTCAGCCCTTCACCTGATTCACAATTAGCTCGCTGTCCCCCAAGACCTGCAACTCCTTAATCCCTCTTTTTCTTGCACATTCCATCCCATGGATCAAAGACTCATATTTTGCAATATTACTTGTGCAAGAGAAATGGAACTAGAAGGCTGAAAAGTACCTCTCCTTTGAAGGGGAGACCAGCATCACCCCTCCTCCAGTGCCTAACTTACTTCTGGATCTATCAAAATACAACTGCCATAGGCCAAGGTCTGCTTGTTCTACCTTCATCAAATTTGGCATGAAGGTGCCCTCTTCGTGCATGCAATAGACTCCAAGGTCTGTCTCCTTTATAAATTTTTATGGATCATGTTCGAAGTTATCATTTCCCCACTCATCCAAGAGTAGGTATGTGACTCCTTCAAGAGCAGAGGATGGAGCTTGGTCTGTCTGGGACTCTTTTAGGTTGATGATTGTGTAACTGACATTCGTTGCCTTAGGAGTATATGATTCTAGATGGTCCTTGTAGAGTGGCTCAGAATCAATTTTCACCTTGGTCCCATATTTGGTTCTAAAAACTAGATATGACCAATTTGCTGCTAGATAGCCACCTATTTTGGACGTGAAGTCCCTGGACAGGCACATTGCAAAAAATGGAGGAACATCCGCTACTACAATATCATGGGGAATTGAGAAGGTTGGGCAAGCATGGAATGTCAAGTCTAAACCCTTCAAAATTCCAACTATTTTTGCAGGTGTCCCATCTAGCTGTAGGACTCCCTTTTTCATTTCTTCATACTTCTGTCCCATCTTGTCAGCGATGCACTTAGGCATCACTGATTTACTAGCCCCATTGTCAATTATGCAGTTGTGTATCAAGAAGTCCCCAATGATCAAGGATACATAGAAAGGGGAAGTCTTCTCTTCCTTCTTTACCTGCTTTGGAGGGGCAGGCTGTCTATTTGTCATCAAGACATTATCCATGTTTGCTGGAACAACTTGTTGATCCAGCTTATGCAATTCTTTCTTCAATACGTCCTTATATCCTGGAAGAGACAATGAATCCCATAAGGAGATGCTCACATGCAACTTCTTCATTTGGTCCACTACATTGACTTGGGGATTGCCTCCCTTCACATTTTCTTTTGAGCTGATCCCAACTGGAGTTGTAGGCTGAGGCACTGAAGGTGCAAATGACTGTTTGGAAATTGGGGCCCTTTGAAATGAGTGTGATGGAAGAGGTGCAGCTGCTACTTGAGTGGTAGCTTGCACCTCTTCCACTACTCTCCTCTTAAATCTTGTATTGGCTGCAACATAATTAGCCTGATTGCCTGCAGTGCCCCCATGGTTGATTGCACAAAACTCACCCTCTTCATGATTCATAAGAGCAAAATCTGGTTGGGCCTGATTGCTACTCGTGCTGGGTTGAGCTGGAGCCTTAAAAATTTGGGAAAGAGCAGTAGCCTGATTCTCTATATTATAGAAATAATTCACCATCTCGTTTGTGTGCATAGCCTATTCTTGACCATATCCCATGGTCAAACAAGTAGGTTGCTCTTGTACAAGATTATTCTGAACAGGCACTATGGCCTTAGATGATGAAGAGGGACCGGTGTTGTAATTTTGAAATGGCCTAGTTGTAGTGAGCTACCCCTGACCTTGATTATAATTTTGGAAAGGGGGTCTAAGGGCTTGACAATAATTTTGGTACCCTTGGTTTGGCCTGTTGCCTTGAGCTTGTTGCCTTTTAATGGCAACAAGTTCATTGGTCACTATCTGCAACATACTCTTAACCTCATGTAATTCACTTGATGGGACAGTAGCTAGTTTTTTAATGGCCAGCAGAGGAGCCAATGTGGGAATAGGGGCCTAAATTGGAGGTGGCACTTCTGGGAAAATTGGCATGTGCGGTCTAGGGGCTATTTTCCCAGCTTGTATTAAACAATTCTCTACTGCTATGGCTATGTCATAAGCAGCAAGCAATATATGCCCTCCCATAGATTGTATCATTACTACAACATCGTTGTTTAATGCTTTCAAGTAGTATAAAAAAGCATAGCTGGGAGTTGGCCTTACCATGATGGGAATCCTCTGCCAGGTCTTCTTAAACCTTGTGTTAAAGTCTTGCATATATTCATGCAGAGCCCTTTGTATGGTCGTCAGCTACTCAGCAAGCGAGAGGTCATCGCTCTTTTCCTCAAAATGGTCTATTAGCTGAATACCCAGTTTATTCCAAGAATGGATTGAATTCACAGGCAAGGTCTCGTACCAGTCAAGAGCCTTGCCCTTAAGAGACAGAGCTAGCAATCTGACTGTGACATTTTCCTCCATGATATTATGAATATTGATGAGGTTAGAAATGTTCCTAATGTGCTCAATGACTGTAATGGGTCCCAGTCCATCGAAAGAAGGTACATTTTTTAGCGCTACCCTTGGAATTGGGTCATATTGTGGGAGGTTCAAGGGGCTCTCACCATGAAAGGCTACAAATGGCAAAGCCATAACTGGGATGGGGCATAACTAAGGCTCTACTGTAATTGTGTCTCTTATAACAGGTCTAGGAGGATGACTTGTTGGATAAGGATGAGTCTTCTTAAACCTTAATCTTTTAGAAAAATTTAGAGGTAGTTCAACGAATTCAAAAGGAATCCTTTTTGAAGCAGACCTAGTGGTGACTTTAGGCATAGAAATTTAAGACTCTGGTCTTAATATGGAAAATGAAGCTCTTACCATTGGAGTCGCCAGATGCTGGGAAATATTGCTGGGATGGGGCATAACTAAGGCTCTACTGTAACTGTGTCTCTTATAATAGGTCTAGGAGGATGACTTGTTGGATAAGGATGAGTCTTCTTAAACCTTAATCTTTTAGCAAAATTTAGAGGTAGTTCAACGAATTCAAAAGGAATCCTTTTTGAAGCAGACCTAGTGGTGACTTTAGGCATAGAAATTTAAGACACTGGTCTTAATATGGAAAATGAAGCTCTTACCATTGGAGTCGCCAGATGCTGGGAAATATTGAAATGGATATGACAAGACTAGCATTAATCCTGATATCTTGCTGCATTGAAAACTTGAGTCCCACTGGGTGTGCCAAAACTGTTGACATTGGAGAGTACACCCGGTGGCAGGAAAACAAGTTCCTGCCCTCTCCCCACAACATGGAAACTCCTCTCTCACCTGTGGGACGGTGAAGCAGGAGAGGAGAGTCTCTAGATAATGGCTAGCTCCCTTTGATGTATCTTGTTTATTTTAGCGAGTGCTAAATATAGGTATATATATATAGCTATAAACTGGGGGGATGAAAAGGGAGAAAAATGCAAGAAAACAAACTAATATAAGGAGGTGATACACCAAAACAAGGTGACCTTCTCACACCTACTCTCAGAATCGGATAAATACAACAAACATACACTCAGACTTGGCAGGGAGACTAGGCTACAATGGAATGGCAGGGAGGTTCTTATGAAAACACAGGAACAGGGACTCACCAAGATGTTGTAGAATACATACTGTGAATGACTTCCTCTGCTTTGTATCTCCAAAATGGAACTCTCCTCCTATCAACTACAGGTAATGGTGCCTTGTGGATAACTGGTGTGTTGGTGCTGGAACTGTGAGAGCATTAAAGACAATGACTGGACATAACTCAAACACTCAGACATACACAAAATATCCAACCAAGAAGAGGTAAAAAATAGTCTTTATAGATTTAGGTAGAAATTTCAGCAGGGCTGTGCCTTACAAAAATTGCGAGGAGATGATTACAAAATGACAAGTATCAAATATATATGGAAAGTCCAAGAGGCTTTGGCGCTCTTTTTACAAATGGCTATTCATGAAAAGAAACAAGCCGCTCAAAATATTAATGAGCCATGTGCTCTGCCTGCTTGAAGTTCACATTTTTTCAATGGCAAAATGTGGTTTGTCCACCCATTAAATGAAAAATGAAGAGACTGGTTACATTTCTTAGCTACTGCGTCTTCTCATGGTCAACTCGCTGACACTATTTCACCTATTGGAGTCTCTTCTTCAAATTGGCACCACTTGGACTTAACTGTTTGCTTATTCTATGCATGTCCTCTTGTCTTTTATCGAATTTGTCTCTATCTAACTCGTTCAGCCTTCCAAGAATGAACTTTCGGCAGGTTGCTGCATTCTAGACTCCTTGGCAATACTTTCTCAGTTAGAAACAAAGGCTATTTTATTCTACTAAATTTGACACTCATTCGACCGTCGAGCTTTGAAAACCAACAGATATTCCATCCTCTTGAAATTGACGGCTTCTTGAGCATCGTCGCTTGAGATCCAATTGCTAAACCATTCTGCTAAATTTGACGTCCACCGAAACGTCAACGAGTCTTGCTAAAATGTCATCAAGTCCATGTGGCATCCTCTCAGGCACTTATGTCTTAAAAATTTCTCGACACTTGTCCCTTTGAAAAGTCCTTGGACTCGGCCGGAAGTCCCTTTATTGCTTTTAACTACCCTTCCAGCTTGGGGCATGCCTTTGAACCAGGCCATTGAACCAAAAAGGTTCAATGGTTCAAAGGCTCAACCAAGCGTGCCAAGTTCTCGAGGCCAAACCCGACGCTTTGAACCAAGCCGTTGAACTGAACCTATTCAACCAAGCCCGTTGAACCAAGTCTGTTGAACCAAAAAATTTGGTTCAATGGTTCAATGGTACAAAAGTTCAACATGTTTACATTGAAATACTTGAACCAAACAGTGAACCCTTTAAACTTGAACCAAGAAACTAAACTCAAAATTAAACCTTTGCACCAAGAAACTGAACTCGAAATTGAACCAAGCCATGAAACATAGAATGCTGACCCTAAACAACCTACAATATAATTGGCAGGAATAGCAAGGGAGGAAGGTGACCAAAATTTTACCTGCAGGCAAGATTTGGTCAACTGGTACAAAATGGGCTTTCAAGAATAAACTAAATGAGATTGGAGAGGTCACTTGAAATAAAGTCAGAAGTGTCACCTAGACTTAAATAAAAAAACATCATTGGTACAAAATGGGTTTTTAAGAACAAACTGAATGAGATTTGAGATGTCACTAGAAACAAAGCCAGAGTTTTGTGTAATGGATATGCTCAGGTTGGAGTGGGATTTGAAGTAACCTTTACTCCTGTTATAAGGTTAGAGGCCATTAGGATGTTTATTGCCTATACAGGTTTCAAAGGATTCAAGATATACTAGATGGATGTTAAGTTAACCTTCCTAAATGGGAACTTAGAGGAAGAGGTATACATTGAACAACCTATGGGTTTCTTATTAATTGATAACAAGGACTATGTCTACAGGTTGAAGAAAACCCTTTATGGTCTAAAACAAGCCCCTAAAGCTTGGCATTCTAGACTTGATACGTACCTTTTGGACCTAGGATTCAAGATAGGAGTTGAAGATAGTAACCTGTATGTCAAAATTGAAAATGATCATCAGT
Organism: Torreya grandis; assembly: GCA_037957365.1. Classification (NCBI taxonomy): domain Eukaryota; kingdom Viridiplantae; phylum Streptophyta; class Pinopsida; order Cupressales; family Taxaceae; genus Torreya; species Torreya grandis. The sequence continues at coordinate 926,966 of JARHVA010001060.1, forward strand.
TGATAGTGGTAGTCTATGTGGATGATATTATCTTTGGTGGAATTAATGAAGACATGACCAAGGCTTTTGTAAAGGTGATGAAGTTAGAATTTGAGATGTCTATGCTTGGAGAATTGTCCTTCTTTCTTGGACTTCAAATTAGTCAAACTAAAAAAGGTATATTCATTTCATACATCAAATATATAAAAGAGATGTTAAATAAATTTGAAATGGAATATTGTAAGGTTGTAAGTACACATATGGTTATACGATGCAAACTAAGCAAGGATGATGAATCCTCAAGGGTTGATCAGAAAAAATATATATCCATGATTGGGTGTTTTTTGTATACTACTATATCTAGTCTAAATATCATGCAAGCAGTAGGTGTTGTGGGAATATTCCAAGCATATCATAAGCAAACTCACTTACAAGTAGTCAAGAGGATACTTAGGCATCTCAAAGGAACTTTAGAATATGGCTTATGGTACCCAAAAAGTAAAAAGTTTGATCTAGTATCCTATACAGATGTAGATTAGGTTGGGAGTATAGATGGAAAAAAGGACACTAGTAAATGAACCTTCTTCTTAGGTAAGTGTCTAGTCTCATGGTTAATCAAGAAACAACCTTCAATAACTTTATCTACTTGTGAAGTTGAGTATATTACAACAACCTCATGTTATACTCAAGTGTTGTGGATGAGAAAAACCTTGAGAGACTACAAGGTGGAGTTGATGTCCCTATTCCTATTCTTTGTGATAATACTAGTTCCATAAGTGTTTCAAATAATCCTATCTTTCATTCAAGGACCAAACATATTCCTATCAAGTATCATTTCTTAAGAGATTAGGTCAGTGAACGAAGCATTAAGCTTGAATTTGTGTCTACTAAGGATCATATTATAGATATCTTAACTAAGCCTCTTCCAAAGGCTAATTTTTAAAATCTAAGATAAAAAGTAGGTGTTATTCCTATTTCTATCAGCCACTAAGTAAGATAAAGTGCCTAGGGGGAGTTGATGAGGAGGTATTTAAACTCTAAGAATAGAAAAGAAGTACACAAGTTGTGAAGTCAAAGGGGGAGTCATATCAATCTATCAAGAAGAAGCTATCTGAGATATGAAATATGAAAGGGGGAGTTTTTTGATATGATCTTTTATTTTTGTACATTTAATTGTTTTTTTAGGTAAGTGCTTTGTCATTAATGTCAAAGGGGAAGACTGATCTGCATTGAGATTGATCTACATTAAGAAGATATTTCCCAGTAAGAAAAGTCTCTCCGAGTAGGTTCCATGAATGACAAAGGGGTATATTGTTGGGAAGTGTTACAAAGGTATGTATTTAGTTGTCATTGATGTCATGTAAGTGTCATTTATGTCATTTTGTGTTGTCATTATTGTTCTTGTTATTGAGTTCATAAACCTTGATTTTAGGAACCTAGTGAAATGGCATAGACCTGGTAGCATGATGTGTTGAGCCATATGAGAATTGTGTGAGAAAGTTAGGTATCATGTGAACATGATATAAGGTCACATAGCATTTGGAATATGTTATTCAATACATTTCAAGAGGTTTCAAGACATGATTATAGTCTAAGTATGCCTAGCAGTATAAGGCTTAGAATGCAAAGTGACCTATAATGGCCTAATGAAGGGTAAAGATCATTTACAAAGGTGTAATATCCCTTTAAATCATTTAAATATGTGTGATATGTCATGTTAAGTTTGTAGACAAAATTTCAAGTCAATTCCTAAAGGAGAAATCATGAAAACTTGTGATAAGGTTCCTTGTGTGCATAGATTAGGGTATTGCAGACCCGAGAAGAGATTTCTTATACTCATCAGAATGTGAAACATTTACATGAGAGCCTAATAATTTTATTTAATTTTTTAAAGGTCCCTATATTTATTTTATTTGCAATAGTTTTGGAGATTAGGGGCAATCCTTTATAAACAATTGCTAAGAAGTGAAACCAGTCAAAACCCTCTCATAATGCTTATGATGACCCAATAAGAAAGATATAATCAGTTATGGCTCATAATGGTCATATTGACCTAATTTTATGTTTGGATCATGTAAATTACTCTTCATGGTTTCCTTATGTGGCTTTGGTTTGACTTGATAATGAGTAGAAGCTACAAGAAAACCCTTGTTTGTAAGAAATTTTGATGTAGTAGGTAGGGTTGACCAGGTCAAAGCATGAAAATGGATAGAGGATGATGTGTAAGACTTATATATTATTCCCATGAAATTTTTTATACCAAATATGTTCTAAATTGGTCATGAAATTTAGCCTATTACTAAACATGCCTAATGAGCAGAACAATGAGAAAACTAAGCGAGAATGAGAATGAGATTAAAAATTGGTTATAGAGGAATAGGGATGGATCATAATATATTAGGAAATTATTAAATACATATCCATCCTATCCCCTTGGTTTATAAGTGTTGATTATGCCTATACTCAAGCAAAAAGGTGTCATCAAATTGGTCTATCTAAAACAGGAAAGTTTATGTAGAGTGAAGTAGTGAGATTGGTCTATAAGACCAATATTGATATATGACCATGAAATATATATTTTTAGAGATGATATAAGGATTTTAAAGGTTATTAAAAACCCACTGGAATATCACATAATGGTTCCCACATGTGTTCTAAGAGTTGATTTTCTTGACTATGTTTTTTATACTATAGGTAACTTTCTGTGTGTAAGTGAAAATGATGTTTCTGAGTTATTTTTAATTAAGGTGAAGGATCCAATGCTATTTAAGGTGTTATAAAGGACTAATAGGATCATTTTAATTTATTTTTATTCATTTAAATTCCCTTCTCAAGTAAGAGAGTCAAATGTATTTGACTGTTTGTTAACAGTGTTTGGTGGTTCTAAGTAAGCCATTTGCAGGAGTGTTCTTGAGGCCTTTTTAGCCTGAGGAATGAAGACAACATAACTTGGTGATGACCATGAGGCCATGGATTATATATTGATATGATTTTTTTTTTGGGTTTATGTGTCAAATTTGAATGATTGAGTCCTATTTATTTGATGGATTTTTTAGGAGTAAGAAGGCCTAAAAAGTGAGTAGGCCTAACATGTGGGTCCAAGTAGTGAAATAGACCAAATTGAGTTAGGGACTCAAGGTGAAATAATTATGGGTATATTAGAGGCATTTATGAATATTTTAATCCCTTGGTTAAGACAAGAAGTGTTCCTAAGGGTCACAGTGGTAATGTATGGATAAGACACACTTAATCGCATTAGGTCTCCATTAGGCCTAATGTTTGTTTCACCATTAAAACATGAGTAGTGATATATTCCAAAGTTTTTTAATGTATTTAAAGGTTTATGGCTGACCAATATGGGTGAGATCAAGGTTCAAGTACTTAAGAAGGCTTAATAGGCCTAAATTGACTAGTTGAGATACTAAGCATATGTGCGAATGAGATAGGTGTTTGGAAACTAGGTGAAGGTGTTGAATATAATTAGGTAGATATTATTAATATTTAATAGTGATTTTACAAGTATATAACAAGGTAATTTTCCCTAATACTACCAAGGAAATGGCTAGTGGAGTGAGAAGGCCTAAGAGGTTGTTTGAGTGAGATTGAAGGGTAAAGAGTGAAAAATAAGGTTGTCATCTAAAATTGAGTTAGAAAAAAATGTTCTAAGGTGATCTAAGATCAGAGATGACTTAGTTGGTTCTAATTTACCTATGGGTTTGGATCCTCTTTGTACGATAGAGCTTGCAAAAGACTAGTTGAGAGGGTGCTTAACTAGGTAGGAGTTAGAGCTCTTTGTGAAGTTGGTGCTTCATTGAACTTTGGATATTGACATTATAGGAATGTATTCTATGTGAAAGGTTTAGTGGATTTTATCTCCGAATAGGTTTTCCCACATATCTCTTGTGTTCTCTTGTGATATGCTTGTGTAGTTGATTGTTTATACATTTGTTCTCATCATTATAATGGAAAAGGACATGGGAAATCTATTGTATCACTGTAAGTATCTCATTGTTTAAGTATTATCACTTGATTATTTCTAGATAATTTTTAGAGCAACAAGTACTAAATACTAATGTATTATAAACATTACTAAATTTTATAATTTGTATTCAAGGTTATGCATTGGTTATTCATCTAACTTGAATTTCTATGTTTTTAAAATTTTCCTATTTTTCATATCATGTTAGTCGAATAATCCATCCTTGGAAACTTACTATTTTAAAGAGGTTTGTGTATAGATCCTTGAGAAATTATAAAACCTGGATCGCATTCACAAGTTTGACTTTAATTACAAATCATTATTGTAACCCAGTTTCATAATTAAAATTTGCTAACAAAGCCGCCAATGTTATGCCTATTTTTATCACTCTTTTTTTTTAGAAAAATCTTGATATAATTGATTCTACCATATTGATGATATTGGTCATAAAGTCTAAAATTTTTGGTGGAGGCCAACTCATTTGTATTCATTTAAATTATCATATCACTGTGTGTATGCAAACATAAAATAATTACTAGTTTGAATAATATTTATTACTCATAATATTAATTGACTACATAGCATGTGTTGGTGCATTAAGTAAATATGATATTATGGCTCAGCATTGCATGTGTTCTTTTTAGTTTCATAGCACCATTTAGTATGTTCTTTTCAGAAATTATCACTATGAAAAGGTTGATAGTTGTGCATATATGAGTCTAATATTGACTCATTTATTCAATACAATTATTTTGATCATGAAGGTATTTTTAATTATTGACATTCTACTACTCTATCTAGAATGTTGCATCACATTTTTTAATATGATATCTTTGATTTAGTTTTGACTTGGTAGTCAAAGGTAGTAATAAGGTAAATACATATTTTACTTGTCTTGATTGAACTTGTCATAGTTCAAATCAATAATATTGTCACATTGCACAAAGTTAGTTGAATTTTGAGACATTCCATATATGCATGGCTCATTGGTGAACATTTTGATTTAAAATTTGGTCATTAGACATTTATTTTTCTTTAATAACCATAACATATATTTCTAGGTGTTTTTTTAATAGCCATATTATTAACATGTATTATCTCCCTTATAAATATTCAAAGTGTTTGAGGACTAAATATACATTTGTTTCGAATTTTTAATGACTTAGGCTATGGATAATTCAAAGTTTATAAATTTCATGATAAAACATAACCTAGGTCATGTGATTTTGCATAAGGTTAATAGTAATTCCAAGCTCAGTGGTCCCTATTGGATGTATTTGATAGAAGGTGGTGGGAATATGTTGATTTAAGAGGTAAGGTGGAAAGCTCAATTTGTTGTTAATCACCATGGTTATTTGGTTGGGTTCGAAGTAACACATCATGTATTCAATTCACCACGTGTCAGTGGATCCATCATGGAAATATTACGTGTTTGGAGTTAGTGTCTTGAAGTTTGAAGTCGGATTTTTCTAGATTTTGGACACCAACTAGTAAATGAAGTTAATGTATTTTGTACTTGCCTCAGTTAGGGATATTGGTAGTTGATTTACCAAGATGGATAAATAGGTTGTTAAATGAGTTAGTTGATAGATAATTTGGCTAAGCCAATTTAAATGTATTGGTAAAGGTCAAGACCAATAACATCTTGACACATCATCATCTGAAACTAATAAGTAGTTATAGAATATTTAAGCATTATTTTTTGTTGATTAAAGTGTCATTTTTCAAGCTTTTTTACAAAAGTAAAACTATGTCAATAGAAATAAAGATGATGTTATATACCTAAGGATATGATTTATTAAGTTATATGGGTTGATGGAGATGATGACATGTGGCACACATCCCCCTTAGTTAGTTATATGGGTCCAATATATTAACATAAATAACTAGTGGAATTAGTGTATTGGGTAATGGTCAGCCTACATTAAGATTAAGAGGTTGCCCATCCTTTGTTAGTTAATTAGAGGTCTATATAAAGGAGGTGAGTATAATTATAAAGGAAGGTATTAAGTAAGTTTCGAGTCTTCTATTTGGTAAATATATATTGGAGGTTGTCCCCTTGAAGAGACATTGTGGAGTTATTCCTTCCTAAAGGAGTATTGTATGGTGTTGCCCTACCTTAAGGATAATTATTTTATTTATGTATATATTAAATATTTTAGTATATTGACCCACCAATGTTGTGTTGATCTACATTATATTCTACATATTTCCAATTATTATAAGTGTGGATCATATCAAATGGTATCAGAGCATCGAATTGGAAAAATATTATAGATAAAACCCTAAATATGGAAATCACTTATATCTTAAAATCTGTTATGAAAATTTGTCCATTTTATTTACTAGAGTTGAAGACTATCTCAACCAAGCCACAGTAAAAATGTTGATGTTTTATGATTAGTTTAAAAGGAGATATTGATATTTTAGGGGTAATAAATTCGTCATATCTACTAAAATTTAAGGATTTTTTAGTAATTTTTTTATTGATTTAGTATCATTATACAAGAGACTTATAGTCAAAATTTTAAAAAAATGGACAAGGTTTGTGGTAGTTATTGTGATTTTATTATTTTTCATTAAATTCACTCTATAGGCCAAAATTATTGAAAGTTTTTCATAAAATTCTCACTAAAGTTGAAATATCATACATTGAAGTTACTGTAAATATTTTGGACTATTTTGATCAGATTCACATGAGTTAATGAAATTTTAGGGTTTATCATTAACCCTAATTTTATTTTATTTCTCTTCTAAATCATGGGTCACATTGATTAAAAATAGTGGGAACATTTGCTGAAGAGTTTTAACAAAAATGAAAAATGTTTTGGATAAGTATTATGTGGAAAAAAATGTACATGTGGGGAAAGAAGAGACCAATGAAGATAACCAAGAAGGGAGTGCATATGAAGAAGAATAAGAAGAATAAAAATAAGATGAACATAATGATGATGAGAAAGGAACTAAAGATGATTCAATAGGAGAGATTGAGGATCATGAGGTGGAAAAATAGGAAGAAAATAATTTTTATGATGGCAATGAGGAAGAACATGCAGGTGCCTATGAATAAGAAGAAATAAAGCATAATAATGATAATGAAAAGGCTACATATCATGTATAAGGAGTGATAGAGGATCTTGAAGAGGAGGAAGAAGGATTGGATGATAAGGGTTCAAATAATTTGGATCTAAAGAAGTTAGAGTTAGTTTTTCAATTTCATGGATGCATTCAAAAGAAGAAGGTTATTGTGTCTATACATCCTAGCAGTAATTATAGCTTCATCAACATGTATGTGGCCCAATATATGTAGGTTAAATAAAATAATATCAAGGAGGCTCAAGTAGATAGTAAAAATATTCTATTTTTTTTAATATTTGAAGCTCACGATGGACAAATGTGCTTTGTATTCATATTTTTGTGCTTTGGATATGCATGGTTTAGATATGGTTCTTGGATATCCATGGTTAGATACTTTAGAAATGTTAAATACTAATGTACATAATAAGTTGATTAAATTTTGGTATAATAAAAATAAGGTTAATTTACAAGATGTCATAGTTGAAAAGGCACAAAGAACAATCAAGGTAGATCATGATGAAGACTCAAATGAAAACATAGATGAAGAAATAATAAAGCAGATAAAAATACTTCATTTACTCAAGAGATAAGGGAACCACCAAATAAAATTATGGAATAGGTAAAAGAAAATTTTGATAAGGTCAAAGTACCATAAAAATCTGATTTATATCAACACCCACATCATCATGAGAGGAATCAATCATGGAGCCACGTGAGGGAGTGTCATAACAACAATCACTTTGGCTATATAGAAAATTAGAGTACCAATCACTATGACTATTCATGGAAGCTAAAAAAGAACTAATATGGTTAGATATGGAATAAAAGTAGTCCAAAAACACATGGAATATGGAATCAGTGGGGAAATCGATATGACTATGCATGAGAGAATAACTACTATGGTCATGCATGAAATCAAACTAGTGTAATAGAATTGGTACATGGAATCAAAAAAGGAATAATTATATATAGACACCAAGGTGGTATAATTATGATCATGAATGGAATCATAGTATTACATTGGAATTTGGAAACAAGGTTGGAGAGTTATCACCTACCAAGATCATATACAAGTGGTTGGATGATCGAGCTTGCAGACAAGTGCATAGTGATTTGAAGCACACTCATTATTTGGTTTCTTGTTATGTTTCAAATATGAAACATGTCAAGGAGTAAATAAATGCTATTTACTTAGGGATATGATGTATTAAGGTATATGGGTTGATAGAGATCCTGATATGTGGTACACATCTCCCTTAGTTAGTTATATAGGTCTCATTTATTAGGATAAATGAGTGACTTATGAAATTAGTGTGTTGGATAATGATTGGCCTACATTGGTATTAGGAGATTACACATCCTTTGTTAGTTAATTATAGGTCTATATAAAAGAGGTGATTATCATTTTAAAGGAAAGAATCAAGTAAGCGTTGAGTCTTCTATTTGGTAAAAAGATATTGGAGGTTGTCCCCTCAAAGAGACATTGTAGAGTTATTCCTTCTTAAAGGAGTATTGTATGGTGTTTCCCTACCTTAAGGGTAATTATTATATTTTTTCATATATTTCATATTTAGGCATCTTGAACCACTAATATATATTATGTTGTGTCGATCTACATTATATTCTACATATTTCAAATATTATAAGTGTGGATCATAACAAAAGATGAGGATGAATAGAATTATTTTATTTGAGATTTCATCTGCAAGGTATGAATATAAGTTTATTGTATGAGTTTAAAAATAGTTATTACATGTATAAATGATATTTTTTCAAAGTTTTGGAAAGAAAATGGTAGTTTTACAAAAGTGGATATTGGTATTCATTTCACATTGTTTTGAAATTGCTTTCTATTTATGCATGCTCTTAAATTAAATGGTAAAAGTTATGTGGAAGTTTCATTTCTATTTATCCCTTGAAAAGAGTTTGGATCATTAGCATACACGAGAATATAAGTGACTTTTTTCTAGTCATTTAGATTTAGTTACATATTCATTCTTTTGATAACATTTTTTAGTCAAATCATTGGTGAAGAATTTATGAGTTCAAAAATTGTTTGCATAACAAACTTTTTCAAAAGAAATTGTGAAATTCATTTGAATGAGTTCATTTTTATATTGAAACATTTGTATGCAAGTTTTATTTGAGAAAATGTATTCTTGGTACATGCCGAGTCAAGAATATCCTCTATTGATATGTTCATTTGAAAATAGAAAGCATTTTTTAGATTTTGTAAGATTCTTGATTTTTGTGTGCAATATGTGGAATGGTCATGCTTCTTAAGGTTTTTTTTAAATGAATTTTAAGCTAGGATAATATATTATGAGTCTATGTGATAACTTGTAATGCATTTTTAATATATTTATTCATTCCTTGAACTTGAAAATTTTGATACAAGTATCATTTTTATGTAAACTTGACTTCTAGACTGGGTTTCACAGAAGTTGTACCTAAAGTTACATGCATTTGTGCTCAAAAATGTTTTACTTTCAATTTGTATAGCTTGTTTGTAAAATATAAAAGTAATGCATATCAAGGTTTTGTTTTTTCATGTTGCATTCAATTTTTGAATGGCATGCAATGGTGTAAGTTATAAGGTGATTTGATATATTATGAGTTATTTTGTTTCACGAGCATAATATATGGTCATTTTGGAAAAATAGTGCATATTAGGGTTTTGCTTTTGAGTGAAAGTTATTTGTTTCAAGTGCATATATTAATGAAGGTTTTTAAGATGGAGAAACTGAGTTGTGATTTTTGTTAGGGTCTGATGCAAAGATATTTTTTATCAGTTTTCAGTTAAAGTTATAGAAATTTTTGAGTTTTAAAATAGTAATAGTTTTCAGAATCAACACTTGGTTATTTCTCAATGTAAATGATAAATGGATGATGTTTTGGATGTTCATTTTGTGTTTGAATGCTTATTATAGATATGCTTCTTTTAGTATTCAAGGGTGAAATCCCCTAGATTCACATGTTTTAGGTAGAAATGATGATAAAAATAATGAGGATACTCCTTGATGGGGTGGTTCTTGAGATCGATTATTTCTCAATTTTAGCATTGAAAACACTTTTTCTTGACCTTTTAACCATAGAATCCATGTATCTATTCATTTTGATACTTCATACCCTATTTTTTGGAATTTACTTGATGTTATACCTTTTAATTCATTAAGTTTCTATGGTAAAAGAGGATGGAGGAGATCACATTGGAGACCTCGTCTTTACAAATGAGGCACTCCAAGTGAATCTTCTCATAGAATGTATATTATTGTAAAATCTAACTTACATAATAGTCCTTTGAATGGTTAGCTTGAATGTGTTCCTAATTTTCATACAAAATTTATTGAGTCAAATCCACTTGTGCCACTTAATATTAGACCCCCTTCACCTGTGTTTGAGAAACATGTATCCTCTAGTAGGAAACATGCTAACAACCCTACAACACAACCCATGATGACTAGGATGCTCAAGAAAGTGAATTTATAGATTGATGATAGTTATGAGGGTACACAGTTGATTGAGCTTTTCATTGCCTCCATAGAGTACACAAAGTACGAAACTGACAAGGGTGATCCTTTGATTGACTTGATTTTAGATGATGAGTCAGTTTGACTATTTATTTGGTTTTCTATTGATATTTGATAGTTTGATACTTTTTGTCATGATACTAAATTTTGAATATGTGAATGTCATTTTTGATGGTATTTTAATAGGTTTATGTGGTAGTAGATTTTTTTTATGTAGAACAGATCAATTTTTGCATATCTACTTAATTTATTATAGATAAATGATTATGGTTTTAATGTTAGGACTTACTAAATTTATTTAATTGTTAATATTTATTAAATGTCTATTTTATGTATAGTTATATGAATATTTGAATGTTGTCAAACGAGTCAAGGGCCCCACCCTTTAGAAATATTAATTGATCTATTATGTTTCATTTGATCTCTTAGATTTTATTTAAAATCTAACTTATAAAGTTATATTATGAACTTTATATATTATAAAATAAACTAATTGACTTTAAAAAGTCAATTAATCTTATATACAACTAACTAAAAGCTAGTTGTAACTTGATTCATAACCACTTGAAGGGAGAATTACTTTATAAAGAGATTAAATACTAATAACAAAGGGAAAACATACAAATATCAAGAGTTCTTCTAAAATTGAAAGTTTTTCATCCTTATTTTATTTTCTATGCAAGTATCTCTGATATCTAATAATAATTTATAGATAGACCAAATAATATATTTTTTGATGGTAAAATAATTTACTTGAGTAACGCAAGTATATTTAGTTTTCTTGCCTTATTCATAACTGAGTTTCTAAAGATTATCAAGCATTAATATCATTTGATGATTATAGATATGCAATCATATGAACAGATCATCATATACTTGACCTGGATAATTATGAATACATCATATTTCATGCCAATTTTTTTATTGTAAATTGTTATCAATTTGAAGATTGTTTGTAGCTAGAATCATTTTTGTTTCTCAATAAAAATTTATTTTACTTATTTAAGTTGACTCTTATTCCAAGAATCACAAATATATGTTTTATTTCATCTTCTTTCTTGCTTTAGATTAATTTTATTTCTCTTTAGATTAATATTGATCTTAGATTTTATCAATTAGTTTGATTATTTTTCTTTCTATTTTAGTCTTAATAATTTTATTATGTTTTCCAACTTTATCTTAAGTTATAATTTGGTTTATTCTTCTTTTAGGTTTTATTTATTTCTTTTCTTAGCGTTAGTTATTTTTCATTTCTTGTTTCGTTTCTTTATATTCTAGACTTAATTCAATAATATTTGCAGATTCTAAATTTATTTTAGTTAGCAGTTAGTTGTTTTTATTTAATTATTTCTATTTGAAATTTAGTTTTTATAGTAGTTGATAGATTTAATTATTTTTTCCTACTTCTTTTAGATTGTTTTCTTTTCTTAGATTAGTTTCTTTTATAGATTAAGTTGTTATAGATCATTCCTAGTTTCACTAATTATCCTTTACTTTCTTAATTTCGTTATCACTTTTTGTATTAAAATAAGTTCTATTTGGTTTTATTTTTATAGGATGTTAGTTTATAGTAGTTGTTAGTATGATAGTTTTTATTTTCATTTTTATTTCTATTATTTTTGTTTTAGTTTCTTCACGTTCTTTTATCTTAGTTTACTTTAGGTTTTATGGCATTACAAGATTGATAAATAATATTATATGGATCAGAGATATTTCCTTCAAGAGATTGTCTTTTCAATAGACATTACTCTATTGGACAGTTTAGATTATAACTTTCTAATCTGATTTTGATTTTATGATTAAATAAGTATATAATTTTTGAAATATAATGATACATAATTCAATGTTTGATGTTCTGACTTATTCCTAGAATTATTAAAATACCCTCTAACATATCTTAGGACCAATTCTTGTTCTTTAGACCCCTTACAATTAAATTGGTTTGATCCCATATTGACCTTTGTGATAGACAAAAAGGTTCATTTGTTGACTTAACAATTTATGCCATCAACAAAATGTATATTATATATTTGGCATAAACTATTACATAGATCATAACATACTTATTAAAATATTCATACATTTTACCACACTATGATTATCATGCTTGATGCATACATATCTCATACATTTCCTACTCCCATCAAAGCACTGAAACATATAAAAATTTGAAAAAAACTAAAAACATTGACAAAATTTCAAAAATATACAAACACTAGCAAAAAATTTAATATTCAAACATGTTACAAAATACAAAATTTGAAAACATCATTTTAAAAATGTTACATGTTTACCTATGCTAGAAGTTTTCATTATCCATGTTTATATGTATGATTTTCATGGTATTGTCTTGATTGAGTGTTATGTAGATTCAAAAATTACACAATAGTTGATTTCATGCACCCACATCATAGAGGTGTAATTTTATAGACAACATGTCATAGTTTGGGGGCATTACCATTTCAACAAATTCTTGTATAGTGGTAGCTATCCTTGTTTTCATTTATCATATTGAGCTAGATTACACTAATTGGTACATATTTTGTTAGTGTATGTATCTCTTAGCAGTTGGATATTATACATTATAATTATTACGCTGTTACATTCACTATTTTTACATGAATGCATGTTTATGTATGCATTGGTTTGTTTATGTTTCATTCATGTTCATATAGTAGTATATTATCGCCACATGTCTTATGTGAATCAATTCTTGGCATGTTTTATTAGTAATGTGGATCTGGTCACTAACATTGTGTGGACCTAACTTGAATGCACTCTATTACTATGTTACATGGTTTTTCCTCTTTGACCAAGGCATATTAAACTTAAAATTTATTTATAAATAATATAATAACTCTCTGAATATCAATTCAAAAATAAGAATATCCCCATAGTTTATATTATGTTATTACTAATATTAAAATTTGAAGCTTTAGAAATTGTAAAAAAACAATAGAAAAATGAAACTAAAAAGGCTATTTTAGCGTATTAATATGTTTCTACAAGGGAATCAACTCTATAAACAAGTAAATGTTTATCGAATCAAAGGTTTACATACGTAAATGTTGATACATTACTACAAGGGAATCAACTCTCTATTCAAGTAAATACTTATTAAATCAAAGGTCTACACAAGTAAATATAATTATGGAGTGCCTAAGTTATATTTAAACAATTATGGTGAAATTATCACTTTCAATTTATTTTTATTAATTATTTATTAACTTTACATGTTTTTAATTTTTTATTCTTTTCCTAAATATTTTTAAATGAGAAAAAAATCTAAAAGATTACTACAAATCATATTGTAAAAGAATTCAAAGGCGTGATATAATATGAGAAATTATAATTATAGTAATAGAGAAAAGTTTAAGAATGGATCGTTAAAAAAATTTATAATATTTTGGTGAATCTTAGAGTTTATACATAATTTTATAGGTTAATCTTTGGAGAAATTGATACATAAGTATATATTAATTGGTTATTCTATTGATTCTTTTTAAAAACTTATAATTTTCTAATAAATTAAATGTAATATTCAAAGATAAAATATAACAACATAAAACAAAAGGAAAAAATAAAATTATAAAATCAAGGCCACTTTAATCTATAATAATACTTAAATCATCCACATTAAATACTCAATAGATATTTAAAAAAAATGAAAACCCCTGTCAATAGATCTAGAAAGTGGTTGTAGATATTTAGGAGGTATGCAGTATAGTTTTCGACCTTAAAATCTCATGTAAAGGACAATGCAACATCAAATGCCTCTCATCATAAAATTATTGCTTGCAAAACAAATGTAAGCATAACTCTTAGTTTATATTTTCTCGTCTTCTTCCAACTATTAGGTGACAAGAGTTTATGGGGTGAATTGTAAAATAATCTCTAACACAAGATTTCTTCACAAGATTTTTTTTTTGATGAAATATATATATACTCAACATAAATATACAAATAATTTAGAAAAAAATAAGGTGGTATGAGAGCACGCCATGAGACTAGGTAGAGCCTAGGAGCAAAGTATCAAAAGCAACAAATCCAGGCAGTGCCTAGAGGCAAGTCATAAAATAAAATTCATAAGAGAAAACTATAAAGTAGCTAGAGCAAGGCCCAAAGGTGGAGGATCCATATCATCTGGCCCTCAGCTAGCACTTGGAAAGTCATTGTCATCTAGAATAGGCTCCCAACTAGTAGCTTGAGCCATGTCCATTTCATCTTCTACTTGAGTCCTAATGAGAGAAATAACTAATGAAATCCTAAAAAAACTTATCCAGCATGTCAACACGGCCTCCAATTGGTGCCCCCAAGCATCTGGGGACGGAGGAGGAAGAGGAGTGCCCCAACTATCCTACCCAATAGGGTAAGGAGGCAGCAGCTACCACTCTCACTGCTAACCAGGAGGGAAAGCATGCTAGTATAGGTTGTTGTTATGAGAGCAATGCCTGGAGGGACTGTGGTGATGTCCACCATGAGGCAGTCGAGGCACTCTGTCATCCAGTCTAGGATCCCTAGGCAGAGAAGGCAAAACTTGAGTCATAACATAGGAAACATCTCCCTAGTGAGACAAGAGGTCATGGAGATACCCAAGATCCATGGCCACTTTGTTGGCTTGAACTTGTATCTGCAAAAGAACATTAGAGATGATGGAAGATTTGTGCAAATCATAAATATTATAATCAAAAGAAACATGATTGAACATAGGATTATTTCTTTCTTTCCAAATCTAGAAGAGGATCTCCACTCTAAAAGTATGCCAGACTTGAGCTACTTTGTTGGGCATCACAGACTTGTCCCCTAGGAGGATGTGTTGCCAAAGGAAGAAGTCTAGCTGGAAGGGACTGAAGAGATCATGGATCTAGGACTAGACCCTTTAATCTTTGGGATAGTAATAAAAGAGATGAGGTCGGGTCTCAAGATGTCTGTAGAAGGGGAAAGTAGGTAATTAGACTTCGAGATGAACTAGCCTTTTGCCAATAGGTAAGCCTTGGTGAAATATACACCAAGAAAAATGAGCAAGCATGGGCTCTACACAGGGCCCCCAAACAATGTTGAAGTGATATCTCCATGTTTTCATAGATGAGTGCAACCCCTAATGGTTCTTAAGCTTGTTAACCATAGGCAAATGTGGGGTGAGCCAATTATAGCCAAGTTGAGGAGTGTAATTGT
Organism: Torreya grandis; assembly: GCA_037957365.1. Taxonomy (NCBI): domain Eukaryota; kingdom Viridiplantae; phylum Streptophyta; class Pinopsida; order Cupressales; family Taxaceae; genus Torreya; species Torreya grandis. The sequence continues at coordinate 942,707 of JARHVA010001060.1, forward strand.
GAAAGGAGGTTTCAAAAAACCATTTCTAGTCCTTCCACCATGGTCTAGTTGAATTAATCAAGATTTTATGGAGCATGGAAGTAGGGATAGTATTGAGGATTATCTGGTAGGATTCTTGGTCTGCATTGGCTAGTTAGAATTTAGCTTTCATATCCTCTCAGGGTAACCAAATGCAAGAGCATCTATATAATATATCATAGATAGAGTGTATTCCTTTAAGGTATAGCTTGAGGGCATTGATCCAAGAAAATTATACCAAAGGAACCCCATTTTGATAAAATTTGGGGGACCACCAAAGAGAGTGGGAATTAGTAGAGAGCCCATTGTGAAAACTAGAACCATTTCAGAGGAGCCATGGCTTGATCTTTTCCCAAGCTTTTAGATGTTTTTGGCCATGAATGACCCAATGATCTGAACATGAGATTGGATGAAGATTAAATTGGGGAAGTGAAGTCCTTTCTAGGATTTCTTACCCTTAGGCAAGCCTAAAGAGATACAATGTCTTAATAACACCTTCTAAGCTTCTAGACCCTCAATGGCCCTCACATCCCATTTGGCACATAAGGTGGATCCTTGTATAGCTATGTAAATAAGTCCAATCCCTCCAACTTCATGTGGAAGGCAAAAATATTCCCAAGTCACCCTATGGAAACCTTTTCCTTGGGTAGAATTAGCCCACAGGAAGTCTTTGATCAATTTCTCCAACTTTTGGTAAGACTTTTTTGAAGGAACCTAGCATGATGAATAGTACACATGGGTGGAATCAAGAATCTTTGAGCACATTTGAAATTTCCCTGCTAATGAAAGACACTTGGTCACCTAGTAATATAGCTTCTTGGCAACTCTATCAAAATCATATTGCCATAACAGAGGTGGCAAAGCATTGAAGGTAAAAGGGATGCTAATGAATTTAAATTTTTTGTCATGATGATGTTATTTAGATCCCTTTAGACTTGCCATTCCCATGCTTATCAAATTCAAACTTGGCTCTATTTTTACCCATTGAGTAACTCACCTTTTTAACTTGCTCTTTCTCCATTATCTTACTTATTTGCTTGCATGTTTGCATAACTACTTGTGTCTTACTTTGCTACTCCTTTCTTGATGTTTCTTAGAATTCCTTCTTGCTCTTTACCTACTATAACTCATCTATTTGAATCTCCTTGAATGGACTGAGCATGTCTTCTATTATCCTCATCTCCTCTTGTAACTTGAATGCATCAACCTCTTCAAATTCTTCATCAAATCTTGGTCCACTTTGCTCTTATCTTGTTTGGGCAACTTCTTGTTTTCCTTCTCCTTGGACTCCATCATTTTTTAGATTCATATCAACATCCTCTTGTTATACATCATGCTTCTCAATCACTCTTTAAGGTTCTTCTTCCTCATATTTCCATGCTACACTCTCATCCAACAATGCAATAGTTTCCATGTATAAAAGATCTTCCTTATTGGATTCAAATTCAAGCATTTCATCATAAACAACATTGAAAAACATATATATCAAACACTTATCTTCTCTTATGCATTATTTTTCTTGTTCACATGGTTGTACCTTACCTTCATTTACTTGGTTTGCATGCACCATCTTGTTTATTTGCTTTGTAGGCTTGTTATATTCTTCAATCTTCATGATTTCTTGGAGTACACTTGCATTATGATCTTCTTGTACTCTTTCAATGTTATTTACTACCCACTTTCTACCTTGTACCTTGTTTGGCTTCCACTTGCCTCTCTTTGAATCAATTTCATGCCTCATGCCTTTTTCATCTATCTTTCTAATGTTATGTGCTTTGCCTTTGGCACTTTGTTTCCATACTTGTGCTTGTTTTCCACTAATGTCTTTGCCTTGTTTGACCCCTTGTTTGAGTATCATCTCTTTGTTATCTATACCGATTTGTTTAATCCATTTAGGCCATACATATCAATGCCCATGTTCACTTTTTGAGGGCTTCAATTTGTTTCATTTTTTCTCAATCTACTTATCATTCTTTTCCTCTTCATTTATGCAATCAAAATCAACATGTAAACATTCATTTACCTCCCATGACAACTGTTGCAAGCTTATATCTTCTACCATGTCTTCATGGATGACCTCTATGTTCTCTTGGGTGACCTTCTTATCTTCTCAGTGCACCATCTCCTTGGTTTTAGCTGCTATGCATGTCAATGCATCATAATATTCCACTTTCTCTTCATTTTCATCATGTGGAATGCTCTCAATCTTCAACACTTTGTCTTCTTCATGAAGTTCTTTTTCTTTATCATCTTCTTGCCACTTGATGGGTACTATTCTTGGCCCATTATTCATCCACTTTGAGGCCTCATGCTTGGCCTTCATCAACTTTGTTTTCATACCTATAAACACAAACTTGAAATCAATGTTAGCATATAAAATGAGAGACCACATAGTCTCTTTGAATGTCCTTGGCATAGACATCTTCCATCTCTCCTTATTTTCATTCTTTTATGCTCTCCTTGGCACTTCTATCACCTTCTCATTCTCTTCAATGAGAACTCTCTTCTCAACTTCTCTATCTTTATTCTCACTTGGAAACATCTTCTCTCTCATGCCTCTTTGGGTTGTCCTCTTTTTCTTCTTCTCATCTTTTAAAACACCTTTCTTATGCCTTTTTATTCTCATAAGTGACTCTAGTGGCCACTTCACTCTCTTCTTCATATGCCAACCTGTCCATTAGCTCTCATGTTCTTTTATGAGCTTCATCATGAGCTTAATCCTCTCAAATATTTTCCCCAATTCTTTTCTTATATCTTCCACTTCTCTTTCTATGTCCATCTCCTCCATTCTTCTTTGTTTTCTTAGCCTATTTAGACCTTTCTCTTAACAAGTCTATCAAGTTTGTCTCTTAGACCTCTATTTAGCCTTTCCTCTTATTTTATTACTCTCTCTAGGATCTCTTCTTAACCTTATTGACTCTCTTTTAGAGTCTTCCTTCTTCTCTCTTCTTTTTTGGAGCTTCAATGCTCTCTTTTCCTCACTCTTTTCTAGCCTTTCCTTGACTAGTTTCTTGTGCTTCTCAAAGGACTTTGGGGATATTACCTCTACACTCTATCAATATTATTCTCCTTTATGTTGATCTCAATGGATCATACTTGAAACCTCATCTTCTTCCTCAACAACCTGCAAGGTTACTTCTCTGATGCACATCTCATAGTATGTTGTCTTTATCTCAAATCAACAAAAAATATAAAGAATTCAAAACATAATTTTAACCAAAGAATACCTTGCCTCGCTCTGAAACCAAATGATGTAGAGGTTTTAGGATAAGTATTTAAAACATCATAATCTGGTTGATTAATCCAATTGATCTCAATATACTTGATGGTGATGATTGGTCATTCAACATGCCATGTCTAAATTAATCTTTCATTTTTGTATATAGGCTTGGGAATCCTTTTAAGAAAAGTCCTTGTTTCAATAAAGTCTTCAAATATATCTACGATTATTATTTCTCCTTTATTACATCCATATTTAATAACTATTCTATACTATGCACTCCTCTTTTGGTTCTTGCTTTTATGTTTGTATTAGGTTTCTAGACCTAGGTCCTAAGGACCAAAACAAGAAATAGGTGTCAAAGAGAAAAATTTAATGCTTATTTTATCTTAAAGTATCATATAATACCTAAAAATACCCCTCTGAAGGGATCCAACTCATATCAATAACCTTTTCCACTTCTCAAGCATTCTACAACCTTTAGGCTTATAACCCTTTTCCTGAGGTCTACCTTTAGTTAACAAAATTTAGAAACTCCTTTGAATAATTAATCACTTTTTTGGATATTATTGTGTCCTCATTGAGATGTATGTAAAGTTTCATGTCTTTACCATTCTTCTAGCTATGACTTCCTTTGAAAACCCATACTCTTTTAGGCCCTTTTTAGCCCTCTTTCATTGCCACAGTGCTAAAATCCATACATGTCATACTCTTAAAAAATCAAAACCATTTGAATAATGTTGATCATTTTTAGGTGAGACAAACTACACATTTTTACCATTTTTCATGGTTAGATCTCTCAAAATCTTCAAAACCCTAATCTAAGGTTTGTTTAGGCCTACACAGACCCATGGGCTTATGAAACTCATTATCTTGAGTTACAAGTCACTTAAAAGGATCAAATAAACTTTTAAATATCTATTTTCACTTATAAAAAATAATAAAATAGGTTAGAGCTTATATTAAACCTTTCTTAGTGTTAATTAGTCCAATATACAGAATTTTGAGCACTAATATGGACTGTGGGGCACAATATATCTTAATTTGATGTTTTTTAGAATTTATATAACCTTAATAAGTGATTAATACTCTTATTAGGTATTCATCACCACTATAACACTCTTAAAATGTTCAAATATTCCTCCCTTTCCCTTATAAGGACTTTTGCATCTTGAAACACAACATTTTAAGTCCTCTTTTAGGACTGTGTATCATTATAAACTTCTAGACTGTGTCAAATGATTGGTTTAAATAATCACAAACATTTGAAACTATAAATATTCATCAATAAATCCTTACAAATCACTTTTTTTTGCATATTTTTAACTTCTTACTCCTATTCAAGTAAATAGGGTTTTATATTTATGAAACAGAGCATACTAGTAATATATTGACATAGTGTTTTTTTCATATAAAAGGATTATAAACTTCACAAAGATATTAATAAATTATCATTATCAAAAAACATCCTTTTCCCCAAAAAATCCTTCACCCCTTACATTCATTCCTTGCCACCTTACAAGTAGACTTAGGACTATGCATGCACAGATTTCTCATTCAAGAAACTGTGTTGAAGTTTTCTAACCTCTAACTAGTGTTTCAATGCATGAATACTATTAATTAACATTTTATAAATATTTACATCACTCTTTCCAAGCAATACAATGGTCTATTGACTCAAAGGGCTTCAAAACCAAAACTTTTCTCACTTTGCTACAAGCCTGGGTTGTCATAAATGCAAACTTTTCCAGCAAAGGATACCATTCTCTTCCTAAATTCCTTAAAAAATAATATTAAACTCCATACATATATGATTAGAGTGATATAAACCCCATCATTGTGTTAAGGAAAGTTGCTTTATTCTAATTTGAGTAATTCACATCTTCTCTTTACTTGAAACCTGTATGTTTGCATTCAAACCTGTAATGACATATTAGAGACATGCATATGGATTTATGGATTCCTTAAAGTAATTAATGATAAATCACACATAATAAAAATTAGGGAGGGAATAACAAATACTCATAATAACTTTCTTTATTCAGATAATCATCTCCTCATTAGATGCACAGTTCATGAAAGGGCTTCACAACTTTTCTTGAGAGATTACAAATTGTTTTGCATTGTTCCTCTATTTTTTATCCTTGGATATCATCCTCACACCTCTCTTATTTTCATTATACACCATCCTACTCCCCATAAAATGACAACTCTTCCTCATTTCAATGTAGAATTTTAGTTGGTTACACTAACTTATTTGTATAACTACCTCCAACATACAAGGGTGTCTAATCTTGCAATAACTCAAAATGACTTATTTTAGACATTACACACAAAATACATCAAAATCCATTCATTATGACATTAATGAACCACCTAAACTATTTTTTCTCATCTAACACTTCAAACACACAAAAATGTCCCTCTTAGACTCTAATACATTATTTGAATTTTCAAATCCATGTTTTGGAGGGAAAGTATCTAGAAGTCACTTAACACACCCTAAGGGACTCAAATGGATTATAAGACCACATTTATACCTGAAAAATGTCCTTCAAACACTTTTACACTCCAAAATTGACTAACTTGAATAGTTATTGTTAAAACACCAAAAATGACAATTATTAGCTTGATGCTCCTGCATCACACTACCTCCTATATATACCCTAATTATGCTATGAAAACACCCTAGGTTGACCCTAGTATTAATATTAATATATATAAATTATCATATGACTTAACTAAAGGTTATAATAATCCCAAGTCAACCAAACATATCTTAATATATGTTATAGGTTTATTGCATAACATACCCTCCCCTTCAAACCAACTTTGTCCTCAATGTTGATAATTGTTCGATGTTTATGCAGGAACACTTCATCTTCCCATGTCACATCTTCATAATCCAAATTCTTCCACTTGATTAGATACTCTATGATCACCCTCATATGTAACTTTTCAGAGCATGTCTGACTTATTCCCTCAAGTTTGAAAATTATTCTTCCCTCCTAATCAAACTCTAGTAACTCTTTATGGGATCAAAATATTTATACAATGACCTTATTCAATTAGGAAACATGGAATATTGGATGTGTTTTTCTTAAGTGAGGTGATTCTAGTTTGTATGTTATACTTCCAAACATCTATAAGACTTGATAATGATAATAATATTTAGTTAAAATGTTATTATCCTTAATATTGTATTTCAAGGGCATTTGATTATATGGCTATAAATACACAAAACTCAAACTTAAAAATGTTTTTTGTTGTATTATTAGTCAAATTTTTACATCATGCGGTTTTGCACCATTACCAAGTTCTTTATATGAGATTAGAGGCTACCTTCTATGAATGTTTAATTTTTTATTCAACTACTCAAACCTTTGAATGGACCCTCAAATATGAGGTGATAAATGATGGGTAACACCCTTACAGTTCCAAAAATGGAGACATTTTGGATGAGGTATGGAAATAATTGTTATACCAATATTCTACTAGTGTCAACTACTAAACCCATCTCTCTTATTTATCTAAAGCAATAAAATGAAGATAAATTCCCAACCACTTATTGACCACATCAATTTTCCCACCAAATTGGGGATGATAAGATGATCTAAGAGCCAACTGTGTCCTAAAACATGAGACTAATCTAGTCTAAAAATTATTGGTAAAGATAGGATCATGATCACTTACAATGATCTTTAGGGTCCCATGGAGCTTTTACGTTGTATCCATATATTGTATTGTTATTATACTTACTATATACATATGTGAAAATGCATAAAAATGGGCATATTTGGTGAGTCTAGCCATAACAACCATGATGACATTTTTCTCTTCATATTTTGGTAGCCTTATGATGAAATCCATATAAACCTCCTCCCACCTCTAGCTAGGAATATATAGAGGATACAACAAACCCAAGGACTTGATTGTCTCTCCTTTATTTGTCTAACACACCATAAGTTTTTTCATAAATTTGTGGAGTGCTCATTTTATCCCTTCCTAAAATAAATAATGTTTAACTTTATGGTAAGTTTTCAAGAAGCCTGAGTGCCCATCTAATGGAAAAACATGAAGTTCCATAAGCACCTTATGCTTAAGGATTATGTATTTACACGAGTACAAACTATATTTATACTTGAGAGCATCTCATTTCCAAATAAATTTATTTGACACACTCAGATCTTATTGGATTTTTTGAATAAGTTCCTTTGTAACTACATCATTCTTCCACTTTGATCTTGCTTAATCCATGTAGTCAGCCTATAATATAGACATGGCACACATCATTATTTATGTGGACTCATCCTTCTTAGATAATTCATTAGGCATGACATTTTCCTTTCCTTTTTGTATATAATATCAAATTTGTATCCCATCATGATGGAAAATAATTTGGGTTCACATGTAATATTGCATTAAAAAAACATGAGTAGTTAGCTAATAATAAATTGTGGTGAAATCTTTTATTGTTATGATGTTTTGTGGTATGTTTACAAGCATCATGATTCTTATTTTAGTCACCACACATTAACATTCTTTCCGCATTAGTGTAGGGTAAATGTGCTTTAGGGGTTCTTTGTATGATTTATTTCCTTACCATAAATTCTTTGTGGTAATTTGTGATAAGTTTTTCTCTAATGTTATCTTCAGTCAAATGCATAGCTTAAGTAGAATTATTTATGGACTTGGTTCTGTATATTCTTATTTCACATCTCATATAACTTAAATCTAATTATTTAAACACTCTTTAATGATAAGTGGTAAGTTGTCTATTTGCACAAGGCTTAAAATTATTTGGAGGATTGGTGAAAGGGCATGTGATGTGTTATGGTGCATCAAGTAAAGTTGTAATGTAATGTGTGTCTATAATGAGTTTATTAAGAAAGCATAGGTTTTGTCACTTTATAAAGTCAATTTGATTAGAATAGGAATGTAACTATAATGGTGCAGGGGATATCATGATCAATTCCCATGCATAAGAAATGGATCAAATTCTCAAGATATTATGTTTAGAAGAATCTGGTATTAGTTGGCAAAATTTATGATCACGGTCAACCTTAGGTAGGTGGAAATTTTAAAATATGGCTTAAGTAGGTTGGTTAATTGGTTTGAGAGTCATTTGAATCAATTGAATTGAGATAAATTATTTATTTGAGCTTAAAAACATGCTAAGGAGATGAAGAGCAAACATGACCCGCTATGAGGAGGTGGAGGCACTCATTCAGGCCAAGGAGGAGGTTACCCTGGTAAGGAACTTGTCATTTTCTTTATTTTTGACATATTTATTATCTTATTCATCATTTCTAGTGCAAATTTGGTGGTTCATGGCCCTATTTAGGAGGGTTACACTAGTGTCCCCAGTATGATGCTAGTGTCCTAGGCTACAACTCTACTATCTAGTGTTATTGTCTTGGGTGTAGTGCTAGTGTCCACTAGAGCCAATTTTGCTAGTTTTTCTTGTGTTTTGTGTTTAATGACTACTTTTGCATGTTTATTTGTCATTTAGAGATGGTAATGCCATATGTGGTTGTGTTTTATAGGAAGATGCATGTATGAGGGAGTTTTAGAGTTGTCGGATGATGGATTGCTTATGTGTATTACCCTTGACAAATGATGAGAGGATAGTGATTGATAAAGCTAGTTTGGGCCATGTAACATCACTTACTCTGATGCTCTAGGACTCACATATGATGATGGAATTGTGCAAGAGATGGAATATCGATACTTGTACATTTTGGTTGTCCACCGAGGAGATCACTATGAGGTTAGAGGACATCAATAAGATATTGAGATTTCCCATTATTGGTTAGAGGGTAGTGTTATAGGAGGCTACTGGAGACAGAGTTATAGATTAGGGCATGAGGTACTTTATAACTATACTTGTAGGGACCCATCAGTGAGCGAGTTATAATGATGTGTTGTTATCTTTGATTGTTAAAATTGATGTTTTGTGGTTGTGGAAGTTTTTGGTAGTGTTACTGGCTTTCTTCATTGTTATGGATGGGAGCAGGGTATTTATCTCATGCAAGATGCATGGTATAGTGCAGGATATAGAAGAGCATGGAACCATATACTTGTGGGGTCACACTATGCTAGCCTACTTATATCAGTATTTGTACCATTTTACTCAAGATTTATGTGTGGGTGGCATTGGGTCTTTGACATTATTGCATTATTAGGCTTATGAGCATATTACAATGACTAGACTAGAGGGGTTTTCATAGATGGCTTGGGATTACCCATAGATGTTTGTAGAGAGATGGACTAGTACAACTCATGTGCACTCAAGGATAATGATTCATTATTGATAAGTGTTAGATCGATTGATAGTTAGAGACATTATTTAGACCCTAAAAGGGATTTTAGGGGTGACCTAAGGATAGTGTTTAACTAAGACAAGTTTAAGCGAGCTGTTGATTATATGGCCATTGGTTTAATGTATTTGAGAGATTTTAGTATGAGGGGGTGATATGACATTTTGGTGTTATATAGGATGCACCACTTTCACCATGGGTGTGGTTGAGGAGTTCTCAAGTGCCAGTAAGACTGGGTAGTAGGCTAAGATCCATAATTGTTGATTTGGTTTTGATTTTAGTGATGGAATGAGATTAGTGTTAGATATACCCAATGTAGATGACATAGGTGTGACCTATGCCTACATAATATGGTGGAGGTAGTATATATGTCCACCACTATTTCTAAGAGATGGGGTTATCATGTAGGAGGTATTAGATCTAGAGCCCATTAGGGAAGTTGAGGGTACATTGTCATTATGGATTTATATATTGTGTTTAGTTTAGTATTTGACTTATCAAATGAAATATCTAATGCATTATGTTGTTATGTGTAGGTCTAAGAGATGATGAATACTAGGAGACCATTATTGAGGTTGCACTATGAGAGTTGACATGATGTATCCCTGATGATGTCATAGATGATGGGCTAGTGGAGAGGCCCACGAGAATTATAGACATTCATGCACATCTATTTGATTGAGAAGCCATTACTACTAAGACATATAGGTGAACAACTATTGATAAAGATGAGGCATGTGCTAAGATACAAAGATGATCTATGCCACACCTAATGTATTGAGTGGGGCAGGTGGTAGGATTATGGATGACTATATTCGTCTATAGTGAGAGCATGCAAAGGTGATGGTTGAGGTGGTAGTACTACATGATAAAGAGAGGAGATGTAGGTCTTGATCAAGATCTAGAGGGGATGTGAGTTCATCTATTTTTGGTGTTGATGTATCTAAGAGTGAGAGTGAGGAGGGTGGTCTTGGTGACCAAACTTTGATTGTTGAGTGATTATGTATTATTGTGTTAAAACTTATTTTGAATCATATATATATGGACTTTTTATATATGTGTATTGTCTTATTTGGCATGTTTATTTGTGCCATTATTTAGTTGAGAAAGTGTTTTGGTTGTATTTTTTTATGTTTTGATATAGAGATGTATTTATTCATCTATGGAATTGTAATTGATTGTTCATATGTATATGGATGCTAGAGTAGATATGTATATCAGATCAGGAATGTTAGTTGTTAGTTGTTATAGAAATATTGTAGTATAGTTGAGTGTGGATCATGTGAATGTGGTTTTCACTATCTAAATTTGGATCACATGATAAACAAGTGACCATACTACTCACGTTGTGTAGTCATAGAAGTAGACTCTAGGGATGATACTACTCGTGGTGCACTATTGGCAGTTATATGTGTAGACTCTATAGCAAATAGCTTAATCAACTATCATAATAAGACTATGTTATGATCTATGTGATTGTTACCAAATATCTTAATTAATAGTCAAACTAAAGTTGTGTTCTGATCTTTATGATTGTTTCCATATATCTTCATTTTTTGTTGAACTAAAACTATGCTATGATCTATGTGATTGTTTCCAAATATCTTAATCGATAGTTGAACTAAAGTTATGTTTTGACCTCTATGATTGTTTATAAATATCTTAATCAGTGGTCAAACTAAATTTGTGCTCTGATTTCTATGATCATTTCCAAATATCTTAATTAGTGGTTAAATTGAAGTTATGTTATGATCTCTATGATTATTTCTAAATGTCTTAATCGATGGTTGAACTAAAACTGGTGGCGAGGTTGGTTGCCATTTTTTTACCATGTTGATATCAGTAGGTAGATCTCTATGAACTAACTTCCATCTTTATTGAATTTGAGGTGCATTAGATCTCACATGAGTAGATGTCCTATAAACCACATGGATCATATGATGAGTAACCAATGGTTTCTTAAAAGAACGTCCTGGGATAACTCAATCGTAGAAGAGTCTGATCTAAGAGAGTGTGGAGAAGGAAATCTTGGTGCCCCCTGTGTGAATTCTTTAATGCCTCTATCAGCACATTGGTCAATAAAATCTTTGAGTGCATAATATTTATTATCCCAATGTCCATTGATTCTATGATAGTTTCAATATGGTTTATTTCTTATTCTCTACAAATGATGTGTTGTATAATGCTAAGTAGGAGGAAGGTGATCATTCCTCTATCTAATAATGTAAACAGTATATCATGAGGCCTATCACTATCTAAAAATTGTATGGCCCCACTATGGGTGTCTTATGCTCTATCTATTATAGCATATGTTGTGTAAAGTGGCTATTTGTCTTTATTGAGTATCTTTATTCGTTGTTTATATTCCAAGCTTTCCCTACTCATAGGTGGATTAGGTGTTTATACCATATTTGATGATTGTGGTTGTGGGAGATCCGAATCCAAATCTACCAATGAATCTATCTCAACTAATCCCAACATCTTCTCTAATGTCATAACTATGTTACATAGGTGCTAGAATGATTTGGATGTCTAAAAGAGTAATTTTTCCATAAGAGGGAAGATGAGACCCTTGGCAAAGATGTATTGTACCGCTAAATTTGTCGATTGATAGATCAATTATTTAATGCATGATTTAAACTGTAGAATGTAATCACTCATTATTTCTAAGTTACCTTAGTGTAGTGAAGGCAACCTCTCATATGTGACTCAAGGTCCCTTATTATGTATGTAGTGCATGAGAAAGACTTATTTTAACTCATCATATGTATGTAGTGAATAACTAAGGAGTGAATGATGAAACCAATTTAATGCCTCACCCTCTAGAGTCTATGGAAATAACTGTAAGAGAATCAAATTGCTATTGACATGTGCCATAGCTTTTCCATAAGCTTGAAGGTGAAATTATGGGTCTCCATGTCTATTAAATTCTGGTAATATTGGTATTTGAAACTACTTTGGTAACTTTATAGTGAATATTATGTGTGGGATAGGATTTCCATGGATGGCATTGGAATCAACCCAAGAGTGGCATGCTTTACTTTCTAATGTGAGATGGTGTACTTGTTGTAAATCACCCATGACATGCATCAAGGATATTACCTCTTGTGAAGGTATATTAACATCATCAAGGGGTTCATTTAATTCTTGAATCTTGTTATTAATTTTAGCCATTGGTACACTACATTAGGGACCTTTAGTTTTGCTCACCGTAACCTTTGGAGGGGTGATAGCTTGGACCTAGTGAGAGTGAAATGGGTTATCACCCTGAGGCTAGGATGAGAAATGAGTTATACTATAGTAAGGGGGTTGAGGGAGATTCATTGGTATCTCTTATTTTGTTAATCTACAAAGAAGTGTCACATTCCAATGGAGTAGAAAATATATTATTATCATACGAATGTAAATTGTGTAAACTATGAACATAAGTATAAGTTTGTTTGTGTTTATCTAAAGGCATAATATCATTTGAACTAGCATTTGATAATAAATAACTTTGAACATGAGAGATGGGTGAAATAGGGAGAGAACTAGAATAACTATACTTAATGTCTTCTTCATCAAAATCATAGTAATCATCATTATTCCAAGGTTCATCAAAATTATAGTCTAATTCACTTGTAGAGCTGAGAGATCACTAAGAGAGAGAGTAGAAGAAGATTTTAACTTTTTACTACTATGTAATATATCATCCTATGTATGTGCAATGTAATGTGTATGTAACTAAAATTGCATGATGTACATGAATTAATCCTGGATCGCATAAGATAGAGCACGCCTACACTTTTGATTGGGTATACACTTGTTAATCAGGAGCATAACCAAAATGGGGATCTATTAGACCTAATTAGGGGATCACTTGTATCACTTGTCACAACATATCATGCTAGGAAGGGTTCCAAAGCCTATAATCTAACACAATCACATAACAATCCTAAAAGAGTCTTATGATTTGATATTTCACTTGAGCTAACAAACAAGAAAGTAAAATATTCTAATAACAAGAAAATTAAACTAATCTAGTGCACAAAGTGGGGGTTAGAACAAAAAAATAAACAACTAAACTAAACATGCATAAGAGACATATACTCATGTCAATGTATACAGAATCCTAATATATGGAAGAGAAGAATACATATTGCATTATCTATCTACTCCTACAAAGGAGAAATAAAGTTAGGAATACTTACCTTGGAAGATGAATCTATCGAGCCTCAACCTCTCTCTTGACCAAGGTGCTTCACAAGAGATTGTTATGGTTATAAGGATAACCAAGATAAATTAGCTCTAGGCTACACAACCTACCTAAGCATCCAAAAGACTTCTCTACAAGACAAGATTGGAGCTCTAAAGAAAATATTGAACTCTAAATCTTTATTCTTCAAGTAGAATGGTCAATAAGCAGATGTTCATTCTCATTACTTCATTTAATTCTTTTCTCTCTTTTGAAATAGTGTTAAATGACTTTGTATATATAAGAGTATCTTACCTAAAAACTTTTAGACATGTCAGCTATACTAGGTTGACTGGGCCGACCTAACACATTTTTAGGCTAATGCTTAAAGTCTATGCTAGGTCAACCAAAAAGCTAACAATCCAAAAGAGCTAAAGAGTCCCCAAAACACACTAGGTCAACCAGGTTAACCTAGTTTGTTGAATAGAAGGGATAAAGCATGCAAATGATAGGAATGAATAGAAAAGAGATAAATAAGCTTAGGGTTCAAGGTCTTAGAAGACAAGTGTGTAGATGGCAAGTGGCAAAAAGAACAATAATCTTATGAAGCACCGATGGTTTACCCACCCCTTTCTCGATGCACCCCTTAAGATATGCACTTAGAGAGATTGAAACTCGATAGGTTCCTATAAGATACAAATTGTCAGTAATCAATAAAAGTTTAAAAATATTATGTGTATATATATGCCCCAATCGAAGCTCATCATGTGTCACGTACGTGCAACACATGATGGTGCTTTGAAATAAAACATGATAACACACAATGTTGATGTTAAGTCAAGTGCAATAAGTAAAAAATAAGATAAATGAAAGAATTATATTGAAAAACACATATCTTTAACTTACCTTAGTGTCGTAGATAAAAAAGTAGATTGTAAGAAATGTGAAGGTGTCTAATGTAGAGTACACTAGGTGAACTTGTAGAAGTTTGTGCAAAAAATAGACAAAAATATTTTTAAAAAAATTGTTTTTTTTTTAAATAGGCATATAATAGTGAAAAGATAGATTTTTAGGAAAATTTGGCAAATTAAGATTGTTAAGACAAGGTTTAGAATATTTAAGGCAAATAAATGACAAAAAGATAGCAAATGAATGACAAATGATTGGTAAATGAATGATAAATGATTGGAAATAAATGAAAAATGATTGTCAAATGAATGATAAATGATAGAAAAATAAATGACTAATGATGGAAAATAAATTATAAATGATTGGAAAACACAGTAAATCATGAATGGCAAAAAGGAATATTCAATGGAAAAAAGGAAATGTAGAACATTTTAAATTACGTTGGGAAGCATGTTAAACATGAAATGACAAATGAAATATCAATGCAAGAAAACTTGAACAAAGATATGTAATAAGGTGAAAAATAAAGCTCATGTAAGATAGGTTTGAAATAATCAAACATAAAGAAAAATATGAAAGAATATTGAATGAAATGTAAGTCAAGATGTAAGACAAACATGAAGAAGGCATGCATAAAGAGAAACATCTAATAATGACAAATGGGTGCAGACTCAGTTGTTCACAACATAAAGGGTATTACAATAATGATAAATGAAATAAAAGAGTGATCCATAGTTACTCAAACATGTTGTTTCCCTTCTAAGAAACATGTTGTTTCCCTTCTAAGGATAGATAAAACTAAAACAAAGTAATGCTAGCATGTTTTTAAGAAATGCAGAAGAAGGAATTAAAGAAGAGGGAAAATAGATTTGGAATCATAATTTGCATGTAGAGGGGGGAAATGAAATGGGTGGAGGGAAGAATGAAGGAAAAACCAAGGTAGATAGAACTCTTTATTGAAGTCAAGACACTCAAATTTGGTTTGTCAAAATGAGAGGACTATTGACCTTAAGGACTCTAAAGAACTTCTCTTAGCCACGCATGTCTTAAGTCAATAAATGCAATATTTAGATCATCCCATGAAGGATATATGCATGAAAATTAAAATGAACCTACCTTCCCATGACATGTTCCCCATTATTCAAGACCCCTTAAAGAGCCTTCGGTCTACTGCAAAGATTGGGTACTTGCATGATAAAGTAGGTAGTACCATAGAGTTTTTTTCAATTCCCCTATTCCAATCTACTAGCCTATCATACCCCAAAGGACATTGGCTCTATGTGAAGCCAACTGAAGAGTTTGATCTTCGATTGGAGATAAGATATGTGCTTGTAATCACATTTTTTGGTGTGAATTTGAATTTTGAGATTTGTATGTTGCCTTTTAGATATCATTTCCTTTTGTTTGAAATGATTTGGATTTTAACTTTCTTGATGGATTTTTCTATTCTTCCTACATATGGATTTGGAAAAACAAACATGGGTTATAAATATGACTTTCATTTGAAAACTTGGGACAAGGTTGTTAAGAGAGAGAAACTTCAAAGAGCATGGGGTCTAAGAGTCTCATAAATCTAGGTGAAATAAAAGTGCTTTCTTGACTTCGGCCTTGTTTTATATAATGCAGAGATGAGAGAAAGGGGAAATCAAGAAGAATGACACATGGAACATTTTTAATTGCTTTAAATTGTAAAAAATGTGATAAAGGGCAAAGAGAAGGGATACAATGATAGTAAAGTGTGATTCCTTATCATAAGAGAGAGGGAAATGGAGGAAAACATGATAGCATAGATTGTTTGCAAATTCCATCTAGTAAAAGAAGCAAAAGCTAAAGTATAATAATAAGGATCAAGAACATCAAAATAATGGTAATTTTATGAGGAGGGTTGGGTCCTATCCACATTCTTACAAAGCAACTCATAAAAGAGAGACCCATGAGGATGTTAATAATCAAGAGAAAAGTAAAAGTGAAGGAGCCTTCTTACAAAGTAACTCACAAAAAAATGTTGAGTTGTGGAGCTAAAAGCTTCATTGTTGAGCTCATGTGGAGGTTGTTGGGCTTAACCAGTAACTAGAATCAGCAGTATCACTGACATCAGTCAGGCATGGATCAAAACTAACTGACATCGGTTAGGGATCAGTCGATGTCAGTCATATGCAGACTGACAGTGACCGGCATCGGTCACCTGTGTGTGTGCATTTGCATGTGTTTTCAAAATTAGATTTGTTCTAATTTTAGGAGGACAAAGTGTTTGCATGTAAAGACTAATTTTAGTCTTGAGTCTGTGTTTCTAATTATTATATGCCTTGGATCCTATTTAAGAGACCCATAGAGCAGTATTGTAATTAAGGAAAAAGTAAGTAAGATCAATTAGATCTGCAAGGTGCAAGATCAAGAAGATCTGCTAAAGAGAAGGGAATAACAACTCAGTTATTGAGTTGATTGTAATTGATTGAGAGAGAGAGAGAAATCTTGAGGGAGAATTACTGTACACCCAAGAGGTGTGGAAAGAGTGAGATTTCTTCATTGTATTTCTTTTTGGAAGAGTTTAATAGAGATTGGTTATTTCTTGTATCTCCTCTTATTTGTTGTTTTTGATTTCTAGTTACTTATTACTTCTAGTTTAATTTCATGTTTAGTTGCTTATACAAAAGTAATCAATTGTACTCGGTAGTTCCTAACAAGTGGTATCATAGCGAGGTTAGTGTTTGTTGATTACAAGATTCACTCTCAGGGGTTTCTGATTGGGTGGGAGCAAAGCAATTGCAGAAAAAAGTAAACTAAGAATAGATAAATTCAATGGCAAGAATTATCAATTATGGAGGATGCAGATAGAAGATTATCTGTATCAAAAAGATCTGTACTTACCTTTGGGTGGGGTTTCAAGCAAGCCCACAGATATGCAAAATGAAGAATGGAATGTTCTTGATAGAAAGGCTCTTGGATCTATAAGGTTGAGCTTGGCATCTTTTGTGATTTCCAACTTATCATAGGCAAAGACAATGTAGAGTTAATGGATACTTTGGCAAATTTATATGAAAAACCCTCAGCTTCGAATAAGGTATATCTTATGAAGCAATTATTTAATTTGCAAATGCAGGAAGGTGGATCTATATATAGTCATCTTAATGATTTTCATGAAATTGTAAATCAATTAAATTCAATCAAAATAGCTTTTGATGATGAAATTAAGGCTCTCTTAATCTTATGTTCTTTACCTAAAAGCTGGCACAGTTTGGTAATGGTAGTTAGTAATATTGCATCTGCTTCAAATATCTTGAAAGTTGATGATGTTGTTAGTGTAATCTTGAATGAAGAAATTCGCAAAAAAAGCATAGGGAAAACATTAGGTAATGCTTTAAGTATTGAAAGCAGGGGAAGACAAAGAGAGAAGGGCAAGAAAGGGAAATCAAGGTCAAAGATGGGAAGGAGATCCAAATCCAAAAATAGAAAAATAACCTACTGGAATTGTGGAAAGAAAGGGCATGCAAAGAAAGATTGTTGGTTGAAGGATAACAAAGAAAATCAGCATGAAGGTAATAAGGAAGCAAATGTTGCAAGTATTGTTGCATAGGATGCTCTTATATTTTCTTTGGATAGTCAAGTAGAATCATGGGTTTTAGATTTTGGTGCTTCTTTCCATGCAACCCCAAATAGAGAATATTTCAATGATTATGTCCATGGAGATTTTGGAAAAGTTTATTTAGGGGATGATGAGCCTTGTCAAATTGTTGGCAAAGGAAAAGTGCAGCTGAAATTACAAAATGGTAACACATGGGTGTTGAAGGATGTCATGCATGTACCCATCCTGAAGAAGAATCTGATTTCTGTAGGAAAATTGGGTGATGAGGGTTGCACAGTAACTCTCACAGCTGAATCTTGGAAAGTTTCTAAGGGTGCACTTGTATTAGTAAGAGATAAGAGAGTAGGTACACTTTATCTATCTACTTGTATTACTGATTATTCTCCTTCTATTTTATCTACTTCAGATGTAGATGCAAAGTTGTGGCACTGTAGGCTTGGTCACATGAGTGAGAAAGGAATGAATGTTCTTAAGTCAAAAGGTAAGCTTTTAGATTTGAAAAGCATAAATCTAGATTTCTTTGAGCATTGTATTTTTGGGAAATAGAAGAAAGTGAGGTTTCTCAAAACTGGGTCAACAAAGAAGAAGCACAAGTTAGAGCTTGTTCACACAGATGTGTGGGGACCAGCTCAGGTAGCTTCTATTGGAGGATCATAGTATTATGTTTCTTTCATTGATGATGCTACAAGAAAGGTATGGGTTTATTGCATAAAGAGAAAATATGATGTTTTTGACACATTTAAGAAATGGAAAGCTTTGGTTGAGAATAAAACAGGTTTGAGATTGAAGTGCCTTAGATCTGACAATGGTGGTGACAACTGTAGCAATAAATTCAATAGTTACTATTCTATGAGTGGAATACATAGGGAAAGGATGGTTCCAAGGACACCTCAACAAAATGGAGATGCTAAAAAGATTAATAGAACAATAATGTAGCATGCACAGAGTATGAGGTTGCATGTTGGTTTGCCCTTAAAGTTTTGGGCAGAAGCTGTAGATACTATAGTTTACCTGATTAACAGAGGACCTACTGCACTAGATGGTGGAATTCCAAAAGAGGCATGGACAGGTAAAAAAGTAGATCTTTTATTTCTCAGAGTTTTTGGTTTTGAAGGTTTTGTGCACATTGATAAAGAAAATAGAAAGAAGCTGGATGCTAAATCTATGTGGTGCACTTTCATTAGTTACGATTTTGGAGATTTCAGATTCTAGTTGTGGAATTTAGAAATTAACAAAATTATTAGAATTTGTGATGTAGTTTTCAATGAGAAGGTGATGTACAGTGATCAGCTCAAGAGGCTGAATAATTTTGAGTAGGACAATCTTGATTTGGATGAGGTTATGATCCAAAATGAGCTCACGGGTAAAAATCATCACTCACAAGAAAACATAGATATTGACGTCGATCAGGTAAGAACCGATGTCGGTCAAACAGAGATTGACTTCGGTTAGGTAGAGCTGACATCGATCGAGTGCAGACCAAGAGATGACCAGGATCGATCACTGACAGAGAATTTGGATGGATAGCAAGTTGTAAATGAGTCTCAAATGCCTATGAGGAGGTTTGTAAGGGTAAGTAAACCTCCAATTCATTATTCCCCTTCTTTATACTACGTGTTGCTCACTGATGGTGGAGAACTAAAAAGTTTTGATGAGGCAATATAGGTAGAATCCAAGAAATAGTGGGAGCATGGCATGAATGAGGAAATTGATTCCTTGGAAAAGAACCAAATATGGAATTTGGTTGAGTTGCCAGCTGAAAAGAAAGCACTGAAAAACAAATGGGTTTATATGTTAAAGGCAGGAGAGAATGGACAAATGATACATAAGGCCAAGTTGGTAGTAAAGGGATTTGCACAAAAATCAGGTATTGATTTTGGTGAAATTTTTTCTCCTATAGTAAAGATGACTTCTATTCAGACTATATTGTCTTTAGTTGCTATTGAGGAATTGTACCTTGAGCAGCTTGATGTTAAGACAGCATTTCTTCATGGAGATTTGGATGAAAAGATATATATGGATCAGGCGGAAGGTTTTGAGGTCAAAGGTAAGGATAAACTTGTGTGCAGGTTGAAGAAAAGCTTATATGGTCTTAAGCAAGCTCCAAAACAATGGTATTTGAGGTTTGACAGGTTTATGACAGAGCATGGCTTTAGTAAATGTCAATCTAACCATTATGTTTATTTTACTAGATTGGATAATGGTAGTTATATTATCCTATTACTGTATGTAGATGATATGTTTGTTGCAGGTTCACACATATAGAAAATTATTGAGCTAAAGGTAAAATTAGCTCACACATTTTCCATGAAGGATTTAGGAGCAGCAAAGAAAATCCTTGGCATGAGTATTAAGAGAGACAAGAAAAATCACAATTTGATTTTGTCTCAAGAGGATTATGTGAATAAGGTGTTGGAGAGGTTTAATATGCAGGATGCAAAACTGGTATGCACACCTATGGCTAGACATTTCAAGTTGATCAAAGAACAGTGTCCTAAATCACATGATAAGGTTGAGTACATGAGCAAAGTTCCATATGCTTCAGCAGTTGAGAGCTTGATGTATGCTATGGTATGTACTAGACCTGATATTGCCCAAGTAGTGGGAGTAGTCAGTAAGTTTATGGCCAATCCAAGAAAGGAACACTGGAAAGCAGTTTAGTGGATTCTCAGATATCTGAGAGGGACCAGCAATAGGCATTTATGTTATGCAGGTTCAAACACTTCTCTACATGGGTATGTAGATTCGAATATGGCAGGTGATTTGGATGGTAAGAGAAGCATCACAGGATATGTGTTCACTATTAGTGAAATGGTGGTTAGCTAGATTTCAAAGTTGTAGAAGGTTGTTGCCCTGTCTACTACAGAAGCAGAATACATTGCAGTCACAGAGGCTAGCAAGGAAATGATATGGATGACACGGTTCATGGAAGAGTTGGGAAAGGAGCAAGAGAGTTGTAAACTGTACAGTGATAGTCAAAGTGCAATTCATTTGGCAAAGAATTTAGCCTTTCATTTAATAACCAAACATATATAGCTTAGGTACCACTTCATTAGACAGGTATTGGAGGATGGATAGTTGAAGCTAGATAAGATCCATACAAATAAGAACCCTACAGATATATTAACAAAGCTGGTAACAAAGGAGAAGTTGAATCTTTATTCAACTTTTGTTGGTCTTCAAGATTGAACTTGAAGATGGAGAAATAAGCCATAGAAATAAGATAGAGGATGTTGTTGTACAAGTACAGATGCAGCTGTTTATCTCCAAGTGGGAGATTGTTGGGTTGTGGAGCTAAAAGCTTCATTGTTGAGCTCATGTGGAGGTTGTTGGGCTTAACTAGTAATCGACATTGGCAATATCACTGACATCGATCAGGCATAGATCAGAACCAACTGAATCAGTCAGGGATCGATTGACATTAGTCATATGCAGACTGACAGTGATCGGCATCGGTCACTTGTGTGTGTGCATTTGCATGTGTTTCCAAAATTAGATTTGTTCTAATTTTAGGAGGATAGAGTGTTTGCATGTAAAGACTAATTTTAGTCTTGAGTTTATGTTTCTAATTATTATATGCCTTAGATCCTATTTAAGAGACCCATGGGGCAATATTGTAATTAAGGAAAAAGTAAGTAAGATCAATTAGATCTGCAAGGTGCAAGATCAAGAAGATATGCTAAAGAGAAGGGAATAACAACTCAGTTATTGAGTTGATTGTAATTGATTGAGAGAGAGAGAGAGAGAGAGAGAACTCTTGAGGGAGAATTATTTTACACCCAAGAGGTGTGGGAAGAGTGAGATTTCTTCATTGTATTTCCTTCTGGAAGAGTTTAATAGAGATTGGTTGTTTCTTGTATCTCCTCTTATTTGTTGTTTCTGATTTTTAGTTACTTATTACTTCTGGTTTAATTTCGTGTTTAGTTGCTTATACAAAAGTAATCAATTGTACTTGGTAGTTCCTAACAAAAAAAAGCTCAAAGGATACCAAAACAACATTGGCAAGCAATAAAATGAGAAAAATAAGTAAAAAAATGGTAATTTTATGATGGGTGTTAGGTTTTATCTGTGGTCTTATGAGTCAACTCACAAAAGAGAAACCCACGAGGGTGTTAAAAGAGAAATGTCAAAAGAAAAAGAAGACTATGGTACATCAAGAGGTAAATGCTAAAGAAAGGGGCAAAAATGATCATAAATCTAATAAGGCATATAATGTCATAAAAAATACAAAGAATAAAAGAGATATATAAGGACAAAAATGAAAACAAATGCCAAATGTGATGTATAAGAAATCCAAAAGAACATAAAGGAAAATGATGATGCTTAGAAAGGTGAAAAAGAAGAAAAATGCATAAAAACAAAGAAACATGAGACAAAAAGAACAAATAAAAGCTATGTTAATGTCTATATCAAAGATGAACATGTGAAATACAAGTCTATAAGTCTCAAAAAGTTTTTTGAAGTTGTATGTGTTTGTTGTTAAGCATTGGAGAAGAAGAGTGGGAATTGCAAGATGCTCCAAAGGGTAAGTAGATGCAGGGATGGGCATCACAAGATGCCCCAACATGTGAGCTGAAATGAGGTGATATTGAACCATTAGAATGATTTGCATTGGATTGATAGGTGTATTTGGAAATAGGTAAATGCGTTGGTTTGTTAGATTTTAAGGAAGTTGAATGTGACATATGATGTGTAGGAGAGGTATGGGGAGATAAAGGATGTAAAGGAGGACCATGGATGATATTCTTTGGAGTAGGCATTTGAACTAGGTACTCTTTTGGTGCATGTGACCTAAGAGGATGAGGCTCAATGGATGTAACAATATGTTTAAATTTGTTCATGTTAGCTATCATTTCCTTATTGGTGTAGGAAGAAGGATCAATTGTTGTTTGAACAAAATTAGTAGATGAGGTTTGTTTATTAGGTGATTAATGTTGATGTGATTGTGGTTCTTGATATTGTTTGTGAGAAGCTTGAAGATAATCTTGATAACATTGTTTTGTGAGAATATCAAGATTGAAATGTGGACCAAGTAAGGAAGAAATAATAAAATGGTGAAGATCATGACAAGACTCATGAGAATGACCTATAGTAACATGCCACCAATAAAATTTATTTGGATTGTACCATTTTGGAGGATGTTTGGAAGGATCAAAGCTCATGGGTTTAGAGCATGGCACTTTGATCATAAGTTGTTTTAGACTAAAGAGAGGGTGGGTTGGGTTTAAATTAGTTGAATTGGATGCTCCGTGTTGAGTTTGGGGAGACTTAGATGAATCAATGGTATGAGAATAAGATTGGAAAGATGCTTTAGTAGTTGTTTGAGGAGTTTCAAATTGAGTGATAAGAAAGTCTTGTCTTTTTGCTTGGTCTAAAGCTTCTTCTAAATTTTTTGGAGAAAAAATTCAAATTTTGTATTAAATAAAAGGTTTTAGAGTGGTGACAAATAGTTTTATAAGAGTGTCATCATTCATGTTATGGTCTAATTTATAAGCGAGGGACTTTTATCATTTGATGAAAGTATGAGTTGATTCATTAGGAAGTTTCTTGGCATTGATGAAATAGCAAAGGTAATTTTTAGGAATGTCATCATGTTTTAATTCCTTCATTAGAGCATTGACTAAATCCTCTAGTTGTGAGATATAATGTTTTGGTAGTTGGTTGTACCATTAAAGCGCATCACCCACAAAGGTTTTGGCTATGATCTTGGTGGTAGCAAAGATGTTAATTTGGACCCATTCCTTATAGAGATTACCAAAATACTTAAGAAAGATAGTAGGGTCCTTAGTCCCATTATATGTGATAGTTGGAGAAATGTTTCCAATATCTATGGATGCAATGAATGGGGCTAAAGGTTCATTTTAAAGATGTTGAAGCATTTGTTATTCATTGGAGGTTGAGGGATGCTATTCCCATTGGAATCTCTAAGAGGAAGAGGGACAAATTTTGGATTTGGTTGAGACATGATGACTTGAGATGGTTGACTAATCATGTTGCATAAGTGTTGTTGCATGGTCATCATTTGAGATTCATTGGAAGTATGTGTGATGTTCATTTATTTAATGAATTGTGCAAGAAGTTGAGTTATATCAATAGGTGGATTAGTGATTGTAGGAGGGGTATTAGTGTTGATAGGAAGAGGATTATTAGTGTTAGTGGGAAGAGGATTCTTTTTAGGTAGAGGATTCTTAATATTGGTATTAGTTATTTTAAGTGTGGTAAAAGAAGGAAGATTGGTAAATCCATCATTCTTGTGAGAAGTGTAAATAGTATTATCATCAAGGTTTTTAAATAATTGGGAACTATCTAGATTATTAATTTGATTGGTTTCAACCATGTAACTTTTGGAAGTGATAATGTTAGGTGATCTTATTATGGGTGTAACAAGAGGATTGTGAACATTGGTTTTAAGGGGTGGAACATAATGTGAGGTTCTAACATTTGATGTAGATTGGTTGATGAGTTTAAGAATTTTAGGTTTAGAAGGTGTAAAAGTGGTATAAGGTATATGATTGTCATGGTTTGGGATTTATCTAATAAGATTATCTAAATCTACAATATGTTATGGGGTATATTGAAAAGATTTATAACCATGTGATGAAGAGTTGCACCATAAAGAGTTGTCTTCTATGGTGGATATATGGGGTAGGAAAGAACAAACCATGTACATTCGGAATGGGTTTGAGAATATCAAGAAAAAAATTGATAAGAGGTTTCATGATTATTGGAAAAAAATGAACAAAATGCAAACAAGAAAAGATAGTGAAATATACAAGGTCAACCCGATTGACTTAGCACAAAGGACAGGGCCTATAAAACTATATTGGGTCAACCAGGTTGATCCAGTACAATACACAAAGGTTAGAAAAGGAGCTATAGATAGTATTAGGTTAACCAAGTTGACCTAATATAGTGAATAGAGGCTAAAAAATGTCTGTAGATAGTACTGGGTGGACTAGGTTGACCTAGTACAGTGAACAGAGGTTGAAAAAGGATACTAGGTCGATAGGGTTGACCTAGTACAACAAACAAATTCTGATTTCTTATTTTGCCTATATTTTTAGTTTTACTCATCTATTTTACAAACCATAAAATACGTTAGATTCATGATGACATAGGGAAGATGATAAAGTTGATATAAATTTATGAAATAAAGTAAATATATGATAAAAATGATGACAAAAAGAATAAATGAAAAGTGAAAGAAATACTACAAGGGTTTGTTTTACATCAGGTTCATCATAATGTATGCAATCAAAATTGCATCGTATACATGGATTAATCCTAGATCAGATAAGATAGAGCACACCTATACTTATGATTGGGTATGCACTTGTTAATCAGGAGCATGACCAATATGGGGATCTGCTAGACCTGATTAGGGGATCATATGTATCACTTGTCACAATATATCATGCTTGAAAGGGTTCCAAAGCCTACCATCTAACACAATCACACAACAACCCTAAAAGATTCCTATGACTTGATATTTCATTTATGCTAACAAACAAGGAAATAAACTATTCTAATAACAAGAAAATTAAACTAATCTAGTGCACACCAAAGCTTATGGCATAAAGTGGGCGTTAGAACAAAATAAATAAACAATAACTAAACTAAGCATGCATAGAAAACATATACTCACATCAATGTATATAGAATATTAATACATGGAAGAGAAGAATATATATTGCATTACCTATCTACTTTTACAAAGAAGAAATAAATTTAGGAATACTTACCTTTGAAGATGAACCTATCGAGCCTCAATCTCTCCCTTGGCCAAGGTGTTTCACAAGAGATTATTGTGGTTGTAAGGATAACCAAGATAAATCAGCTCTAGGCTACATAATCTACCTAAGCATCCAAAAGACTTCTTCACAATACAAGATCAGAGCTCTAAAGAAAATATTAAACCCTAAAGTTTTATTCCTCAAGTAGAATGGTCAATAAGTAGATGTTTATTTGTATTCCTTCATTTAATTATTTGTTCTCTTTTGAAATGGTGGTAAATGACCTTATATATATAGTAGTATTTTACCTAAAAACTTTTGGATATGTTGGTTGTACTAAGTTGACTGGGTCAACCTAGCATAATTTTGGGCTAATGCCTAAAGTCTGTGTTAGGTTAGTCAGAATGCTAACAATCCAAAAGAGCTAAAGTGTCCCCAAAACACACTAGTTGACCTAGTTTGCTGAATAGGAAGCCTAAAAATCCACATGGCTGACTTAGTTTATTGAAAAGGAATAAGGGAGATAAAGCAAGGAAAAGAGGGATAAAGCATGGCAAATGATAAGAATGAATAGGAAAGATAGAAATAAACTTAGGGTTCAAGGTTTTAGGAGACAAGTGTGTACATGGCAAATGGAAGAAGAAACAACAATCTTACAAAGCATGGATGGTCTATCCACCCCTTTTTTGGTGCACCCCTTAAGACATGTACTCAGAGAGATTGAGACTCGATAGGTTCCTGCAAGATACAAAGTGTTAGTAATCAATAAAAATTTGAAAATGTTGTGTATATATAATGCATGTCTTCACTAGTTATGAGTGGAATGCATGTGTGATCATTATTTTAAATATTAGAGTCAAGGGTATAAGAAGTATCAATCATATTTTCATTTGGCACATTATGACATGCAGGACAAGGGTTATAGATATATGTATTATCAACATTTTGCAAATAATCATTTCGTTGAGCTTGGAATGTAAAATAAGGTGATAAAATAATTTCATCCAATTTAGTTTGTGCATTGGTAAAAGGTGCAATATCATTTGAACCTTTTTAAAAAAAAATTGAATTAAGAAGGGTAAAGAATGTGCATTTTTATTTTCTATATTGATTGAATCATGCAAAAGTAGATTTCATTTATTGCACCCATATATTTTTATTTGAATAAGGAGGTAGTAAAAGTGGTTGAAAAGCTAGGATCACATTGGAACAAAGAACTACCCATAAGAAATTATTTTGGCATTATATTATTAGTTTGATTTTGATAAGTAGGAGAAGATAAAGAAAAAAGAGAAGAAGATTCATCTAATCTATCTTCATCAACACTTTCATTGTCATGCTCATAGTAATCATCATATCAATCATTACAACAATAATCATCACCATCATTATAAATGAAATCATTATCATGTGCTAATGTTTAATCTTGAAAATTTATCTATTTATTCTTATAATTATGATAAAAGGTTAAAAATTCATCAACTCAGTGAGGGACAAGAGGGTTCTTGGATATCATTTTAAACTTGTCAAAAGAGAGAGTGTAAACAATGAATAACAAACACACAATAGGTAGAATGTAATCTAAAATAGGTATGTGTGCAAATATGCTAAATATTCATCTCAACAGATAGAAAAAATATTATTTTATTTGAAACCCTAAGGGTTAATGTTTGGGTGTATAGGGACCTATTATGTAGATCTAGTGTTTTTTAGGGTATTATAGATAAAATTTAAATTGTATTAAATTAATAAAAACCTATATGATGACTAATTTGGATCAGTTAGGTTGTGAAAAAATCAAGAAAAAAATCAAAATTTTATAAACCCTAATTTAGTACACAAAAATGAAGGTAAACCCTAGGATGGAACTAGGGTTTTAATCAATATTCAAAAGAAGTCGGGTTCACCAAATGTTTTAATTTTTTAGGACTTAGACACGTAAATCTTAGGTTGTTAAAGGAGTTGGGTATAAAGGATATATCTAGATAAATATTGCAAATAGATATATCAAACTAATTTACCTAAAATGTATTCACAATGATAAAATTGACTTATCTAGAGTGAAATAGATGTTGTTGTATGTTAGGAAGGTTGAAACAGGGTTGGAGATCAGTCAGGAGTCTTTCATTTTGAAACTAGGATTGAAAATTGCCTTCTAACAATAACATGATTAGGAGGATAGTAAAACTTTAGTACTAGTGTTAAAGTTACAATGATGGTGTCCTTTTATGGAAAATCTGCCTAAGACTTGTAGGGATGTTGTCAGAGGGTTTCAAGGACCTGTAGATGAGTTTTGAGCTCCTGGTATTTGTCTGTCACTATTTTATTAAATCTTTTATAAAACTTAATGAACACCTGCACACATGAAACAATAACAAGATTAAATGCAAATGGAAGAGAAAAACTATATTATGGGATGCTACGATCATGTGATATAAAACCCTTATTTTCTTAACCACTACCTACATTAACCCCAATGATAGGGGTCTCAGATCGCATGTAGTTTTTCCTTAGGGAATGTGCATGATAAGCTAGAATAACTTTTTCTTAGACCCTTCTTTGATCAAACATACAAATCTATGTGTGATTTTTTAGTAATATGTAGTGTGTTGAGCTATACTATTGACTAATTTTATGTAATTATGTGCCAAGATAGTAAGTGCTAGATGTAAAACCCTTGTGAGGATCTTTATATAGAAGGAACTTTGATTTGAATATAAGACCCTTTTCCATTGTATGATGAGATATAAAATAAAGATAAAATTTTAAGAGAAGTCTCAAGGAAGTTTTAGGACCTAAAACATGCTCCATTAGAAACTAGCTTTGAACTTAGACACTAGCACATTGTGTTAGTGTCTAGGACTGCACTAGTGTCATAGGAAAACAAAACTAAGTGAATACTATGCAAAACAAGATAGGGGAGGCCTTGTGACTAGGATGGGATGATAAAGGACCACTAGGGGTGAAACAAATAGGGAAAACAAGTCATAATAAATATTAAAAGACCCAAGATGACCACATGAACAAGACTCACATTCATCACTAAGACCTTCCCATGAAAGAGCAACAAAATACATAGTACTTATGGTTGCTTAACCAAATTAGGGTGTGTATAATTAATTTGGAACCATAATGTAGTGTTGAGTTGATGCTTACAATCCTTCAAGATGTATTTATGGCTGTGTTTGATCTTTCTAAGGTTGTATCAATGGTAATTGGTATGATGTTGTGTAATATCTCTTTAAAGCATTAAATTTATATTATTGTTGTGTGAATTTTTTATGTAAGTTTTTGGGTTGAGAAGACATCTCTTAACTAAGACCTCTAACTATAGCTACATCATTTGGTATCAAAGTGAGGAAAATAAATCTATGTTGATAGATATAGCTTCATGTTTTCCATTCTTTGTGAAGTTGGATAGAGAACAAGAGGAGTACACAAGAGAAATCTACATAGGATTGTGAATGGCATAATAGTAGTTATTGAAGTGCATGATAGAGTGATATGTATAGGTTTGTAAATGGTGTAACAAAATATCTTGAGGTTTGAAAGTGGTGCAACAATAGATATAGAGTGTTGTGTTGTCCATCTTGTTGGGTGGGTAGAGAATTGAGAGTTGAGAAAAGTGGATTACTTGCATAGGTTTGCAAGAGGTGTAATAGTGGGTTCAAGGCATGCACAAGGATAATGCATAATTTATGGAAGAGGAATACAAAACCAAGTTCATTGGGATGAATGTTGTGTTATAATTTGAAGTAGAAGCGAATGTAAAATAAAGGAGAAAGTAAATTTGAATCACATCGTGTGTTGTGAATATGAAGAGAAGGAAGGTTCCCTAAAATAAGTCAACCTTATAATGGATTGAGTATTCTATAGCAAATAAGAGAACAATAACATGTATTTCATAAGACATGAAGGTGGAGATAGAGGATGTGCAAGTGAGTGTACATAATGCATATGTTGAGTAAGA
Source organism: Torreya grandis (assembly GCA_037957365.1). Lineage (NCBI taxonomy): Eukaryota > Viridiplantae > Streptophyta > Pinopsida > Cupressales > Taxaceae > Torreya > Torreya grandis. Next base: position 972,634 of record JARHVA010001060.1, read on the forward strand.
AGGTCTTCCATTTCCAAAAGATAAGGTAGTTATGAAGAGTGCAAAAGTAGTTGTTTCGATGGGAATAGGTGAGGTGACTGCAAAGGTAGTTTATGGAGATCTTTCATTTGACCAAGGAGAAAATGAAGACCTTATATTGATTGTAGAGGATATGAAGATGATTGAGTGGATGTTTGAGCACTTGGATGTAAATAGTAGTTGGAGCACAGAAGTGGATGTAGAGACGGAAGAGGCGGGTGAAATTTTTGAAGTCATCATGATAGTTGAAGAAAAAAGTGGAGGTTATTGCAGTGAAAGTGGTAGAATTATTTGAGGCTATGATAAGAGAAACATAATAGAATGCCATGAGGATTATTATGGAATTGGTGGTGGATAATATGGGTAATGTATATGATGCCCATAGTTATGGAAAAACATTTGACTTGTGAGCTAAATAGGAAAGGGTTGAAGATGAAGTGGAAGAAGTAGGAGATCATATCTTACTTAGGAAAGAAATGTCTATGATCATGGAAGTGTTAGAATGTGTTTTTGAAAGGTACATAGTAATAGAGGAAGGGTTAGCACATAAAAACATCAAGAAAGAGAATAAATAGAAGTGGTGTGAAGTCATAGATTCTAATGATGGATTAAAGTAAGAGGAAAAGATTCAATTGGTGGAGGTCAACATATTTTTTTGGCATAACAAAAAAATGGTGGATGAGGGGAGAGAAGCATGTAATAGAGGCAAGGGAGAACCTTGCTCAACATTTAGGGAGAAGCTTCCATAAAAATGTAAGATAATGTGGCATAGACACAACTATGAAAGAGGATGATAAGAGGATATATTAGTGAGAGAAAAATATGCATAAATGTTGTATAAAATGGGAATATAGAGGATACACACCTAGTTCATTTGGTTGTATGTAGTATCAAGAAGCTCTTACAGGGGTAAAGTGTGTGAAGATGCATAATGGCACCATGCAGAGCAAAGAAAGTGGTTATTATTGATATTTTGTTCCAAAAATATCAAAATTTCAAGTACCCTAAGGGAGATCCATTAATTTTTTTTTTAAATGCCTTAAACTGATCCAAAACACCCATTTTCCTCAGCCTACAGAATCTGGAGATTGGACTACAATATGTAGTTTACAAAATTGTAAATTGCTTCCAAAGCACCAAATCCCACAATGCATTATCTGATAGAAACCAAAGATTTGATTATAATTTGCAATTTACAAAATTGCAAATTGAATTCAGACCTCCATTTCCTATAATATATGAGCTGACAAAAACCCAAAACCCGCTTGCAATATAGAATTTGCAAAATTATAAATTGCAAGTGGAGTTATGTTTCCCTCAAACCAAGTACCCCACAAAAATAGGAAATCAAACTATAATTTTTAGTTTAAAAAATTGAAAATTGTTTCCTAAGTTGTACTTCCCACTTAACACTCTAATCAAAAACTAGAACTCATGAAGCAATTTATAATTTTACAAATTGCAAATTACAATCCAAGTTATGCTTCCCATCGACCACCTTTCCTGTGAAATCTATAATTACAAAGTGCAATTTACAATTTTTAAATTTGAAAATTATCTCCTGAGTTTCACCTTCCCATTTTCAAAGACTCAACCGAGCCTAACACGTGAAATCTGGAGGTCAACACGTAATTAGAAAATTACAAAATTGTGAAGTTGCTTATGGACTTTGGATCTTTGACAACCACCACCATTAATGCATTTATTATAGGGGGTCTATATAAATGAGATTATGGTTTGTTAAATAATTATTTAATTTTATACTTTTATTTGGATCTATGACATGAACTCACACCATTCTCATGACCTCTAACCATGACCTTGAGCCACGCGTTATACCTACAAACAACACCACACTGCCATTGAGCAATTACATGGTATTCCTTTGAAATCCTCTTAATGTTTTCTTAAAAGCCATCATTTCCTATAATTTGAGTTGGTTGTTAATTTTTTTTCATATTTTTTCATTCCTTATGGAATTGATTGCATTTTTGTGGTTTGATTACGTTGCATAGGCATCATCTAAGTTTAGGGTTGTTTTCATAGTAATGTTATTTTTCAAATTTCTCATGCATTTCAAAGTAGTTGGGATCCTAAGGTTTTTTCCCCAAGTTTCATAGTGAAAATCTAGGGCTTGCAATTTTAAACCAATGAATATTCCTAGTATATCCCCAAAAACTAGTCAAGAATATTCCTTGTTAGATCCCTCCATAGTCCTTATGGACTTTCAACCTGTAAATTGTACCTCCCATCTCTACGGGTTCTCAACATGCAAACTACAACTTATAACCCCATGAACTTTTCTATTGTTTTGAACAACTCCAAGTTCCACCAAACTTTTGACCTAAAATTTGCACCTCTAATATCCACTGAATATTTCAACCTACTTTTGTAGCTCCACTTTTTCATATAATTTTTACCTATACATAACAACTCTAAGTTTCGCTAGAGTTTCAACCTGATTCTAGCATGTACATATCCTACCAACTTTGTAGTCGGTTTTCCCTCAGGAGTCTTGCTAGAATCCATGTTTGAGAAAGAGATGAAGTTCAAGTCTAAAAGACCTGATGTCACTCTCAGTCTAGAATCTAACACAACTGAGATTACAGACACAGACCTAGGTCATATTAACCTAGGTGACTTTTAGACCTAGATCAATGTAGAATTTAAGAATGACTAGATCCAAAGAATTTAGGAATTTAGACGGCCCCAAGCAGCAATTTCCCCTTGATGGTGCAAATCCATGAGCTAGTACTTACACTAGCACAACATTATGATGCTGATAAGAGAGAAGTGTTGAATGATAAAGGGAAAAAGATTCTAAATTTGGACCCAGATTTCATTGACTCCATATTTGTGATACCTAAATTTGAGAGTTATCTATCTATAACTCTATAATCATCCAAAAAATTCTTTCAATACAACAACATTGAATGCCAGATAATAATGGACAAGTGGTAGCTAAGAATTCCTAAGGCTGCATCCACCACATTGTCTAAGACATTGGAAAAAATTGATTTCAAGCATGATGTAGGAGATATAATTTTATTATTTTATAGGATCACTGGTAGCCATGATGAAAAGAGCTTCTAGGATTAGATGTATCGATATATATGGGTCATCCATGAAAACAAACAATACATCCATTAGGCACAACTCATCAGTGACTCCCTCTACAAGCAATTGATGAAGGTACAAGCCACAAGGAAATTATGTATGACCTCCTACCTAGAATATATATTGGCCAAAGGGAGAGCTTTTCCAAGGCTCAAAATTGTAGCTAGTGAGTCAAATAAAGTGTTCAACTATTACCCTGACCTCACTCTTGAGGCAAGCAGACAACACTTTAAAAGAGTGAATGTTTTATTCATCTACTACATTAGAATCATGTTTGATAAGGAACTAGAGAGACAGAGATTATTTTATGCATCCACTATAAATCTCACCCAATGGGGTTCTTATTTCATCCAATTCCCCACCTACTCCTACATCAGGGTATGTAGATTTAGTAGTTACCCTTACACCCTTCCAAGATATGTGAGTAATAAATGGGCATTGATGGAGCTAGTGAGGCAACTTGTGGAAACTCACAAGCTATTATCCAGTAATCACAAGTCAAGAATTCATTTCCCAATCAATATAGGAAGATACACATGCCCCTCCTTAGAAAATCCAAGTGTAAAGAATCAAAAATGACATAGATGACCCTAAGAGCTATAGAGGCGAGACCATTCTATGATGTTCATGGCAACATCACTAGCACACTGCTAATCTCCACATATTCCCATGTTCCCAACTTTGAAGATTACTGGGAAGATTTGGATGATGGTGATGAAGTCAGATTGAGGGACTACTCCACAATGACTTGGATCAAGTCAAAACTTTTGATTTTGCACCTATCCTTGAGGACTTGGTGGATGATGAGTCCCTGGTAGACAAGGTCTACCATTCTAATAAGATATACTTGCAACCCCTTCCAACAGTAAGGTGGTATGTTCCTAAATATTTTTATCTAATAGATAGAGCTACCCATGCCATCAATAAAACACTCAACAGGCTCAAGAGTAAAGGGTCCAAGTGACCAAGGAGATAGTATTGCTAAAAAACTACTGAAGCGCAAGGAAAAAGGAGTTTCACCATTAGTGGGTGATCCCAGTGGTGCAACAATAGAGCAACTAGATATTCCAATGATCTCCCACAAAATAAATAAGAAATCAAAGGCCAAAAAGGGGCAATAAAGAAAAGAGGGAGCAGTAGTGGACCAACCAATAGTCATTTCATCTAAGGACACAACTATAGTTAAAGCATTTATAACTTTAACCCCCATCTCAGTTATAATTACCACTCTTATCTTTATAATACATCCCCCCAACTATTTATGTTGTTCCTATAGCTCTAACACCTCCTCCTATCTCCATTCCTCTTTCGCATCAAGTAACTCCACCACCTATTCCCACTAGTTTACCTGTAGCAATAATTCCATTACCAACTATGCAATCAATTCAATTGGACACTTAGGTCTCCCCTTCATTGGATTCTTAGGTTTTCATTTCACTTCCTCCTCCCACAATTTCACTCCCTCCTTCCACAATTCCTTTCATTTAATTTACAATATTCCATCCCCGTTTATCACCAACACTACACAATAGTATCTTACAATAGATTCAATCATTCTGACTACAATTCTATTAGCCATCCTAAACCTTTGGGATAAGTAATACTTTATCTTCATCCCCCTTCATATTTCCCACTTTACCACCCCTAAGTGTCCCTACCAATTTAATTGACTCATTTAAGGCTTTGGACTCCACACTTCCACTAGTCCCTAAGTTTCAACTTCTTATGTTTACTCCTTCATTGGTATCACTTCCATCTCTGACACCCCTAGTAAACACATCCATTTCCAATCCCCCTACCTCTTCCAATTACACAATAACCCCAACCCCTAAAGTGGAGATAAGGGAGGAGCAAGTCCTTGATATAAATGTCAACCTTCAGGCTACATATGGAGAAGAAATTGCACATACATCTGTCAATCAATCAGAGACAATACATGTACATGATACAACACTTATCACCGTGCCCACTAGTGCAGCAACTTCAGCAATATATTCTCAAGTGATAGTGTCTACACAATAGGATGCTACCCCTAGTTGGTTAGTACAAATAATGGGGAAGAAATTCAAGCATATGGTGTCCCCAAATACATTGGATTTTGGTCTCTCAAATACATGTAAGAAATCTAAGACAACTCCCTATACCTTTTCAAGGATATTATGTGACTCAATAGGGAAAATATATGTAGATATTGCAGTCCCCCCACCAAATAAATAGAAAGATCTAGTGGTGGGGGATTATTAGGTATCAAAATTTTACCTTGGATATCCTATGAAGAAGGGGGCTGAAACATGATGTTCAATCTTGCATTAACTCTATCTGAGAAAATGGATAGTGACAAGGTCATTAAGGATGAACTGAAGAACAAGGTGGAACAACTAATGAATGCATTAAATAAATTCATCAAGCCTATTGTGTAATCACTATAACCTGAATCAATGTCCTATGAGGAAGGGGTTGAAACATGATGTTCAATCTAGCATTAACTCTATTTGAGAAAATGGATAGTGACAAGGTCATTAAGGATGCACTGAAGAACAAGGTGGTACAACTAATGACTACATTAAATAAATTCATTGAGCCTACTATGTAATCAATATAACCTAAATCAATATAGCCCATCACCCAAATCATAGATCAAGCAACACTTGATGTGTTGACATAAATTAGCAGCATGGGAAGGCCCACCAAGGAATGGCCAAAAGATCTCATCTCCAAAGGAAACAAAGTTATTGATATAGTAATGGATCACTATGTAGTTTTGAAAGAAATAAGGGTCACCTTAAAAGAATAAGTCAGCAAGTATGAAGGATAGATAGAAATATTGAATCTTTTCTATCTAAAATTTACAGTTGTGGACTCGATTGACATGGACATCCTCCTTGTATAAAACATACTTAAAAATGATGGAGAGAAAGAGGAGTTAGACAGATCAACTCAGTTCATAATAAAGATGCTTACAGATGTTGCCCATAAGGCTAAAGATGCACATGACAATGCCACTGACATGTTATATGACATTGAGGATTTGTTGAATAAATTGACAACAAATTATCAAGAGTAGATCCTTTTAGTAAAAGAGGTTTAGAATAAATTCAAAGAAGTGATCAAAAAAGAATCTACACGAGATAGAGTTTTCACCTTGAGCTCTATCCACCATTTCATCAAATATCATAACACATTAGATTAGATGGGTAAAGAGATTTAAACATACAAAGCTTTGAGAAGGGAACTTTTTGATATAAAAGCAAATTGCAAGATAACCAACCTCAACTCTTTTGTCCTAAATGAAGATAGATTCTTGGAGATCTTCAAGGCTTTTGATGCATATGTTCAAAAATTACTGGGCGAGAAGGATAAAGAGTCAGAATAAGTGTTGGAAATAGTTTAATTCTTTCTATTAAAAGTATTCTCATATATTATATTTTCATTATTGTAAAGTTGTAAAAAACATAACTTGAAAATTGCAACTATCTTTTTGTCAGCTCTTTTTGAGAAAGAGCCATGTGTATTTTACACTTTATATTTTGACAAGCTGAAAGATGTCAAAAGTAGACTTGCAAATTATAATTTTCATTTTGACAAGTTTTTAATTGCTTAAGTTGTAGAAGCGTATATTGTAAAATGCAATTCCAGTTTTGACAAAGTGGTATAACTTGAAAGTTGTAAAAGTTTCACTTGAAAATTACAAATTAGCATTTTGCAAAAAAACAACTTAAGTTATCTTTTGTTCTAAAATTGAGTTTCACTTTGGCCCCCCCCCCATTGCATGAAGATGAAATCGCTATTAAACTGAAGAGAACATAGGCATTGTATGAAGACGTCCCATGTTTCATCCATGCCTCTACCAATTTGGATCATACCCAACTCTTGGATGATCTTTTTCAACACTTTTTCACCATGCCATGGATGCCACCACCTAAAGATCATGCCTCTTTTCATGAAGTTTCCATATTTTCATGTTCTTCTACTAAATGTTGGATTTCATGGTTAACTACATCTCTTGTATGAGATATTTTATATAAATATGAGCAATATGGCGTATCCCATCTTATCTTTTTTCTATTATAAATATTATTCTACATTTTGAATAACTCTTCTACATGCTGTAAACTGAAGAATGTGAATAAATTGAAGATTTACCTTTTTTGTCTGAGAAATCTCTATGTATGCAAATTTATTTGAATATTTGTGGATGTTTTAATTCTTATTTCAGGCACAAAATTTTATTTATGTTATTTTATACCCTTTTATAAGATTAGTTGATAAAAAATAAAAGAATCTTGTCCCTTGTATAAAAATACTAGTTATTGCCTCTGATTTCCCATTTGCATGAGTTTATGCTCCTACAAATTTAAATCTATTTTCTATTCTATTTGGTTCATTAAGGAAAGCACTAAAATCCACTACAAAATATTTGGTGCAGTCACCATTTTCAATTTTACAATTTCATTCTCAAAACTCTTTTCCCCAGTCAAACCCTAGTTTAGGAGCAAGAACACTAAAGGAGCAATTTTTTTATAAAATTTGTATTTTATCAATTGCACTAAATTTAGTGAAAGTAAGGCAACCTTATCTAGAGGTTCACCTCAATTTTCCAAGGTCCCACAGCTTTGAGGTGATCCCATTGTATCATTACATTTTTGTACAGTGAGTTATGACATCAAGAACGAGTGCAAAATCTATGTGATAACATTTTATTGCACGCTTGATGGGACCCAAAAATTATAAAGAGATTGGTTTTATTCTCATCAAGCATTGTATGATCCTCATATAAAATTCAAAATCACCTAATGATTGCACTAGCTTATGGATTCATAATTTCAAGGTTTACGTATGCCAAGCAAACAAACAAGAACATCTACCAAAGGTAAGAGAGCTGATTTTTTGGAATTGTCATTTTCATCTAAAAAGATATCAAAATCAGTTGTACCTTGCTCTAGAGTATATCCTAAAATTTTATTTACATCTCCTTCATTTACTCCCATCAGTTTCATACCTCCCATGATGGCTAGAAATTTAAATTTAGTAGCTTTCAATAGAGGCAGCCCACTCTAGTTGTCCCAATATGATGATATGCCTACCTCGGCTTTAAAAAACCTTTCATATTCTATTAGTGAAACTTCCACCGCTCCTATGGAGAATATATAAGACATTACTAATCTTTGTTTAGTACATAACGTGGTGAAAGATAATGTTTTAATTAGACTTCTAGTGTCCTCTTTCAAAGGGAAAGCCTTATAATGGTAAATATGTCTTCCTCCTAGTTCTATCCATGTTTGGGATGACTTAGGCACTACATTATGTACTCAATTTGAAGACAAGAGTGACCACCTTTCCTTGGTTGAACAATTAACTACTTTTCAATGGGCTCCTCATGAGTGCATGACTGACTTCAATTTTCATTTTAAAAAAACATGGAATAGAATTCCAATATTGGTCAAGCCAACTCCAAATAATTCTTTCCTATATTACTTGACAGCTCTAAATAGTGATATAGCAGTTATGATTCAGTCAATGGGCGGCACCACACTTCTCAATGCCAATGAAATTGTAATAAGGTCAAAAAATTATTTAATTCAATCAAGAAAATTTTCCCCAAGGCCACCAATGCCTCTATTTCTAGAAATACCTCATACACTACCTACAATTGCTCCAATTCCCACCACGAGCAAATCACTATATTTAACTCCCACACCTATAGATGATTTATATGAGGTTAAGTCACTACTCAGGAGTCTTGACAATGAGTTAGTCACAATAAAGAGGAAGCAATTTCATAAGTACAAGTCTTATCAACATACCAACCCAATAGGCAGCCATACCATGGCAATTCATAGTTTTAAGGTCAAAATATGTTATCAAAACCTCCAAACATTCATATTCTACCTACACCAAGTGCTTCCAAAGCTATTGTACCTATTCAGAATAATTTGGCCTAGGAGTATGAATGGTGTTATCCTTGTTCTCATCCACATAACTAGAATACTTGTCCTAATGATGTCATCAATCAAGCTTTGATAGTGTAAGGCATATCAAATGCATAAGGAAAACAATAAGAATCTACTTCCCAACCAACATATACACAAGAACCTACTCAAGGTGAGGCCACTCTTCTAAACTACAAAGAGGAAGACTTTTATGGTGTAAATCAGGAGGAAGCGTTGTTCAATGGTGGAGGTATAGTGGTAGCTAATACACATTCAAAGAAAAGAGCAATAGAAAGTGATAAACCCTCCAAGGTGGAACAAGCTATAACTTCTAAAGTTGCACAAGAACTGACAAAGAGCAACATAGTATAAAGGCCACCCTTTGTGCCCATGAGCCATCCCAAAGCAAAAGTGCCAACTCCAAATTTTTTGAAAGAAGATATAGCTCCTACAAAGGCACCAGTAAAGGTTAGTAATATACCTTTCAACATTTTTGAATAGATGAAGAAGACCAATTTGAATGTCACTATTTGGGAAGCATTATCCATTCCAATGCAAAGAGATTTTCTACAGGAAGCTTTGAAAAAGTTCCAGATAACAGATAAGGTTTTATCACAGGGACCTAATGCTACAATTAATTTGTGTCAACCATAAATCAAGACTAAAATAAGAAAAAATGGTAAGCCTCTCCCCTTCTATATTTCACTCATAGTAGGGAAACATCTCATTCATAATTGCATGGTAGATTCAGGGGCTAGCAGTTCAATGATGCCTAAGAAAATAGTAGATGCCCTTGGTATAAAATATACACCTATCAATAAGGTTATGGTTCAATTGGATGGGACCGTTGTTGAAATAGTAGGAACAATAAAAGGGCTAAACCTCATTATTCACGCTTGTTCAAGCTTGTCAATTTCCAAAGATATCTCAGTTATAGATCTTCCCCCTTATTTTTCCATTTGTCTTTCACAAGATTTTCTATAAAAATGGGAGGATATTTGTCTATGGATTGGTCTCACATGTTGCTTAATATGAGATATGAAACAAGAGTAACAATAACAGTTGAGCCAATCACTAAAGATCATAGTGAGCCATACACTCCTATCCCTATCGACATGAACTATATAATGTAGGACTAAGAAGAGGAGATTGATCATGAAGTTGTAACACCTATAGAAGAGATTCTAGACACTCATCTAGATGAATGGGGATCAGCCCTCCAATTTGATCCTTATAACTAAGTCTAGGAAATAGGATTGGGTACATATTGCATTCATGAAAATGATGCAATTATCCTGAACCTAGTAAAACTAATTGAAGATCTTCAAGGAATGTGGTAATTATTCTTCGATGGTTTGAGAAGCAAGATTGGTGTAGGTGTAGGTATTATTTTGTTCTCTCCATAAAAGGAGAGCTATATTCTATTCTTTCAAACTTCAATTTAGCTACATAAACAATGTAGCTAAATACGAAGCATTGATTCAAGGTCCACAATTGGCCAAAGAGAGAAGGATAAAATCCCTATAATGATTTGGTGATAGTGATTTGATTGTTCACCAAGTGAGATCCAAAAGTGTAACTAATAATAATTTTCTAAGATCTTACAAACATAAGGTTTAGAACCTGTTAGAAGACTTTAACACTTTGAACATTCAAGTGGTACCAAGAGCATAGAACAAAGATGGTAATTTTATGGACTCAATAAGATCCCAATATAACCTACCTAAAGAAATAAAGAAGAAAAATAACCATCATATAAGGTTGATAGTAAGGCCATTTGTTCCTGATAATGCAACCAATTGGAAAGTCTTTGATAGTGATCAACAAATTATCAACCTTCTGAGAGAAGCTAAATTCTCTAATAAGAACTAGTCAAGACTTCAAGATCAATATAGAGATCAAATCATCTAGTTGAAGACAAAAAAACTACCCATGGGTCTTGTTACTCTATAAAACATCTTCAATTTAGATAATTAGCTGAAAGGGAAAAAAAAGAACATCACGGTAAATAAATAATATTGTGATCTAGTGGTCATCTTAGAATGGAAATCACTAAAGATAGGAAAGGTATGCAATGATTCTGAAAAAACAAAATTTTATTGAGCTGTGTCGATAATTTGATGATGAATTCACTTGGCGTTATCATTATCTAAAGGGGTTTGACCCTAACTTAGCACATCATACAATAGAGCTTGATGCAAATACCAAGCCTATTAGACAAAAGTAGAGACTGATTAATTCAAAAATAGAGCCCCTGATGAAGAGTGAGTTGTCCAAATTGATAGAGGCTAACATCATCTTCCCTATCAAGCACTTATTTTGTATTGCTAATTTGGTCCATGTAAGAAATAAGAATGGTGATATTAGGCTTTGTGTAGATTTCAAGGATCTGAACAAAGTGTCTCTAAAGAATCATTATCCCCTTCCCCCTATGGAGCAAATTCTACAAATTGTATCAGGATCTGAAAGGTTTTCTCTTTTAGACAGTTATTCTAGTTATAATCAAATCCTAGTGTAAGAATAAGACTAGTTCAAGATTGTTATTACCACAAAATGGTGTATGTATGCATATAAAAAGATGTCATTTGGTTTGACTAATGTTGGTGTAACATTCCAAAGAGCCATGAATATGGTTTTCAGAGGTTTTATAACTGAGATGATCCTAGTATACCTAGATGACATCATTATTTATTCAAAGCATGTTGATGCACACCTAAATCACCTTAGGAATTTTTTTGAAAGGTGCAAATAATTTTGGGTTTCCCTCAATCCAAATAAGTGCATTTTCGTAGTTCATGAAGGGAAACTACTAGGACACAATGTTTTAAAAGAGGGTCTTGCAATAGACCTAGAGAGAATTAGTGTTATATCTACATTAGCACTACCAAGCCATAAAAAAGGATTACAATTTTTTCTTGGAAAAATCAATTTTGTAATAAGATTTATTCCAAATTTTATCTTTATGGCCAAACCCCTTACTGCAATGCTCAAGAAGGGTATCATTTTTAGGTGAACATAGGAAGGAAAAGATAGCTTTGAAGCCATCAAGCAATCTATTTCTCAAGCTCCTACCCTTGTCAATATTTCATTATCTATGTTTTTGGAGGGGGAGGTAGTATCTCAGCTATTCTAGCTCAATAGAATAAAGAACAATTAAACAACTAATATCCTTCTTCAGTCAATCCTTGAAGGATTATGAAGAAAATTACAATTTCATGGAGAAGCAAGTATATGTTGTGATTAAATCTCTCAAAAAAATTAGGCATATGCTCTCCAATAATAAAATTCATCTAATGGTTAGTCACCAAAGTGTCAAAAAGTTCTTGCTGAGCTAGGAGATAAATGAAAAAAAAGTAGGATGAATCACAAAGGTCATGGAATATGATGTGGACATCAAAATCACAAAGCTTGTAAGAGGAAAAGGATTATGTGAATAACTGTCTTCTGATATCAAAACTACTAAAGTAATATCTACAACAATATATGCTCAAAGTGCATTTAAGCCAGTTGATCCACCTCTTTTCAATAGTTGGATCCATGACATGACTATTTTCCTACAAATTGGCAAGTACTTGTATGACTTTTAGCAATCCAAGAAATGGTATTTTAGACTCTAATGCATTCCTTATGTTCTTTTTGATGGAATATTATTTATTAAAAATATGAATGGAGTCATGGTAAGATGTATCAAGCACAATCAAGTCACCAAGGTACTCGAAGAATTTCATGATGGCCCATCAGGAGGACATTTCTCTGTAAGAACCACAACCATCAAAATAATGAGAGTATTAGTGTAGGTTTTTATTTTTCCCTATTTTTTAATTAGGGAAATTTTATTTCTTGTGTATACATGGAGTTTTCCTAAATTTGTGGGATAGGCTAGCTTATGTGGAGGTGCGTGTCATAGATGTGTCATAGGTGTCATAAGTAACTCCCTTGATGGGAGTTACTTCTCTATTCTTAGCACCTTGTCACCACCTTTCATGGAGGAGTTACAGTCTATTCTTGGGGTGCCTTGTCCACCTTTTGTGGAGGAGTTACGTACTCTCCTATATGTATTCCTCACTTTGGCCATCTCATGTTAATCAGATTTTGGTTTTCTCCATTTTGTCTTGTGCAATTTATCTTCTTTTTTCAAATTGCTTTAGCATCTATGTGGTGTGCACTTGTTTCATCTTGTGTGATCACTTCTCCATTGCATTCGCATTATCTAGATTCTGGCAATAACTTCGATAGAGAGGAGGATATTATTGGCTTGAATTATTCAAAGATGCCCATGAATAGGTAACAAACTGTGAGAAGTTTACTTACTTCATAGGCAAGTAAAGATTAGCAGATCTCCCTCTCAAACTAATTCAAGCTAACCAACCCTTTGCTTAATGGGGATTGGATTTCATTGGTATGATCAATCCACCATTCAGTATAGGCCACAAATGGGTCCTTACAAAAACAAACTATTTCACAAGATAAACTGAAGCATTTGTGCTAAAACATGCCACAAAGGCATTTATCCTAGAATTCATGGGTGCCATAGTCTCAAGTTTTAGTGTTCCTCACACCATTATCTCAAAAAATGCCAAAGCTTTTGTGGGCACTCAAATAAGTGAATGGTGTGTAAAGCACAATGTACACATAAGTAATTCTTTTAATTATTACCCATAGGGTAATGGTTTGGTCGAGTCTACCAACAAGAACCTCATAAGAATCATCAAAATAATAATGGAGGACAACCAAAGGACATGGCACACAAAGTTGAAATCAACATTGTGGGCTGATAGGATAACCCCTAAGAGAGCCATTACTAACTCCCCATTTATGTTGGTATATGGAAGGGAAGCCTGAGTCCCACTATTAATTAAGTTATCATCTCTAGATCTCAATCATCAATTGGATTTGATTGATAATGATGAAATAATAGTAAGATTGGTTGAACTCATGGAACTAGAAGAAATCAAGAACCAATCAATGAAAATCCTAGAAGTAAATTTGGCTCAAACAAAGAGGACTTTTGACAAAAAATCATCTGATAAGAGCTTCAATGAAGGAGACATGATTCTCAAATGGGAAGCAGACAAGGCTAAACCAAGAAAGAACATCAAGTTTGATGTAATATCAAGCAGTCCATATATTATAACTCAATACAAAGGATCTAATGCATTCCATCTATCCAAGCTCGATGAATCAGAACTGCCTATCCCAATCAATGGGATATATCTCAAAGCTTGATTTTGAGGTTGGAATTCATTCTAAAATATAAAATTTTATATATAATAGGGTTATTTGTGTTTTCCAAAATAAGTGATTTCACACAAGACAACTCATTAAGATTTTTTGTTTCCTTGGTTCATTTTGTTTTTCCCTATTTTGTTCTTGTTTAGGCAAATCCCAATTTCATTGTTCACTAGTTAAAAGTGTGAATCCATGCCCAATGAACTAGAAGGTTACTGGAAATAAATTGATTAGCAGGCAATAATCCCATAAAGGGCATAAAAAATGTTGATATTTTTATCCCAAAAATGTCAAAATGTCAAGTACCCTAAGGGAGACCCCTTAATTTTTTGGAAAAATGCCTTAAACTGACCCAAAACACCCATTTTCCTAATCCTATAAAATCTAGAGATTGGAATATAATGTGGAGTTTGTAAAATTACAAATTACTTCTCAAACTCTAGATCCCACAATTCATTAGCTGATGGAAACTAAAGATCTGATTGCAATTTAAAATTTGTAAAATTATAAATTGTAGCCAGACCTCTACTTCCCACAATATACTAGTCGATAGAAATTGAAAACCCGATTACAATTTGCAATTTGCAAAATTGTAAATTGCAAGCGGAATTATGCGTCTCACAAACCAAGTACCCCGTAGAAACTGAATCTTGTACTGTAATTCGTAATTTTGAAAATTGTAAATTGTTTCTTGAGTTTTGCTTTTTGCATAACACTCCAACTAGAAACTAGAACTTAAGAAACAATTTGTAATTTTGTGAATTGTAAACTACAATCCAAGTTCTATTTCCCATTGACCACCTTTATAATGGAATCTAGAACTCCAAGTGCAATTTACAATTTATAAAATTGTAAATTGTCTCCTGAGTTTTGCCTTCCCATTTTCAAAGAGTCAAATTAGCCTAGCCTATAGAATTTGGAGGTCAACATGTAATTAGTAAATTATAAAATTATGAAGTTGCTTATGGACTCTAGATCTTTTCCAACCACCACTATTAATGCATTTATTGTAGGGGGTCTATATAAATGAGATTAGGGTTTGTTTAAATAATTTTTTAATTTGTTAATTTGAGTTGGAGCTCTGACATGACCTTGAACCATGACCTTGAGTCATACACTATGCCTACAAGTAATGTCATGTCGCCATTGAGTAATTAGATAGTATTTCTTTGAAATCCTTTAAATGTTTTCTTAAAAGCCATCATTTCCTACAATTTGAGCTAGTTTTAAGTTGTTTTCATCTTTCTGCATTCCTTATGGAATTGATTATGTTTTTCAAGTTTTATTGCATTGCATAGGTGTCGTCTAAGTTTAGGGTTTTTTCATACTATTTTTATTTTACAAAATTCCCATGCATTTCAAAGTAGTTGAGATCCTAAGGTTTTTTCCCCAAGTTTCATAGTGAAAATCTAGGGCTTGCAACTTCAAACTAGTGAATATTCCTAGTATACCCCTAAAAACTAGTCAAGAATATTCCTTATTAGATCCCTCCATAGTCCCTACAGACTTTTAACCTACAAATCACACCTCCCATTTTCATGGGATTTCAACCTATAAACTACAACTTATAAACCCACATAATTTTCTATTGCTTTGAATAGTTCCAAGTTCTATTGGAATTTTGACCTACAATTTGCACCTATAATCTCCACTAGATATTTTAACCTGCTTTTGCAGCTCCACTTTCCCATGAACTTTTTACCTGCACATAAAATTCCATGTTTTGTCAAAGTTTCCACTTGCTTCTAGCACCTGTAAATCTTGTCAACATTGCAATTGGTTTTTCCTCAATAGTCTCTCTAGAATCCATGTCTAGGAAAGAGATGTTGTTACTATACTCATGTTTTATTTATCTTTTCAGCCTTTTTGTATTGGGTATGGTCCCTTTCAAAACCATTTACCAATAATAATAATAATAAGTTCGAGTCTAAAGGACCCAATATCACTCATAGTCTGGAATCCAACACAACCAAGATTATAGACACAAACCTAGGTCACATTGACCTAGGTGACTTCTAGATGAGGATCAACACATGATTCAAGAATGACTAGATCTAGAACATCTATGACTCCAAACTACCCTACGTAGTAGCTTTCTCCGTGATGGTGCAAAGCCCTAAGCTAGTTCTTACACTAGCATAACATTATGATACAGATAAGAGAGAAGTGTTGAATGATAAAGGGGAAATGATTCTAAATCTAGATCCAAATTTCATTGACTCCATATTTGTGATACCTAAATTTGAGATTTATGTAGATATAACTCTAAAATTATCCAAAAAAATCTTTCAAGACAACAACATTGGATGCTAGATAGTAATGGACAAGCAGTAGCTAAGAATTCCCAAGGCTACATCCACCATATTGTCTAAGATATTGGTAATAATTGATTTAAAGCATGATGTACGAGATATAATTTTATTATTGCATAGGATCACTGGTAGCCCTGATGAAAAGAGCTTCTAGGATTAGATGTATCAATATATATGGGTCATCCATGAAAATAAACAATACATCCACTAGGCACAACTCATTAGTGACTCCCTCTATAAGCAATTGATAGAGGTACAAACCAGAGGGAAATTCCATATGACCTCCTACCTAGGATATATATTATCCAAAGGTAGAGCTTTCCTAAGGTTCAACACTGTAGCTAGTGAGGCAAATAACGTGTTCAAATATTACCCTGACCTCATTTTTTAGGCAAGTAGACAACACTTTAGAATATTGAATGATTCATTCATCTACTGCATCATCATCATGTTCAACAAGGAACTAGAGAGAAAGAGATTTTATGATGTGGCCACTACAGAGATCACCCAGTGGGGTTCCTATTTCATCTAGTTCCCTACCTAATCCTACATCAGGGTATGCATATTCAATGGTTGCCTTTAGACCCTTACAATATATTTGAGTGATAAATGGGTATTGATGGAGCTAGTGAGGCAACTTGTTAAAAATCACAAGATATTATCTAGAAAATAGAAGTCAAGAATTTATTTCTCAATTAGCATAGGCAAATACACATGCCCCTCCTTAGCAAAAGCCAAGTGTGTAGAAGTAAAAATGACATAGATGACCCTGCTAGCAATAGAGGTGAGACCATTCTATGATGTTCATGGAAACATCACTAGCATACTAGAAATATCCACATATTCCCATGTTCCTTGATTTAAAGATTACTAGGAATATTTAGATGATGAGTAGGAAGTCAGATGGAAGGACTACTCCAGAATGACCTTGGATCAGGTTAAAGCTTTTGATTTAACACCAATCCTTGAGGACTTGGTGGATGATGAGTCCCTAGTAGATAAGGTATACCATGCTAATAAGATATACTTACTACCCCTTCCAATAATAAGGTTGTATGTTCTTGAATCTTTTTCTCTAATAGATAGAATTGCCCATGTGATCAATAAAACACTCAATTGGCTCAGGTGTAAAGGGGTCAAAGTGACCAAGGATACAATAAATATCATTGAAAAACTACTAAAGCTCAAGGAACAAGGAGTTCCACCATCATCGAGGTATCCTAGTGGTGTAACAACATAGCAACTAGATAGGCCAGTGATCTCCCATAAAAGAAAGAAGAAATCAAAGGTTAATAAGGGGTAATTAAGCAAAGAGGGAGTAGTAATAGACCAATCAATAGTTATTTCAGTTGAGGATGCAGCTGTTGTTGAAGCACCTATAGATTTAAACTCCATCTTAGCTATAGTTACCACTCCTATCTCTGTAATACATCCCCCAACTATTTATGTTGTTCATATAGCTCCAACACCTCCTCCTCTATCTTCACTCCTCTTTCACATCGATTAATTCCACCCTCCATTCCCACCAGTTTAACTATAACAATAAGTCCATTGATAATAGTAAAATCAAGTCAATTAAACACTCAAGCCTCCCCTTCATTAGATACTCAAGTTTTCATTTAACTTCCTCCTCCCATAATTTCACTCCCTCCTTCCAAAATTCCTTCCATTTCATTTACAATCCCTTCCATTCCATCCCCGTTAATCAACAATAGTACACAACAGTATCTTGTCATGGATTTAGTCATTTTAACTTAAATTTCATTGGCCATCCCAACCCCTAGGATAAGTATTACTTCATCTTCATCCCCCTTCATTTTTCCCACATTATCACTGACCTAGGCAACAATTTAAGCAACAGTTCGGGTAACAGTTGCACCCCAATTGATGACGAAACTTCTGGGAGCCATAAATTTTGCACCGTAGCTCCAATTGACTCACCGTTTGAACCGTTGGAAAGCTAAGAATGAGGATAAAGTCATGAGATGGCATAGAGCTTTGCTCAATGAAGTTTGACCCCAAAAAACCCAAAGAAAGTGCCCCAAATTTCAATTTTAGTAGTGCAGTTTAAAAATAGTAAGTTTCTAAAAATAGTAAGTCCTCGAATTTTGTATTGTTTTAAATCTTGGAAGTTGAACCACTTAATCTCCCTCATGATTGGTGACATTCCACATCCTCCCCATGCTTTAAAAATGTGTATAAATGAAGAGGTAACCCAAAATTTGAGGACAAACATCTCTTCCCATAGATAAGCATATATTTGTATTGTGATCTTGAGTAATACTACATCTTTTCTCAAAGAATTCATTGTTACTGTGTTATTTCTATGCTATTGAAATATTTATCAACCAGAACTTCTGAGTTTTGGATCAATCACCCCTGAATGTCGTTACCAATTTAATTGACTCATTTAAGGTTTTTGACTCCACACTTCCACCAGTCCCTCAGTTCTAACTTCCTGTGTCTACTCCTCCATTGGTATCACTTCCATCTCCCACACCCCCAGTAGACACATTTTCCATAGCCCCTACCTCTTCCACTTTCATATTAACCCCAACCCCTACAGTGGAGATAGGGAAGGAGCAAGTACTTGATGCGAATGTGGACCTCCATCCCATAGATGGAGAAGAAATTACACAGACATATACTGATCAATCAAAGGAAATATCAGTAAAGGATATGACACTTATCATAATGCTCACCAATGTAGCATCTTCAGTTATAAATTTTCAAGTGACAGTGTCTACACAATAGGATGTTACCCAATAGGATGTTGATCCACCATTTCATCAAATATCATAACACATTGGATCAAATGGGTAAAGAGATTCAAACATACAAAACTTTGAGAAGGAAAATTTTTATACAGTAGCAAATTACGAGATAACCAACATCCACTCTTTTAGCCCAAATGAAGATAGAATCCTAGAGATCTTCAATACTTTTGATGCACATGTTCAAAAATTACAGGTTGAGAAGGAAAAAGAGTTAGAAGTGTTGGAAATAGATTAATTCTTTTTGTTAAAAGCATTCTCATATATTATATTTTCATTATTGTAAAGTTGTAAAAAACATAACTTGAAAATTGCAACTATCTTTTTGTCAGCGCTTTTAAAGAAAGAGCCATGTGTATTTTTCCCTTTCTATTTTGACAGGTTGAAAGTTGTGAAAAGCAGACTTGAAAATTACACTTTTCATTTTGACAAGTTTTTAAATTCTTAAGTTGTAAAATCACATATTTCAAAATGCAATTCTAGTTTTTAAAAAGTGGTGTGACTTGAAAGTTGTAAAAGTCTCACTTGAAAATTACAAATTAGGGTTTTGCAAAAAAGTAACTTGAGTTATCTTAAAGTTATCTTTTGTTCTAAAATTGAGTTTCACTTTGGTGCCCCCCATTGCATAAAGATGAAGCTGCAACTAAATTGAAGAGAATATAGGCATTGCATGAAGACTTCCCAAGTTTCATCCATGCCTCTACTAGTTTGGATCACGTCCAAATCTTGCATGATCTTTTTCAACACTTGTTTACCATGCCATGGATGCCACCCGCTAAAGATCATGCCTCTTATCATGAAGTTTCCAAATTTGCATGTTCTTCTACTAGGCATTGGATTTAATTGTTAACTACATATCTTGTATGAGATCTTTTGCATAAATATGGGCAGTATGGCATAGCCCATCTTATCTTTTTGTTGTTATAAATATTATTCTGCCTTTTGAATAACTCTTCTACATGTTGTAACTTGGAGAATGGGTATAAATTAAATATTTGCCTTATTTATCTAAGAAATCTCCATGTATGCAAAGTTATTTGAATATTTTTGGATGTTTTAATTCTTATTTTAGTTATGAAATTTCATTTGTGGTGTTGTCTACCATTTTGGAAGATTGTTTGATTAAAAATAAAAGAATGTTGTCCCTTGTATGAAAAATATCAGTTATTGCCTCTGATTTCCCATTTGCATGAGTTTGTGCTCCTAAAAATTTTAATGTATTTTCTATTCTATTGTGTTCATTCAAGCAAACATTAAAATCCACTACAAAATATTTGGTGCAATCACCATTTTTAGTTTTACAATTTCATTCTAAAAACTCTTTCCCCAATCAAACCCTAGTTTAGGAGCAAGAACACTAAAGGAGTGGAATTTTTATAAAATTGGTATTTTATTAGCTGCACTAAATTTAGTGAAAGGAATATACAACATCAAGAATGGGTTAAAATCTATGTGATATAAATTATTAGAGGTAAAGAGATCTAACACATAGAAGAACATAAATGAGTGTGCAAACCACAAAAGAGTGTTTCAATGGGTAATGTCATAGCGAGGGAGTGGAAGAGAGGATTGCTCAGCATAAATAAAGCATATCAACCCAAATGGAGTGGGTATATGGTGAAACAATGAAATTAATGGTTTTTGGAGGAGGAGATTTGTTATTTTAACTCAGATCATCAACCATGTGAACTGGAAAGTAAGATTCATCTCACATGGCACAAAGGCATGCCAAGACCTTTGAATGAGGTCAAAATAATGGGTCTCCCACTCAATGTAAATGAGTGCACACCATGTTCACACATTTTATTACCTAGGGTGTCTGATTTAGGAGCATCTGGGTTCACATGTAATCTTCCATCAATTAAAAATATGAGAAGTTAGCTAATAATAAATTACAGTGACATATTTTACTGTTATGATGTTTTTTGTGTGTTTATAAGAATCAGGGTTTTAATTTGAGTCATCACATGTTTTATTTATTTTTGCATTGGCTTATGGGTAAATGGGTTTTAGGGGTTCTTTGCATGATTTATTTTCTTACTGCAAATGTTCTATGATAACCCACATTAAGTCTTTCTATGGTGTTACCTACCTTTAGTCAGTTTCACAACTTCAACAAACTTATTTTTGGACCTTAGTTTTTTGAATTCTTCTTTTACACCTCATATAACTTATTGATAGTCATTTGGACACTTTGCGATGATAAGTGATGAGTTGTTTATTTGGATAATGCTTACAATTATCTTGAGAATTGGTGAAGGGGCATATGATGTGTTATGGTGCATTGAGTAATGTTGTAATGCAACATGTTATTTTGTGATGTATTATCATCGAGACTTATGTTCACCTAATTATTGTCAGTGGGTTTTTGATTATTAATTCAACTTTGGTAGATCGTGTATCTATATAAATGCATCCTCTTCATTTAAACATGCATTTTATTCTAGATGGGATAAAAATTATAAGGTGAAGTTGCAAATAATACTACAAGCAGTTCTATGCTTAGGTTTGTGAAGGACTAGTAGAATTGTGTTGTTTGGAACCACATTATGGTGTTGTTTTGATGCTTATAATTCAATGGTTGTGTGTTTAGTCATTATGACATTATATTATTGGAAATTAGTTTGATGTTATGTAATCTCTTTAAAGCAATAAAATCTATTATTATTGTGTGAATTTAAGTTGTACATTTTTGTGTGGCATGTTAGAAGACTTATTTTAATCAAAACCTTTAACCATAATTGCATCACATCATCTTGGTGATCCATTTTTGTTCTTCTTCTAATGACAACCTCTGTTCCAAGAAGTATTTTAGACTATCATGATCAGAGATAGTCACCATTGTTTTACCACATGAAGGATGGCCATCATTTCCTTCTCATTAATGGGATTTAGCAAACTCTTACCTTTGATTTGTGACTCTCAAATGCGATGGTTCATCCTTCTTGCATGAGAACCACTTCCATGCCATACCTCAAAGCATCACAATCTACAATGAATGTTTTGGAAAAATCTAGAGTAGCTAGAACTAGGGTCGTGTACATGGCCTCCTTTAACTTCTTAAATACTTGGATAAATACCTCATTCCAATGTAAGAAGTCCTTTTTCAATAAAGCTATGAGTTTTATTGCTATGCTACCATAATTTTTTATAAAATTATAGTACTACCCTATGAGTCTCAAGAATCTTTGAGATTTTTGAGGCTTTTATGCATTTTCCATTCTTTTATAGCCTTGATCTTGTGAGGATCATACTCGACTTCTTTAACTCCAAAGACACATTTGGAAGGCTTGGCATAAATCTAATATTGTTCAATAATATTCAAAAATTGATTCACATGATACAAGTATTCCTCCCATCTTTTATTGTCTATTAGAATGTCATCAAATAACATCGAGGCAAAATTCAATAGAAATGGCTGAAAAATAGAGTTTGTCAAAATCTAAAATAATGGCATAAATAAAAATTCATAATGGCCCTTGTGGGTTCTGAAAATTTTCTCATAAATATCATCATCTCTAATTCTAATTAGATGATACCCAAAATGAAGATCAATTTTTTCATAAAATAAACAACACCATGTAGTTCATCTAGTTATCATCAATTAAAAGAATAGGGAATTTATCTTTGATGGTGCACTTATTGATTTACATGTATCTAGGACACATTTATAAAGTGTCATCCTTCTTACACATGATCGCCACTGGAGAGGAATATGAGCTTTGATTATGATGGATAATATTTGCTTCCAATGTCCCCTGCACCATCTTCTCAATCTCACTCTTATAAACATATGGTAACTTGTAATCCCTTATGTTGGGTGGGTGTCACCCTGGCACTAGTTGAATGGCATGATCATGATCCCTTTTATGAGGAAGTCCTTTTGGCATATCACTAAAAACTATTAAGTGCTCCTCTAAAATAGGTTATAGATCTAGAGATGTAGATCCTTTGGTTGTTGTGCCTCTATTGAAAACACTTAATCCACAAACCCATCCACTTTTTTTCTATAATATTTTTCTTTTGATGAGAACTCGCCAATTGTGGAGACTTTGCACATAACCCACACAATTCAAACTTCTTGCCTGAAGAATGGAAATGCATGAATAAATCTTAGAAATTCATCTCAATTATTCCAAATATAGTTAGGAATTTAACTCCCAACATAATGTCTATTCCACCTATATGGATGGAAAACATAAGGATATCTAATAGATATTCTCTTACAAAGATTTTAACATTATGGCATTTCTTAGAATAGCTGACTATGCCACCATCGATAATCATGACTTAAAACTATGAAGTTGGATAAACAAAATAATTTAAGTGCATTTATAATACATTTTTGATGAATCTATGAGTATTGCATGAGTAAATCAATATTACCACATTTTGATAAAAAAACTCACTACCTTGAGTGTTTATTGAGTGTTGATGCCTGAAAGTGCATGGCAAGAAATAGTTGGTTGGGTTTCTTCTGATTCTTCCCCTAGCTCATCATTAGCTTCACATGCTACATATTTATCATATTATTCTTCATTGACACATTTTTTGTAGAATAATTCCTTTTCTACAAACTTATTTCCTTAAATGTACTTGTTATCACAGTTAAAACATAACCCTTTTACCTTGTTTAGTTCAATTTGTTGGGGTGTCAACTTGGTAGGCTAAGGGAATGATGGTGATGCAAAAGCTTTAGATTTTTAGTTGTTTATTTTTTTAATTTTTTTATCTTTAATAGGTTTAGGAGATCATATTATGTCTATAATAATCTTTTCTCTGCTTCACTTTGCTTTGTTTTGACCATTATTACTTGTTTTCAAGTTTCTCACCAAAACTGAAATCTTCGATTTTTAAACTTGTTTTAGGTGTTTTTTTCACCTCCAAATGCATTTTTTGGTCATGATAATTCATGGATGGATCAATAAGTATATTATGACATATCTTAGAATATTTCTGAGGTCTAACTCATAGCTAACTATGTCAAACTCAATTAAGGTTGAAACTTTAATAACTTGAGTTTATGAAATTAGTTAGACAGTTAAGGATCTTGGAGCAAAGAAGACAAAGCTAAGAGAGATAGGAGTCTATGGAAATGAGATAAAATAAATAAATGAAGATAAATAACTCCAATATTTTAGATAAAATAATAAGTTCAAAAATAGGGTTTTTGACAGTGTTAATGTAACACATTTACACCCAAGGCAATGAAAGAATACCTCATTGAGTTTCATGCTATAATGTCAATCTTAGATTATATGTAAGTGAATGTATTATTGCTTTAAAATCACATTTATTTATTTGTAAGAGTGTTTATTCATGTTATAGGCATGAAAACATAGTACAAGATTTTTGATAGTCAAGAAAATGGGTTTGACATCAAGAAAAGTTATCTTTCACCATGTTTTAGGATTGTTTAAAGTGCCAAAGTGTGTGACATAGTAAGATATATTGTATGGAGAAAAAATTTCAATCAAAAATATTCCAAAATAGATCTTAAATTTTGAATTCCTATTGAATTTAAGTTCTCGACATGTACACAATTAGAAAACCTTAAACTAGGGTTTTGAAGCACTAAAATATTTATACATAAAAAATTAACTAGTCAAAATTCATGAAACTTTGTGGAAAGGAGTGTTAGGATGTTTTAAGGTGATGAAAGTGGTTTAAATTTTTTTGACCACCTAGGGATAAATTTATTCAAGTTTCTTAGTCTGCAGGCCTAAATACAAGGCCTAGACACTTTGTTCTCTTGCATTTTCAAGTTGAATTAAAGGTATAACCCAACATGATGGGTTGAGAAAACATTTATTAAACAATAAAGAGGATATTTAGGTTCTAAACCTAATCTTCCTTAACCCCTACATCATTTTTGGTATTAAATCCAGGTTGGTTGTACTTCAAAAGGTGACCTAAGGAGAAATATAATTCATTAAGAAGAGTGAAGAATAAGTTGTGAAATAGAAACTTTCAAGAAATATAAAGATGTCATGTAGAGGAGTAGCTAGAGGTGGTGATAGAGGAGGTTCAAGAAGATAACCAAGATAAGTATTATTGGAAGATATGAGAAATTTGTAAGCATTATTAGAGGTAATAGAAATTAATCAAAGAAGAGGTGTTATGATAGCTGATGTGAGTGATAGAGAGGAAGAACCAAAAGAAAAGGTTGTGGAAGAAGAAGAGTAGGAATGAATGAAATAAATAATCTTAAAATCATTCATAGGAGTAGGTCCAAGTCCAAATTAGAGCTTTTAGTATGTGAAGGTAGTTTAAATGGTGAAGAACTTGTGGATTGGATAACTACAATGGATAAATACTTTGATTATGAAGGAATAACTGAAGATAAGGAAAAGTTTGTTTATAGTAAGTTTAAGGGACATGCATTTCTTTAGTGGGATAGTGTCCAATATGAAATAAGGAAAAGAGGTAAAGAGAAAAGTAATTCATGAAATATAATGATAGCTAAACTCAAGGAAAAATTCATGCCTATAGACTACCAGACAAACTTGTTCAAGAAACTCAAAAACTTGAAGTATAAAGACATGAGTGTAAAGGACTACACTGAAGAATTTTATAAGCTTACAATCAGAGTTGGTCATGTAGAAGAGCATGTTGAGAAAATATCAAGGTATGTGAATGGTTTAAGATTTAAAATTCATGATAAAATAAATTTGTTATCTCCAAGATTAGTGAAAGATGTTTATAAATTTCCTCTCAAGGCAGAAGAGAAGTTAGCTAAAAAACAAACTTAGCAATCTATATGAAGAGGCAAAAAATTTAGAGCTAGAGGACAACAAGGTGGTATAAGTTAGTTACAAGTTCATAATGAAGAAGCAAGTAGCTCTCAAGATCAAGCTAACATTAAAAGAGGAGGTTATTTATATAGAGGAAGAAGACCATATACAAGAGGCAGAGGAAGAGGATTTTGGAAAAAAATGTTTCAAATATAATAAATATGCTAGCCATAGGTCATACGAATGTCTTAAAAATATTAAAAATAATCTTTATAAGAACTGAAGGCAATAATCAAGTCATTAAAGCTGAGGAAAAAAGTATAGTATCACCATCATATGTGTAACAACCTAAAGTGGGAGAGTTCTTATTGATGAAAAGAGTATTGCTAAAGCTAATTAAAGAAGTGAAGGAACTAACCTAAAGGAAGATCTTGTTCAGGACTACATGCAAATCCAATTATAAATGTTGTAAGATTGTCATTGATAATGGTAGTAGAGATAACTTAGTTTCTTTAAAAATGATTGAAAAATAGGGATTGAAAATATTGATACATCCTATACTATATAAAGTATATTGGCTTCAAAAGAGGCATCAAGTGCTAGTTAATAAATAATGTCAAATTGATTATCAGATTGATAACTATAAGGATGAAGTACTTTGTGATATTATGCCTATAGAAGTTTGCCATGTGTTGGGTAAAACTTGGAAATTTGATAGAAGTGTTGTACATGATATAAGGAGTAACACATGTACACTAGAGAAGGATGGAAAAAAAGCATACCTTGACATCATTGAAAGATGGTAATGAAGTAGCTAAAAACAATACCAAGGTGTTGCTGATAGGTAGAAAAGAATTCTTACAGTTGATAAAGGAAGAAGAGTTCGGTTTAGGATTGATTGCCAAACCCAAAATAGTCATTAAAACCACTAAGTTGATTGATTTACCCTTGGAAATTTAGAATTTATTAGATGAGTATGTTGATATAGTGGTTTATGAGTTACTAATGAATTACCATCAATACGGATCATAATCCATCACATGGATCTCATTCCAAAATCTAATTTTTAAAATAAAATAGCATATAGAATGGCACCTAAGGAGAATGAAGAGATCAAAAGGTAAGTATAGGAGTTGTTAGATAAATATTTAATTAGAGAGAGTCTAAGTCCATGTGATGTACCAATAGTCTTAACTCCAAAGAAAAGTGGATAATGGAGAATGTGTACATATTCTAGAACCATCAATAAGATAACTATCAAGTACATGTTTCCATTCCCAAGAATGGATGACCTAATGAACTGTTTGAGTGGATCACAATATTTCTTAAAGATAGATTTGAAGAGTAGTTACCATCAAATTAGAATTAGAGAGGGTGGTGAGTGGAAAACAACCTTCAAGACTAATGATGAATTGCATGAGTGGCTTGTTATATAATTTGGTTTGACCAATGCTCCTAATACTTTTATGAGATTAATAAATGAGGTGTTAAGGCTATTTACATGTAAATTTTTTATTGTTTATTTGGATGACATTTTGATTTCCAATCAATCAAAGGAGAAACATATCAAACATATTACATCCCGATTTCACCCTAAGTTTTATAACCTTTAAATCGATGGATTATTATGGTTATCATATGATTTTTATTGCTTTGATTGAGATTTATAATATATATTGGTTATGGATCAGTGATATGCTGATTAATTTATATAATGGATTAATTATGTGATAGTTGTACTTTCTTATTTTGTACATTATGGATAAATATTTATTAGTTATACATCATTAATTTTTTATATGTATGATGACTCAGACTAACTACCTATTTATCATGAGGTGGATGCAGGATTGATTCTTCCCTCAGAGCATGATGGAGGGAGAGAATTATCAGAGAGGATGGCATAGATAGGATGATTAGAGGATAATAGAGGAATTACTAGAAACCCAATACACACCACAGTAGAATAGTTTAACTAGTTAGATATGTGTTTGAGGATTTGTGCATTTATGCAATGTTTATGCTTTTTTTATGTGCTTATGGTTGATTTAATTGAGTGATTGCATCATGATACCACCTGTAGTTAGATTTATATGATGATTTATTTATAATTATTGTGTTGTCTATATTTGGGTGAGTCAATGCTTAACCAATCAGTATTTGTATTCTTTTAACTATTTTTTACTGGATATGGACTAGTAATAATGTCTTTAAAAATGTTGTTGGATGTTAAGTTAACTACTATTGATATTCCAGAACATCAATAAAAGTAAAACTATTAAATAAGAATAAAATAAATAAATATATATATATATATATAATTAATTACTAATTTTAACTATTTTAATTAATTATCGATAGTTAAAATTAGTAATTAATTAATTTTATATATATATATATATATATATATATATATATCGATAATTAATTAAAATAGTTAAAATTAGTAATTAATTTAGTTTGTCTTTTTAAAGAGATCATTACTTTAATTTTATTTTAATTAAGGAAATTTAATATCCTAAATAACAACTTAATAGTTAAAGTGCAATGCATGGTTTCCTTGGAAATTAAAAGTCTAAAATTATCATTTAAAAGAATAAGATATGTGAACTTAAACAATTAATTAGCTTAGTTTTGAACAAAGATGTTAACATACATAATTAAAGAAAAAAAGAAAAGCTCAAAGTAAGTCGATGAAAGTTGTGTGATAAAAAAATGGTTATGCAGCGATTAAAGTATGGGAAATAAAAATCTGGAGGAGGACATGATTAAGAATATGAAGGCATATGGTGAAGGTACAAGATGGTATGACAAGATAGGAAAAAATCTACACCATATATCTGGAGAAGGGGATAAAGGGGAGACTATGAAGGGAAAGGGAAGAGGATATGCCAAAGACAGAGAGATATACGTCAAAGAGGAGGCAAGAGATAGAGAAAAAAGAAAGTAAAGAGATTTTAGTTTGGATTTATGAGAAGCAATTTGAAAGGTTGGTTGTGTATTTATCATTCTACTATTATTGAAATTTTGTTGAAGAAATGAATTTGATTTGTATGATATAATGTGGAATACACTAATATTGAAGGGTTTCATTAATTTATTATTGTTGTACCTATAAAATATAGATTTGTTAATATACATTTATAGAAGAATAAAAATTAAAAATAGTATGTAGTGACTTAACAATTAATTACAATGATTCATATTAGTTAATAATTTGGGTAGAACAACGACTTAATATAACATCCAATGATTTATGATGTTATACATGAGACAACAAATCTATTCTCAAACGATGATCTAATAACTATAGATGCAATCATGCTAATAAACCAAACTGTATTGGTGTTTTAACAAGTCATTGCGACATTGAATAAGTCTTTACATATTATTGATTGACATTTTATTATTAAATTATATTTTACAACCAGGCAATTTTTTTGGAGGGGGCAATCTGAAATAGATAATTAGCAAGGTCAAATATGCAAGAAACTTATGGAAGATCGACTCCATTTTAGCACTTAGTGTTGTTCCACACCCCAAAAAGGCCTACTTGTCTTAACCATGAGTCAAACATTAGTGATAAGCAACTGGAACAACATAGTGATCTGGTGCTGGTAAAATGTTTAGTAATTAGCATAACGATCTTAAGCCGTATATAGTCTAATAGTCCTTTTGTCTTGAGAACTTGGAGTGATTTATGCAAACCAGATCAATAATAATGTCCCAACAATTTATATATGCAAAATATATAACATGCAGTGATTCAGATATAGGATATCCATCAGTCAATTGAATAAGTTATGTCAAATATCTTAGTACCAGAAATAAATATTAATTATATGTTAATAAAAGCATGATACTCAATATCATTGGTATAAACTATTATAGTTTATAACATATTTGACTACATATTTTATGTAAGTCAATGTAAGACAAGGGCATACGTAAATTACTATATGTTGAAATCTATTAATATCTTGAAATTTCTAAGATTTAGTATACACTTTAGATAACTTTATATATGTATGGGATAACTTGCTATTAATGATAATGATGGACATGTGTTATCAAATATGTTTTAGATCGCATTTATAATACCAAAAAAATGTGTTGCTTAGATTCATGCATATTACCCTTATCAATATAAGATATTAGTAGGTAGATCATCTTATATTTGACTGTATATTATAAGATAGTCGATATAGAAGTTAAGATATTCTATGTTAGTCAAATGTCTTAGTCAAGAATTCTTAAAAAAGAAACCATATAAGAATTATTTGTTGGAGATTTAGTCAAGAAATAGTTTATCAATAAATATTGAGAGAATATAACATACAGGTATACCAGGTTGTATGCCTCTAAGCTTCGTGGACACATATAAATTGAAAAACCTATTTAGGTAGGGATAAAATTATGGAGTATTAGGATGTTGAATCCCTTATCTTTAAAATCATCAAAATAATGTGGTCAAGAACATATAAACGATTATTAAAATCACATAGAGTTTTGACTTAAAAATATATTTGTCCCTTGATATGTTATTTATATATCATTTGCATGTTTATATATGGTACATATTATGTAGTACAATTATTTATATATAGGTGTTTTGGGTCATATGCCTAAGCTTGCAACTAAATGGGTGGTTACATTGAGCCTTAAGGTGTCTAAGGACTAGAGCTATAACCATAAAAAAATAGTCTCTAGAAATGAAATTAATTTATTTAAATAGAAGATTATTGTATGTTATTTGAATCTTTAAAATAACATGATTGAGTTGTAATATATTTAATTATAGTGATGAATACTTGTGTAGAGTACATATTGTGAGTATGTTATGTACAGATGGTTGGACATATTTAGCATATAATAGTGCATCATGATGTGTACCTATAAGTTATGTTTCTTTTGAATGCTAGTATATAGTTTAAATGTAGGGTATACTCGGGTGGTATAATCTGTACTTACTGGAATATTATTATTTATGATTATGAGTTGGTTGTTTCTTAGAATTATAGGATTGATTATTCATAATTGTGTAGTTGTATTCTTAAACAATGAACTATGATAGTATGGGATATCATAGAATACTTTAGTATAAGTGTATGTTATGCTCGGATAGTACATACTACAATTGTTATGTCTAGACTCTCACCTTTATTGACTGATTAAATGAATGTGTTTTGGTTATTACTTTGAATATCATGTTTTTGGCAGTAGTATGACTTTATGCATGCATACATACAACCTTTGAGTGTGTAACAAATATGAGGATAAAATTTTATATATTTTATGAAAACTGTGACTTGCTTTATTATATCTAGTTGCTTAAATAAAAGCTTATGTTTTCATGTATTTAAGACTACTTTATCTGATTGATTGTGAAAAATTAGTAGTTATGTCTTAGAATACTAGACTATGGTGATATGAGTTATCATGAGGTGTAGTAAGTTAGAAATTAATTGTGATAGTTAGAATCTATAGTTAAAATGTGTATTTTTAGTCAAATGGTAAAAACTATAGTCATTATTTCTAGTATGAGATAGAAAATAATGTAAGTATCATTCATACATTTGACAGAATAAATGTATGATTTGATTACTCTTTTATTTAACATGTTATGTGATATGATTGCCAGTAAGATGTAAATTAAATTAATCTTGGTGTTAAATTTATGTTTAGAGAGACTCTATCATTTCATGAGTATGATTTACATGTTAGTGCGATATCTTGTAATAGAACGGATTTTCTATGAAACACTACATGTTTAGTTTTAGAAAGTATCCAACACACATGTACTAACTTATTTCTCTAGATTCCTGCACTGTCACTATCTACTCATCCATGAAGGGAGGGCCATTAATTGATGGGATTAGTGTGGGGGATCGTTAGTTCGTGGTTGGTGTGTAAAAGTTCTCGAATGATGCTCTCCCTCCCCACAATAGTACTACTTTTGAGATGACTCTTTAGATTTCCACAGTTACTGAAAAAATCGAAGAACTTATGCTCCAGGGAACCTTGTATCTTATTTTTTTTGTTCATTGTATCATATTGTATTTATTGTTGGAAACATTATCATTAAGAATTGTAATTACTTGTTTACTACGAATTGATAGCAGTGTTTGTGTATTGTACCAGTAGTGGCTGGATATTTGTAATTACTTTTTATGATAGTAGTATGATCTATTTTCATATACATTGATAGTGATAGGTGACTGTTAGATGTCACGTGCTTATTATAGTTATCACTCTTGGAGTATTTGGTTTGATAACTACTTAGTTCCTCATGGTTTAAACTATTTTTAGTGTATGTGTTTAAGAAAAATTACACATTTTTTAGTTAGAACTCAATGAGGTTGTTACATGTTGTAACAGCGTTATGGCTCAAACTCTATGACCCAATAAGTCCATTAGCATTTTTGTATCTTTCTGTTTATCAAAAAAGAGAAATTTGAATGTGTGTATGATACATTGGTTGTGTATTCTAAGAGCATTCGTACCCCATTAGAGTTGTTAAAGGGTTAGTTTTTCAAGAGTCTCGTTAGTGATGGTTATATAAGGTGTTTAAACAGGTAAGTGTGTAGCATAGTTCATGAGTTGTGAACAAGATTTCCCTACCATATTCTTGATCTTTTAGAATGAATGCCTCAAGTATGATTACATCTTTCTTGGTAATCGAATCACCTTCACCATTTGTGTTGTGGGTGTTTTGAAAAGCATGGAGTGCTTCTCACTTAAGTATTTATGCATTAGTTTTGTGTATTATAAATCCTAGGAGTGGAAAATTCTATAAGACCATTTTTAGTTTAGTACCACCTAATGCGGTGGGAATTTTTTTATAATTGAGTATAGATGTTTTGATAGAGAATTACTTTATGTTAGGATTTTGTTTATGTGGATTAGTATTTTCCTTCTGGTTGTGGAAGTAGCCTATGATACTACACTTATAAGTTGGTAAGTAAATAGTGATTTGGAAACTTGGATTGCAGTGTTCCTTTTACCATGCGAGGGTATGTAGGAGTTTTATTTTTGAGATGTTAATTCTCTACTTTCCACTTGTGACTTTTTAGAGTCACTATTTTATTTAACTTGTGGACTTGACCATGAGGAATGACAAACTTTGAATTTATATTAATTCTAGTTGATTATAATGATTATGTTATTATATACCTTTGTTTAGACTAATATTATTCTCTTTTTAAAGTATGTTATTTTGAAGAGTTATTTATGTACCCTTTCTTCGAGATTGAGTAAGGTATAGGATGTGTGGAACATCTTGTTGGTCTAAAAAGGTTTAGATAAACTTTTAATTTGTTGAGTTCTAGTCAAGCAAGTAGGGAAACATTGTCTCATTTGTTCCATTATAAGGTTGTAAGGATAATATTATCCTTAGCCTTTGTATGTTACGTTAATTTTGATATTGTTTCCTCTTAACTATGGATATAACACTATAGGTTAAGATGTGAAATATGATACTAATTGTGTTTGGCTAGTGGTAACTTAATCTAATTTTGAAATAATAGTATGATTTTTCTTGTATGTATATTGACACATCTATAATTATTTAGCATATAGTATTGCTTTTTATGATTTTTTAGTATAGATTCATGTTTCATCAAACTTTGTACACTTTTTGAAGATCATTAGGTCATAGAGACCTAAGAGACGAGTGATGAATTAGGAACGTGAGTACTAAGTGATAAGAGTGGATCCTACTTAGTCTCACATTGACTCAGTAGTTAATGAGTTTAGATCTAATAGATGGACTTGTTAAATCCAGGATTGGATAGATGAACTTATCAGATTAAGTCATTTGACCATATGCATGTATATAGTGGACGGTTATTCTATAATTTTGTATACATTGGAAATGTATTATTTACAATTCCTATTCATCATCGTACTTGTCAGGAGCCCAATGAATTATTGACAATATTGACATGTTATACTTATTTAAAGCTATGTGGAGTAGCGATAATATTAACTTATACACATCATTCTTGCTAGGTTCCTTAAACACTTTTCTTTGGGATGAGAAATACACTCTCTAGGTTAGAGAGATGTGTTGAGGGGTTGGAAGATTTTGTGGAACTCTCTTTGTCCATTTAATTTTGGTTTTTGTGATGATCTCATGTGTTTTTAAGAAGTTAGTGAAACTTTTCGCAATGTATTATAGGCTTGTCTTACCAGTTCTGGACCTCAAAGAGATCATGAAAGAACTAATTACATTAATTGACACTCACAAACTTCATTTGTGTAATAGAGAAGTGTTATAGTGCAAAGTATTGTGGGACTAATACTTTGAGGATAGTGCTACTTGAGAGGACTATGATGAGTTCTACAGGCTAGTTTCATATTTGTTTGCATGATTTGATATTGGATACTATGTTTTTATGTTGTTAAACTTGGTTTATTATTCAAAACTATTGTTTGAATAAATGTCATCAGGATGATGACCAATTTTAGGGAAGAAGAATGTTACATCTCAATTTCACCTTAAATTTTATAACCTTTGAATCTATGGATTATTATATTTATCATATGATTATTATTGCTTTGATTAAACTTTATAACATATACTAGTTATGGGATAGTGATATGATGATTAGTTTACATAATGGATTAATTATGTGATAGTTTTACTTTCTTATTCTATATATTATGGATGAATATTTATTAGTTATACATCATTGATTTTTGATATGTATGATGACTTAGACTTAATACCTATTTGTTGTGAGGTGGATGTAAGATTGATTCTTCCCTCAGAGCATGATAGAGGGAGAACATCATCGGAGAGCATGGCATAGATGGGATGATTGGAAGATGATAGAGGAACTACTAGAAACCCAACACACACCATAGTAGAATAATTTAACTAGTTAGATATGTATTTGAGAATTTATGCATTTATGTAGTGTTTATGTTTTTCATATATGCTTATGGTTGATCTAATTGAGTGATTGCATCGTGATACCACCTGTAGTTAGATTCGTATGATGATTTCTTTACAATTATTGTGTTGTATATGTTTGGATGAGTTGATACTTAAGTAATCAATATTTGTATTTTTTTATTTATTTTTGACTGGCTATAGGCTAGTAATAATATCTTTAAAAATGTTGTTGGATGTTAACTACTATTGATATTCTAGAATATGAATAAAATTAAAACTATTAAATAAGAATAAAACAAAGAGAATATGCATATATAATCTATATACACCGGTAATTAATTAAAATAGTTATCTTGTAATAATTATTATTAGTAATTAATTTAATTTATCTTTTTAAAGAGATAATTACTTTTATTTTATTTTAACAAAGGAAATTTAATATCCTAAATACTAACTTAATAGTTAAAGTGCAATGCATGAGTTACTTGGAAATTAAAAGTCTAAAATTATCATTTAAAAGAATAAGATAAGTGAACTTAAACAAGTAATTAGCTTGGTTTTGAACAAAGATGTTAACATGCATAATTAAAGAAAAAAGAAAAGCTCAAAGTAAGTCGACGAAAGTTGTGTGATAAAAAAATGGTTAAGCAATGATTTAAGCATGGGAAATAAAATTTGGAGGAGGAGATGATTAAGAAGATGAAGGTGTACAATGAAGGTACAACATGGTATGACAAGATAGAAAAAAAGAGCTACACCATATATCTGGAGAAGGGGACAGAGGGGAGATTGCAAAGGGAAAGGGAATATAATATGCCAAAGATAAAGAGATATACAATGAAGAGGAGGTAAGAGATAGAAAGAAAATAAAGAGAGTTTGCTTTGAATTTGTGAAAAGCAATTCGAAAGGTTGGTTATGTATTTATCATTCTACTATTGTTGAAATTCTAAGAATGATTTGATCTAGTAAGTTGAAAAAATGAATTTAATTTGTAGGTTATAAAGTGGAATACGCTAAGATTGAATGGTTTCATTACTTTATCACTGTTGTACCTAAAAAAAAAAAAATCACTGATATACATTTATAGAAGAATAAAAATTTAAAATAGTATGCAGTGACTTAACAATTAACTGCATCGATTCATATTAATCAATAATTTGGGTATAGTAACAACTTAATATAACATGCAATGATTTTTTATTTTATACATGAGACAACAGATCTATTCTCAAATGATGATATGATAACTATATAAGTGATCATGCTAAGAAATTGAACTATTTTGGTATTTTAAAAAGTCATTGCAGTATTGAACAAGTTATTACATTTTATTGACTGGAATGTTGTTATTAAATTATATTTTACAACCTGATGATTTGTGGGGGGGTGATCTGAAAAGGAGAATTATCAAGGTAAAATATGCAAAAAACCTATGGAAGATCGACTCCATTTTAGCACTTAGTGTTGCTCGACACCCCAAAAAAGCCCACTTGTCTTAACAGTGAGTCAAACATTAGTGATAAGTGACTGGGACAACATAGTGATTTGGTGTTGGTAAAATGTCTAGTAATTAGCATAGTGACCTTAAGCTGTATATAGTCTAATAGTCCCTTTGTCTTGAGAACTTGGAGTGATTTATGCAAACTATATCAGTAATAATGGTAATAATGTCCCAACAATTTATATCTACAAAATATATAACATGCAACAATTTGGATATAGCATATTCTTTAGTCAATTGAACAAGTTATGTCAAATATCTTAGTACTAGAAATAAATATTAATTACATGTTAATAAAAGTATGACACTCGATATCATTGGTATAAACTATTATAGTGTATAAGATATTTTACTGCATATTTTATGTAAGTCGATGTATGACAAGGGCGCATGCAAATTGCTATATACTAATTTCTATTAATATCTTAAAGTTTTTATAAGATTCAGTATATGCTTTAGATGACTTTATATATATATGGGATAACTTGCTATATAATGATAACGATGGAGATGTCTTATCAAATATGTTGTAGATCACATTTATAATACCAAAAAAATGTGTTGCTTAGATTCATGCATATTATCTTTATCAATAAAAGATATTAGTAGGTAGATCGTATTATATTTGACTATATATTATATGATAGTCGATATAGGAGTTTAAGATAGTATATGTTAATCAAATATCTTAGTCAAGAATTCTTAAAAAAGAAATCATATAAGAATTCTTCTTTGGAGCTTTAATCGAGAAATAGTTTATCAATAAGTATTGGGAGAATATAACATACAGGTATACTGGGTTGTATGCCTCTAAGCTTCGTGGACACATATAAATTGGGAAACCTATTTAGGTAGGGATAAAATTATGAAGTATTAGGATATTGAATCCCTTATCTTTAAAATAGTCAAAATAATTTGTGGTCAAGAATGTATAAATAATTTTTAAAATCACATAGAGTTTTGACTTAGAATTAAAGTGGCCCTTTGATATATTATTTATATATCATTTACATGTTTATATATGGTACATTTTATGTAGTACAATTATTTGTATATAGGTGTTTTAGGTCATATACCTAAGCTTGTAACTAAATGGGTGGTTATATTGAGTGTTAAGGTGTTCAAGGGACCAAAACTATAACCATAAGAAAGCAGTCTCTAGAAATTAAATTATGTTAGTTAAATAAAAGATTATAGTATAACTTAGTAATGAGTTATCTGACTCTTGAAAATATTATGATTGATTTGATGTGATATATTTAATTACAATGATGAATAATTGTGTGGAGTACATATTGTGAGTATGTTATGTAAAGGTGGTTGGACATATTTAGCATATAATAGTGCATCTTGATGTGTAACTATAAGTTATGTTTATTTTAAATGTTAGTATGCAGTTTAAACGTAGGGTATATTTGGGTGGTATAATCCATACTTGTTAGAATATTATTATTTACAATTATGGGTTGGTTATTTGGGATAATTGTAGGATTGGTTATTCGTAATTATGTAGTTGTGTTCTTAAACAATGAACTATGATAGTATGGGATATCATAGAGTAATTTAGTATAAGTGTATATTATGCCCAGATGGTACATACTATAATTGTTATATCTAGACGCTCATCTTCGTTGACTGATTAAATGAATATGTGTTGGTTATTACTTTGAATAACATGTTTGTTGTAGTAGTAGGACTTTATGCATGTGTACATACATCCTTTGAGTGTGTAAAAAATGTGAAGATATAATCTTGTGTTTTGTGAAAATTGTGACTTTCTTTGTTATATCTAATTGCTTGAATAGAAGCTTATGTTTCCATGTATTTAAGACTACTTTATCTGATTGATTGTAAAAAATTAGTAGTTATATCTTAGAATACTAGACTCTGATGATATAGGTTATCATGGGGTGTAATAAGTTGAAAACTAATTGTGATAGTTAAAATGTGTATTTTTACCGGATGACAAAAACTATAGTCATTATTTCTAGTATGGGCTAAAAAATAATGTGTTATTCATACGTTTGACAGAATAAATATATGCTTTGATTATTCTTTTGTTTAGCATGTTATGTGATATGATTGCTAGTACAATGTAATTTGAATGAATCTTGGGGTTAAATTTATGTTTAGAGAGACATTATCATTTTATGAGTATGATTTACATGTTAGTACGATATCTTACAATAGAATGAATTTTGTATGATACATTGCATGTTTAGTTTTAGAAATCATATAGCACACGGGTACTTACTTATTTCTTTGGATTCTTGTACCATCACTATTTACTAATCCATAAAGAGAGGGCTATTCCATGATGAGATTAGTGTGTGGGATCGTTGGTCCATGGTTGGTGTGAAAAAATGCTCGGATGGTGCTTTCTTTCCCCACAATAGTACTACTTTTGAGATGACTTTTGAGATTGCCATAGCTATTGGAGATACCAGGGAACTCATGCTCCAAGAAATATTGTATATTATTTTTTGTTCATTGTATTATATTGTATTTACTGTTGGAAATATTATCATGAAGAATTATAATTGCCTATTTACTATGAATTAACAATAGTGTTTATGTATTGTACCAACAATGACTGCATATTTGTAATTACTTTATATGATTGTAGTGTGATGCATTTTCATATACATTGATAGTGATAGGTGACTGTTAGATGTGATATGATTATTACAATTATCAATCTTGGAGTATTTGGTTTGATAACTACTTAGTTTCTCGTGGTGTAAACTATATTTAGTATATGCATTTTTAAAATAAATTACACATTTTTTTAGTTACCACCCAACGGGGTTGTTACAAAACATCTTAGGATGGTATTGAATAATCTATAGGAAAATAAATTATTGGTTAACCTCAAGAAGTGTACCTTCATGAAAATTGAGTTGATTTACTTGGGATTTGTCATTTCTAAGGATGGTTTGAAAATGGAATAAGAAAAGGTAAGAACAATAGTGGAGTGGCCTACTCTAAGAAATCTTTTTGAGGTAAGAAGTTTTCATGGATTAGCTAGTTTTTATAGAAAGTTCGTTAGAAACTCTAGTGGTATTTGTGTACCTATTATTGAAACTATAAAATGTGACAAGAAAAAATTATATTGGACTGAATCAGTTGAGAATAACTTTCATATTTTGAATAAAAATCTAACTGAACATCCTATCTTGGCCTTACTTGACTTTAACAAACTCTTTCAAGTTGAATGTGATGCTAGTGGGTTAGTTATTGGAGCTATTTTGATTCAATAAGGAAGGCTTATTGCTTACTTTAGTGAAAAAATAAATGAATTTAAAATTAAGTATTCATTCTATGATAAAAAAATTTATGCCATAATCCAAACATTAAAGAAGTGGAGGCACTACTTATTGCCTAAGGAGTTTGTGATTTATACATATAATCATACTTTGGAATTGATCAACAGTCAAAATAAATTGAGTCAAATACATGTGAAATGGATAGATTTATTACACAAAAATTATTTTTTTCTCAAACATAAGAGTGGGTTGTCTAATAATGTATATAATGCATTGAGCATGAAAAGTATGATCATACATGAATCTCAAGTGAGTAGTTTGGGATTTGAGTCATTAAAGGAGTTGTATGAGGAAGATCTAGATTTAAAGGAAGCATATGAGGCTTGTAGGAATTCAAAAAGCATAGATAGGAGTTCATGGATGGATTACGTGATTCAAGAAGGATTGTTATTCAAAGGCAAACAACTATGCATACCTAGGGGGTTTATGAGAGATAATTTGTTGAAAGAAAAACATAATAGTAGTTTAACACAACATTTTGGAAAAACAAATACCTTTGCTCAATTGAATGCATATTATTATCAGCCAAGAATTCAAGTCGATGTCAATAAATTTGTGGAAAGATGCATGATTTGTCAATATGCCAAAGGAAAGAGTCAAAATACAGGTCTATATCAACCACTACCTATTTCAAGCAGGACATGAGATGTAATAAGTATAGATTTTGTATTGTGGTTTGACAAGAACACAATGAGGTAATGATTTCATTATTTTATTTTTGATATATTTTCAAAAATAGCACACTTCATAACATGTAATAATACATGTGATGCTACAAATATTGATAATTTGTTCTTTAAAGAAGTGGTAAGGTTACATAGAATTCCTATAAGTATTGTTTCTGACAGGGATACAAAGAGTGTTGGACATTTTTGGAAAACACATTGGAATAAGTAGGGAACCACATTGATTTTTAGTTCAAACTACCATCCCTAAATTGATAGTCAGACTGAAGTTGTCAATAAAAGTTTAGGGAATCTATTAAGATGTTTGGTAAGTGACAGTCCAAAGTAACGAGATCAAATGTTAGCCCAAGCTGAATTCACATACAATGATTCACCTAATAGGAGTATAGGTTTTAGTCCATTTCATTTATTTATGGGGTAAATCCAAGAGGTTTTTATGAGCTTAAAGATTTGGGTAAGCAAGAGAAGAAGAGTGCTAAAAGTGAAGATTTTTCTACAGCCATGCAAGAGCTACATGAGCACGTCAAGAAGTAATTGGAGTTGAGTGCTAGTAAGTGGAAAGGAGATGTTGATAAAAGAATTAAGGAAATGATTTTTTAGGTAGGATATTTGGTGTTATCACACCTTAGGAAGGAGAGGTTTCCTAAAAGTTAATACAATAAATTGAAATTAAAGAAGATAGGACCCTGTAAGGTCTTGAGAAAGTTTTTTAATGATGCTATGAACCATAAATCCCATCTGATATTGGGATATCACTTATTTTCAATGCCTAATACCTTTATCCTTATAGATAAAAATAAGACACAACAAAAACATTTGAAGATGATAATGAATAGGTCATTGATTGGGAATAATAACTCCCAAGGCATATAAAGATGAACTAGAAGCTATTTTGGACAAACAGGTTGTCAAAAGAACCAGAGGTAAGGAGCACTTCAAATATTTAGTCAAGTGGAAGAATAATCCTCTTGAATATGTTTATTGGTTATCTCCATCAAAAATAGTTCAGTATGTAACTACCATTGAAGACCTCATGAGCAGGAGCTCATGAATGCTTTTTTACTCAGGGAGCCTGATGCAGGAGCATTGGATTTTTAGTTGTTTTTTGTTAAATTTTTTGATATTAAATAGGTTTATGAGGTCATATTTTGTTTGTAATAAGATTTTTCATGCTTCACTTTGCTTTGTTTTGATCATTTTTGCTTGTTTTCAAGTTTCCTATCAAAATTGGATGAATTTTAAACTTGTTTTAGGTATTTTAGGAGCTTTTCACACCTAGTGCATTTTTTGATCATGATTATTCATAGAGGAGTCAAGGAATATATTAGGACATGTATTATAATATTTCTAAGGTCTTAACTCATAGCTAACTATGTCAAACATAGTTAAGGTTTAAACTTAAGTTGAGTTTATGAAGTTAGTTAGAAAGTTAAGGAGCTTGGAGTGAATAAGAGAGAGCTAGGAGAGATAGAAATGTGTGTAAAATAGAGAGAAACAAGAAATAAAAATCAATAACTCAAATATTTCAGAGAAAATAAGAAGAATAAATTTAAAAATAGGGTTTTTGACAATGTTGTTGTAACACATTTTACACCTAAGACAATGAAAGAATGCCTTATTGAGTTTCATGTTGCAATGTCAATCTTAGATTATATGTAAGTGAATGTCCTATTTCTTTTAAATCACATTAATTTCTTTATAAGAGTGTTTATTCGTGTTGTAGGCCTGAAAACACAATACAATTTTTTTGACAGTCAAGAAAAGGGTTATGACATTCAAGAAAAGTTGTATTTCATCATGTTTTAAGATTGCTTAAAAGTGCCAAAGTGTGTGATAGAGTAATATATATGTATGGATAACCTTTTTCAATAAAAAATATTACAAAATAGATCTTAAAATTTGAATTCGTATTGAATTTAAGTTCTTGGCATGTGCATAGTTAGAAAACCCTAGATTAGGGTTTTGAAACACTAAACTCTTTATAACTCAAAAATGAACCAGTAAAAATTCATGAAACTTTGTGGAAAGGAGTGTTAGGATGTTTGTTAAGTTTTGAAAGTGGTTTAAATTTTTTTAACCACCCAGGGAGCATTTATTCAAGTTTATCAGTTTGCAAGCATAAATACAAGGCCTAGAAACCTTGTTTTCTTATTTTCTTGCATTTTCAAGTTGAATGAAAGGTATAACCCAACATGGTGGGTTGAGAAAACATATATTGAATGATAAAGATGATATTATAGTATAAATATTCCTTATCAATTTTAATTTCCCTCTCAATATGGTTCTAAACCTAATCTTCCTTAACCCCTACATCATATAGTATCACTATGCTACTATTTTTGATGTTAGTGAAAGCTTGCCTTGTATTGGTTGTAAATTTTTCCTTCACCCCACATTATGTTAGGTTGTGGAGCTAAAAGATTCACTGATGCAGACATGGAGGAGGTTGCAGAAGGGTTGCAAAGTGTTACTGTCACCGACATCGGTCAGGCCAACCAACGTCGGTAGGGAGGAGACAGAAGGCAATCGACGTCGGTCATAAGTCGACCGGCGTCGGCACCCCCCCAGGTAGACAGGGACCGACGTCGATCACCTGTGGTTCGGATTGTGAGTGCTTTATAGGCAGTTAGCTAACGAACCAAGTGTTTGCATGTCAAGAGCTAATTTTAGACTGAGAGCTGCAGATCTAATTATTGTAATTGGATGTCTAATTATTGTTTGGATGAGATCTATATATTAGACTCATGGTTGTATTGTAAACTTGTGTTAGAGAGTAAGAGAGCAATATTATAAGCTCCTTATGTGTGTGAGGTGAGCATGGTGTGTTCCTCCTAGTGCCACAGTACCAAGGGTGGGTGCTGGATTGGAGAACAAGTAGGGTTCTTCAGGAGTGTATGATCTTGGTCATCAGGTGAGCATGGCTTCTATAAGAGATCTACATGGTAAGTAAGATCATTGATTTGCAGGTGTATGTGTGTGCAAGGTCAAGGTTCACAGGCGTGCAGAACCAGATTGATTTGT
The DNA here is from genome assembly GCA_037957365.1 of Torreya grandis. Taxonomy (NCBI): domain Eukaryota; kingdom Viridiplantae; phylum Streptophyta; class Pinopsida; order Cupressales; family Taxaceae; genus Torreya; species Torreya grandis. The sequence goes on from JARHVA010001060.1 coordinate 1,016,182, forward strand.
AGGTGTGCAAGATCAGAGAGGACAGCAACACAACAGGGAGCAGAATCAGGGGGGATCTACTTGAAGTACGTTGAGTACTTGGGGAGTGCGTGGAGCACTTGTGGAGTGCATGGAGCACAGGTGTAAGGTGAAAACCAACTCTATGTTTGAGTTGGGTGTTGGGACCTAAGAGAGAGAGCTTTGAGGGAAGATTTACTATTTATGCCTTAGAGGTGTGGGATCCCTAGAGGTGTGTAAGGAAGAAGAACTGTGGCAGCCTTCTTTATTGTATTTTCTTTTGAAAAAGTTTTAATACAAGTTGTGTATTGTCTCTCATATCATGTGTTATTTCTGGATTTTAATTACTTGTTGATTCTGGTTAATTCCGCATATTAAGTTGCTTGTATTTGGTAATCAATTGTGTGCTTTCGGTTATATTCATATCCCAACATGTGGTATCAGAGCTAAGGTTGTAGGGAGCAGATTTTGTGTTTGGTTATAGGTCACTCTCAGGGGTTTCTGATTGAGTGGGAAAAGAGCAATGGTAGATCAAAGTAAGCTAAGAATGGAGGAGTTGAAAAGCACAGATGGTCACTTACGGTCCTATGGAAAGAAAGAGCAGGTAAAAGAAGATTGTTGGTTAGTAGTAGATCAGCATGAAGGAACTGAAGATGCAGATGTTGCAGGTGTTGTTGCACAGGATGCTTTGGGAGGTTTCTTGGATAAAGTTGAATCTTGGATAACAGATTCTGTTGCCTCTTTCCATGCAGCCCCAGGGAGAGGAACTGGTGATCCTTGTCAAATTATTGGCAAAGGAGAAGTGAAGCTGAAATTGCAGGTGGTCAACACATGGGTGTTGAAGCAGGTCATGTAGGTCCCAAGTTTGGAGATGTGGCTAATTTCTTCAGAAAAGTTGGGTGATGAGAGATGCACAAGAACTCTCACAGCGGATGCACTTGAATTAGCTGGTGGTAAGAAAATAGGTACTCTTTATCTACTTGTTTATATTACTGATTCTTCTTCTGTTGCAGAGACGTGGCTTCGTAGACTTGGTCACATGAGCAGGAAGGAGATGCATGTTCTTAAGAGGAAGACTGATATATTTGACAGGCTTAAGAACTGGAAAGCCTTGGTGTTTATGGAGGAGATGGCAGACAGAGACCAGTGGATGGGGCTGGATACTTCTGAGCAGGGCAGTATGGACATGGGTTTTGATTCAAAGGAGCTCGTGGGTAAAAAGTCATCACTTACAAGAAAACATAGGTACCAATGTTGGCAGGAAAATTGACGTCAGTAGTAGGTAAGACTGACGTCAGTTAGAGGACCGACATCGGCAGCAGGAGGACACCGATGTCGACAGTGTTGGTAGTCAGGACAGGCGCAGGAACTGACGTCGATCGGATGCAGACTATGTGGCGACTGAGGTCGGTCACTGTAACAAATTTTGGGTGGACAACAAGCTGTCAAGGAGTCTCAAATGCCCATATGGAGGACTGAAGATGTAAGCCTCAAATTCGTTGTTCCTCTTCTTTATACTAGTTACTGATTGCAGAGCAGGAAGGATCCAGGAAACAGTGGGAGCATGGCAGGTATATGATGCAGAACCAAGCAAGAGATTTGGTAGGGTTGCCAGTAGGTATGAAAGCACAGAGACAAATGGATACCTTAGTTGAAGAATAGAGAGAACAGACACGTGAGATAGAAGACCAAGTTATATGGTCTTGAGGAAGCTGCAGGACAGTGGTACAGGTTTTGACAGGTGGATGACAAAGCATGACTTTAGTCAACGTCAGGGTAACTTATGTGGTTTGTCTTACCAGGGTGATGATGGTCATGACATTATCCTGTTACTGTATGTGGATGGTATGTTTGCTAGCAGGTTTGTACATACAGGGTTTTGCTGAGCTAAGGGTAAGATTAGTTCAGTGGTTTGCTATGAAGAATTTGGAGCAGCGAAATTCTTTGGCATGAGAGGCATGGAGATCACAGGTTGATTTTGTTTCCAGTGGGAGCTGATGTGAATCAGGTGTTGGCGAGGTTCATTACGCAGGATGCAGAATCAGAGCGCACTAAGGGCTAAACAGTTCAGTGTCCAAAATCACATGAGGTCTGGTATAGACCTGAGTTTTCCCAAGCAGTGGGAGTTGTCAGAGAGTTAGGAGCCAATTTAGAGAAGTGGGTTCTTAGGGATATGAGAAGGACCAGCAGCAGGGATTCATGTTATTAAGGGTCAGGACTTCACTACATGGGATTGTAGGTTCGGATGTGGCAGGGTACTCGGATGACAGGAGGTACACCACAGGTTGTGTGGTGGGTTGTCTTCAAGATTGATCTTGAAGAGGGATACAAGCTAGGAAACAGATTAGATGGGGTACAGGTACAATGCAACTGTTTATCTCCAAGTGGGAGATTGTTAGGTTGTGGAGCTAAAAGCTTCACTGATGCAGACATGGAGGAGGTTGCAGAAGGGTTGCCAAGTGTTACTATCACCGACGTCGGTCAGGCCAACCGACGTCGGTCATAAGTCAGCTGGCATCGGCACCCCCCAGGCAGACAAGGACCGACGTCGGTCACCTGTGGTTCAGACTGTGAGTGTTTTATGGGCAATTAGCTAACGAACCAAGTTGCATGTCAAGAGTTAATTTTACACTGAGAGCTGTGGATCTAATTATTGTAATTGGATGTCTAATTATTGTTTGGATGAGATCTATATATTAGACTCATGGTTGTATTGTAAACTTGTGCTAGAGAGTAAGAGAGCAATATTATAAGCTCCTTCTGTGTGTGAGGTGAGCATGGTGTGTTCCTCCTAGTGCCACAGTACCAAGGGTGGGTGTTGGATTGGAGAACAAACAGGGTTCTTCAGGAGTGTATGATCTTGGTCATCAGGTGAGCATGGCTTCTATAGGAGATCTACATGGTAAGTAAGATCATTGATTTGCAGGTGTATGTGTGTGCAAGGTCAAGGTTCACAGGTGTGCAGAACCAGATTGATTTGCAGGTGTGTAAGATCAGAGAGGACAACAACACAATAGGGAGCAAAATCAGGTGGGATCTACTTGAAGTACGTTGAGTACTTGGGGAGTGCATGGAGCACAGGTGTAAGGTGAACACCAACTCTATGTTTGAGTTGGGTGTTGGGACCTAAGGGAGAGAGCTTTGAGGGAAGATTTACTGTTTATGCCCTAGAGGTGTGGGAGCCCTAGAGGTGTGTAAGGAAGAAGAACTGTGGCAGCCTTCTTTGTTGTATTTCCTTCTGAAAGAGTTTTAATACAAGTTGTGTATTGTCTCTCATATCATGTGTTATTTCTGGATTCTAGTTACTTGTTGATTCTGGTTAATTTCGCATATTAAGTTGCTTGTATTTGGTAATCAATTGTGTGCTTCCGGTTATATTCATATCCCAACACATTACATGAAAATAAAATCGTATACATTAAATATATTAAACATATGTGCCTCATGTTGAATTTGGTCCTTGAGACTACTAAGAAATAAGTCATTTGAGTTCTCATATGTGATCATCTCCAACACAAAGATAAATTTTGGAATTGATGAATATAATAATTGACCAACCATGTTTGTAATGAATTTTATAATTAGATGAAGTAATTATCAGTTTCATTACAACTATAATGCATCTATAACTCATTCATAAAAACTAACCAGGTGATATTGAGAGCCTTCTTCTTCTTTTGAGCACATAACCATCAATGCCAAATGAATTGTGCAGGTTCCATGTATAAGGATGCCATGGTAACATTATGCCCACATAGGATATAATGTAGATACAAAAATATCATTTTGGTTGATCTAGCTGAGTACATCCTTTCTACCAAACTTACACATGTACACCTTCAATAACGAGTTTTGAGGCCTAGAATTAGTGGTAGCTTTGGGATGAGACTATATAATATTTGGATCAAAACTGGGTTGTCCCTTAGATCTACCTTGAGTCAATTGTGAGACTAACAACATCTTGATCGAAGATGTAGGATAATCTAATTCTCTTTCCATTTCATCCATACATCCTTTCATTTTGTTACACATATTATTTATTACAGACTCTATGTTGCACATACTACCATTTAGATCATGCACTTTGTCGCCTAGAGAATAAAAAATCATATTAGAAATACCCCCTGATCTGAACTTAGACTATATAGCCTCTTTTTTAGGAGTTTTCCCTAGTGTGTATGAATTATTTCTCTAGTCTCTAGTTTGTGGCCATGTCATGTTGAGGTTGGGCAATGCATAATTTAATTTGACCAAATTTTGACCAACCAATTTTAAACTAAAGTCAGCTTTAAATCCAAAATTTTAAATAACATACCCTCTCTAGATTTTTATGAACTTTCTGAAAATTTAAAGAAAGTAGGAAAGTTCCTAAATTTTTGTCTTGTAGAGAAATTTTATGAAAAATACTAAAATTACAATACTTCACTAAAAATGATCACAAAACCCTAATTTTTTATTATAGCTTATTTGAATGATTACTTAATTTCATCAAAAAATTGTAAAGAAAGCACAATGGTTTGCGAGATATAGGTGATTCTTAAAAATTAGGATTTTACCCACACTTTTGCCCAAATCGAAGCTCCCATACCACTTGTAATAGAATTACTACACCACTAAAGTAGAATCATAAAAATATATTGCAATATGATTGAATTAAGAGTAGAATAATGAAGAATATGACTAAGCCACTTTGAGGGGTCAACCTACACAACCTTACAATAAAAATAAATTTTGTAATATAATGATAAAATACCGACCACTACCTCCTATATATATCCTAAGTATGTTATGAAAACATTATAGGGTGACCCTACTACCAATATGAAGCTACGAAAATTATCATATGACTTATTTAAAGGTTATGATAGCCATAAGTTGACCACACATATCCCAAAATACACTATAGGTTAAGGGCGTAACAACCCCTTCACTTCTTTTATTGCTTGATTTAACTCCTTGGATCTCTCTTCATGTGATTTATTTCTTTTAGAAATTTGTAATAAGGCAAAAAAATAAGAAAATAAAAACAGAAAAAACTTTCCTTTTATCTTTATTGATGGATACATACCGTACCTATCTACCTATGCTAGAGGTTTTACATATACATGTTACATGCTTCTCATGGTATTCTTTGAGTGTGTGAGATGCAAGATATACAAGTTATGTATACTCATGGAATTATAGATGTTATGCAACTATATTCATGCTAATTCTTAGGGGCATTGTCACATTAGTGGTATGCCGTAAACTGGGGGAATCTTACTAATGGGATCACAATAATATCCTTTTGGTTCTCTATTTATCATATAGAGCTACTTACATTGATTAGACATATCTTGTTATTTCCTACATTTTTCATGTTACAAAGATATATACATAATATTGTTACATAAATACATTGTTTGTTCTCTTGTGTGCATGTCATTGCTCAATTGCCTCCATGTGTGTGCTTGTTCTTTGTTGATGTTATTTCCAATCTGTGTCCATAGACGATCCTCTAGTCATCATGTCATGTTGTAATTACTTGTGAGTCATATGTCCTTGTGTGATGATTTCCTATTACTAAGTATGGTTACATGATTGTGAGAATTATTTGCTTATAATATGCGATATATTATGTTTGGTGTCATGATCCATATCATACACGTTACTTGTGATATACTATGTTTGTTGCCTACCTAGCCACGGTCCTTACCATGCATATATTTGGATACACTAATATTTTATTTGTGTGATTCATTGCTATGTCTAACCCTCATAGGGGCACATTTCTACATTTAGGCATATCAGTTGTCTCTATCTTGTCTTGCCACTGAGGGCATTATACCCTTATTTATCTCTTTAAGCTTACAATTATCTATATCTTGTACATATGGAGCTTACATTGAGGCATAACTTTGTTCCCTATCACAATACTATATTGGGCCATATTTCTTGCCCCTCACTAACTCATCCTCACATGAGATTGCCTCTTACTATTGTGATTTATATGATGATATTTTTGAAAGTTACTTGCACATGTTTACATTGATTTTACAAAATATTCTAATAGTTTTGGCTATATTAATTGATAACACATGGCACGCATAACTCTTTCGTTTGAGATAATTGATTGAAAGAATATGTTTGTAGTCCCTCGCCTCAAAAGGGCATATTTACATATTTTACATTTAATTTTCTTAAGATAGTGCAAAAAGAAGAAATGACAAAGAAGTACCAAGAAATAACAAAGAAGTGCCAAGAAATGACACATATTTGCTTCACTAATCAAGAAGTGGAATTGAATTGTTAAAACTTACCTTGAAAGTTCTTGCACTTGATAAATATTTTCTTTCAGTTGTAATTACCAAAATCAACATCATGGTTTGCATACCATCGAGTGTATTCATTCATATGCTCATATTTTCAATTTATATTTCATTTTACTATATTTGCAGTGTTTTGTCATAACATTGACTTCTCGCATTTGTTTGTATGAGAATTTCAAATTCAATAGGTGCTACAATCTCATGTGAATGGAGTCTTAGCCAAGCGTCAGTCATCTTGTTCATCCTTCCTAAGCAAGTGTAGGTATGCACTTCTATTTATTATTTTACTTTGACACATGCATGCATTCTCATACAAACATTAAAGTGGGGCATTACATAAACACCTAATTTTGTTACAACACCCCTTTCCATGCAGTCTTTGTCATGCTTTAGTACATTGTGTCCATTTGTGTAAATTTGGCTATTTTAGACATCTTTTTGCGCACATTAGACTTATTTCAACCTTGATTCATCTTGATATCCTCATCTTTAGATTTGTTTGTTGTCATCTTTAGGAGTATAGTCATCCATTCTCTAAGTAGTCTTGTCTCCATTTTTAGCCTTTTTGCCTACTATTACAAAATCAATGATTTGCCAATTTTGTCATGTATAAAATCAGGGACCTACCAATAGTGTCCCTCTTACTTTTGTGGGTCTTTCTTCCCTTGGCCTAATTTTAGATGTCTTTGATTTCATTTAACACATTATTCCAAAGTAGACCTTTGCACATCACATCCTAGAGAGCCATATATACGAAGCCAAGCCTTAGTCATTTAGAAAAAGTTAATCTTAAGTGGTGATCGAACCATGGGTCCTCCTTAAGTTTGAGTTGCACAATTATTCTATCTATTGTTACACTTGTGAAGAAGCATGCACATTGAGTCTACAAAGAATATACATCTTTTCCAAATCTTGTACCATCATCACTTTATGCCAAACAAAGGTTTAACAGGGAGTATATAGTTGCATTTAATTGTTTGGGAGAGGAAGTCAAGTCTTCACTCTCACTTGGGTTGGGATTACACTCACATGCATAAGAGTACTACATTGACTCTAATTCCAAACACACAAGATATGTAACTACAACTCCTTAAGGGGTAGTCTGAGTCATCTAACTTATACACTTATTTTGTTGCTACATTTAAGGGTTAGGTCAAGGTGTAAAAGAGAGACAATATAGCATATTTTGCTTGCTAATTCCATAAAGTGATCACACAACCCTACTTGTCATCAACATATGTGCTTGCTTAGAAAAATTTAGGTTAAATAATCGAGCAAAGTTCACAATCAATGACAAAGTACACAGTCGGTAGCAAGAGAGGTAACACAATCAACAACCTACTAATCCTCTCCCATACACATTTGGTGACCTAGAGATTTTGTTCGAGTAAATTCAATAATATAAATTTTACATAGTACTATATAACCAACTACAAAGCCCAGACCCTGTTCTAAAATTCCATAATTTTGCCTAGGTATGTCAATTTTCATTTCCCTTTATATTTTCATTGTTTCTCATTGCTTGTTCAATCGTTTGTCATAATTTTAGTTCATACTTTAGTGCATTAGCATTCTGACTTACTATTTTAGATTGTGTTGCCTTAGATTCTTTTGTGCACCCAGTTTTACCATTTTACATTATAATTTAATCCATTAATGTCAATATTTGGTAAAATAAGAGATTCCTCTCATAGTTGAACCAAACTTTGCATCTTTCTTTATTTGACCCTACATGTCATCATTTTTAGTAAGATCATTTAAACATGGACATGGTTGGGGGTATCCCTAAGAATTTAAACATATTTTACTTGCTCAAAGTGACAATCTTCTAATTGTTTTCTAGACGAGATATATGCATTCTAGGTGACTTGAAATTCTTCAAAAAAAATTCTTGTAGGTTTTTGGGCTTTCTGTATGGATTGGTGAAATTAGTAAGAGTTTTAGGTCCACCAAGAATAAATTTTACAAATATGGCATATTCAATAAATTGTGAGAGTTGAGAGGATATTGACACACAAATTCACATATACACTTAGTGAATGCAGCATAAGTGTAAATTTGGTGTCTATATATAATGTTTTAAAATATAAAAACAATTAACGAGGTTCAGAGATATCTAATTACACACTCAATTAAACTAATTACTTGATTGATTCAATCATGTGCCCAATTGGGGCTAATCAAACCCCAATGTAGGGTAATTCGTTGCAAATGAGTTTGTGGCACCCTATTTGTCCAAGTTATGTGTTCAATTGAACCAATTACTTAATTAGTTCAAACAAAGGCATACTTAGGGCCAATCAAATCTAAATGGGTTTACATTGCTTGAGTTTGATTAATTACAAACCAAATTGAACTAATTACTCGATTAGTTCAATAATACTTACAATTAGACTCAATCTAGTTGAGACGTTGTCATAGTTGTTGTCCCTACTAATAAGGGGGATCATAATAAATGAGGCTCCATAAATACCACCTTTGTAGAACATTAGTATGAGATAATAATGTCCACTATAACAACCCTCCACCTTCGTTAAGTATTACTCTTAAATGGATATAAACTTTGTATTTAAAACATATTAATATTAATATTTTGGTTATATTTTTGAATGCCTTCCATCCTAAATTTAAGTGTTTAACTATGACTTTTCAAGTCTTTTAAAGTAAATTGTTGTATAAGATCTAACAAAATGTGTAAATAATACAATTAGCCTTAAAATCTTATTTCTAAAATATAAATATGTAATTGTTTTTGTTGATACTAAATTTCACAATTTTATGAATCTGATATACTACTATCACATCTTATGATACATTCATATTTAATTACAAATAATTAAAATTTCAAATTTAAAAAAATTAGATTCCATAAAAACTATAAAAATATTTTTAAAAATAATATATAATTAATTTTATATAAATATCGACATATCTACTATTTATATTCTTAATTGAACTCTTATGAATAAAAGATCCATTCTTTAAATAAATCAAATATAAACTTTAATTTATAAAATATATCAAAAAAATTTAAATCTTAAAAAATGATAAACACATGACATTTCATCATCCTCACCAACAATTTTGTTTTCTAAATTATTTTAAATTTTGTGAGTGGTTAGGAATGTGTGTACCCTTAGATAATGTTGTTATTACAGAGTAAATTCAACGATGCTCAAACACAGTTTAAACTATTCGATTTTTAAGCAGATGACAGAGATTTGGCAAAAATTTCTGTCAGAAGCTCCTACCGGAGGAATTTTCAGACAGCATATTTTACAGGAAAAGAATTATGCGCTGAGGAAATTCAAGCGCAACATCTATCCTAACCGGTTTGCAGCATGGAATTCAGGCCTGGTAATTTCTTTGCTATATCATTGAGCCCCATAATTTTAAATCAGTTTTTTAATGCAATGTTGAGAATATGTGCAATAATCAGCCAAATCAGTTTACAAGCAACCAATAACTATTTATAGCAGTAGAAACAAGTGTTAGAGTACTTGACTTTGGTTGAAGTGTTAAAAAATTTATGTCAATTGAAGTGGGACTCGGAGTGTCTGGTATAACTGTAAATTGGTGAGAGTTTATGTGGTCTGGTGGTAAATTGGTGGGGGTTTATGTGGTCTAGTGGTAAATTGGTAGAAGTTTATGTGGTTTAACCGTATATTGGTGGGGGTTTACATGGTCTAGTGGTAAATTGGTGAGATTTTATACAGTTTATCTGTAAATTGGTGGGGGTTTATGCGGGCTAGGTGTAAATTGGTGGGAGTTTATGACCGCTAGCCCAGGTTCGATCCCCAGGTTTATCACCATTAGCCCAGGTTTGATCCTCAGGTTTACAACCACTAGCCCAGGTTCAATCCTCAGGTTTACCACCACTAGCTCAAGTTCGAACCTCAGGTTTACCACCACTAGCCCAGGTTTGATTTCAGGGCTATTTCTGGGCTGGGAATCCCCCAAGTGACACCAATGCATGGGTTTGACCCTCCCCAACCGAGAAGAAGGGGTTTACCAGACAAAAAAGAAACAATAGTGTTTTTGTGATGGAGGTGTTGGCTATGCGGTGTGCATTCAAGTATTATTTGCGAGGTAAAAATAACAATGCATTTGCTTCGAGGGTAAAACCTTCTGATTTTCGGAGTGGAACCCTATCATGGAGATGGAGTTTGAAGGACAAGGACACTGGCAATGGCATTCAAATGAGAGTGTCAGCAATTCATGTTGGAAAGGAAAAGGGAAAGAAAAAGGAAGACGAAGTGGATTTTGATTGGAACATAGATCTTGATGTTGAGAAGGAAATGGAAGGGGAAGTGGGTTTTGATTGGCAAAGAGAAATTTTGGAGGAGATAGATCCCTTGGGTTTTAAGTCCCCACGGCAGAGATTGAAGTACAAGGCATTGGTAGTAGAAGGAGGAGGAGGTGGTATAGATATTGGAGATTGGACTATGAGGGCAAGGAATTCGGCTTTGAAAGCTATTGAGGCCAGAGGGTTTAACTCCTCTTCTATGGACAAGCTGTTGCCCAAGAAGAAGAAGAAGAAGAAAACAAGTCAAATGAATAGGAAAAAAAAAACAGACAATAAAAAGAAATTTAAATTTGAAGATGACGATGACGATTCTGATTTTGATTCTGATTTTGACACCAAATTACAAAGTGCTGCTATAGAAAAGATAAGAGAAACTACTGATTTCAGAGAAAAATTTGCAGCCATTTCAGGACCAACCAACAAGAAGAAAGAGGTTGCTTTGAATAATGCTCTGGTAGAGGCAGCGACTGCACATGATGTTCTTATGGAAGTGACAGATGTGATTGAAGCTGTTAGTAAAGGTTTAAGCCCTTCTCCTTTGAATCCTTTGAATATGGCAACTGCTCTTCATAGGATAGCCAAAAACATGGAAAAAGTTTGTATGATCAAGAGTGATAGATTGGGGTTTGCCAGGCAGAGGGATATGGCCGTGCTTGTGAGTGTTGCCATGGGCTCTTTGCCTCATTGCTCCGCACAAGGCATATCCAATATTGCTTGGGCATTGTCCAAAATTGGCGGAGAAACTATTTATTGGTCCGAGATGGATAGAATTGCAGAAGTGGCCATGACAAGAATGTCAGAGTTCAATACACAAAATGTTGCTAATCTAGCAGGTGCATTTGCTTCTATGCAGCATGCTGCTCCAGACCTGTTCACTGAATTGGCAAAGAGGGCATCCTGCATGGCAAGTTCTTTTAGGCCACAGGAACTTGCACAATTTCTGTGGTCATTTTCTGTTCTGTTCCATTCTGCAGATCCCTTGCTGGATTCACTTGACTCTGTCTATAACAACTGGATAAATAAAAATACCAAACACATGGAATCCATAGTCGATGCCATGGACGGTACAACTGAAAGTGGTGAATCTGGTCAAAATCATTTTGAACTAAATAGTGAGGCCAAAATCCCACAGATAGAATTGAATGATCCATTTCAAAATCAAGATGAAAGCGATATTCCAGAGACTATTGAAGACTTGGAATTTGATGATTATTATGAAACAGATGAAAGTAATCCAGGTCCGCAGGTTTCTACAGGGCCTCTGTTCAATAACTTCACAAGGGACCAGCTAGCAGTTTTGGCATGGTCATACACAGTTCTCAATCAAATGAGCCGCTCTTTCTTTTCTTATATCTGGAGCTCAATGATTGAGTTTGAATCCCAAAGAATTTCACCGCTGTACCGCGAGGATGTTATGTTTGCACAGCAGTTGCACCAGACAACTCAATGTTTGAAGCTAGAATATCCTCATCTTGGGCTGTCAATCGGGGCTGAGCTCGAGAACAGAGTTGCAGAAGCTTGTAAAACAAAAAGATTTAATAAGAAAATAACTTCCTTGTTTCAGAAGGAAGTAGGACGCCTCCTTGTGAGCACAGGTTTTGATTGGGAGCAAGAATACTGTGTAGATGGTTATATTCTGGATGCAGTAATAAGGCATAAAAAGGTTGGGTTGGAGATCGATGGTCCATCCCACTTTTCACGAAATACAGGTGTGTCTCTTATACAAGATAGACCGTTCACTATCAGCACAACAAGGCATTCTTTTTGTAGATCAATTTTAGCATGTCAAAATATTTTTTTTGACGCTTTGATGACACCTTTGGATCTTCAAGATTGACACACACGTAACATATTTGTTATATTCAGGAAGCCCTCTTGGTCACACTATGCTGAAGCGTCGCTACTTGGCTTCTGCTGGTTGGCATGTTGTGTCCGTGTCCTGGCAAGAAGTGAGTTTTTGACTAGCTTTTCCTCTTGTGACAGAATTGCATGCACAAAGCACGTGAAGGGAATATCTTTCTTTAATTTCTGGCATTATTTTACTAAGTCAACACAGATACAGGGAATAAATTCACTTTTTAAGAAGCTTTAGGTCATCCGTATGTCATGATTATATCTAAAATGTATCATGTTTTCCATGTATAGTAGTATGCCTTAGGATTTACACTCATAGAGGCTGTTACTAAAAGTATAGCTGTTTCTCTCTTTGCATACCAGTCATTTCACATGCACATTTTATTTTTGATAAGCATAAGTATTTATATTATAAAAGGAAAATTTACAAAATCAGCTATTGAAGGGCTGAATTGACTGTTCTGAGAACATCAATAGTGTTACACCATAACTATCAAACTTCTAAGTAAGCTCTTAGAAAAGTTATCTATCCCTGAACCAAATTGCATAACCTAAAATATTTACAATCCAAAGACCTATAGTCATAAGAACTTAGTTACGCTTCATAGGGAAGTATGGATGTGGGATTATTTTCTCAACTGCTGCACATGCACCATCCACCGTCTTCTCATTGTTAGGAGGGGAGTCTGCAGGTTCTTTCTTGATATCTGCAGGTGCAACAGGAAGGCTATTGGATGAATGCCAGAAACTGATCAAGGGACTGTGGTTTTTTTGTGCATGGGCTGAGTGATATCTTTGTCCTGTGGTTCTGTATGCAGTGAAACCTCGTCCTTGCGACTCTGAGCTTGCTGTTGTAGGAGCTAAATCATCCGTGCATTCTGAGTGCTAATCTGGTACTGCTACTTGATTATCCAAGCTTGTTGAGAGGTTAATGTTTTAAGGAAGACTGTCATATAATGAGAAATCACTAAAGTAAAAACCTCAATTTTTTTAGCAGCTGGAGATGGGGAAGATGGAGGTGGAGGGTTCTGTTGTTTCTGAAAAATGGATGGTTGAAGCTGGATAGATGGATGAGCTTGTTGAGTAACTGGTCTAAATGCAGAGCTTTTTTGAGAGCTAGAAGCAGTTTCTTTTGCTGATTGATTGTTAATCCTGCATATGTCATGCTCTTCTACCTGCAAGGCTCTAGCAATGGATTTCCTATTAGGCTGAGAACTGATGGTAGCATAATTTGGGGGAGATGTGAATGGATAATCTGCCTTTAACACAAGTGAAGAGTGTTGATCCAGTAGGATCTGGGTCACTAATTCATACTGCATATTACCGCAGTTGTACGTCCAGCCTTGTGCTTACGTCAGCAGTTGTGTTAGTGGGTTCCGTGCTGTATAAAACATTCCTTGCAAATCTGTTTCTACGTTACCACACAGCCCCTACAGTGTCAGCACTATAGTTAGTACCCAGTCAGTAATGACAGTAAGTGACGTCACTACACTTGGTGGTTATGAAGTGGTTGTTACCAATTGTTGTAACGGTCTAACTGATGCTTCATCTTCTTGCATTGTACGATAATATACACTTTTATTCTTTGCAGGTTAGCAATACATTACGCCGAACCACATAGAAGAATAGAGTTAGGAAGCCTTGTGGAAACAACATTTGATCTCGCAGATTGTACATAACTTAGCGTAATACAACTTTGTTGTTACAGTTCTAAATTTGTTGTCACCTTGTTCTTTCTTCCTTGCTTCTTTATCGCACTGCATTTCATATTCTCTGTCATTCAGTAAATCGCTTCTGCATATATAACCTGTGTAATCTGCATTAAGTAGGTTGTCCACCGGGTCGCCTCCTGGGCCCCAAATCAATGGTATCAGAGCATACACGCTTTATATCATTCCAGAGTGGTATCATGGTGTTTCTGAGTTTTTGTCATTGTTTGTATACCCACGCATACGAGGTCTGATTATAGGAAGTTATTCACATCTTCAAATGGGAGACAAATCCACAATGATGCCAACTCCAAAGATGTTTCAGAAAATGATAGAGGATGCATTGCAAAGACAAAGGGAAGATTTGGAAGAACGTCATGCACATGAACGGGCAAGTATTGTTGGTCACTTTTCGCTCCTTCTCAAGCAACAAACTTCTCCGATAGCCCTTCATTCTCATTGGCCATTTGGACAAATGCCATATAAGGTACAAGTCAATCTAGACATTCCTATGTTCGATGGTAAAATTGATACGGATGCACTAGATAATTGGCTTAACCTCATCTGTTCATACTACGCGGTAAATCACTTCTCTGACCAAGAGAAAATTACATTTGCTCTTCTGAAAGTCTCTTTATTGGTTAAGAAATGGTGGGAAAATTACTATGCTACACATGAAGATCTTAGTTTAGACACATCTATAGAAACATGGAATGGTTTTGTAGAAGCACTCAAAGCAACCTATTATCTTGTTGGAAACTATGATGATCAATACATTAAGTTTTCTCAGTTGCACCAAGGCAAAGAGTAGTCTGTGCAACAATACACAGTTACTTTTCATACCTTGGTGTCCAAACTGGGGATTCAGGATTCAGAGTAGAATCTTGTTTTGAAGTATAGGTCAGGGTCGAGATCTTATATCCAGTCAGACCTAGATTCCCTGACTATCTCCTCCATTAGGGAAGCCTACAGATATCCCTGCAAGTTTGAATCAAAGGCTAAGGCCAAGACTAAGACAAAAGATTTGAAGTCTCAGACCAAGCTGCATTATAAGTCTTCCAAATAGAATTCCAAATCAAGGAATAACTCCAAACAACCACGGAAGAAGAAGCAACAACTGTCAGATGATCAGAGTAAGTAGTCCAAGATTGGCAAGTGGTGTTCAATTCACAATTCCAGTAGTATTCCAACAAATAATGTCACGTTAGGAAAACCCTACTTGCACAACTTGAGGCAACGGGTATTGTCACTGCAACAACTGTCAAAGGTAAACAAATCATGGAATCTGAGCCTAGTGCCATGGTGGGTACTGCAAACATGTCTACTACCCTTGCAGAAACAAAGGAAGCAGAAAGATTGTTTCATTCTCAAATGTGGATCAATGCCCGACTGGTACACTTCATTGTTGACAATGAAAGTCAGAAGAATCTAATTTCTCTTAGAGCAATTCGCAAATTAAACTTGTTGACGCCTCACCCACAACCATACTCTATTGGATGGTTTAGTGTGAGATTGGAGAAACATGCCACTCATCAGTGTCAAGTGGTATACAACATCGATGTCGCTTCATTAGAGGTATGTGATATTCTACTAGGTTAACCATATCTTTATCATTGGCATGTAGTATATGAAGCAAATCATATAAATGTTGTCATAAATGTTGTTGATTTGAGATACCGCATATTGGAAGTGGTTTCAAAGCTCTCGCTAATTAGTGCCAAATAGTGTAAGAAGCTAGTCACAACTAGTAAGAAGTTGGTGCTTTTGATGGTAAGATCTGAACGCAAGAAAGTCCTTGCGACACCAAGGGTTACCACATTTCCTCCAAAGTCGGTGCATAAAACCGCATTGCAGCTCAAGTTGGAAGAATACGAGGATGTGTTCCAGCTACCAAAGGAAGTGCTTACACACTGTGGGGTAAAGCATACTATTGATTTGATCCCTAAACTAACTCTTCCTAAAGCTTTTGTATACCGCAGATCTTTTTTGGAGAATGAAGAAATCAAGCTGCAGATCCATGAACTTGTGGACAAAGGACATATTAGGCCCAACTCATCGCCTTGTGGTAGCCCAATTGTGCTTGTGCCAAAGAAGGATGGTACATGGAGGCTCTGCATTGATTACCGAGCACTCAACAAGATCACAGTGACAAATCGCTATCTTCTTTTACGGATCGAGGATCTTTTGGACCAGCTTCGCAGTGCGAAGTACTTCACTAAGATTGACCTGAAGTTTGGGTATCATTAGATTCTTGATCTTACAAACGTATGGAAGACAACCTTCAAGGCCAAAGAAGGTTTGTTTGAATGGTTAGTCATACCCTTCGGCTTGACCAATGCTCCAACCACATTCCTGCATATGATGAATGATATTCTGAGGCCAGTCACTACTTCATTTGTTGTAGTCTACCTTGATGACATCCTAGTCTTCAACAGATTATGAGATGAACATTTGCGCCATATAGAGCAAGTGCTTGACACTTTGCGGAAACACAAATTGTCTGCAAACATGGAAAAATGTTCATTTGCCATGCTGCAGATTCAATATTTGGGATACATCATGGACACACAAGGAGTGCATGTGGACCCAATCAAGATTCAAGTCATCCAAGATTGGCCACAACCAAATAATCTCACAGAGCTTCGCAACTTTTTGGGATTGACAAATTTCTATTGGATATTTATCCTTGGTTTCTCTCATGTGACTTGGCCCTTGAACCAATTGACCCAAGGTGGTGCTAAAACAAAGTTCAATTAGACTGCTGCACAACATAAAGCATTCAATTAATTGAAATGCAGACTGTGTTCCACACCAATACTTGCTTTGCCAGACCTTCAACAACCTTTTGAGCTTTAGACTGATGCCTCCGATTTTGCACTTGGAGTAGTTCTCACTCAACATGGTCACTTGGTTGCATACCACAGTGAAACTTTCACCGCACCGGTAAGGAACTACCCAACATATGATCGTGAGCTTTATGCTATTGTTCAGGGATGTAAGTGTTGGAAGTATTATATCTTGGGCAAGGAGACTTTGATCCACACAAATTATAAGTTGTTTCAGTTTTTGTAGACACAAAACAAGTTGTAGCAAGAGCGACATCAGAAATGGTCTTCTTATCTTAAGCAGTTCCATTTGAACATCAATCATAAGAAGGGAAGTGCCAATCTAGTTGTGGATTGCCTGAGTTGCCCTTCAATTCAAACCCTCCTTTCTTCACTTGATGCATGTGGACATGAAGTCAATGCATGGTCAGGATTGTATCCATATGACGTGGATTTTGCAGACATCTATCAAAATTTGCTCCGCGGTAATTCAATTCTAGATTTCTACTTGTAGGATGGACTTATATATCATCTTGGGCACTTGTGCGTTTCGCATGAGGCAGAGAGACATAAATTAATATGAAGGGCTTATTTCAGAAAGGTTGCAGGACGTTTTGGGGTTGGAAAGACTCTTGCAGTGTTGCAAAAGTATTTATACTGGCCACATCTCAGGTTTGATGTCTCCAAATACATCAAATTGTGCACCGCATGTGCCATAGGCAAGCTGGTTAACAAGAAACAAGGCTTGTACACACCTCTGCCGATTCCGACAAGACCATGGGAATCTGTTTCCATGGACTTTCTCTCAGGATACCCTTCTACCAAGCATGGTAATGATTGTGTCTATGTAGTAGTTGATAGATTCTAAAAGATGACAATTCTTATACCTTGTAAGAAAGCTATATCAGCTCTAGAAACAACTCAATTGTATTTTCAGTTAGTTTGGATCCACTTCGGAACCCCCAAAACTATCTTGTCCGATAGAGACACTAGATTTTTGAGCCATTTCTAGAAAGCACTATTGTCTATGTTAGACACAATGTTGAACAAGTCCACCGCTTTCCATCCTCAGATTGATAGACAGACAAAAGTGGTTAATATGATCATGGTGCATCTTCTAAGAGTGTACAATTCAAAGAAACAATGAACTTGGGATGAAAGTCTGCCTCTCATTCAACACAATGACAACAAAGCTCTGCACAACTCTACTGCACACGACCCTTTTCAGGTTTGTTTGTGTTTTCAGCCCTTGGCACCTATCGACGTAGCTTATCCTATTCCGCTATCAATAGTAGCAATTCCTTCAGCTCAAAAGGAAGTTGACAAAGTTGTTCAATTCATTGATCACATTCAACATCTTCAACAACAAGTGCAAACCATTCTGCCACGTGCAAATGTGAAGTACGAGTAGCTTCATGACAAGCATCAGACACCGCACACCTTCCAGGTTGGTTATCGAGTTTGGCTATACTTGCAAAAGGAAAGACTGAGAGGACCTTACCACAAGCTTCGTCCACTTTGGTATGGGGCCCTATACCATTAGCAAGCAAGTTGGAGATAACGCTTTCGAGCTCAACTTCCGACTTACCTTGGGTTGCATCCAGTCTTCAACGCATAACTCTTGTGGCATTACTTTCCATCTTTGTTGGATACTTCAAATATTGTGGAGACTCTTCCATAGATAGATCAATCCAGATTGTAGTGTTCCAACAAAATTGGATCAAGTCATTGATGCTCAAGTCAAACAGACACGTCAACAAGAGATCCCTCTCTTCTAGATCATCAACGTAGGTCAAGTGCTTTCCCAAGGAATATGGTTTACAGAAGTACAAGTTGCTAGTTTGTTCCCACATCTTCCACAACTGCATGCGATGGGGATCATTGCTCTTCAAGGAGGGGTGACAGATCCAAGAGGATCTAGGTCACTAATTCATACCGCATATTACTGCAATTGTACGTCCAACCTCGTGCTTACATCAACAGTTGTGTCAGTGGGTTGTGCACCTACGTGTAAAAGGATTCCTTGCAAATCCGTTTCTATGTTATCGCACAACCCCTGCAGTGTCAGAACTGTAGTTAGCGGCCTATCAATAACGGCGGTAAGTGACATCACTGCACTTGGTGGTTATGAAGTGGTTGTTATCAACTGTTGTAATGGTCCAACCGACACATCATCTTCTTCCATTGAATGTACACTTCCATTCTTTGTAGGTTAGCAATACATTGTGCTGAATCACATAGAAGAATAGAGTTAGGAAGCCTTGCGGCAAAAATATATGATATCTCAGATTGTATAGAACTTAGCATAATACAACTTTGTTGTTACTGTTCTAATTGTATTGTCACCTTGTTCTTTCTTTACTGAACTGCATTTCATATTTCTTGTCATTTAGTAAATCGCTTCCGCATATAATCTGTTTAATCCGCATTAAGTAGGTTGTCCATTGGGTCTCCACTTGGGCCCCGAATCAAGTGTTGAGGAGTGTATTTTGCAGTTTTATTTTTAGCATATGAGAGGTCATGTCAACATCAACAGAAACAACAAAAGGATTCTGATTGGATGGAAGTTGTGAGAAAGATGCAGCTTTGATATTGAACTTTCTCATACGGAAATTGTTAATTCCAGAGGCCTGAATATGACAGAGTATTGTAAAATTCCTGAAGCTGACAGCTAATGAGGTTGGACATGGCCAGAAATGCATGTCATTTGGGGCATATTTTCTACAGCATTCTGGCTCTTCTCAGGAATATCAATGTCCTGATCCCTGCACTACTTTGGTTTCTGAGAATTTCCTTGCCCATCCAGGTAGGAGAATATTTCTGTAGTTTTTTCATAATTCTGACCAAAAATATTTTCCGAGTGCTAAAAGATGCAATGGCAAGAGTTTGCTGAGCACAGTTCTTGTGGGATTACAGACTATTAAGAAACCACGCTTTTTAGTTTTTCTATGGAGGAGAGATGTTTTTGCAGTGGCAGGAATGGCTTTTACCCCTATTTACTCTAGCCTCCTGCAAACTTGAGCTAGTTCTTAGTTTCATGATGAATTGATACTGTGATCAAATTGGCTCTGGAATTGAGATTGGGATTCTGAAATGCCTTAAATAAATCTGTTGGAGTGCCTTAGGCCTAGTCAATCCACTCCGCTTGCCTCTATGAAAAGCACCTGTGCCTTGTATCACTTCACACATAAATGAAGTCGTTTGAGAGTAAAATTATTTTCCATTTGAAAAATTACTGAATCTGATATACTATGTGATGGAATTTTGGGCAAGCTTCTGTATAAGACAAAACTCACCAAAGTAAGAAATCCCATGGAACCAAATCTGATTGAACAGTAGAAAAACCACACTGTTTTCCATTTCCGAGAATTGCTAATGTGGACAAAACAATGACATTTTTTGAGAATGTATCTAGCCGTGACAGAATTATTCCAAGACTGTCCTATATCAGAGAAGGAAAGGGGACAAGGGATGTCTGTACCAAACCTGCATGCAGATGAGCATTGCTAGTTGTGTAGAAACTAGGCACTTGTCTGTGGCCTTAGTCACAGAGTACATGCATTGTTTGATGCTTCTTGAAATATCACAGTTTATCATATTGAAATTTCTAATGCAGGTACGTTTAGGAAGGCAGGGCTAGGAGTGGGAGAAAAATGGAATGTGACTAAGGGGTTTCTAATTGGACAGAGAGTGCACTTAGGACAAAAACAAAACTCAAAGTGAAACTTAAAGAAACTTAACCTAAATAATTTTAGAAATAAGATTTTGTATAGCATGTGGATTGGAAAAGGTTCTCAAAGAGCTAAGGTTGGTGGACATGGATTGTGGTTGATGCCGGAATTGGCTCAGGCATCGGCAATTTTATTACCTACTATTCAAATATGCCCAAGCTCAACATTTACAAAGGGGGACATATATTGGTAATTGCTTTCAATATTATTCTGGAGGTTCCAATGCAGAGCAATATTGCTTGTTGCCAAGCTGAAATATTCAAGGATGCATATATTGTTGAACCATATCAATAATCACTTTAGAATCCCCATCCACATACAATTGAGTAATGTTAAGGTTTTGTGTTAGTTTAATTCCGTGATATAAAGCCCAGGCACCGTTATAATTATTGGTGTGAATCCCAATATATTCTTTGTGTGCAATGATCAAAAGATAATCAGAGTTTCGGATGATGCTTCCAATTCCTGTCTGTTTGGGATTACGAAAGCTTGCTCCATCAAAATTGAGTTTAGTAAATGGAAAAGGGGTTGGAGACCATCGACACATGTTATTAAATGTGGTGACTTGATCCCTGTAGTGACATATACCTGTAAAACGGGTGTTAGAACAAACACTAGCCAGCTCTGATGTTATCAACTGTGAAAACATTATGTCTCTAACTTCCTGAATGGTTTTGTGTGCCTTAGACAATATGACAGTTTCTTTTCATCCATATACCTTTAAAATAAATAAATGTAGGAACTAACTGATGGAGCAATCTGATGATACCTGACCCTGTGTCGAGAGAATACCATGCGAGAATGAGTTGAGGTAGTGCCTCGCGTTATTTCCAACTTGTGTGGAATGGCGATGCCACCTTAGTCCATAAAAAAGAAGCAAATTCACTTTCAAAGAAAAGAGGGTCACCAATTTCACTCGCCTGCATACAATTAGCACAATCTGATGGGTCAATGTATCCCTTTTTGGCTAAGTTTTCTGCCATTAAAATTTTATCATGCAAGACAAGCCAGAATTATCAGTTATACAGGGTGCTTCAGGCCCAAAAGTCAAAATATTTTCTTGTCCACGATTATTTGCCTTGAAGATGTTGATCGATAGCAATACCGGGTTTCCATATCTGACCATTTTGAAGCTGGAGATGATATCACGGTATCAAACCCGATTCCATAATCAAGAAGAAAAAGAAATTCCAAGTGTTCAAAGTCAAGGTATTTGTTGAGAAAAATGAATTTATCTGATTTATATTCCTCATGAGTTGTATGGCCTTCAAGTATAGCTGGTTCTCTCCTTATGTGTACAACTGTTATTAATTATCATAATTTTCAGGCTGTTAAAAACATTAATGGATCCTCCAGTCTACTTTGAACCTGAAACTGATCTGTGCTCAAACAAATTATCTAAACTACCTTAAATGGTAATGATAATGCCCAAATGCCATGGGGAAGTACGAGGATAACAAGTTGCTTGCTCCAAAGTCTCTCATTGGCCACCCCCTAGACCACCAGGGCAGACTCATATTACAAGTTTCTTTTCTATTACAGGAGTTACACCGGTCTTGGATGCTAGGGGAGATTCTAGAGGAAGTGCTTTGCTTCCTCCTAGGATATCCCAGCCTGGCTCCTTCAACTTTGGATACTCCCTGACAAGCATTATCAAATCTTTCACAGTGATTGATGATGGCTTAGACGACTACTCCACTTCAGGCACAAGTAGAGATATTCGATGAGGTTTCCTCCCAGTCTTCATCAACACATGATTTCGGGGCTCTTATTCACCCCTCATTGCTGTTTGTATTGGTTTCATTACCATTTGTGTTAGTGGCACATTGCTTTATTTTGTCTTATGCACTTTTATTCCTTTATTTGGCTTCTAGGATTCTCTCTTCCTAGAACTTTCTATTGTTAACTGCTGTATCCTCGAGTCCCATTGACCTACTTTTGGTCATCCATGGACATTGATATAATTTCGTTCTTTCCTTCTCACAACGGTTGATAACTCACTTGTGTCCCAACCATTCAATCATGCAAAACCAAACTGAATGATTCCCTTGCTTCAAAGTCTCCCACAACGATTGATAACTCACTTGTATCCCAATTATTCAATCATGCAAAACCAAACGGAATGAGTGCATGTGGTCACTCATAACCCATCAGTCTTACATTATTATAAATAAACTAGCATATATATCTTAGATAAATCTATGTAAAATACACCGATAGATATCATTCTCGAGGCACCTATTCCACTAATGTCACAATTCAATACGATATAGGTACCTCGATAATGATATCTCTCGGTGTATTTTACATAGATTTATCTAAGATTTGTGTGCTAATATTATCTTACATTTCAATTAAATAATTAAAGTTTGTATTTGGTTATTCTTTTCCAAAAAAATAGACACTTATTAATTATATCTTTTATTATAATAAAAACATTAGACAATTAATTATTATATTTCTTTAAAACTAAAGTTAAAAAAATTATAATTAAACAAAAATGTTTGTATATAATAGCTTTTATTATAATAAAAACATTAGATACTTATTAATTATATTTCTTTAAAACTAAAATTAAAAAAAGATTTATAATTAAACAAAATTGATATACTTTTCGAAATATATTATAACACTTTATTAAATCTTAAATATAAATTTTATCTTTAAAAATATTGAAAAGAACACTATTTCGCATTAAAAAAATTAACATAATTAACAATGGAAATAATAATATCATACTTATTTCTAATACAAACACTGTTCTCCAATTCATAAATGTAAATGGGTTTCTATATCATACCTAACTCAATATTGTATTTCAATTGATTTTTTCTTTTTAATAAATATGTTAGTCCGAAAAGTTTATAAATGCAATGATTTATGTATATACCAAACATTAGCTTAAAAATGTTATCTAGTACATAAATGCAATGATTTATGTATATACCAAACATTAGCTTAAAAATGTTATCTAATAAATAAATGTCATTTGTTTTATGTCATACTTATCTAATTAATAACCTAACTTTGGAGAAGGCATGCTTATTAGGAAACTTAAATGAATAATTATGTGGCTATACAAAAACAAATTTTTATGTAATTGTTAAATTTTAGTTTTAATTTATTTTAATTTTAATTTATTAATATTTTAATTTTAAAAAAAAAGATTGATTGTTGGAATTGTAAATGATATAATGTAAAAAATATAGAGGTTGACAACATGAAACATATAAAATAGAAAAATAAATTTAAAATGAGTAAATGGAAACTAACAATCCAAATAAAACAAATACTATGAAAAAAATGAACAGGAAAAATCCTCTAGCTGCAAGGTAATTATATATATTTTAACCTAAAGGTAGAATGAATCCATTACTAAAGTAAAGATATATTAACTTTTTTAGTTAAGTGATTTTTATGTTAAATCTATTTATATTAACATTGCGTCTTTTTTATTGTTTTTCATGTGTCGGCTGTAAACTAATTAAAAGTGGGCACATGTTTATTTTATTTTGTCGGCTCTTAAAAGTTGACACACGCCATTACATCTCCCAGCGCCCGGATGCCTCTGAAGGAACACCTATTGTGTAAAAATAAAATGAACAAAATAGTAAACATCGTGTTACGCCCCATGATTTTAGCCTTTGTATGTCAGCTTTGCCTCATGTACTATTGCCAATATAAAACAATACATAATTAAATTGGAGCAGTGTTTTGGTGCAGCTCATAGTAGCGTGACTCCTTGATTCACCTCATAGACTCCCGAGGCCGAGCACTGATTGGGCCTATAAGAGTCCAAATAGATCCACTCTCCAAAAAATCACCAAGATTCCTTGAGACTCGCCAACTTGTGAGTCTCAATGAAACTTGGGAGTCTTGACAAATGCACTCATCCGTCTAAAAAACAGCCAAATGACTCATCAAAATGAAGAGTGATATTTAAGTTTGAATTCGTTCACATTTGCTGGAGTGAAGAGCTAATAAGAGGTTTAAGGAAAGAATTGTTCTGTTTTATAATTTTCTTTGTTATACTTTAATATCAAATCTCTACCACAGGCAGGTGAAAACAGCTGCTGTTTAGTGTTTGGAATACCCTTAGCACATTTTCACTAGTGGGAAAGGGTGAGGTCCATTTTTTTGTGAAATGAATTATATTTAATGATTTTTTTAGTTTGCTAAGGCCAAGTCAGCCTGGGAGTAGGCATTTTAGACTCCCAGGTTCAAGCGTTACAACTGCAGCTTGGTAAGACAATTTCCCCTCCTCTTAGAAAATCCATGGCTCGGGGACTTCATCGAAAGAGATGGGGATGTGTATGCATTATTTATTTTACATGCTCTCGTGTGGCTGAATTAGGGCTATATTTGTTCCACTAGATTTTGACTTGATTTGTAGCTCTGTTCCACTTCTGCAAGGTTGGTGCTCTAATATGTGATGGGCTTTGCCTGAAAATCCTACTTCGAGGACACTTACAAAGAAGACTGATCACAACATATGTGAAAGAACTTGTATCTGTTTTCTCAAAACAGAAATATGGAAAACGCAATGTATTCTAAGGTGGTAATGCATGTCTATAAGCTACCAATTCAACTCTCTCCATGAATTCAAGGGCTCTAACAAACCCAGGGGGCAATTCAGTTCCATTATCAAACGTTTTTCCAACTCTTCTAAGGTGACACTCTAAAAAAATCTCCATCTCTCTCCTGAATTTCTCTTTGGTTCTATGGGCATCTGCTTAACTTTATCAATTCTGCACCACCTTAGGACAACTTGCTCTTCTATTCACTCTTGCATCTCTAGAGCAAAGACAAGTCTATTCTCCAAGCCGTTCTATCTCAAAGAAGCCATACACTTATGTGCAAGGCCTTGAATGATTTCATTCCCAAGAATGAATATTTTGCAAATGGGGTAGCAAGCTAAGCAGGCCTAATTGTGAGGGAAACTCCATTGTTAAGCACACTTGAGCCAGAATCGCATTGGGATGGGAGACCCTCTAAAAAGTCTTGACGTTTCACTCTTTTGAGCATCACCTATATTAAATGAGTGCTCTAGTGCCAACTAGAACATTCAATCTCACGAGAGATGAGTTCTTGTGAACAAGTACTCATGAAAGATGGGTCATGAAGATTGACTCGATATTAACATGCAGTTGATTCCGAATAAACAATATATCAAATGATACACTGCAAAAATACTAAATGTCTAAGAATGAAAGAACTAGGGAGCTCTGTGATGAATGGTTCATGAAGAACAATACTTGCTGAGGGTTTTGCAAATGGGGCAGCAAGCTAGGGAGGCCTAATTTTGGGGGAAACTCCATGGTTAAGCAAACTTGAGCACAAATATTACTGGGATGGGTGACCTCCCAAGAAGTCCCAGCACATTTGAGCATCACCTCAGTGTCAAGTTGACCATTCAAGCTCATGAGAGATGGGTTCTTGTGAACCGCTACTCATGAATGATGGATCATGAAGATTAACTGGATATTAACATTGAGCTTAATCTAATAAAATTATATTACATAAAGGGAATTGTTATATTACATGAAGATATTCTTTCGACTTGCTTTGTTGGTCCATACAAAACATTTTTAACATGTCTTTTAAAATTTGACTAATTCTCTCCATCATAGATCTTCTATCTCTAGATGGTATGCCACATTGAAATTTAGCTTTGTATCCATTGCTGCTTGGAAATTTGTCCAAAACCTTGATGCATACTTATATTCACAATAAAAAATTATCATTGTGGCTACTTTGTGGAACTTTACTATCTCATTAATAATCAATTTGTTGGTGTATATTTGCATATCTTGTAATCTTGCCTTGTTAGGGTCCTAGATCACCGGTCGTGGGTGTCCCTATGATGTTCAGGGTTTGGGTATCCTCATGAGGCACCACGCATGTGGCGTACCTTTGGTTGGACCAATCAGGTACAAGCTTTGTGTACATTGGGATTCACA
This sequence comes from Torreya grandis, assembly GCA_037957365.1. Taxonomy (NCBI): domain Eukaryota; kingdom Viridiplantae; phylum Streptophyta; class Pinopsida; order Cupressales; family Taxaceae; genus Torreya; species Torreya grandis. The sequence continues at coordinate 1,042,872 of JARHVA010001060.1, forward strand.
ATTGTATAGGGCGTACCTTGTGATGTGGTATATTCAACATAGGCCTCTCTTTGAGTTATTGGAGGCCAATATGAAATGATCTCCAAAGGATTATGTCAATCATACTTGTATAAATAGAGAGGGATATTGCAAATGCTAACGTATTATTTGGTGCATCACATGCAACATCCATATTTTGTCGTCATCTCTTTTTATTCCAAAATTGCATATTTTTTGTGGAGTTAAGAAGATTTTGAGGGTAACGTAAATGTTATGTACCTAGGGATATGATATTATGATGTATATGGGTTGATGGAGATGCCAACATGTGGCATACACCCCCCTTAGTTATATTATGTCAAATGAGTAACTTATGGAATTAACTATATTGGGAAATGAGTCGGCCTATGTAGGGATTAGAGGTTTACCCCTCCATTATTATTAAAGGGAATTATATACAAACAAGATGAATATCATTGTGAGGGGAGTCATGTAAGTGGAGAGTATTCTATTTGGTAGAAGCATATTGGAGGTTATCCTTTTTGAAGTGGTATTTCCATATTGGGAGATCTTCTAGGGTTATTCCTTCCTTAAGGAGTACTGTATAGTGTTGCCCTACCTTAAGGGTAATTATTCTATTTTGAGTATATTGCATATTAGGGTATCTTGGCCTATAAACATACCTTGTGTTGTGTGATGTTTATTATTATTTGGCACATTTCTGATATATGTGTAGATGAACACTCATTGAGATGGTTTGTAGACATAGATGCAATTAATGTAAATTTTTTGAAGGATATCAACTCAGTGCCTGCAAAGTAAGATTTCATTGTAGATGTTTGCGAGACTTAGATAATGTGAAGGGTCTAGCAAATCACTAGATGTGTATGCAAAGGTCAAAACAAAATCAATTAGTTTGATCAAATGTCGGATTGCCTGAATTAAAGACGAATTTGATTGAGTACAAAAGGCACAGAGTATGTGAAGGGTCTAGCAAATCACTAGATGTGTATGCAAAGGTCAAAACAAAATCAATTAGTTTGATCAAATGTTGGATTGCCTGAATTAAAGATGAATTTGATTGAGTACAAAAGGCACAGAGTATGTGTAGATAGCATACAATTTTTTGTTAGACTGAGGTGAACAGGCACAACAGGTGCAGATTGACATTCAAAGAGCAGCTTGGGTGCACAAATGCAGATATGACAATTCAAAAAAAATAATATAAATATTACTCATGCATCGGCTTGGGACACATGCAGACATGAATGTCTGTCATACATATGCATAATAGTGAACCGGATGGCAATAGACACTTATGTTGAAGATGAACTTGTAGTTTTGAAGACCAATTTTCTAATCAGCAAGATAGAACTGGCGATTGATGCATCAAGGTGCAGATTTCATTAAGTGAATATATAATACATTACAGGCAGAAAGATAAAGACATTGATCAAATCATGCAGTGAACAACATCATTAAAAAAGGATGCCTATTCATGTTGAATTGACATACAAATTCGGCATTATGAAAATGAAGTACATGTAGGCATAAAAGATAGATTACAGTTTTGAAATAAATTGCAGGCAGTGAAAATCATAGATATTGGAGAAAATGTGTGTACGGTGAATGTGGTTGTCTGATGAAGTTGTAGACAAAGTTAGTGATAATATGCAAGACATATGTATCATGAAGACAAGAAATGTTGCAAAAACATTTGAAAACATGGAGGACTGAAGTTGAAGTTGAACATTGATTGTTGACTGTTATACTGTAATGACCCTCACTAGTAGGATCATTAAAACCACTGATTTTGTACTTATGAAATTTCATCAAACAGTTGGTGAGCAAACAACTATACTGCTGAAAGTGAATATCTGATTGTAGCAATGATTAAGCAACAAATTTACTCAATTCAATGATTCAAAAATTATTGCCAATATATTTATTCAAGGGAGATATAGGTCATTTTACAATAGATCGCGTCTTTCAGACTTTACAAAGCATTTGGCACACAACTTATGCAATGCTAAATAGTTCAAAACATTCGATGTCTTATTTAACTGGGTTTAATAATGGTAAGTATAAATCTTTCAAACCTGAAGCTCACTGTTTATCACAGTGGAACACTCCACCCTTGCTGCGCTGTTGACTGGCTGAGTTGATTCGCTGAAGTTACAGTGTATGGCAGTCCCCTAAAATCAGGGCTGCGAATATGATGTAGCTGTTAGCCGCTAAGTTTCCCCTGCTGCGCAGTTGTCCTGGGATTGTTACAATCTGTCCAAGCCCCACGGTCTGCCCCAATGGTCATGAATTGCTCTTGAAACCCTGCAATGCTACTAGAAGGTGTGGCGCAGCTTTCTCAGGAGTCGACGTCAGCCTGTTGGAGATGTCAATGGTAAGAAAAAACACACTGAAGTGGTTCGCTGCTGTTGGAAATCCAGTCCATACAGCCGTACGAATTTGTGAAAAACCTTCAGAAACATCTTCAAAAATCCTCCAAAATGCTACCAAAAATTATTAACAATTGCTTCCTCCAAGGGTTCGATTTTTTTCTATGCCAAAATTATGCTTCTCCTTGCCCAAAAATGTTGAAATACTGAAGATTTCTTAGTTGAGAATAAACCACCAAAATTCTCCAATTTAGCACACTTGAATTGGCTGAATACCAATTCCTCCAAGCAACCCTTCAGAGGATCTTTCACCTCCTCAGTTATGCAATCACTTGAGAGGTATCGTTCTCAAGGATTAGACTGAAAATTTGTAGACCATTAGGTTCTACAAATGCCCAAGAAGCCAAAATGAGAAAATAAACTTGGATGCCAAATGAGAGACCCATGGGGTCTATTTATGCACTTTTCAGAAACTTCTAGAAGTATCTGTAATACATCTTGTAAAACATCATTGTACTTTTTAAATAAAAAGTAACTTTATAAAATAAAAAATGCACCTAAATTTAAAAATATAACATTTTGGCCTCATATAAAAAGTAATAAACAAATATAATGTCTTCAAGAGCATAAGGAGCCATCCAATCGCCAAATAAACGCAAAAATGACTCTCTCATCACCACCATCTGCCTATGAGAGTCTGGAATAGACAAATCCACGTAGAGTGTCATGTCGTACTAGAGAGGGGACATGACAGTCCGCCCCTCCTGAAATTGCTTGGCCTCAAGCAATCTCAGTGCCGGATGCTGCAGAATGGCCTCACCCTCCCAAGTAGCACCCTCAATGCGTAGATCCTTCCACTTAATCAGGTACTTTCTGATCACTCGCCTGCGAAGCTACTTCTCTCTGCTATCCAAGATGGATTCTGGAATTAACTTCCCCTCATTATCCAAGGGAGGTAACACTGCAAAAGGCACCACATTCTGACCCAATGCCTTCTTGAGGCGTGATACATGGAATACATTATGCACTCTATCTGGCGGTCTGCCTGAGGGAATCTTGATGTATGCCTTCTCATCAAGATGATATTTAGTCTTGTGCTGCTCCTCATGTGTAGGCATCAAGGTACAAATAGCTGCCCACTCTATATCATTATGCTTAGCTAGCCTCTCCATCCTCTTAAGTGTAATAGTCCTAACATCACTATTACGAATAGCTTTCAGCACGTGTTCTGCCATCTACCTCGAACCGCATCTCCATATCCTTAAGTCTCAGGGTAATCTCCTCCAACGAATGTAGCCACTGCATCCCAAGCACTATGTCCATGTCACCCATGTTGACCACATAATAATCTGCCTTGAACTCATAGTTGTTCATGCGTAGAGGTAGATCACGTAACATCTAGTCACATCGAAGAGTATATCCATCAGCCACCTTAACTTTTAGTCCCTCAAACTCCTCAGTGGTGAGCCCACGCCTCTCAACGAAGCGTGCATCAATAAAGTTGTGCGTGGCACCAGTATCCATGAGTGTAATAACCTTTTGTCCTACCAAGACACCTCTAAGTCTGAAAGCACCCTCTCTCTGAATACTAGATAGACGTGCCTCCTGTAAATGAAATTCTAGTTCCTCCTTTTGTTCAGCATTATCTACCTCCTGTTCTTGCTTTGCATCATCAGGATCATGGTACTCTGAGCTGTCTGAATCTGAGCCCTCGTAATAAACCCACATCATCCTGTTGGCCTTTCCCTTAGGCCTCATAGGACAGTCATGTCCAAACTCATAGGGACCCTTGCAATAGAAGCATAACTTCTTACGCAGGTCATTAAGCGTCTCCTTATTCAAAGGTGCAGCTGACTTGTCTTTCGTGTCATCATCCTTCTCTTTACCTTTGTTGAATTCCTCTTTATTATTATCGTTGTTTGATGAAGAGCCCTTTGAACCGACCCTGTTTGCTGGTGCTGCAAGTTCCATACTGCGGCTATTCTTCATAGCTTCTTGAAATGTGAGAGGGTTAAAGGCCTTAACCCACCCCTTGTGGTTCAGTCAACCCTTCTGTAAATAACATGACTAGCCTCCGCTCTAAAATATCAGGCACCATTGCTGCTAGCTTCTGGAAGTCATTAATATAAGCATCAAGAGAACCATGCTGTTTTAGTTGTGCCAATTCATGGAAACTCACCTCAGGATCTTTGACATCAAACCTTTCCACCAGCCTGTTGGTAAACTCCTCATATGTAGTGATAAGGTTGTGTCCAAGAGTGACCAACCCATGATACCACCACTCGTGAGCAGCTCCTTCAAGATATAGTGTGGTAAATCTTATGGCATCCTCTTCAGGCATTGGTCTCAAAGAGAGATAATTATCAAGCTTTTGAACCCAAGACCTAGCTGTACATTTGTTACTTCCATCATAGTAAGGCATGGAAATCTTACCAAGTGCTTGTTGATAGTCATTCCTTGGAGCATGGTGATCATTTCTTCCTCCTCTCTTATTTCTTTGATTCATAAATTGATCAAATGTCCATATTTCTCTTATATCAGGAGGGAGAGTGGTATACTCCAAGTAGGCCTGTCTAGCTTCTTCTCCAAATGGAGTAGCTGGAGCAGCATGTAATTGTTCTTCTCTTGGTGTAAAGGTGGGAAAAAGAGGCCTAGAAGTTGATCCTCTAGTGTCTCCAGCGCGTTGTATTGACCTTCCTCATTAACTCCACTATGTTCAGCTGTGTGTTGATGATTTTGATCTAGAATGGCTTGCTGATCCAATTTTCCTAATAAGCGTGACATCATATCAAGCATAGTGTCAAATTTCCTTTCAGTACTTGCATTTCTATCTTCTTCTGCCATATTTTGAACTGATTTGCCGGTGCCTCTTAATGCCTCTGACGATGTATCTCCTTCGACCTGAGGATTCTGATTTGGTTGTCTCCGCTATTCCCTGATAGAATATCTGATTTATCTCTCGCTCATCTGCTGTTTAGCCGATCACAGGATGGCAGGATGATGGCTCTGATACCACTGTAATGACCCTCACTAGTAGGATCATTAAAACCACTGATTTTGTACTTATGAAATTTCGTCAAACAGTTGGTGAGCAAACAACTATATTGCTGATAGTGAATGTCTGATTGTAGCAATGATTAAGCAACAAATTTACTCAATTCAATGATTCAAAAATTAGTGCCAATATATTTATTCAAGGGAGATATAGGTTCTTTTACAATAGATCGCGTCTTTTAGACTTTACAAAGCATTTGGCACACAACTTATGCAATGCTAAATAGTTCAAAACATTCGATGTCTTATTTAACTGGGTTAAATAATGGTAAGTATAAATCTTTCAAACCTGAAGCTCACTGTTTATCACAGTGGAACACTCCACCCTTGCTGCGCTGTTGACTGGCTGAGTTGATTCGCTGAAGTTACAGTGTATGGCAATCCCCTAAAATCAGGGCTGCAAATATGATGTAGCTGTTAGCTGCTAAGTTTCCCCTGCTGCGCAATTGTTCTGGGACTGTTACAATCTGTCCAAGCCCCACAGTCTGCCCCAATGGTCACGAACTGCTCTTGAAACCCTGCAGTGCTGCTAGAAGGTGTGGCGCAGCTTTCTTAGGAGTCGACGTCAGCCTGTTGGAGATGTCAATGGTAAGAAAAACACGCTGAAGTGGTTCGTTGTTGTTGGAAATCCTGTCCGTACGGCCGTACGGATTTGTGAAAAACCTTCAGAAACCTCTTCAAAAATCCTCCAAAATGCTACCAAAAATTATTAACAATTGCTTCCTCCAAGGGTTCGATTTTTTTCTATGCCAAAATTATGCTTCTCCTTGCCCAAAAATGTTGAAATACTGAAGATTTCTTAGTTGAGAATAAACCATCAAAATTCTCCAATTTAACACACTTGAATTGGCTGAATACCAATTCCTCCAAGCAACCCTTCAGAGGATCTTTCACCTCCTCAGTTATGCAATCACTTGAGAGGTATCGTTCTCAAGGATTAGACTGAAAATTTGCAGACCATCAGGTTCTACAAATGCCCAAGAAGCCAAAATGAGAAAATAAACTTGGATGCCAAATGAGAGACCCATGGGGTCTATTTATGCACTTTTCGGAAACTTCTAGAAGTATCTGTAATACATCTTGTAAAACATCATTGTACTTTTTAAATAAAAAGTAACTTTATAAAATAAAAAATGCACCTAAATTTAAAAATATAACATTTTGGCCTCATATAAAAAGTAATAAACAAATATAATGTCTTCAAGAGCATAAGGAGCCATCCAATCGCCAAATAAACGCAAAAATGACTCTCTCATCACCACCATCTACCTACGAGAGTCTGGAATAGGCAAATCCACGTAAAGTATCATGTCGTACTAGAGAGGGGACATGACATATACCCCCAGTGATGCAGTTTATATGATGTGGTGAAATGAGGCGGTCCCATGATGTGGACAGTGACACTAATGTGATGTAGCACCGGTGATGTGGCACAATGATGACATGGAATAGTGGTGACATAAGTTGGTGGTGTGGCAGATGCAATTCATTGGAGAGAATGCTAATTTGGCAGAAGCTGCTAATGTGGACGAATTGTTTAGCATTGGTAAAAAGTAACAAAATTCTACTCATTTAAATAAAAAATTGTGTCAAAAACAACCCCTGTTCATGGTCCAATGATTTTCTCCGGTGTTGCAGGAATCGCCCCCCCTCCACGATTCTTGCCTCGGTACGCCTCAGGTACCGGTACGTCTTGGGTCCCTGTCGGAGACATCCCGGAGGCCTCTAGAAAGGTACACTGGAAATGCCTGGGCACGCCCGAAAACACCTCGGAAACACCTGGGTACCTCTTGAAAATGTCCGGAAAGGGCCTGGAAACGTCACATGTTTCCGAGCCCTTTCCGGACGTTTTCGGGGTGACGTTTCCGGGCCCTTTCCGAACGTTTTCGGGAGGTATCACACGTTTCCAGGCCCTTTCCGAACGTTTTCGAGAGGTACCCAGGTGTTTCCAAGGTGTTTCCAGGCGTGCCTAGGCGTTTCCAGAAGGGAAAAACGGTGGAAGTCAACAAATTTAAAAAAAAATGTAAAACCAGTCCGAAACAAACAGTATATAAATAAAATAAATGTTTTTATATTTTATTTATATACTCTTAGGATGTTTGAGAGTGGTTTCGGACCTCTAGGAGCTATAATGCAAATTCTAGGTTTTGGAGGATCCTATCATATTTTAGACTTAGTCAGATTCCAGGGTTTCAGACTTGAGAAATCAAAGAGAGTGAATTGCTGGTCTGTGTGGAGCCATATTAGTTCTAAATAACTGTTTGTTGAAACAAAATATCAAATACCAATTTATTCTTAGATAAACATATCAGCTCTACATAACTTCATAGTCCTGAAATAATTTATCAAATATGAAACAGATACAAGCCATCCTATAAAAAATTACAGTTTGCCATATTTCAGTGTTTCAAGATTTCAAGGAGACATTATAGGAGGTGTGAAGGCTACATGAAGGGATGTAGGTATGATAGAATGGTATGAGAACATCTCTCGCAAAGTGCCCCAAGCTGATCCCACCGCATTCCGTGTACACCCCTTAAGGCATACACTCTAGGAGTTTCAATGAACCGGTAAGCCCTTGCGAGAGAAAGCGTCAGTAAATGATAAAGTTGAAAAATAATGGGAGTGGCATTCATGATTTTGAGGGCAATCGAGATGATTTATTCTAGATTTGAATGTACATTTTGTCTTTGAAGTAATGGATGAATGAATATTATATATTTTTAAGTGTTTTTATCTTTTATAGGTAAATATTTTCATACTATGTAGTTTCAAGTGTTTTACTAAAAAAATGAGTAACATGCATCATATATATATATATATATAGAGAGAGAGAGAGAGACACACACACACACACACACACGCACACACACACAAACACACAAAGACGTACCCACGACGTATCCAAATCAAGGTTTTTGAAAAATGGCATACCCACGTACCAGAGATGCCCCCATACCTGTACCCAAACAACATAGATTTTCTCAAGCACAGAAGTTTTGCAATAGTCAGTTTGCTATTCTAGTGGATGAGAGGTCATAGGTTTGACTCTCCTGGATTTTGTAAAAAGAAGTTTGATAGAAGTAAAAGTATAATTTCTATTTTACTTGTTAATGGCTGAAAGGTCCTTTTCTACAACAAGCTTTTTACCTGGTTAATTTTTACCATAGTAAAAATAAAAAAAATCTATTTTTACCATATTGATGTTGTTTAGAAGTGGAAAAACTAGATTAATCCTGTTACCGTACATCACAAAAAGGTCTCCTGAAAAAAAGTCTGTCTTTTTTATCAAGTTATAAATTTGTTGACAAATAGTAACAAACGTTGGCAAGATGTTTTTATAAAATTTCTGACAAAATATCAACAGAAGTCATCAAGATGTTGACACAAAATCGTTGACAAGGTCGGAAAAAATAGCAATAAGAGGTGTCAAAAGTGTTGAATTTATGGGTTGCAAAGAACTGTTCTCTTTTAAAGAGTTCAAATTTGAACTTTATAGCAATGGTTGATTATTGTCTTGTTATCTGCCGAGATGCACTTATATATATACTAATCATCCTGCTGTGGTGAACTGGACATTGCAACCTAAGATCCATTTATGTCATTGTATGTGACAAATGCCATTGAGAGTCAAATCAGCAACAATACACTGGCAAGTTGGAAACATAGAATCCATCAAGAGAAGGTCAGTGTGGTTGAAAATCCGCTCGTTGTTGGTAAAAAAGGCATCTTCAAGACTTTGACGTAAGTCAAATTTCTATATCTCCAATTGATGTGGGTGCAATTTTCACACAATTAGGCCAGTTAGGAATATCTCAGGGAGGATCATTAGCAGGTTACATGAGAAGTACAATTTCCATGAAGGATTTGGACCTGATTGTCTATACCCGACAAAGAAAGAACACACCTGGTTATGTTAGTTTGCCATAGGAAAGGACTATTGAAATCAGCGAAATACCTCTGAAGAGACTGAAGATGGAACCCAAGCAATCCTTGGTTTTAAAGCCACCTAGATTCGATTGTGAGAAAGGAGATGTAAATACTGATTGTTTAAATTGGGAATATTATTGGGGAGCATGATTTATAAATGGGTTATAAAATTATTTTAATGAAAGTTTGTAAATCATGCCCACATCCAATTATAATGATACATGCAACTGCATGTAGGATATTGAACAACCCCAATACTTAGGGAAAAGACTGAAGAGAATGATGATGAGGATGTATTTGGAGTAAAAACTATTACTAAGTTGCTTCAAAAGCTAACAATGAAGATAAACACAATCCTGAAAAACCTTGAATTTAGTGGTTGGAGTTTCGAACTCAAGGACATAAACAAGATGAGTGAAGTGGTGTCCCATATGTACTGTGAAAACACACATTGGAGTGTCCATTCAACTCAAAAACATAATCCAAAGAAGACTGGCAATGCTTGTCGGGGCAACAAACTCCTACAAGCGGGGGTTATAAGAATAATTGGAATCAAAGGTCCAATAGCAATGGTAGTATGAGCAGCCGGGGCACAAGGTCACCAATCACTTGAGACAAAAAATGGAAGACAAAAATGGATTTCTTTTGGCTTGTGGAGCTGAAGAAAACAATATGTTTCCTAATGCCTCTCCCTTATTGAACATGGGTATGTCTTACTTTCGATTGTGATTTGGAAGGGTACAAGCCATGTAATAGCTGATCACTTGTCTCAGACCAGAAGTGTTGGATCAGTGGACAAAACTATTGATGATTACCTGAATTTGTGGTTATTTTGCATTTTTGCATTATTGAGATGGTATAAGACATTGGACAATATTTATCAGTAGGGCTCTTTGCCCCAGAAGTCCCATTTGAAAAACGACATAGGATCATATTAAAATCTAGATCCTTTCAATTTATCAATGAGTTATCGTATTATACAGGGCTATGTCAGGTGGTTAGAATTTGCTAACCATATAATTCGAAAAAAGTTCATTCCTTAAAAAGAGTCCCATAAAATCCAGATGTTTGAGAAATGTAGATAGTCATTGTATAAATTTTAGATTAAAAACTTTATAAAAATAATTAGAGAATAAAAAATAAAATTATAAAAGAACTGGACATAATACCTGAAGTCAATATAATACATTAAATTTAGATACTTTAAATATATTATCTATTTCTGTACTTTATTTTCTATATAAACATTTTTTATATAAAGTTTAAGTAAAAAATAAAGAATGAACTTTGTTTTATAGGGATGAATATTTCTTTTTTTTTTTTTTGCTAAAGGTACCTTGGGTTTAGGGAGCCTAGACCTGTAAAAATTGTTGTCTGAGATGTCTACTCTGAGTTGGTGTTAATCAACAAAACTGGGAAATTAAAAATATGACATCAATTTCAAAAATCAAATTTTAAGCATATGCCTTTCTGCCTATAGGAAAATCTCCCTTCATCAGCTCCAAGCATTTCCAACTGTGAGAAAGTTGGTAAAAATAAAAGAGTGTTTTTCATCATTATCCATCACACTCTTTTCTTCTTTTATCATTCTCCTCTGTTTGATTCAAACATGAAAAGGCACTACTGAGTGCACGTAAAGACAATTTTTTATCCACACGTCTTTCCTCTTGTTGATCTGGAGTTTTACAATTTTTAATGAAAAGTAAGCTCTTACACTTTGCCGCAGTCTTCTGATAATAGCTTTAATGCCATGGAGGGAAAAGGATGAGTATAAACCATCTCGCAACTTTTCCACCCCCTAATTGGCCGCTAGATCTGCCACTGTCTATCCTGTCCTGATAGGTTGATATGAGATCTTGAAATTATCAGTTTCCATCTTAAATTTATGAATGATATTGTTTATTTTTCATTCATTTCACTCTCCTTTTTTATTGCTTCAAAAATTAGCATCGAGTCCCTTCTACTTATAATTTCTGCCATCTGTTTTGCTTAGCTACCCCTCCTCCTAAGAGAGCCATTGCTTGTGCTTTATTATTTGTGTTCTGTCTCAGGTGGATTGGAAACATTAACATAGGTTTTCCATCATTGTCTTCAAAGATCCCTCCCCAATCGTAGCTCCATCAAAATTGAGCTTATCCAATCTGTAAGAGGTTTCTTCAACACACTTTAGGTTTTTCCATCTTATTCCCACCAATACAATTATCAGGTTTCTTAATCATCTTCTATCTTTGTAGAATTTCCTCATCTTCTTGAGATGCCTTATTTGAAATGGGCTTTCAAGTATCGACCAACTTTGATATTGAAGCCTATAGCTTTCCACCTATTCTTGACGCCAAATTTTCCTTCTCCCTAAAAATTCTAGAGATTCTTTCCAACCGTAGATTCCAAATTATAATGGCTGGACTTATTATTCACAAGGCCTTCAAAATCCTATTCTGAAGCCTTCTTGGCCAATGCCAACATCCTCTCCCTTACCAATTCCAGGCCAGACCAACTTACTTCCATTTTCTAAATAATCTTCCCCAAATCTCTGATCCATCTTTTGAGTAGCTCTTGCATTAAGGATATCTTGAAAGGCCATGAAATCCTCTACGGGTGAGAGCATCATATATAAGTATCTTACTATTAATTGCTAATCATATGCCTCATTAATTGAAATGTCTCTTGATTTGGCCTCGCCCCATATAAGCTGATCACTCCCTCTCACATTTGAAGGGGATCTGTTTTTCACGCTATTTTCTAATTCTACAATTTATCTCTTATCAAAATGATGGGGCCATTCCAAATGCTTTCAGTTTCTTATTCTTTTTATAAATATGAAAAAAAATTTAACCTTGTTTCCCTAAGTCCATTATGCAAAGACCTTTAGATCAACAAACTTCTTATTTTGGGGCGAAGGAGCTGACCCTATCCAACTATCATCCCAATAATAAGCCTGGTCATCCCCCTTTCTCAAGTCCTCTTTAATTAAGGGGATACACTTCAAAAATATTTGTGCTGGAGAGCCAATTGAAGAGGCTCTAAAGTGAATACCCTTTTAGCTTCTTGGCTGTCCAAATACTTCCTTCTAACCACCTTGCTCCAGCTTGTCCTTTTCTTTATATACCCTCTATACCATCTTTGCTCCCAAACCTAAATTCATGGCCTGCATTGATCTTAAACCTAAACGCCCATCTTGTTTTGGTTGGCATATGTTTTTCCAGACTGTTAGGGAAATTTTCTTTTTTTCCTTTGTCTCACTCTACAAAACTTCTTTTTTAATCTTGTTATCTGTAATTTCTCGGGTTCCTACTTGCTGGAAATTAAACACACATAGTATTATTGTTCCTACTTGAATTGAACTTTAAATGATTGAGTGTAATTTTGTGCTAGAACTAATGTGTACAACTGCTGGAATAAAAACATGAACAGAATAACAAAAATAAAATTGGAAACTTACAAATAAACACGAGATTTTAACTTGGAAACCCCAATGTAGGGATAACCAACTTGGAAGTGTCAATTGACCAGTTACCCTCCTTCCTTCAACTCGGGCAGTTACGAAGAGCACAATATGGAGTGTGCTTATAACCACCATTGACTGCTACGTTTCTCTCAACTCTCTGTTACTTCACTTTCTTCAACTTAAAAACAACTAAGTTCACTTCTACTCAATCTATACACCCTCATGCTTCAATTGGGCTATGTATTCCTCTTTTAACAAATGTTGGAGGTGTCATTTCATGTACTAAAGGACCCCCAACCTTTGGGAATTGAAAGGTTACAAATGCAATCACCTGTCACAAATACGACTGCTATTACCTGCACTGTCACAAGCATAACCACCCTATCACAAGAGAAACCACCATGTCACAAATGAAACCAACAGTTTACAGGCACAAAATTGCCCCAACGGTTTTGTCACTGTATAGACAGAACCCTGTTACTTTACTGAGTTGTTTGCTAAAGGATAACGTTTTCTACATCTTTGTGGATCATCTTATGGTAGCTTTAACTATTTTAATTGGCACTTGGAATAGAGACATTATGCATATTGGAATTGCATGTAGACATGCTTTAATTAATCGAGCTCTTCCTACTAAGGTAAGCCATTTTATTTTCCATATGGATAGTTTTACCTGAATTTGGTCTACCACTCCTCATTTTTCTTCATATTTTCTTTCTTTCTGTTGCAATGCCTCATTCGTCCCTTCCTCCCTTGCATCATTTTAAACTACCATTTCTATAATCACCTCTTCCTTATTTTTTAATGAGGTTGCCAAAAAAGGTTCCATTCTTTGACCTTCATCGCATACAAAATATTTTGTCAATTTTTACCATTTTGATTCCCTTACTTTTATTCTCCACCATTCTTTTAACTTATCTTCAAAATTTGGGTCTTGGGTCCACACCATCTTGAACGTAAAAAGGAGACATGTTGGTTTTTTGTCTTGAATGCTTAGAGATATTGGCCACCGATATGATTGTGATTTCATGAAAATATTTGATCCTATCTTATTGCCCAATACTAACCATTCTAAACTTATTAGAAACCTATCTAACCTTTCTGCTATAAATTGGGCCCCTTTTCTGTTGTAACTCCAAGTAAATTGCCCTTCTTTGGGTTCCACATTCCAAAGACTCCATTTATTGAAACAAGAATTGAAATCCATTGTAGTTTTTCTAAGAGGGTTGTTTCCTCCTTTCTTCTCTCTTGGATTTAGAATTGCTTTAAAATCTCCAACAAATATCTAGTTTTTATTTTTCTAATTTTTTGAATGCCTCCTAGTTCTTTCCACACTTTTTATCTCATTGTCTTCCATCGCCAATATGCATTCGATAATAAAATTTGTCTAAGTTTCCAAGCAAATCCTCGAAGATTATATTTTGGAACTATTTACTGTTCTGAACTTATTAAGAACCTATGCAACTATAAACTTATTTGGAACCTATCCAACCTTTCTCATATAAATTGGTGCCCTTGTGTTCTATAGCTTCAAGTAAATTTTCCTCCGTTGGGTTCCACATCCCGAAGATTCCATTCATTGAATAAAGAATTGAAATCCATCAAAGTTGTTTCTAGAGGGCTGTTTTCTCCTTTCTTCTCTTTTGGATTGAGAATTGCATTACAATCTCCAACAACTATCTATTTTGTATCTTTATACTTTTGTCGGATGCCTCCTAGTTCTTCCCACACTTTTTTCCTCATTGTTTTTCATTGGTTCATGTACATTTGATAATAAGAATTGTAAGTTTCTAAGAAAATCGTTGAAGATTATATTCTGCAATTGTTTGCTTGAATTCAGCTTGAACCCTTCAAACTTGGTAGGAGTCCATAGCGTGACCAATTCTACTGCTGTTCCTTTTGCTGCAAGACATGCCATATAACTTTTCCTCCATACATTGTTTTTATCCTCGACCAATTCTTCCACATCAATTTTGGTTTCTTAAAGAGGCGTAATGTATGCTCTCTCCTCTATTGACTACCTTAGTGGCCAAATCTTACAATTCTACTGCTGTTCCTTTTGCTGGAAGACATGCCATATAACTTTTTCTCCATACAATGTTTTTATCCTTGACCAATTCTTCCACATCAATTTTGGTGTCTTAAAGAAGCGTAATGTATGCTTTCTCCTCTATTGACCACCTTAGTAGCCAAATCTTATCAGGGGAATTGAGGCCCTTAATATTTCAATGTATGATTTTGATGGCTGGTGTAGGGGAATTCACTCCCACTATGGTAGTCTTTCACTTTCTTCTGACTTCCCTTGATTTTTTTTATCGTGCCCTTACGTTTCTTTTTTCTGCATGGGTTTTCCTTTCTCGTCCTGCCTTTACTCCTGAGATTTTGTTGGTTTGTTGATTTTTCTAGCTCCATCTCTCTTTGTTTGATTTTGATTTTGTTTTTTCAGCCCTTTCTTCTGTAGTTTCTAGGGCATGTGGTTCCTTATCACTCTTTTTCTCCTTTTTTTGCAATTGGGTTTCTGAAACCACTTCTCCATTTTCTTTTCTTTTATACTTTGTGACCTTGGCATCAAAATATTTTCTTCATTTCCTTCTCTTGTGAGGCCTAAGTTTTTGTGTGTTTTGATCTTTTCAAAGTTGGTCTTTCCTTTCTTCAATTGTTTCAATATCGTATATCTCATTAACTTTTTCCTCTTGGTCCTCTGTTTGCAATTTGCTCTAATTTTCTTCATAATACTATGTTTCATTGATCAATTGCTCTGGCATGTGATCGCTCTTCTACCTTCCCAAACACTAGTTGATGTGTTGGTCCAACTTCTTTTTGTCATCTGCAAAAATGTCCTCATTAAATGCCAAAAAGTCATATTATTCCTGTCATAAAATTTTCTTTTCTCTTCCTCTGATAATTGTTTAGGAACCTATTTCTTTTTGTCCTCCATCTATTGGTCACTTTGCTTTTCTTGTTCCTTTAGAACCCATTTTCTTTCCAATTTTCTTCTAACCATCCCTTGCCGAGAGCTTATCACTTGGATCTTACTTTTTTTACTACTAAATGTTGCATTGGCTTATCTTTCAAGAAAACCCTTTCCAAATACTTTGTATCATGACAGAGATGGTACCTTAAGGGAAAACATTCATAATTTAGTTCTTAATGCCAAGTTCCCAAGCATGGGAAAAGTTTAATTGTTGTTGGAAGAGGTTTGGAGATATATTTTAACACATCCGTGCATAGGTGGTCGGGGATTTTTTCTTAGTAACATCGTTTGTGCTAACAAACTCTCCATTAAGATTTCCATATTAATTGTCTACGCAATTTTGATAATAATCCAAATAACCTAACCCACACGTGATTGTGTCATCATTTTCATACATGGATCAAATTTTGGTGTCCATGGCCATAAATATAGTCTTGCATTCTTTATAAGTTAAGGCACTTGCTAGCAAGTCCTTTAGGGGTGAGTGATAGCAAACCAATTGATCCTTCGGTTGAGGATCCAAAGGACTTTCTCCCAATATCAGGAGGGGGAGGGCATTTAGGCATATGATTGACAAAGGGCTTTTAGGGCCTTTAGGCACTCCCCTGACGTAGGATGGGGAAAGTCTTGATCAATAGATTGAAGAGGTTGAGGAACTCCCCTAATGTAGGGCCTTTAGGCACTCCCATGACAAGGAGGGGCTTGACCAACGAGAGAGCACTCGTCTGATACGCTAAGGTGGAGGGTCTTAATCAATAGACCAAGGTGAGATTGTTAGCGAATTGCTTGACTTTCAGGTTGAGGATTCGATGGACCCTCTCTTGTTGGTTGAGTGCTTGATGCCAGACAAGAAGCGAGTGATGGTAAACGACTCAATCTATTGGCACACATCCTTCTCTTATATTATATACATGATACATGAGATGACTGATGACTGGTTGTACCACATATATAATATAAGGGTGGTTGTGTAGAGGGCCTTTAGGCTCTTGATCTCTCCCGATGAGTGGAATTTATGATCTTGTTCAATAGGACAAAGAAGGATTGACCAACGTGAGAGCATTGGATTCATATTCGGGCTCCTATGAGGATACTTTTAATAAAAACCCATTCCTTTGGACGGTGCATATGCAGACAACCTATTATTTTGTCATTCTCCCATAGTTCTAAACAAATTCATTCTATAATACAGATAGTCACATGTAATGACAGATCTAGGCCATATTATTCAGAGCTTGTGGTAAAGATGGGTTTTGTTCTAATGCATGGAAGTAATATTCCAAAGCCTCAATATGTTTCCCCATTACTTGTGTGGATAAGACCTAAATTATATAGTATATAACTTCGATCATAAGAGTCAATTTCTAGTTATATGGCTTCATAATAATTTTGTAAAGCTTCCATATAATCCTATTTAGATTGAGTTGATATCTGTTATGGTCGGTCATTCAATTGAAATGATCTCCACTCCAAAATCATACATGAGATTTTCACCTTAACTCATTTTGTCTTATAGAATAAGGTAAGTAATCCATTGAATTGGACAAAGAGTTTTTCTCCATATTATGAATTAACTCAAGCTAGCGTATTTTCGAAGATTCTCTGGTTATCCTTCTTGTACAAATTCTTTTTCTTAATACCAAGTATTTTAGCTTAGCAGTAAAAACCAAACCTCTTAACAATTTTTTTGTCCTTAACGCATTGTATTTTCTGGGAATTAATCACTTTAAGAGACTCTGGTGGTTCTAGCATTTTTTGAAGTACAATTGGGATGGATGTCTTTTGCCCCAACCATTCTCACAAGCTCTCCATAAAGGGATCATGTGTATGGTAACAAAGCATTTGTGTTGTCGATTCCCACATGTAGTGCTTTTCCCCTATGTGTTCCTATTAGATAGGTTTGACCATTAACACCTATTGCATACATAGGTGTGGCCTTTCGCTTAATACTAAAATCTTAGAAGGGCAAACCATCTAAGGCCGATCAATTGGGGATACATGACAAAAAGAATTGTTCTATTGTGTAAGTCTCACCTTCACCAAGCGTAAGTTTTGTTTGACTTAATATCCTGGCGTTCCTTGAAGCGAGAAAAAAAATATCAAATCGCACAATATTTGTAATAGGTAAATGCATCTTTCTCCCCTACAGCCATTGGGATTATTTACAAAAACATATACACTACAATTGTTAAGTTCTTATAAAAATGTCATTTCTCTAAGATGTAGGCATATTTAAATAGAGATTTGATAATTTCTTTCATTCCCTATAAGGAAATGATCCCATGAACAAAATGATCTTTCCATGCACAATAGCATAATAAACGAGTTTCTTTTTAATTGTAAATATGTGGACATTCTAATCCAATTGATTATTTTGAAGAGAAATAGACAAGGAATATTCGAAAGGGATGTTCATTAAATTGATTAGTGAACAACAGAAAAAAATTATTTGAAGAAATGTTTTTAAATATTCAGTGAAATAAGTCGTACTCATTTGCTTGTGATATGAACGAGCAAACGAGAAAGTGAAAGGATCATCGAATAATGAGAACGGATGAAATGTTAAGTGTATGCGCATACCATAAAGGAAGCTTTGACTATGGAAGAATGAATGGGTCTAGCTAACAAGGAAGAGAAGTTGCTTGTTGGAATAGAAGTGTCGACCGGGCAGATCACCGAACATACGGGGTCTAGTGGAATAATAATCACCGGAAGCTACGAGACAGGAATAATCTACCATTTAGTTCATTGTTGCTTACTACATCTGATGGGATTATAGACCGAGGCAGGACATTTATGCCTGCCTCTCTCCCAACTTAAGGTTAAGGCACTCGTCCAACGAAAGGGCCTTTATGCTCTTGACCGACAAAAGGTGCCAGCAATACCAGACATTTCAACCAACAAGTTGAGAGCATTTATGCACTGTCCCGAAAAAGGAAGGGGAGGGAGAGGGTTTAGTGAGCAGGGGAAAGGAGGGAGTGTTCATGTTGTAAGGAAGGGCAGGGGCACTCATGTGATGTATATAATAAATTATAAAGTATGGACTGCATCACTCTAGTGTGGACAGTATAGACGAGGGCCTTTAGGTGGTCAGCCGTTTACTGGAAATGCTATTTATGCTCTTGACCGGGACATTTCCATATAACTATGAGGGGACTACATTGAAACTTAAATTTCGCCCTCCCTCTGAAGCTGAATTGGCACACTGGATGACTGACAGAGGTCCTGCTGTGTTTGTTTGTTGAGAAAACAGCAGCAACTGTTGTAGAACCTTGGCATTTGTCTGGCCGATTGAATATAGTTGACCTTTGATGTTCGACGTATTGCCCTTCATGCTCAACATCTCTCCTTGGATCTTGTTTTTAAGCCTAGTGATTTCGTTCATTACTTGGTTCATAACAGAATGTAGACATGACACTTCAAGCTTAGGTGGAATCACGGGTTCATGATCATCTCAATTAGCAACTGTTTTCGTATGTGCTTTCTCTTTTGTTTCAATTGTATTGTCATTCTCTGGATTAGCTTTAACTTCCCCCGAAGTTAGTTTGTTGGATTCTTTTGTTGTCTTGTTTGGGTAGTTGTGGATGTAGGGTTTAAAGTTCCAAGGTTTTGAGAAGAGTACCTGCTTGGAAAAGACTGCAGCTGATATTTTCTCCTCAAATCCTTGCTTTCATGCCGCAATTTGTTTCCAAAATCGCTTCTTTGATATCATCTATAATGATTTTCAATATCTTGCAAGTGAACTAGCAAGGATCTAACAAAAGCAACAATATCGTTCCACACAATAAGAACGATATAGAGCAGAACATTATAATAGAACATATATGAAATAAGAAATTGGCGTTGAAATGGCCACATATGATAACTGAGCCACTTTGAGGGGGTGCCATGTCTTATTTTCAGAATTAAACCAATCAAAAGACTCGTAGCCTATTCCTTATTTACCGTAGGTTTAGGGATAAGGTTAGGGAAATAATTCAATAATAATGTTTTAAGTTGTCCTAAGTCACTTTATTTCATAACATGGAAAAATGACACTTATGTATTATTATTATAAAGGGGGCCAAAAAGTAATATTCATTAAGTGGGTCAAAAAACAATATTTATCTAAAAGTGTTTTAAATACTTTTAGAGTTAGGGCAACTAGAAAAGGGAACTTATAAAAGGAGGGTTGGGCTCAAAAGGATTTGTTATTCATTCATTATTAATATCAAAACCCTATTCCAGAGCTTGAGCTTTTGATTCAACTTCTCCATCCAAGGAGAAAAACCCTCCAAGTGTACAGGATCTGAGGACAAAAACCCTTATTTTTTTTGTGGTGATTCCATCTAGGGATCATAATTGTGCTGATAGATCGAGGTTAATTCCAGTTTCTAGTTTTGTTGGAAGTTGTTATCAGTTTCCAATTTTACAAATGGTTGGAGTGCCCTAGTTCAATTGTTACAGTACAACGAATCATAATTGTGTGTGTGGGCTGTTCTTGCCATACAAATCTGCAATTGTTGTAAGGTTTGAGCTTGCCATACCATCAGACTTCCAATTCGTACCATTGGGTAGACCATTGTGCATCCTTGTTGATTGTTGTTCCCATTCAACACTACCATACCAATCAAAAATTCTTTATCAAGGGTTTTGGTTACAACTGGGCATTGATTATTGAGGTAGACTGTTTTGTATGCTGCTCCACATCTCCAATAGTAGATCGTTGTCCTTTATTATTGCCATCCCATATTCTAGTGCCTTCATGATACATCCAACAACTATCATAAGACATCAAACGCCGCTTTTTTAGCACTTTCACTACTGTACTTCTGTCCAATATAGAATGCAACCCTCAAAATTGTTACGCTGCTGAACATCATTAATACCGAAAAGGCTTTGTTGCATTCAATCGCATGTTTAATTTATATCTTCACCAGTTTTGTATGTACCTTCAGCTTATTGTGAAAAAGAATTCAATTGGGTTTTCAATATTAAGTATTGCATGTGCTGTTTTAGTATTTGATCTATGTCCAATATAAGAAAGAATCATAGGAAATTTCAGAATTAGCGAAAAACCTAGAAAGGGACATTACAGTGGTATCAAAATATTGATCTTGCCACCTTGTGGATCGGACCAAAATTTGTGGGGAACAAATACAAGAGGGTTCTTACAGATGAGATAAGTTTTTTGCAGGAAATGATCAGCCGGGGTCAAAGAGATCTGGGAAGAACAATCCAGAGGACAGTGAAAGAATCCATGTCAGAGTTAGTCCGAGCCTTGCAAGGTGTTAATTAAAATAAGACGAACCAAAGGGAATGAAGCTTTTCAACTAATGAGAGGATCTCAATCAAGCCTCCTTCCAAAATTTTTCGAGCAACATTCCTGCAAAAAGAAGTATGCATGAAGAACCCAGTTTTTAAGGATCGACTATTGGAGCAGCTTTCTATTAGCTTCAAAGCTTTAGCTTCATTTAGAAGAGCACGAGAGAAAGATTCTATTTAGGAGGCGTTGTTAAAAGAGCAGTGTGACAAAGATGAATGCAAACTTCTTGACTTTGATGAATATGATAAGAAGTTTGACATTTACAAATCTTATATCACCTTTGAAGAATTCTTGGAAATATTCAAAGAAACTAAAAGTGGAAGGTTGAAGAAGAAAGATGAAAAAGTTGAACCAAAACCACGAAAAGTCACCAAGTAGCAAAGACCAAAAGAATTAAAGATGGTGGAACTGGAAATTGTGATGGATACATTTGAGCCAAAATTGCTAGAAGTGATCAAAGAAGTAGTGGTATAGCATGAGCTAAAGAATGAAGAACAATCATAGTTGCAGGAAATCGAGAGGAAACAACCCATGGAGAAATCCACCATACAAGAGGAAGTTGAAAAATATAAATATGTTCCTTTTTAAAAAGCACCCATCAATCTCCAAAAGATTGAGTTCGTGTTATATGAAGGTGATTTGCAAGATAGCTGTAAAAATAAAAGTGAGAAAAATCTTTTGGTAAAACCCAAATTCCTGAGTTATCCGAATGATGGAGTTGATGCAAATTTATCAAAGGCATTAATAGAAGAAGATGAGCACCTGAACCATTCCTATGATGTCAGTTCAGATTATGAAAGGAATGTTCTGATCCAAGACACGTATCATATTGACTTTCAGAATGATCCTATTGCTAAGCATGCACTTGAAAAGAGTATTTTAGTAGAGGTAGATGTTGAGTTCACAAATTCAACAGCTAAGGGTAAGCAATTTGACTATCTCCGTGATTATAGTTTGGGGCATGAAAATATTCTAGCAGAGGTTTGACATCATTGCAAGATTCTTGCCATTATGGAAAGTACCATAAGAATGGAGAGAAGGTGAGGAACACAATTGCACAATCATGTCATTTACATATTCAATGATGAGACTACAAAATACAACAGTTTTCTGCAGATATTGTGGGGCTTTTCATATATCTAGGAGATCCATGTCATGTATGCTAGTTGCTTTTAACAATTTCCCATGGTGGAGGGGACTCTTCATTCCCTACTTCAGTTGATGTTCGAATAGGAAGCAATCTTGATGGACTAAAGCTTGTTGTTGAGGGAGCAACTATACCAGTGTGCAAATGAAACAAAAGTCACAATTCCATTACCTGCTGTAATGAATCCAGAGGATGTTGCTGTTACTGGTGCAGGTGTGCATCCTAGAAGGCAAGGAAAATATACTTTTCCATGGCTGTATGATTTTGAAGAATAGGAGGGAGATCTGAACCTTTTGCCACACATTGTGGCTTTGACATTTTACCCTTCCATTCTTGGAAACAGTCCTATTGCACTCGGTGAGATTGAAGTTCTTGGAGTTGCTCTTCCATGGAGAACTATATTTGCTAATATTGGTCTTCCACTAAAATCACTGGTAAATTTTCACACAATGGTGGTGGAATATGGAAGTTCTTTCTCAATGAACTTAAATGATTCAGTATCTCACGCCATTGCAACTAATAAGAGAGGAATCAAATACCAAACTGCAGTGAAGCATAGAGATGTCATTCATTACTCTTGGGTCATTGACTGCAGTAAACAGAAGTTGCTGCATTGGGAAAGATGTTTTGTGGACATTGGATCAACTGATAGCCTAATGTCCGAGTTTACATGTTCTCACATTGGATCAACTGATAGCCTAATGTCCGAGTTTACATGTTCTCACATTGGTAATGATACCTTTTACAGCAAGGAGAATGGCTTGATCTCATCTATCATAGAGAAACAAGAAGTAAAGTTGGGCCATGTGGAGTATTTTGATCAAAGCCTAAGTAGGACTGCGACTGAAGATTACCAAGAAAATAAGAAATTGATTTACAGAATTGATGCAAGTCATCTATTGGTCGACCAAGGACATGAGTATGAAGCAAATCAGATTTTAGAAGGCACATATTGTTTTTCTTTGAGCTCATTTCAGAAACAAAACAATGCTAAGATGCAAGGTTTTATTGATAAAATTGATTCTCATACTCCATTGTTAAGTCATAAAGTGCAGTTTGATACTATTAAGGAAGGTATTCACAGCAGTTCTAACAACAGTATTGATAGAGCTCAAGAAGTCAAGGAAAGGAAGTGGAAGACCATTAGGTTGTCACGTATGATTGTGATTCTTGGAGAGATCATAGATCTGTTTATGACAATTAGTTTGGAGGAGAGGCATATGGCATTGCCAATGGGCAAATCTAAGGAAAAATAGCCAAGGCTAACTTGCCTGCATGTAGGTACATGAGAGGACCAGTATTTGTTGAGACAGTAGTCATAATTGAAACAATGATGGAGCATGTAGCACAGGGACTAGGCTTTCAGCTTGATGTTGTCCGGGAAATTAATATGTATACTGAAGGAGACATGATGTGTTATGATCAAGAACTCATACACTGTAACACAAAATTCATTTTTGATACAATGTAGGCATCAAGTAATTATCAAAACCATGCCAAAGATGTGAACATTTTCAATGATTGGAACCAATGGGTGAAAAGAGGAATATGCTTGGTGCTAGTAAAGTTCAATGTCTACTGGGCGGCACAACTAATGATCTGTTTGCTTAATATTCATCCAGATTGTAGTATAAACATTTACCATTCAGGATGTGAATTGGGACTAGAAGTTAAAGTTGTTCAGGGTGCTGCAATGTCATTGGGGTCATTGATTGATGGTCACCTAGACATGGACGAGATCTATGTGCACTCAACAACTATAGTGGCAAATAATGTAGTAGCGAGTGGAGGTTCTGTAACATTAGAATTGTGTGCAAAGGCAGTTTTAGACTCATGTTAGCAACTTGTGCACGAGGAATTCAGAACATGGGATTGCAATTTCCCAAGGATGAATTGGGATCTAGGTATTACAAAGATGGTCATTTGGGGAAAGCCAGAGCAGTTGAGCTTGCAATTGCTTGAGGGCAAGCAATTATGGGAAGGGCAAACTGTCATGTCCCCTTTTCAGAATTAAACCAATTAGAAGACCTGTAGCCTATTCTTTATTTTCCGTAGGCTAAAGGATAAAGTTAGAGGAATAATTTAATAATAATGTTTTAAGTTGTCCTAAGTTACTTGATTTCATAAAATGGAAAATTGACACTTATGCATTATTATTATAAAGAGGCCAAAAAGTAATACTCATTAAGTGGGCCAAAAAGTAATATTTATCTAAAAATGTTCTAAATGCTTTTAGTGTTAGAGCAACTGGAAAAAGGGAACTTATAAAAAGAAGGTTGGGATCAAAATGATTCATTATTCATTCATTATTGAAGTCAAAACCCTATTTCATAGCTTGAGATTTTGGTTAAACTTCTCCATCTGAGGACTTAAACACTCCAGGTGTACAAGATCTGAGGACGAAAACCTTTCTTTCCTTCGTGGTGATTCCATCCAGGGATCATAATTGTGTTGATAGATCAAGGTTAATTCTAGTTCCTAGTTTTGCTAGAGGTTGTTATCAGTTTCCAGTTTTATGAAGGGTTGGAGTGCCGTTGTTCAATTATTACAGTACAACGAATCATAATTGTGTGTGGGCCGTCCCCGCCATACAAATTTGCAACTGCTGTAAGGTTTGAGCCTACCGTACCATCAAACTTCCAAGTCGTACGATTGGGTAGACTGCTGTGCATCCTTGTTGATTGCTGTTCCCATTCAGCGCTGTCGTACCAGTCAGAAATTCTATAACAAGGATTTTGGTTACAGCTGGGCATTGATTATTGAGGTAGACTATTTTGTATGCTGCTCCACATCTCCAATAGCAGATCACTGTCCTTTATTGCTACCTTCCCATATTCCAGTGCCTTCATGATACATCCAACAACTGTCATAAGACATCAAACGCTGCTTTGTGAGTACTTTCACTGCTGTACTTCTATCAAATATAGAACACAACATCCCAAAAATTATTATGCTGCTGAACATCATTAATACCAGTAAGGGTTTGCTGCATTCAATCACATGTTCAATTTATATCTTCACAAGTTTTATATGTACCTTCTGCTTATTGCAATAAAGAATTCAATTGGGTTTTCAATATTAAGTATTGCATTTGCTGTTTTAGTATTTGATTTATGTCCAGTATAAGAAAGAATCACAGGAAATTTCAGAATTAGCGAAAAACCTAGAAAGGGACATTACAAGGGGTGACCTCCAAATACAATAAGCCAAGAGAAGAATTCTGCACTAATGAGCTAAATGATTCCTACCTTCTATTTATATAGTTATAATTAGGTTTGGACAACCCTTAAGCCATAATTAGGCCGGCCTAACATACAATGAGGAAAGTCTAAGAGGCCACGATAAACTATGCTAATGTGCTACACAAGACGACAAATCCATAAACCTAACAATTCTTTTGGTGTGTGGGGTGTTGGGTTTAGTTTGGTGTATGGCTGGCCTCTTCATCTCAGAAGGGGCATCTTGGGCTAGGTTCTTTAATGGCTATTCCCTCCACCTTGGGGGTTTGCTTACCAATGTCGAGAATTTTTCTCACTGTCCATGCTATTATGTGTCAATTTGGAAGCCATAGGGCCATGCAAAGACTTTGCCAGTATCTTCTTACTGCATTGTGGCTGTAAGAACCTCAGTACTGGAGAATAGTACACCTCATAAGCTAGTCACTATTTGCAACATCACAGAGCTTAAGCTGGTTTTATGGTCTCCATTAGTAGCCTTGAATTTGGGCTTATTTGTCTTTGTTAGCAGTTACTACGATGGGTAATATTATATTAAAAGGGAAGAATCTAACTTTTGAGTTTTGGCCTTTGTGAAAGTATTTGTGGAAACTTTGTCTTTAAATATCTAAATAGACTAGTATAGTGCGGGTGGTATGTTGTATCAATGTTCTAATTGAAGTTGAAGTTTATGCATTTTGTATCCTGCTTTTAGTTCAGAATGTTAATCAACTTCTTTTCTATGAAATGAAAAAATATTTTGGGACATCTCTCTCTCTCTCTCTCTACTTCCCTCATTTCAAAAGGCAGTTTGGCCCAAGATCTTTTGGTCCATGTGAATTTAGCAAAATAGGATGAAGAATGGTAGCCAATATTGTTATAAATAATTAACATGCAAGATTTAAACAACTTTAGGAAACTTGGTGTCAAAGGACATTTTCAAATGTTGGTATGTAATAGGGGAAGGCTCATTTGGAGAAGATGACCATTTTGAGCATGTTTCCTACCTTGTTGAAGAGTGAGCCAGAAGTAATCACAAATATATAATTTTCTATTTTACATTATCATCAACTAACAATGTACAAATTATTTAATATAATCTTTTTGGTTCCTTCTGGTTTGAGTTGAGTTTGGCCAAACACATGTCAGCCATAACCATGCAACTCTTAGTAGTGCTTAAATTTTATACCTATTAGGGTTATTGTTGCTTGAATAGCATCATTAGGCTATTATCTTGTAGGAAATACCAATAGCAATTGCACCCTTTGTTGCGAAGGATACGTTGATGAGGATATTTTTAAGTTATATATATATCGTAAATTATTGTTTTCTTTTATTTATTTATTTAATGAAATCAAGTAAGTTTTTATTTTTCTACATTGTAAGGATTGTGGACAATTTACTATTGCCAATTTCTTTCTACTTCAATTGATTTATATCTAGCATAGATGCAACGAGAGTTTCTAGGGGCAATACCCTACATCCCCATAGGATCATCACTTATTCCGCCTGATCCCTAGACAATCTCATATAAAATTCATATTAAGTTATAGATTTGACATTAAACTTTTATGTTGCAATAACCCACACATGGACCCACTCTTATAAAATTGATCATAATCATTATTAACAATAACCATCACTGAATAATGCATTTAAAAAAACTTTATTAATGTCTCTAATACGTAGTTACCAATACAACATATAAATTACATTAGAGAAAAAGAAATAAAATTTACTTTGAAGATAAAACAAGATAAATTTGTAATAAGCAACACATGAACCTACTCTCGAATGTAGCCATAGCTGCTGTTTATAAAATAGACACTAAAATTGTATTCAAGTCTACAATGAACTAAAATTTTGAAGTCCAAAATAACGTATCAAATACTTACTGTTGTGGTAATATTGTTCCATAGGATTCTAGTGTTTTTATTGGTCGAAAAAAATAAATTTATTTTCCAAGTTCTCAGAGTTAGATGCCATTTTGGCGCAATTATATGAATGAACATTCGGGAGGTGGGCCAATTCAAACATGACGTTCTATTGAGAGTTTCATGATGCTTGAATTTATTTAGTTGAAAGTTTCATTTGATTGTATTGGCAAGATTGTTCTAGATTACTTCAATATTTGAAATGAATTAGTTGCATGATGACCTACATTTTTATTTTTTCTATAAAATCGGAATGCAATTTTAGTTTTATCTTAAATACAGAGTTCATGCTTTTGTGTCCACTACTCTTATAGAAAAAATTTGAAATGGATATTTTAGGGGCTCACATATTAGTACACAGTGCACCGGCTGCCATAATTGGAATATCAATCATTACATTACATGGACAAAACTTTTTGTTTATTTGACATTAAATGCTTATTGCAATTCTTAAAGCATCTGATGGAAATTTTCTTCAAATTTTAGTTTTGTGTCATAATTAAGGTTCTATTAAACTTCCTTTTCACAAACTTTTGTCTGTACAGTGGGAAGAACTCTCTGGTGAGTCTGAGCAGATGGAGTACTTGAGGACACTTCTCAAAGATGTTCTCTGAAAATGACGGGATCAACTAACAACGCAATCTGAACTAATTGTTTACATGTATAGTTGCTTGAATTCTGTCTTCGAATTTTTACAAGGTTTAATGCATTATTTGTAGGATTTGTATTTTTAAATTGATATAAAAATTGCTTGTTGAACAAGTTTTGAAGTTCCCATCAATCTATCACGTGATTTGTATCCTTGTAAAAGGTAGTGAACATACTCCAATTATGGTATTCCAGGATTCTTATTTGCAACATTGTAAGCAACCTTTATCTTTCTTCTCTAGATTTGTAGGTATACAGTATTCTTTGTTTTCATTGAAATCCTTTGAGGATACCCCCATTCTATGATTATTTACTAATATGATTGTTGGAATAACCAACTTAGAGTAAGCATTCAGCCTATGAAAATGACCCAAACCAAGCTTTCCCCTCCTTTCTCATGCCTAGATTGCTAATGATTCCAGATTTCCCTATGACAGGCACAGGCACAGGCATGCACAACCACCTGGGACCACCCAGGACCGCCCATGCAGACACCACCACCCACACAGACACACATCGACGCACACTTGCAAATATACATATAATCTAGTTGTTGAGGCTCTTCTCTAGTTAATTTTTTGGTACAGTAAATTGCTTGCAATAAAAGGGTGGTTAAAAATTTGTGAGTTGATAATGCTATGTCTAACCTGTTATTCACTTCCATTTGTTGTACATATGTATTATTTTGAGAAAATTCAAGAACTTGTACAACGGATCAAGTCTTCCTTTTTTTGTGTCTTTGCTTTGGAGGCCAAGCATCGCTATGTTGTTTTATTAAGCAGAAAAAATAATATTTCATATAAATTTACTTTAATAATACTACGCAGATCTAAGTAATGTTTGAAGGTAAACAAAGAGTGACATCAAAGATATCAATATGCAAAAAATGCCTCATGGAAAGACAACTGGAGTGATTAAGAGTTTGTATTCAAAGCTAAACCATAGCTAGTTCATAGATCAATAATATCTAGAATAAAAACAAATGCAGTTACCAACCATTGTTGAGGAGAGGGGTAGTCTTCAAAATTCCAGATAAGACCCCAAATGTGATAAACTTCCATTGATTTTTATGTTCCACCGAGCCCTCTTTTGGGGTAGGGGAAGGGGATGAAGGTAGACGGGACAATGAAGGAGGCTTGGGCCTGAGAAAACACAGGAGTGCAAAAAGGGGAAGCCTATAAGTACCTTGAACATCACTTGATGTATGAATAGGTTCAAATATCATGGAAATGGGAACAGGGGATTATGCACATCCCCTTCGAACATTTTTGCTATAGGAAATTTGTCGACTTCTCCTGAATGCACTAATAATTTGAAATTTCCTCTTCTTTTTACATAATTGGAGGAACTGATTGATTGGTCAACAATTCTTGCAAGTACAACTTTATCAGAGAAGGTTAAACAAGAGAAGTGTATGGATAGTCCAGTAGTCATTCATCAAACGAGTAGTGTTGAGCACGATAAACCTTAAAATCAAGAATACCAAATGACATGCTTTTACTTATCTAGAAAGTTCAATAATGACTTGTTGATGGTTTCAAGCTAAATGATCTATATAATAAAGTCTATTTCTCCTCCAAGTCATCCACATAAAGAATTTGAAACCATTCAAGAAGGATGGGCAAGACAAGCACATTTGTTCATCCCTCAAGAAGTACTGTAACCGTGCATCTAGGATAAGGGAAGCCCCTTTTCAGTTATATGTAAACAATGGGATGCCACTAACACTATAAATTCATATACTTGCATAACATAACATCACAAAGTGAAACATCACTCTCTTAGCATGAGGGAGACCATGGCACAACATTGCATACGATTCAATTCATCTTTCGTGCATGGTTTTATTATTCTGAAGTAATTCAACTTGTAAAATCAATTGCGTTCCTTTTTTGGTTACCTGCTATATTATTAAAAAAAATTGTTTTCTTGAAGGCCAATCACTAATATGATGTCTTTTTAAAACAGTAAAATAAAGGTTCATGTTATATTTACATAATTAAGATTACATAGATCTTAGTAATGTTGGAAGATAAACAAAGAGTGATGTTAAAATTGTGTATATGAAAAATGCTTCGTGGAAAGACACCTAAAGGAAGTGACTTCAAGGAAGGTCAAAAACCAATCATTGTTAAAGATATCGCTGGCTGGGAAATAGATCGTCTACTTTTTGATTAGTTGCTATATTATGAAATGAATAAAAAGAAATGGTTTTAGTTATGTCCACGAGACTCAACGGTCTATGAGACCACACTTTATCAACTGTCTCAATTGCTTGTCAAAGCATAACTTAAAGGACGAATTTTTCTCTAAGAAGGTTGTTCCTTCTCCTATTGATTAGAATTAATAGGTCCTCCGACTCTCTTATTCTTGTCTCTTCAAATAGCTCCCACTTGACATTTACTCAATTTTTTTGGTATACTTGACTCAAATGTCATTGTAGACTAGGCATTCTAGGATGATTTTTTTGGTCTCTATTGCTCATGTGGTGCAAAACAAACATATTTGTTGCTTCCATTCTTCCTTATGGGTCAATATGACTCTGTGGGAACTAGTTCTTAAAAAAAAATTCTTGGAGACTAAGCATTACTATGCTCATTTTCTAATAAAAATAAGAAGATATTTATTATATTTAAATAAATTATATTCTAAAGATCCAAGTAATGTTGCAAGGTAAACACAAAGTGGCACCAAAATTATGCATATACAAAAAAATGCCTCGTGGCAAGACACCTAAAGTCATTGATAGTTTTGACGTAAATCTTAAGCATAACCAAGCTATAAATCAATGATTCTAAGATCCAAGTACTATCCTTTCCATTTCCTTGAACATGAAATAGGTATCATGTGTCTAGGAGTTTGGTGGAGTGTTAAGTTGGATGCTTATTATTAGAAGACCAAGGTTCTAATCTCACAGGGATATCCTTGGCCAATAAAATAAGCATAAGGGATGGGGCCTTAATATGAGTGTGGACATATGAGTTGCCTCCTAGCCATTTTAAGCTGAAGAATCCACTTATGCCTCATATCATATGGCAAACAATTGGCTAGTTCCTTTCCCTTAATAATAAATCCAACAAGAGAACAATGATATTGTTTTATGGGAGAGTGGTTTTTTCATCACCATGCAATATGTTTATCCAAAAAGACATGGAAATAAGCCTACAAATGAAATATCCCCAAATGGGATATTAGCTAAAAGCATTCACACTAACATGATACAAACTCAACAATAATGCTCTGATACCATTGAAATATCCCTAATTGAGATATTAGTTGAAAACACTCACACTAACATAATACAAACTCAAACACTTCTGATAATAGACCCAAATATGAAAATACACTCAAACTCAACACTTATGCTCAAATCTGAAAATAATATCACTCATCACTCCATTGATTATATTGCAAATAACTAATTACATAAACTATGGCTAGAGACAATGACCATAAACAACAACTCTTACATAGTGTGATTCAAATGTTGATATAGATATATATAGAAAACACTTACAATATTACAACACTCACAAATTCTTCAAAACTATGCTGGAAACTCTGCACAACACACACTCTGCAAACTGAAATTTTGGGTTTGCAACACTGAAGCACATTCACAACCTCTGATTGAGATTGTCCAACTGAATCAAGCAGGTTTCGTCCAAAGATCTAAATCTTCAATGGGTTTTCGTCCAAGGAAGATGAAAGAACAAATATAGTTCAAACATACAAAATGGGGGGTTATAAAAAAGATGCTTTTACAAAGGAGAGCTCTCTATTTATAGAAATGAGAGGGGGAGAGAGAGGAGAGGAAACTTCATGAACAACGAAGAAATGTGCCATCCTTGAAGTGGGTGTACTATTCATCAATAGTGTCATTTGTCTCACCCATGTGCAAGGTCTCCCACTTGTGTCTTGGTCTCTCACATGTGCCAAAGGTCTCTCACATGTGCCAAAGGTCTCCCACATGTGCCAAGATTCTCAGACAAGCTTTAATCATCTTTTTACTTCTTCAATAGGACTTCACATGCCAAATCAATGGGCCTCCATAGAAATTTGATTTATGCCTTCCCATATGACTCACATCTCAAGTGAGATCCCCCATGGGCCATGCCACATCATCCACACGTCACCTCTTTTGCTGCATCATCATTTGCATCACTTGTAATGCCACCATGAATAGTGATAGTGAATAGTACTTGTGAATCGTGACTTGACCTTAAATTATTCATTTACAACACTCAACTTAGTCCATGGGAAAGAAACATGCCAGTGGTCTTTTACAAATGTCACTTTTGAAAAAAGGGGACATTACAACAAAAGTCTAAAATAGTAAAATCAAGCATATTTGCATAAAGGAATATATCTTGATGTAGTAATGAATGACAAAAAGAATAGTTGATTTGTCATGAATCTAGAGACACTTTCTAGAAACAAACAACGCAAAACAAGTCCAAATACAGAGGTGAACAAAACCGAAAAAAATAATAGTGAACATGGACTATACCCAAAATCGTGTGGGCATTTTCAGAACAATAGTGTCGTTTCCAAAACCAAAGGGATAGAGTTGGTAAGCTACGAATACGTGAAATTTGATTTGACTATCCAATTCGTTAGCTTTAGGGCTTCAAAAACCTCGCTTGCTTTTCCAAAAATTTTGTGCAGATCTCCAGGTAATTGATATTGTTCTCCAAAATCCTGGGAAGAAATCAAAAACCAAAAAAAATAGGGGATGTATTTGGCAACGTGTTATCCCTCAATTATGATAGGCACCCAAGATGTTTGTACAAAAATGACAATCAACATTCCAAGTTTGAATATATGTTCAACAAGTAGTCCAGTGAATGCAGGTCTTAGTCCTATATAACTTTTCACCCTAGAATTAATGCATGACAAAGAAATAAATGATTTCAATGTTTCTTGAATTATGCTCTAAATGCTTGAATTAATTGCTCTTGTACTTTCACAATTGATATCTAGATGGATAGATTTGTATCTTGCTTAATCATATCATGTCCTATATGCATTAATGATCCAATGTATTTCTAGATTTCTCAAATTCAATTTAGGAACCTTTTGATGCATAAGCCAACAAACATTGGGCAAGAAACCTTAATAAATCAGGTGCACAAGGTATGAAAGATCCAAAACAAGAGTCACAAGTGACCGCCCAACTATAATACACTATATAGTTTTGGTACCCCAAAAGCTTATTTTTTTAATGGTTTTGAAAAAAATCCCATAAACCAAAGAAAATGGGGACGGGAAAAGAGAAAGATGAAAGAGAGAAATGAGGAGGAAAAAGATAGGAGAACTAGAAACATGAGAAACATATCAATAAGATCCTAATATACACAGATAATCGACAAACACACAAGTACCATAAAATAATACAATTTTACAACTAATAACTACTCCTTCCAAAATTAAGTATCACATGTATAGAGAAGGATACCATCTCTCCTTATTAATATGACCACCAATAGTTTAACACCATAAGTGAATAAGCCAAAGCCAATATTGAATTATTTGGGCACAGGGAATGTTTTCAAATACAAATTAATGGGCTTAGAATGCAACAAAGTCGATGATCACATCAAACCAATGGTAGGTGTTTCTCGTGAGTGCGAAAAATGAATCAAATGGAATCCTCAAATGGAGGCATTGGCTCCCACCCATCATTATCTTTATCTTTCTTTGCAACATCCTCTGATCCTATCTAGACGGGGAAATTGCAAAGGAAGCGAGGGAATTTCCCTTGTTATTGACCTATCCATCCACTAGTGTGTGGGAATACATAACCAAACCCACCTCCATGAGAATTGTGATTGGGCAAAAGACACTGCGAATGTGGCAAAATGAATTTGACACTTGCTCCTTAAAAAATGCCTACCACGAGCTCCATAGCCATGACCCTGAGAAGGAGACCATCGACAGGGGGAATTCAGAGGGACCCAACTGATGGCACATTGAGCACTTTCCCAAGGGTCCAACAGAGACTGAAGGTGTTCAATGTTCAAACATACCTTGTCAACATGAACTTGTATATGTAGCATTATATTAGATATCACTTGTCCTTTATTAATAACACAAAAACAACCATCAAGAGATAAATGGTAAAAAATTATGTTATTATTTTCTTGTCATCCTTGAAAAAGAATTAAAACAAAAAAAATATGCCATATTTGGTTGTATAGTGCATGCAACATGGTAAAATTCCTAAGGGCACCATTTTCTAGGAAAAAACTCTAGATGAAATGGTTGGAAAAGGATGTGAATCCATTTCTAGGCTAATTAGGCATGTTTGCAAAATCAAAAGAGATGTTTAAGATACTCATGTTAGCACGAGTGGCACAATGGATTGGAAACCCCTAAGTGAACATGCATGTTTCCTATAAGCAATCCTTGGTGTAGAATGCAACAAAGAAAATGGGCTCGTATGGGTTCTATGATAACTTTTCAAAGTTTGGTAAACCTTCAGCCCTAGGTATCTACAAACAAATTAACCTTCCAACTATAATTTAAAAAATCCACTTGAATGTGTTGATAAGAGGGTAATTGATAACCAAGTTGGGGTTTATATTAATGGAATGGGATCTCCACATGCCACTTCGAGTTTGTCCACCACCTAAAGGGTGACTAAACTTCGGAGATGCTCATCTAGAATAGCCTTTTCTATCTCAATGATTGATGAAAGATCACTATTGTTAAGTTAAGCTAAAATTGGTCACGATTGATGGGCTAGGGGAGCCAAACTCAGGATCATTTGAAAAAAGGTTAGATATAACCTTAATTCCATTTTTGAACAATCTAAGACTCTTGACATAAGGGACCATGACAAAATGAACATGATAGTATGAGAGAACTAGAGACCACAATAGGAAATGCGTGTTCAATGAGAGCCCAAATTTAAAACCATCAACATCTCAAATCAAATGAGCGTTTAACAATTCTCAAGCTTTCCATACACTGAATAACAAAGGTTCACAAATTTTTGACTAGAACTTGAGTGAATAGAAAGAACTGCATATTGAGACCCTTTCAAGTCCTCTTGCCATATGGAATGCCCTAAGGTATGCAATGGAAACACAAAATCCTCTGGGCCTCATCTCCTTTAAGTGCATGAATAATCCATTTGACATAGAGGGTAGAGCCTTGGGGCTTGACATTAAAAAGGCTAAGCCCTCCTACCTCTTTAGGTCTACAACATATATCTTAGGAAACTGTGTGGAAACCTTTACTAGAGCCTTCAAAATTGGCCCAAAGGAAATCCATTAAGAGGTGTTCCAAATTAGCGTATGCAACCTTTGAAGGTGCCCAACATGAGGAATAATAGACATAGGTTGTTTCATGGATCTTAAAGCATCCTTGAAACTTACCAACTATGGAGAGAGGTTTAGTGACCCAATAAACAATATTTTTCTCAACCCTTTGTACTACATAATTCCATAAATTAGATGGAGATGCCTAAAAGGCTAATGGAATGGTAAGGCATTTAAAAAACTATTTAGATTAAATCCAAAACGTCTTGAAACCATATAACTAATGAGGTAAGGGGGTGTCAAACAACCTACAACATTGTATTTTCTTCCATTGGATAGGGGATCTTGAGACAAGACCAAAAATTCCCTAGACACTCCACTACATTGGAAACATATGCTTCTTCTTCAACAAGAGTGAGGAATGAGTCATTAAAAAAAATTCCATTGACCATCTGCTTATGGGATTGAGGAAGAGAAATACCTTTAATTAAACCTCTAGAAGTGTAATCAACTAGAAGATAACTGAAACCTTTAGCTGCAAAGACATAGAGGGAAGGATCTAAAATATAACCTTGTCTGATGAACCTAAACAACCCAAATTGGTTTGATTATTAATGGTGATATAGGCACATTATCCTAAAAGAACATATTGATTGTTTGTGCAATCTGGGCCCAATCCCAATTTCTTGAAGCATGGAAATAATAATTGACCACTCAATTATTTCATAGGCTTTCTCAAAATCAAAAGAGATGTTTATTGTGTGGAATGAGTCCATTCCATCCCTTCCTAGAATACAATGACATTATCTAAAATATATCTATTACAGATGAAACTAGTTTGCTTTGGGTGGATGATGAGAGGTAGCAAGTACCTAACTCACATAACAAGAGCTTTGGAAATAATACTATAAGACACATTCAAGAGCATGAAAGGGCGTGCATTAGAAATGAGCTCTAGGTCCCCAACCTTGTGAATGAACTTGCCCTGGTTAATAAATTTACCAAGAGAATTGGTCTACATAACTTCTAGGTCGACCTTGTGAAAATATGGACCCACATTATTCCTAAAGAACTTGGTAAAATTCATAGGGAAAACCATCGATTATAGGGGCCTTGTCAGCGGCCATTTGAGTTGCTACCTCATGAATTTCTTCAAGAAATAGTAAATGATCACAAACTACCCTTTAACCCTCAAACAATTTGCAATGAACCATTTATAGACATTTTCTAAGAGTTTAAAAGTGAATTTCAATAATGGTTATTAACATCCTTTCAATTTTATGAAATTGATGGTTATCACACTTATTCATGACCTTTAATGTTATAAGTTCTTCTTAGAAGCTTTGAGTGGGACTTTCCTCTTAAGCTTCCTTATCGTACATTCTTTCTAGTTTTAGGTTGTATTGCTTTGCTTTGTGTATAACATAAGATGTGTGTTGAACCCATCTATCTTTATTTATATTATTTTCTTAAAAGTTCAGCAGTTCAACTTTGATCGGTAGTGAAGAAAAATATAAAAGTTAAATTAATTATATCATATTAGTTTAGATATCTTAAATATATTTATTTGAAAAACACTAATATGTATCACTTTGGAAAAGTCTATCTTGGATTTGCCACATAGCTTTTCTTATTGAAGGGTTCAACATTGAATAACGAATTCATCACCTTCTATACAAATTTATAGGTGATTAGTGAGAAATGGCTTCAATCTAGTAGCACCATTGCGTTGGCTTGTAAAATATTTCCAAAGAGAGGGCTTAAAAAATATTTCCACAGAGATAAAATGGGCTCCATACTCTACTGCATGTCCAAAATGTTACAATTTTTCAATCACCTTCTCTAATGATCCATAACACGAGGCCCATGATGACAATGCAAAAGACAACTCAATCACTTAGCTTGTAAATGACAAAATTATAAAACATGTAAAAGAAAAAATATCAATAACAATAAACCATTACACATTTGAGTAGATGAAAATTGCAAAATAATGCAACTTCTATTCGATGCAAAAGAATAGGGTATGGTACAAATGCGTAAAATATGTAGTAAGGCAAAGAATAAAGATTCTTTTGATTAGAAAGGGGGAAACACTTTCTAATTTATTTGCCTAGATTATAATGTGTAAAATAGATAACTATTTGATATTAGTTGCTTAAAGCATGCTAGTGTGTGTACTGAGGGTCGAACGACATAC
The DNA here is from genome assembly GCA_037957365.1 of Torreya grandis. NCBI lineage: Eukaryota > Viridiplantae > Streptophyta > Pinopsida > Cupressales > Taxaceae > Torreya > Torreya grandis. The sequence goes on from JARHVA010001060.1 coordinate 1,080,361, forward strand.
AATATATCATTACAAGAAAGTAGTTATAAAAAGAAGAGAATTACAAAATGGTTCAAATCTGCAATAGTCAATGGTTCTCCTTCATGTATATGTGATGGTTGGACTCCTAGGCACATGGTATGCTAAAAGGTATTTAGACATGGTGCAAGCTGTAAAAGTGCCACAAGGCATGCTGCAAAGTGGCATGAAGTCTCAACATGTTGGTGTTATGTTGAAATCCCTACATAGAGTTTGTTGTTACATAATATGCCATTTGGTGTTTTGTCATGTTGTGAGATGCCATCGAGGTATGAAAGTTACATGGAATGCACAAGGGTGTGTAAAGCACAAAATTACCTTGCGAGAAGATTGCAAATTGGTGCAACTGTGCTCAAATCATTTTCCCTTTATTGAGAAGCGATGGTCCCCATCATGCCTTCAATCTGTTGTGTGAAATGAACCTAAAGTTGTTAAAATTTGTACCACTTACTTTGATTAGCTTATTGCCTTGCCTTGACCACTCTAAAAAACTGATGTGTGCCTTAGCGGTTATGCATTGTTAAGACTGACATTTTGATTCTTAAGTGCTATCTGGAAGTGTTTGGGATCCAAATCTAAAGGATGTTGAATAGTGAATAGCTCAAGAAAAGTGGGAAAGTATGGCTTAAGGTGTTCCACATTGAATATTGGATGTGGACCCAAGTATTATGGTAGGTCAAAAATAAATTTGCTCTCTCTAGTTGTGTGTGGTATCGTGTAAGAACCATAGTGCAAAGGTTTGATCTTTCTATGAGGACCCTTGAAGCGTTCCTTCTAAATATGCAACCAAACCTTATAACCCATCTTGATTTCGTGAGGTGTGTGATCTACATCATGGAACTCTTTGTACTTTTGTTGTTGGCACAAGAGTATCTTCTGAACATGTTAGATGTGTTATTAAAATTTATGTGTTTTTCTCGCTTCCTTTTCATGTGTGTGTGAATCCGCCTCAAATGACATGTGGTATGATATATGTAGAATTTTCATTGATTTGGACCCAAGACATGTATGAAATGGACTATGCCCATATAAATGTGAATAGCTCTGTTGCAGGCATGCTAAAAATAAAGCAACTTGTCATCTTAGGTGCAAGTATGTGCGGTGTTGTACATGCACAAAAATGGACAAGTGTGTGGTTGCAAATTTATGTTTTCTATCTATCTAGGAATGAAATGTTTGAGATTGGTCCAACGGTGTATGTATCATCTACCATACAACATGCAAACAATGACTAGAAAATTATAGGTTGTGATCAAACACAATAGATGTTGGTAGTCCAAAGTGAACCTAAACATGATTAAATTATGATCAAACGGTGTTTTTTGCATTGATGCTCACCTTACAAGAAATTGTGATAGCCATATTAAAAAAGCTATCCACTAAAAAATACACAAAATCATTTCGGTGCTTTTTCATAATTAGTTTGGTTATGAAATCCATGTTGATAGATTGCCAAGGCTTGGATGAAATATAAAAAGGTGTGAACAGTCTTAGTTTCTTGTTTGAGGGTTTGTTGATGCAATAAGGAATGCATAACTTGATGTTATTCTCAATATTTCTGTGCATGTGAGGCCAATATAAGTGTTGTTGTAGTGTTGTCAGTGTTTTTGTAATGTTGAAGTGTCTTGCTATCATGGCATGGTGTGCCTCCCAAATGAGTCTTTGGTGAGGTGTTCAATCAAGAACATACATATGTCCAAGCTTGTAAAAAAGCTTGTCAAACATATGGAATTCATGAACCTATTTACCTTGTGTAATGGAAGTATAGGAATGTGTGAAGTTAAGAGATAACCCAATTATAAAAAATGTGGACATGTATGTCAAACACTGTGATGAGTGCTTGCTTTGGTGGGTGCTTGAGGCAATCTATTGTCTTCTTGTATTTTCCCATATAATGCTTGATCAATTGATAGAATTGTTGCAAGAAAGTCACCCACTTTCATATGTTGTCTGTTCAACAACCTACTATGTGTATACATAAATTAAGAGTGAACAATTGTCTCCTTACCCAAGATGTAGTGACACCATTGCTTAAATATTTGAATGATGGCATATAACTCTTTTTCATAGTTGGAGTAACACTAAATTATGTCATTGAATGTATTTTAATGATAAGTGACCATATGTCCATGCCGAGTGAGTACTTTGGCAAGCACATAGTCAATGCATCGGTCTCGATCCCAAATAGGTGCAAATGTCAGACATTGCTAAGACAAGCATGACACAAAGGCACTACTTGAGCTCCTCAAACTCACATCTTTCATATATGTCTAGTGCATTGCTACTTTGGCATGCATTATATAGCCGAGAGGCCATGATATGTGTGAAAATTCAATATAAACCTACTGTAGAAGTTAGCAAGTCTAAGAAGACACCTCAACTTAAGTAGATTATGAATAGTTGGCCAATCCTGAATCACTTCTATCTTCTTTGGACCAACATGGATGCCTTCATGGTCGATTATGTAGCTCAAATATTGCATATGTGCAGTGTTGAATGTACACTTGCTTAAGTTGGCTTGCAAATTGTGTGTGCACAATGTGCTTGGGACACACAAGACATGTTCCACATCCTCCGTCCAAGTAGAATGCATGGAACATCTAGACACTTTTGATGGATGTATGAAGCATTGGGATGCTTTGGATGAATGATATGTAGGGTTAGAAGTAATTTATGACTGTGCTCCTTGGTCCTAATTTCCTATTTAATCTATTTGATTTGTGTGTTGTAACACTTGTAACTTGAAAAAAAAAATCTTCTTCTCACCTCAGAATAATAAAAATATATTAAACTTAAGGAAAACAAAGTAAGTTTTAGGGGCATGTGTTGAGGGTTGCAGGGATCAACAAACACCATCTAATTATTAGGCCCTTGAATGGTGGAAATCAATATAATAAAAATATGTTGAAAAACAATGAATTGCATAAATGAATATAATCCAAAGATAGATAAAACCCAAGGTTGTGCACCAAAAGTGTTCCACTAGAAACATTAGCTTTGTGAAATGATAAATAATCTAATGATTTCTTATTCTCTCTAGAATGTTAGTGATTAGTACTCAATAAAATTCTCACAATATCTTGTGCAATCTGTAGATGATTCCCTATACCAAATGAACTACAATACTTGTGTATTTATAAAGAGGAAGTCTAGGAGGGTAAAGAGAGCCGAGGGGTTAATAAGGATAAAGGGGAGCCATTGAAAGTTGACAAATGTGCCAATATATCTAATTTGGACCAATAATTGACAAATAGACAAGTGCCCTGTAATCATGTTAATTAACAAATGTTTTGACGAAAAGGCACACACGGGATACTACATTAAGTAAAAGTACACCAATCTATCTAAATAAGCACAAGGGGAAATCTGACCTAAATATGGTAAAAATAATAAATAAAGGCATGCCCTAATGTTGGGGGGGTAGGAATGAAAGTGCCCATAGTGATTGATAATTGACAAGGGGATTTAAAGGCACCCGCCTGATTTTTCACTTACTTGAACTCTAATGAGGCTGGAAATACTGAGAAGATGGTCCAAAAACAATGCAAAAGATAATCCAGACAAACGATTGTGATATGATGAAGTGACTAAAATCAAGTTGTCAAGATAGAGGTTTGCTAACATTAGGGTGTTTTGATCATGGCAATCTATATCGAAAGTGGAAATCTTGTTCCGACAGTGGTTGTATTGATCATATCAATTTGAAACTCTACGCATCCTTTTGTTTGTGCCTACTCGATAAAAACCTCTCCCAAATTAGTGAATTGGTGCATGAAACTTCCAGAATGTCTTCTCCTTTGTCCAAACCCTAATTTGTACCATGTGACCTTGCAAAGACATGAAATAATGGTTTTATATTTAGGGTCTTGCCTTAGTCAACCCCCTACTTTTTGACAGGTTTGTAATTAACAGTCATGCATGTCAACAATTAGATCCATGTATATGATATAGTCTCATCTCTTATCCCTATATTATGAGATATAAATGCAACTAGGGAAATTCTATATGCTCCTTCACTAATACTTCTCTTGGTACAAGTATGAGATTCAATAATTCTTCAATTCAGTAAAAAGAAAACTATAAATGTGATTTAGATTTATTTCTTGTAATTATGATATAGTTTCGATTGATGTCCCCTCTTAGATGTTTGATATGTATTAGGGTACTTGTATATATATAGTCTTCTTGGATTCTAATTAGGACCTTATTCGCACGCAAACAAATAATGTTGAATTGGGAAAGCTGATAATCATGGCACAAGGAAACATGATGAAATAGAACAAAGTATCTAAAACTGCCCTAACCAATATCAGGATGATTTGATAGTGGTTAGACTAGTATTAAATGATCACGATAATGGTTAAGGTGACTAAAGCTCAGATAATAAAGATCAATAAGTTTGTAGGAGTGTATTTGAGTATCATGAGATAAACAAATCATAGATTTGTAAATATTCATGGATGAATGATGATAAAGAAAAGCTATGCAAAAAATTATAAAAAAATGTATAAATAAAAACTTGATTTGAACCAATAATCTATATGTAAAAAATACGATATTAATATTATAATTATAAATCTTATACCAAAATTATGTCTACAATAATTAATAAATTTATAAAAAATAATTTTAAATATTTAAAATGTGAAAATTCATTAACTATTAGAATATTAAAAAAAAAATTGGATGCAATTTATTACTATGCATATTGTATATAACTTTACTTACCTTTTTGTCTTAGACCCTATAATATGGCTATGACCCCATTGCCTACAACAATGCTTTTGAATTTAACATATACATATATCCACAATTGAATATTATGATTAATAAATTTGGATTTTACTCTATAACATGCATTTTTATTTCTTTTAAATTTTAATTGAAATTGTTTTGTAAGGATGGGGCATATAGGGGTTAGTGTTGTTACTTTTATGGTACGGGTGATTATTGAATTTAAATTTAATAAAAAATTAAAGTAATATTTTAAATTGACGTTTTTCGAATTATCATATGTGATTTATTATCACGAAAAATTAAATTATGATTTATTTTTTATATGATGATAATTTATAAATAATAATTTAAAATACATCAATCTAAAATTTCACACAGTTATTTCTCCCAAAAACTATTTTAAAATTTTTAAAAGTGTAAAATATCTTAATAATTTTTAAGAACAATGATTATAAAAGCTCTTAACAATAAAGGAAGCAATTTGGAGTGACCTTATAAAATTAAAGTTTCCATTTATTTTTTTAAATAAAAATGTAATGATGATAATTTTTAATATATTTTAAAATTAAATTAGTTAATAAGAGAACGAAGTGTGCAGAATATGTATGAAAAATAATTTAAGAATTTTTTTTTTTTTTTTTTAATTATTATTAAAATATTATATAAAATTAATTGTATAGAAAGTGAACGAAAAATTATATTTCTAGTTCATATCAATCAATATTGAGAAGCATCTAACAAATTAACGTATAAAGTTTTTCAACTAAAAAATGCCAATACAAAATAAACAAGAATAAACTTAAGTAGGAGGGGCAAACACAAACAAAAACACATGAGGAGGATGTGGCAGATTGTCTAGTTTATCGCCCCAATTACTTCCAGCAAGTGGCTCTATTGCATCCAATAAGGGTTCCTTACCATCGTTATGATTATCTTTATCTTCAACTTACTTGGGAGGAGAGATAACATGTACAATCTGAGAAAATTCTCCTTGTGAGGGTGATGACCACCTAAATCCAACAACAACAATGAGGACTCATTGCTGGTGGAGAAAACAACCATTGAGGAAAGCCAATTTATTGTCTACTCTGGGAGTGGGATCGTCCTTGTTGCCTACAACTTTGGTTTGTTGGGGGGACCACTGACGAGGAGAGTTAGGAGGGACCCAACTAACAATGCATGGGGAATTCCCCCAATGATCCAATAAAGTTTGGAAGTACTCAATGTCTAAACTCACCTGTTCCATTTGCACTTGAATTTGAAACATAACATTAAATAAGATATTAACCGTATTAAAAGTAGTGAAATAATCTTCTAAAGTAACATGAGAAAAGGTAGCATTATTTTTATTCTTTCATAATTAAAAAAAAATCCGAGCTCAAAAAATATGCCCAATCTTTATGATTTGTATAGGAATCATGTCTTAGTCCCTTAACAACACCATCTTCCAAGTATTCATTTCTAGGTGGAAGGCTTGGAAGAGGATTCAAAGTCACGCTGACTAGACATGTTAACAAAATCATTTTTTTTAAATAAATAAATTAATTAAAATAATAAATGATTACATCAGAAATTAAATAAATTTTAAAACTTATAGAAATGTATCGAAATAAGGGATAAATAGCAGATAGTCCCTACCTTTATATTGAGAATTGTTTGTGCTTGAGTTTGCATGTAAATTTATAATGTAACCTTGTTTTAATAATTTGAACTTGAAAATATAAATTTATTACTATGTAACTATTTGTTGCAATTTGAGTTTAATTAATAATAGTCATTTTGCTTGTTCAAGGGTCGTGTAGATGATAGTGCTAAGAGCAGAGTGTTAACATAGTTTTTAAGCACTGATTATTTTATCAAACTTTTAAATAGTACTCAATGGTAGTATGACATTGACCCTATTTTGGAGGTGATTAATAAGTAATATGCACATTGTGTATTATTGTGATGTGGCACTATTTTCAACTAGATTGATTGACAGTGCATAACACTCGCATGACTATCATGCATATTTTGATCTTTGTTAAGATTTTATCAGCATACCAATTCAATATCCACAACGAACAAAGTAATGGGGGAGCAACAAAATATGGTATATTAGGTTATTCATAATATGTGTGTATTATTATGTTCATATTTATTTGCGATGGCACTGTTAATTATTGAAGTATATAATATTAAATAATATAATTAAATATTTCTGTTGAATTATAGAAAATTGAATTAATTAAATCTAGTTTGTAGATGATGATAGTTGTCAGTATTTATGATGGCTTTCAGCGATTGAACCATTTATACAAGGACACTTCCTTAAACATATGTGCACTTAATAATGCCCATCATTTTTTGTAGCTTTGTCATAACTATCTTAACCAAACTATGTGGTTAAGTTGCCCAATAGTGGAGATAGGTAGTGGAATTAAATGTGGGTTCATACGAATCATAAAGACCAAGAATGAACCAAATTATTTCAAGTATCCAACATAATATATTAGAAATCAGAAAAATGAACTACGGCTTATTTGGACATATGCTCGCCTTGAACAAGATTTCCTAAATTATAATTATTGTGAGTACATAGTAGTTTCTTTAGTCTTTGACCATTATGTTTTTGACCATTTTGTAGATGTGAACATATAGTGATTTATATTAGGTTGCATTATTTGTTAAACTTTTTAGACTTTTTTTTAATGAACCCCCTGATAGAGGTTACAAGGTTGTACATAGAATAATGGCTGGTAAATGTACTATAATTTCTTATGGGGCCCATTTAGCTATCCTCGTAATTTTTAGAATCTTATCAGTAACTTTTTTTGAAAAAGCATTGTTGAATCTGGTTCGAAGATAAAGCATACAGTAAATCGTCCTTTTGCACAGTAAAAACACCTCATACACAAGTTCTTCCCTCAACACGTGCATTTAATAGGCCACCTGCCACTTTGACGGTGTATATTAAATGTTATTAAAGGCATTTAATTTTTTAAATGACAATACATTATTAATATTGCATTCAATTTAGAAGAATATTCCTAAATAACATTCAAAGAATATTCCAAAATTAATAAGTCAAGCTTAGGCAAAACTTTGGAATTGTTAATATTTTATGTTTAAAAAAAAATGATTCGTTGAGTAAAAGGCAGCTAATTGAAAAGTGATTCCATTAGTCATGTCTAAGAATCGTAAATGAAATATTTTTTGGGAGAAACGATTATTAATACCTTAGCTATAAAATGAAAACTAGAAAAGTGAACAACTGACTTGTATTTTACGTATTGCCTTGAATATTTTAACAAATAATTATAATATAATTTATTAACAAAAATCTAAAAAATTAGTAATCGAGCCAAAGATTTTGTTTTATATAAGATCATCTTATTAGTGCCTCCCAAGGTATAGTACCATATGTTTCATTTGAGCAAATATGTTTTTAGTTCTAATCAATGAAAACTTTTGACAAGATATATCACTATAACAATTTCAAAATTTATTGTCCAAAAATTAAAAAATATTTCTTACATATTCTCATAGAATATTCTATTTATATCACTATAATAATTACAATCATTATTATTTGATATAATAATAATTCATTAATTTCTCATTTTTTTAATTAATTAATAATACTTGATTTAACAATATAATAATCATTTAAATATATGCATTTTTGTACATTTGATGATACATCCATAATATCCATAATATATATGTTTTTCTTGTCATTATTTATGGTACTAATGTCATGTTTAAAATAAGAAAGTCAAGTGACATTCAATTATATTCATGTCATAGATTCCACCATCCCTAGTTCAATTATATGAAAGCATAGTTTGAAACTCATCCATGCTTAATAAACGAGCGCCACGTATTTGTGCCATTTCCAAAACAAATGACATGAAAAATTGAAACAGAGAACTTGATATGCAAGCATAAAAACACGTAGAACATGAGATGCCCACACCATCAGAATTGCCATGTGGATAGCAGCCATGTCATTGGACTTACCACGCAGTTTGACCCCCCCACAAGTTGTAAATTGTTCTTGAGGAGATAGGAGATGAGGTACAAAGGTACACATGTTTTTTTTGCAGGTTTGGCAGTGAACTGTGGGTGGAAGAAGGGCACAAAAGTGACGTCTTTGTCCTGCATTACTCCTTCCATGCCAAAGTCTACACCGACAACCAAAAATGTTAATGGCAGCACGTTGTCATTTGATGCAAACTGTCCAGGTCGAGCTCCAAAACCAGGTGAATTCATTAAGTGTTGAATGGTATCTCTTGGTTGCACTCTGTGAAGTTATGGCCTGAGTATCACAGCAAGCTCTTTGTTGCACTCTCTGTAATGCACGAGGGTTTTGCACCTATCAGTGCATCAAGAAATTCATTGGCTAATATAGATGCAGCAAATATCCTTTGTAAAATTACATCAGAAGAAAGCTTAGACAGGTTCGGTTTGGATTCTCCTGATTTTCTTTGGGCATCAGGTGTGAAAGGCTCATCATATTGGTTTGCATATGCAGTTGTCTCAAATGCCAGCATATTGCAATTTACTAGCAAGGGGTTTTGAAATATGGCACAACGGTTGCTATCAAAGTTCCTAATATGCAGGATGAAGACGCAAGCAAGAGTTTTCATAGAAAATGCAATGTCTTGAGATAGGTTTCGCTTTAGTACTGGATGAAGCTGATCGTATGCTTGATATGGGTTTCTAGCCCCATATAAGAGAAATACTCAATGAAATTCCCCAACGAAGGCAAACCTTGATGTATGTTGCAGCTTGGCCTAAGGATGTTAGGAAGATAGCAGGTGATTTGTTGATGAATCAAACGATCCCACATGAACAATCTGCAAGAAAGCCACGCTTACTTTCTCGTCTATTTGGGCTTGGATGGCGTGATATAAATAAAGCAAAACAGAGCAACCTGGTGATTGAAGAGCTGAGACAGAATCTGTAGACATTGCTTGATTTTCACTCTATGACTAAAGGTAGCCATATATTTTCATTTTTATGTCAGCTATAGCCCAATCTTTATCCAAGCCTATATTGGGAAATATGAAAATATTTACACCAAAACAAATTGAATTTACTCATGAGATTGTTGACATGGTGGAAAAGCGTGAAATGTCTATGCATTAGTGTTGGCATCGCATATAGAAGAAGCTTGCAAAATTTTGGCAATGCTCCAACAAGATACCCAGTATCAGGTAGTAAATGCTCAGATGAAAGAAAGCCTTGAAAAGTTTGAAGATTATGTGTTAGGGAATCATGTTTGCTTAGCCTGGTCTCAATGGTTGAAGGATTATTTGATAATATGGTATCTGATTATGCCCAAAGTATAAATTGACTGGTTATTGAAGAAAATAATAGTTGAGGAAAAGCATGGCTTCTAGAAAAATCCTCTACAGCATTATCATTTGCTAACCCAAGTAGCTGGAATGGAGTTAGGGCAAAAAATTAAAAAAAATTACAGATGAGGCCCCTAAAGTCCTTGGGTGATTTGAGTGGGAAATGCAACTTGCAAAATGCAAGTCTCCAAAATGTAGTTACAAATTGCTGTCAACTTTCCCAATCTCGTCAATGAAGGTAGGTTGAAGAAAAGTCAACTCAAGAAGTTCGGGGAAAATTGGAGGAGAAAAGCAATTTTATACTTGTGCAAATTGTAAATCGCACTTGGATCTTCCATTTTCGCCAGTCAATGCTAGTCAACAGGGAGCTTTAGTGCAAGAGGGAGATTCCACTACCAATTTGAAATTTTGCAATTTTGTAAAATTGCAAATTACAGTTGGAGTTCTGGATTTCCTAAGGGAACTACAACTGCAAATTGTAACCCTGTAATTTGTAGTTCTACGAATTGCAATTTTGTAACTTGCAATTTACAATTTGCAAATTACAGTTTTGTGAATTGTAATTCTATAAATTTTAATTTGTAATTTGCAAATTGCAGTTTTGCAAATTGCAATTCATGACACTTGGATTTCCCCAGAACAAGAAAATTTCAAATTTGTAAAAAGGGCAAGAATTTCCCCAAAAGGTCAAGTGGAAAATAATGCATTTATGCATTAAAAATTGTGGAGGAAACCCTAAAAGGCAAATTTGCAAAAAATGAATGTGAAAATTGCAAAGTGTGAAAAAGCAAATTTGCAAAAGGCAAAAGTGCAAAAACAAAAGGTGGAAAGAGCAAAAGTGTTGAAAAACAAGTTGGAGCCAAAAGGTAAATAAACCTAAGCATTGCATTTTCTCATGTTTTCCCTGTTCAAGCTCCTCCATGGGAGAGATATTACAGGTTTGCAAATTTTGAGATCATTATTGTGTGCATTTTATCTCTCTTGCTAAGGTGGTTGCAATTGTACAACCATTATCAAGCTCTGAGAACATGTCTATATGTCTCCCCTGCCCAACATGGTACAAATCCACCATGCTTGTCCCCATGGCAGCATTTTGAAACATTGATGTATGTAAAATTTTCTTTCAAGATAATGGAAAATTCCTGTGGTTCTTACTTTTAGATATCAATGAAATGCAATGAGATGTTTTACATACAATGATGATTGGATATCTAATTTTGTGCTAATGTATGGTTATCATCTTGGGCATAGAACTGAATTATAAACCCCTTTTTGCATAGAGATTTGGAAATATTTTGTTGAATACCTCTTAAGGGCACCTTAGGTTCATAAATTTGATAGGAAAAAGTATTTTGAGATTGTAAGTGTAGTGTATGCTCTAGGGTTTCAGGGATCATTTGGGTACTTGCATTGCATTGGCACTAATGAATGCAAATTACTCCTTGTAGTTCCCCTTAGCTTGTAAGTCATTTTTTTGCATCTTTGCAATAAGTGATGTCATGTACGTTGAAAGAATCTCTATTGTTTGAAAACCTCCAACACACCACCCCCTTTTTATTACTATCTAATTGTCCTGCCTTGTCCTACACTACAAACAACACACTTTTTTCATACTATAAGTGTTATTTGCTTGCAGATGCATAAATATTGCATACTTAACGTGTGTCTGTGTTTTGTGTTTTAAAGACCCAGCACTACAGTTTTCCATTCATCCCATGTTAAAAATTATTTAGAATGAAGATTGCAGACACTTTCTCATCTATTTTCAATAGCATGTATGTGACCTAGATCATTGGTTCATCCCATGTGACAACCCTTCCCTGGTGGAGTGAAAAAGTTTGGTTGTGCCCTGGTCACATTTGTGTTCCCTTGTGCCAAAAATCCCCATAGAGGTTGAAATGCAGAATCACTCCATATGAGCAAGCTACCCTTTAGGTCCTCTCACCTTGGTTCAGGCAGAGCCAGAAGTAGCAAGGCGCTGACCATACCCTTTGTTGGTGCCTCTCAGTCATTTTCTCTTTTTGGTTCATTATTAATGTCAAACCCTCCCTTGGCTATAATGACATATCAATGGGTTTTTCATCTTTATTTTCTATTTTCTTCAAGTGTACAACGCCGAGGGAAAGATGTGTATAACTGGGAACCAACACCATGCACCTTCTTCAATATCTTTTAGATGTTTCTTTATTTCTCTTATTCTTTTTTTTTTTCACTTCTATGTGACGTTAATTTAGGTGCCTATAGGTTCCTAATTTGAATGCCATTTGTCTCTAAGTACACAAGCATTGTAGTTCATATAAGGAGACAATATCTATCTATTATTCATTGGAATCTATTGAACACTTAAAAGTATTTTAGAGGAAATCAAGCAATCATTAGAAATTTTATTGAGGTATAGAAGTTGATGTTAGAGACACACTGCTTAACATTGGTTTGCATGTTATTCAAACTATTGCAATTATTTTTAATTATTAGCATGCAACAAATTATTGTACATTACTAATTGTCATATCGTTTATAATAGTCATCATATCATGACAAGTTCATTAACATCAATATTGTTCATAGTACCAGAACAAGTGAAAAATATTACAACTAATTGCAACGAAGTGACCACAATATATATCATTTAATACATATGGTACTATACAATAGTGGCTATCAAAGCTCATTTGATTGAAACGTTTCAAGTTGTCTTGTCTCATTAATTTTAAATTTTTGTGATTTAGTGTCATTTTCAACATAGTCATCTAATCAAAATTTTATTTGTTGAATTTATGTATTGCCCACACTAATCACACATTGTTCGACGATTTGTAAGGTTCTAGTGAAAGGCCAACTTCAAAATCAACCTATAAACCATTTGAATAAATTATTTGTAATATTTAAAAGATATTATATATTTTGTAACATTGGACAACTTAACCACATGATTTGGCTAAGACAACTACCACGGTGTCACGGAAAGGACACGTGCCTATTAATTACATGCTTACAAACTAGATTTAATTACATCAACTCTCTATAATTTAATAAAAAATGTTTAATAACATGATTTTTTTGCAATGGTATTGTACTACATATTTCTTTTATATCAATTTGCTAAATTAAGTTTAGATTACAAATTTACATGCAAACTTACCCATAACCAAATTTCATTACAAAGACAAGTAATAGCCGCTATGCGGCCCTTGTGATAAAATATTCTAAATGTTTTTGATAATACTCTTTAGAGAAAAAATTATGATTATTTTGTACAGATGGTTTTGGATAAAGTATGTATCAATTTTTGATCGACACTATTCTAGAAAGAAATCATGTACAGTTTTATGGATTGTGAAAACATAAAATCTCTTAAGATTATTTTGTTTAGGATGTCACTTGGTAGGTACTGAAGATGATGATGAGCTTTAATATATGACAATTTCTCTTTGCAAAGTATGACTTCTTTGTTGACACTAATTTTCATTATTTTTGGGCTCTTCTTAGCATAAGTGATATTTGGACTCTTCTCGCTTGAAATGTCAAGTAAATAAGTAATGAATTAGTTACATGCTAAACTCAAAATGACACAAAATTAAATCCAAATGGAGACAAATTTGAGATTTTTTTTTTAACATCCTTGATGTCGAAAGAGTATTAGAACATTCAATAATTATATGAATATATTATTACGTCAAGAGGCATTCTACATTGACAAATAGGAAGGGAAGGCAAAGGGTTTGGTGGTGGTGCGTTGTAATGTTCGTATATATATACTTTCAATTTTGATCTTAAATTTAACGTCTATTTAACCATCACTTAGATTTTTTTCCTTTTCTTGGAAAAGTCAATCTAAACATCGTTAAGTTTCTTGGAAAAATCAATATAAAAATTATAATATCTTAACTATATAGTGAAGTTTAGAACCCACATTTTATTTTCTATAAAACTTTTTTGAAAATTAATATATTAATGTAATTAAATTGACATGATTTATCAAGAATGAATGGAAAATTTACAATAAAAATAATGAAATTATTAATAATTGTAATATATAAAAAATCTAAAATTAAAAAAATTAAAATTTATATCTCTCCATATATTTTAAATATATATTTAAAATATCTCTAATAATTAATTTCTAATATTCAAAACAACAACTACAATTTAATGAGAGTCCCAAAAACAAGCCACCATTATTGACACAATGGAATCATAATATCAGGGACAAGTTAATGGGTCCAACTTGACTACTAATGAGTTAAGAGATGAAGACTACCTAACCCTTTAATTTTGAATCTTGTCTCACTAAATGCCTTCATTTACTCCTTCTACCCAATTATTATAGATGATTTATTAAATTTTAAATTTAAATCTTATCATAATAAACACCTCGACTTACCATTGCACATAGCCTTGATGGATAGATTTTTCTATTAAAATTTAATTGGAGTTTTAGTTAAATTTTGTTTGATAGGTATAATTTTTAATGATCGTTGTAAAGTGGTATTAAATTATAATTTTTGTAAGATGTTAATAATTAATTTTAAATTTGATATATTTTTAATTGTTATATGAAAGTTTTCTTTTTTACTTACAAAAAACAGTTTGAAAAAATCATATTTTGAATATAAAATGAAATTTAAATCCCATTTTTGTTAGTTACAAATATTTTTCAAAACCCAATATAATAGTACAATTATATTAAAACCATCTATCAATAATCAATAATTTTTTTATAAAAATGATAATAAAATCATTAATCAATATAATATTTAAAAACACTTTAATTTTGTATTAAGTAGTTGAAGGCTTCTAACAACACATTTAATTAGAGTTTTTAATTTTAATTTTAATTTTAATTTTTATAAATAATCTCAAGATGACCTTAATGAATAATCATTATATTAATAAGATTCTTTTTAGAGATTTAATATTTTCACAATTCATAAAATTAGATGTAAAGTTTTTAGAATAATTGTGTATTTATTTTTGACTCGATGTTTTGGATTACCAATTGTTATTCATTATCAGGAGATTTTTTTGGTTGGAGAATAAACCAATACAATAGTATCTAATCTGCCAAAATCAAGAGGTAATACCTATCCTATGAAATTCAAGAGGTATTTATTCCACCAAAATCAAGAAGTATTTACTTTGCCAAAATTGAGAGGTATCTACTCAACAAAAATCGAGAGGTATTTAGTCTGCAAAAATTGAGAGGTACATACTCCACAAAAATTGAGAGGTACTTATTTTGCAAAAAATGTGAAGTATTTATTCCATTAAAATTGAGAGGTACTTATTTTATAAAAAAAGAGAAGTATTTAATCCACTAAAATCGAGAGGTATCTCCTCTGTTAAAATCACTAGAAACATTATATCATATTTTTCCTAATATATTTTTCACAAAATGAAAACCATTGAATACACATTTTTTTCCCATTTTTTTCTTGTTTGAGAATGTCGATTGAAAAACCTTAATATCTTGAGCATACGATGGAGTCTGGATCTCCTTTTTATTTACTACAAATATTTTTCCAAGCTCAACATAGTGGTTAAATTATATAGATGCTATCTATTATTGATTAACAAGAAATTTACGGAGAAGGTAATGGAGTTATCTTGGGCATACGATGGAGTTTGGATCTCCTTTTTATTTAATACAAAAAAAAATCCAAGCTCAACACAGTGATTCAATTATATAGATGCTATCTATTATTGGTTAACAAAACATTTACGGCGAAGGTAATAGAGTCATTAATCAAAGTAATATGTGATAAATCCAAGAAAGAAACCTTGATATTGATATCTCTCGACATCTTTTTGATAGACATATTTAAGATATCTTTATTAATATAAAAAACACTTCAATTTTAATTTAAATAATTGAAGATTTCTACGAACACTTTTAATTAGGGTTTTTAGTTTTAATTTTTATGAGATTTTCTTGAATGATTTTATAAATCATCTCAAGATGACCTTAGTGAATAATTATTATATTGATGAGATTCATTTTGATTGAGAATAAGCCAACATGTTGGTATGTGCTTCGCCAAAATAGAGATGTATCTACTCCACCAAAATCGAGATGTATCTACTCCAACAAAATCAAGATCTATTTATTCCAACTAAATTGAAAGGTGAGTCTACCTTGCCAAAATTATTTGTGGTTCTATTTTCATTGAGCACATAATTTTTTTTTCGCTAAAATTTTGGGTATAACTTTATAACCCATCAAATTTAAATGAAACATAATTATTTTAATTATGTCCATGAGACCTATAAGTCTATGGAACCACAAATTGTTTCCACTACCTTAAATGTACATTGATTAATATTTTTTACATGTTCAGATGCGAAACAAGCAAATGGGTGACCCTTAAGGAAGAATGAGAGTAAATGATATATTTATTTTGCACCACATGAGTAATAAAGACAAAAAATTACTTCATCCTATGATGTCCAATATACAATGAAATTACCTCACCTAAATCAATGAATCATTGTATAAAACTCCCACAATGTCTTCTCCTTTGTTCAAACCCTAATTTGTGTCATGTGATCTTGCAAAAACAAAGTAATTTTATTTTATTTTTAGAGGCTTATCTCAGTCAGTCCCTACTTTTTGATAAGTTGGCAATCAACACTCATGCATGTCAATAATTAAATTCATGTCAATCAAATTACTATTAGAATATCACGATAATAGTCACGGTGACCAAAGTTCAGGTAACAAAGATTAATGAGTTTGTCGGGGTGTCTGTGAGTACCCTAAAGTAATTACATCATAAATTTGTAGATGTTCATCAGTGACATTTGATAATTAAAAAAAACTATGTAGGATCTAGTATAAATAAAAATGTGCAAATAAGAGTCCGATTTGAACCAATAATCCATATGTAAAAAAACACAATATTAACATTACAATTACAAATCTTGTACCAAAATGAAGTATCTACAACAATTAATCATTTTTAAAAAAACTAATTTTAGATGTCTACAATATAAAAAATTAGTAAGCATTAAAGCATTAAATTAAATTTTGCATGTAACTTATTATTATTTTTATTCTATACAACTTGTCTTAGACCATATCACTATAATATTAAATGTCTAGAGCCCCATCCCATACAACAGTGACTTTGAGTTTTAATTTAAAAGTTATGTAACTACACTAATAAGGTATTCCTATAGTGGCCTCTGAGGGCTAGGGAGTTGTAATGGCATGAGTGTGTTATCTTTTAATCATTTTATAGCCAACATTATAAAATAAAAAGTAAGTAGAGGACAACGAAGGAAGAAAAAATACAAGAGAATTCAAAAATATAAAATTAGTTATCATTTTTTATTTAGGCTTTATCATAGTTTTTTTTAATTTTTTACATGAATATGGCTTGGAAGAAAAACACACAAGAAATTTTTAAAAAGGTAAAATTGTTTACCATTTTCTACTTACTTTTATTGGATTTTTTACATTTTGAATAAAATATCCTAATATGACAATCAGTTATATATTTACTAGATATCTAATACATATAATACTCAAGGCATAAAATATTTAATTTTTGTATATTTAGACTTCTACCATTAGAAAATTTATCTTAACTAATAGATTTAGACATGTATTTTAAATCTAAATAATTTAAATATAATAATAGGTGTAATAATTATAGATTTACTAGAAATAATATATAAAATGAAACATAGTATATATGTATGTGGGTAAGTGCATGGAGTTGGGGGGCCAAAAAATGGACACATTATGCGTTCAAATAGATTTTAACATTTTCATATATGCAATTTAAAAAAAGTATGTATGCAGACTTGGTACATAGGCTCGATAATTACTGAGCCAAAACCACGTATGCAATTTTAGTCTTTAGAATCACATATGTAGTTTTAGTCTTTAGAGAAGTATACGTAGTTTTAGTCTTTAGACCCATATATGTGGTATTGTTGTTATAAAACCATGTATGCAGAATAGTTTAGTATTAGATTGACATGCATGGTATATAAATAAAATAAATATTTAAGTATAAGTTTAAATTTAGATATGGACATTTAGTTTTTCATACTTAAGTTATATTTTATTTATATACTTTCAGGATGTTTGAGAGTGGTTTCAGACCTCTAGGAGCTATAATGCAAATTCTAAGTTTTGGAGGATCGTATCATATTTCAGACACAGTCAAATTTTAGGGTTTCAAGGTTTCAGACTTAGTCATATTTCAGGGTTTCAAGATTTCAAGGAGACATCATAAGAGGTATAAAGGTTGCATGAAGGGATGTAGGTATGATAGAATAGTATGAGAATATCTCTCATAAAGTGCCACAAGTCAATCCCACCCTATTCTTTATGCACCCTTTAAGGTATACACTCTAGTATAAATGCATCAACGAGACCCTAATGCATATATGAACAATATAATACAAAAATACATACACAACATTATTTACAGTTCTAGGATATATTTATAACAACAATCCCACAAAAAAAACACATGCCTCACTTTTTTCATTCCATGGATCATGGATATTTCTACCAAATTTTGATAAATTTAAGTATTTTTTACTTTGTCGATTATTCTTGATTAATTGACCACCCCTATAAATTAATATCCAATTAAAAACTCCTTACCACTATGATTAGACTTTATAACCTAAACCCTAAGCCTTGTACCTTAAACCCTATGCCCTAAACCTTAAACCCTAAATTGTAAACCCTAAACCTTGGCCCAAATTAACATTCTTGAGAGTAAGAATTAAGTTCACAAGGCTCAATTTGGCCCATATCACATCATTGATTGCCCTAATTAACTAATTGACTCAATCTGTGATGACATTGGGGCTAATTGAGCCCAAAATCACATTCTATAGTCACAAATAGGTTTAATAAGCTCAAATTATCACCAATTGCCTTTGTGATTTAACCTTATACCCTAAAACCTAAACCTTATACCCTATACCCTAAGCACTAAACCCTAAACCCTAAATTGTAAACCCTAAATCAATTGATTTAGTCCTAATTAACATTCTTTAGAGTAATAATTAATTTAATATGGCTCAATTCAACCCAAATCACTCCACTTATTGCCCTAATTGACTAATTGGCTCAACCGTGATGACATTGGGGAAAATTGTGCTCAAAATCATATTTTATAATCACAAATAGGTTCAACAAGCTAAAATTATCCCTAATTGCCATCACGATTAGACCCTAAATTGTAAACCCTAAGCCCTAAATTATACACTCTTTAATCTTTAAACTAATCATGTTATCCCTAATTAACATAATTTAAACTAACAATTAAGTTTAATGGATTGATTTAGCACAAATTACATCACTAATTTCCCCAATTAACTAATTAGCTCAATTTGTGATGACAATAGGGCTAACTGTGCCCAAAATCACATTTTATAGTCATAATTAGGTTGAATAAACTCAAATTATCCCCAATCACCTTTGTAATTGGATCCTAAACCCTAAACCGTAAACAATATGCTTAAACCTTAAACCTTAAATCATAAACCCTAAAACAATCGATTTAGCCCAAATTAACATCCTTTAGAGTAAGAATTAGGTTCATAATGCTCAATTTAGCCCAAATCACATCACTGATTACCCCAATTGACTAATTGGCTATATCTATGGTGACATTGGGGCTAATTGAGCCCAAAATCACATTTTGTAGTCATAAATAGGTTCAACAAGCTCAAATTGGCCCCAATTACCTTCATAATTAGACCCTCTACCATAAAACATAAACTTTATACCCTATACCCTAAACACTAAATCCCAAATCCTAAACCCTAAATCAATTGATTTATCCCCAATTAACATCCTTTAAAGTAATTATTATTTTCATAGGCTGAATTTCACCCAAGTCGCATCACTTATTTCCCTAATTAACTAATTAGATCAACTTGTGATGACATTAGGTCTAATTATACCCAAAATCACATTATATAGTCATAAGTAGGTTTAATAAGCTCAAACTAGCCCTAATTGCCTTCATCTTTAGACCTTATATGCTAAACCCTAAACCATATACCTTAAACCCTAAGCCCTAAACCCTAAATCTTACACCCTAAAACATAAAATATTTAATCCCTAAACCAATCATTTTATCCCCAATTAACACCATTTAGATAAAGAATTAGGTTCATAAAACTCAATTTAGCCAAAATCACATCACTCATTGTCCCAATTGACTAATTGGCCCAATCTATGATGACATGGGGGCTAATTGAGCCCAAAATCATATCCTGTATTCATAAATATGTTGAATATGCTTAAATTATCCCCAATTATCTTTGAAATTGGACCCTAAACACCAAACCCTATATCTTAAATCTTAAGCCCTAAACCTTAAACCCTAAATCACAAACCTTAAACCTTAAACCAATTGATTTAGCCCAAATTAACATCATTTAGGGTAAAAATTAGGTTCATGAGGTTCAATTTGGCCCAAATTGCATCATTGATTATTACGTTTTATAGTCACAAATAGGTTCAATGAGCTTAAATTTGCCCCAATTACCTTCGTGATTGGGCCCTATACCCTAAAACCTAAATCTTATACGCTATACCCAAAGCCCTAAGCCCTAAACGCTTATCCCTAAATCATAAACCCTAAACTTTGAATCACTTGATATATCCCTAACTAGCATCCTTTAGAGTAATAATTATTTTCATAAGCCTCAATTTATTCCAAATCACATCACTTATTACCCTAATTGACTAATTAGGTCAACTTATGATGATATTGGGGTTAAATGTGTCCAAAATCACATTCTATAGTCATAATTAGGTTCCACAAGCTCAAATTGGCCCCAATTGCCTTCACGATTGGACCTTATACCCTATACATTAAACCATATACCTCAACCCCTAATCTCTAAATGCTAAACCCTAAATCATAAACTCTTTAAACCCTAAACTAATTATTTTAGCCCCAATTAACATCATTTAGACAAAGAATTAGGTTCACATGGCTTAATTTGGTCCAAATTACATCGCTAATTGTCCCAATTGACTAATGCTTAAATTTATCAAAATATAGCTAAAATATCCATGATATATAGAATGAAAGAAGTGATGACTATGTTTTCTCTATGAGATTATTGTTATAAATATAACCTATAAATGGAAATCATGTTGTGTATGCCTTTGTGCATTAGATGGTTTGTGTATGCATTAGGGGCTCACTGATGCATTTTTCCTAGAGTGTATACCTTAAGGAGTACAGAGGGAATGGGCTAGTATCGACTTGTGGCAATTTATGAGAGATGTTCTCATCCTATTCTATCATACCTACATCCCTTCATGAAACCTTCATACCTCTTATGATGTCTCCTTGAAATCTTGAAACCTTAAAATATGGCTAATTCTGAAACCTTGAAATCTGATTAAGTCTGGAATATGATAGGATCCTCCAAAACCTAGAATTTGCATTATAGCTCCTAGAGGTTTGAAACCACTCTCAAGCATCCTGAAAGTATATAAATAAAATATAACTTAAAGTATAAGAAACTAAATGTCCATATCTAAATGTAAACTTATACTTAAGAAACTAAGTTTACATTTAGATATGGACATTTAGTTTCTTATTCTTAAATGTTTATTTTATTTATATATCATACATGCCAATCTAATAATAAATTGTTCCATGTACGTGGTTTTAAAGACTAAAATCACGTATGTGGTTCTAAAGACTAAAACTTTGTACACAGTTTTAAAGACTAGTAGTAAAATATTATGCGTACATGGTACATACCACATACACAATCCTTATATTTTAATTTTAAAACACATGCCTTAAGGATTAGGAATGGCTTCGATTCTCAAGCCTCAGGCATGGACCTGCAACACACACAACTGAATGTGTGTTTTCTACCAATAATAACAAAATTCCACTTCATCAAATTTTTCCTTGAAAATAGTATTGCAACATCGACTAAGTTTCATCTTTCTATATATATGATTTTTTATATATTTTTATTACTTTAAGGTTGTTATTTATATTTATTGACTAACATTGTCTCTTGTAGCACTATATGCCATGATTACTCATGTTCTTTGTTTATGTATATTTTGATTCGTTGATCCAGACTGGAAAAAAATAATATGGTTGTAAACTAGACCTAATTCTATAAAAAATAAAAAAATAAAAATCTAATTTTTGATATTTTTTGAGGTAGTTGGGTGGTACACAATCGACTATAAATTTTTGATCGTATTTTAGGGTATACTGACTTGTGAAATTAGTAAAAAAAATATTCATTAATTAATTTAAAAAATATATAGGTTGAAAACTAGATGATCTTACCTAGATTTCTACCAGGGGATTTAAATAAAAAACAAATTATGCTCAAAAAATGGTGGGGCACACAGACAACTATCTAGTATGATTTTTCTATAAAAAAATACCACCTCCTTGAATTTTTTATGTTTTACCTATTTATACTTAATCATTTAAAAAAAAATAGCAGTTTAAAAATTAGACTCGAAATGATATAATTCATCTTCCTATAACATCTTCAAATTGTGAGTGTAGATATCTCATATAATCGGTACAAGTCAAAGTTTCTTATTTTTCAAGAAAAACATGTCTACTTAAAGACCCCCTTTTGGCCTTCCAATTCCCTGCACTTGTCCATATATCATAAATATTTACCTTTACCATAAATCATGTAATACTCTTATACTAGGAATTTATTTAATATTATTTATAACTACATATCTACATATTTATGTTTATTAAAAAATTTCTTAAAAAGAAAAAAAATAAGAGAGTTATAAAAGGTAAATTTGTTTACTATTTTCTACTTAGCTTTTATCGGAGTTTTTCCATTCTCATTTAGCATTATTCATATGATTATTCTTTATCTTTCTAATATGTTGTATTATATAATACACAATTATTTACATATATTATGATAAGTATAACTTATTATTATGTATTATGTCATAACTATTGATAATAAAATTAGAAATAATTAGGTGTTAATCTTAAGATGAAGTTGTCCTATTTTACTACTTGCTCCAACTGGAATTACAACATTTAACATTGGTGCATCAACAATATATACAACCTTGTAAATGCCTATTTCATATTTTTTAAAATTGAAAGAAAAAAGTTAATAAACTTTTAAGAAAACATTAGACATGTTAGGTATATTTTGATTGATGAGATGAACTTTATAGGGCAAATGATACTTGAAAATATAGATTCTTGACTATATCAAGTATTTTTGGAAGATACTAATATGTGCTTTGTTGGAAGGTCTATGATTTTTTTTGAGATTTGGAACAATTACCTCTGATAATGGATAAACCTCCATATGAAATTACAAGACAAACAAAGTTATTATGGTAAAACTTTAGAACTGTTATTACACTCGATAAGGTTAACACTCGATAAGGTTATTAGACAATAAGGTCAAATTGAATAACAAAGGCATCAAGAACTTTTAACAAATCTACGAGATGTCAATCCAACTTTTAAAGATTGGTAGTTATTGATGACTGGAATAGATACTTCACTTGAAACGATTAAAAATGAGAATTTTAATAAACATATGAATTTATTTGCAGCAAATGAGAATGTGCATGAATATAATAAAATAAATGTGTAACTCCAATGACAATTCCAATCACCCCTATACAAAAGGGTTGTATGTGTCAGTTATCTTTGAATTTGGCATGGGGATTGACAATCCACAAATCATAAGACTTGACACTTGATAAATTCATAATTGATATAAGACCTACAGAAAGATAAGGTCTAACATTTGTTGTTATGTCATATGTCAAGTCATTACATAGATTGAGGACCACACCACCTTTCACATATAATCAATTTGAGAGATTGAAGAATGGTATTTAGAAGTAGAGAGGGGAAAAAAAGAAAAATAAAGACTTCAACTGTTAGAGGACCACACATGTATATAAATTGAATATTATAAATTTATTATTATACTACTTATATATGTGTGTGTGTGTGTGTGTGTGTGTGTGTGTGTGTGTGTGTGTGTGTGTGTGTTGCTTTCTATTTCCCATTTTAATATTAAATGTATAGAATTTGAATATCATAATCTTATTGTTATACTGCATATATATATCATATATGTGTTGCTCTTTATTTCTCATTTTAATATCAAATACATATAGTTTGAATAGCATAATCTATAATAAAAACATGTTTAATATAAATATTTAATACAATATTAAAATAAGAAATATATATGTGTGTTGCTCTCTATATTAAAATATAAAATAGAGAGCAACACTTATATATATTTCTTAGTTTAATATTGTATTAAATATTTATATTAAATATGTTTTTATGAACAATAAGTATTTACTTTTATTTTATGTGGTGGCAAGTGTTATTAATATATATATATTAGATAAATTTATGTAAAATATGTCGATAGATATTATTCTCGAGGAATCTATTTTGCTAATTTCACAATTCAATATGATATAAGTGCATGGTATAAGTGTCTAGAGAATGATATCTATCGGTATATTTTACATAGATTTATGTAAGATATATATGCTAGTTAATTTTTTGAGATTTTCACTTGTAAATATTATGAATAATATCTTTAGATATTATTATATTGCATCATTTTATTTTAGTTTTAGTTTTTTTAATTTAAATTATTTTCTCAGAGCATATGTCGTAGTTATTGCTTATATTTTTATTATATGAGTAATTACTTGAAATTAAAGTATTAATTTATAAGAAGATGAATTATAGCATTTCTTAACAATGGATGAATAAATTTGGAATGAGTGTTTCTAAATTTATTTATTTATTTTATTTCTTAAAATAATGATAATAAGTTTTAACTTTAAATTTATTTTAATTTTTTATTTTTTAAAATAATGGTAATAAATTTTAATGTATTTTAGATTAAAATGGGGAAAATATATAAAATTTTAAGGATATTTTTGACTCCAACTTTCATAATTTTTATAATGTTCCTTAAAAATCGTTGAAATTTTTTCATTTTCTTAAAAATAGAAATATAAAAAAATAATAAATGATTATATACTTAAAATGAGATAAAAAGTTTTAGAGAAACATTTATTAAAAATTTTACTATAGAAAGAAAGCGTGAACACTAACCAATCATATTTACATTTAGTTTATCTAATACTTTAGAATATACAATGGTAATGGGGAAGGTTGGTGGTGGCACGTTATAATATTTGTAAGTATATTCATTTTTATTTTCAATTTTAAATTTGATATTTATTTAGAAAATTTTCTTTTGTTTTTAGAGAAGTCAATCTAAAAATCATAATATATTAATTAATTGTGGAGTTTGGAACCACATTTTATTTTTGAAAATATGTTTTCAAAATTAACATATTTATTTAGTTAGATGACATGATTTATCATTAATTAATAAAAATTTGTAATAAAAATAATAAATTTATTAATAATTATAATATATAAAATATTTAAGATAAGAATCTCGATATTAATATTTCTCGACATTTTTCAAAAATATATATTAAAAATATATGTAATAATTAATTTATTAATAACTATAACAAGTTAAAGACAACAATTACGACTTAATGAGTGAGCTTCTTAGACCACCTTTCATACTAATTAATTGAATACACACTTGAACACAACTTAAGCATTTAATTTTGAATCTCGTCTCAATAAATGCTTTCATTTACTTCTTCGACCAATTTATTAATATTTTTCGACATTTTTCAAAAATATATATTAAAAATATATGTAATAATTAATTTATTAATAACTATAACAAGTTCAAGACAACAATTACGACTTAACGAGTGAGCTTCTTAAACCACCTTTCATACTAATTAATTGAATACACACTTGAACACAACCTAAGCATTTAATTTTGAATCTCGTCTCAAAAAATGCTTTCATTTACTTCTTCGACCAATTTACAATAGATGATTTATTAAATTTTAAATTTAAATCCTATAACAATAAACACCTTGACCTACCTCCACATAACCTTATTGGATATATTTTTACTAAATTTTTTATGGAATTTTAGTCAATTTTTGTTTAATTATTATGTTGATAGGTGTAATTTTTAATGGGAGTTGTAAAATGATAGTAGAGTTTAATTTCTATGAAATGTTAATAAGTAATAGCTGATTTTAAATTTGACGTATATTTAATCATCGTATAGAATTTTTATCTTTTTATTAAAAACAATCGATTGAAAAAATTGTAATATCTTAAATATATGATAAAATTTAGATATATTTTTTAATTTATTAGAAATATTTTTCGAAACCCAACATAATAATATAACTATACTGAAACCTTCTATCAATAAATATTCAAAAATTTGCAAATAAATTAATGAAATCATTAATCAATATAATCTATAACAAAACTAGAAAAGATACCCTAGATTCATCTCTAAGTGTTTTTCAAATATTGGTACTAATATTATAAAAATACTTCAATTTATGTTAAGTAATTGAAGGGTTCTACCATTACTTTTAATTAGAGTTTTTAATTCTAATTTTTTGGGAGATTACCTATATATTTTTATAAATCATTTCAAGATGACTTCAATGATTAACCATTAAGATGATTTCGATGATCAACTATTATATTAATAAGATTTTTTTTCTGGAGTTAGTACATTCACAGTTTATAAAATTAGATCGAAAATTTTTAGAAGAATTATGTTTTTGTTTTTTTAATTCAATGTTTTGGATCACCAACCGTGATTCATCATTAGGGGATTCTTTTTTCAGAGAATAAATAAATACATTGATATCTACTCTACCAAAATCAAGAGGTATCTACTCCTACCAAAATCAAGAGGTATTTATTTTGCCAAAATTAAGAAGTATTTATTCTTTAAAAATCGATAAGTATCTACTCTACCAAAATTGAGAGGTATTCTGCTAAAATCAAGAGGTATGAGATGCATTGGTCAAGGTTTTATGGTTACCTTATATCACATGAATCGTTTACCTATTACTATTCAATATCCCTATGAAAAATTGATCCCATCATAATGATTTTGTGAATGGATACACTTTGAATTTGATAAATATATTGCTTTTGAAGTATGTGTATGTGTATGTCCGATCAATCTACCCGTTGTGGATTGGAAAGTTAGAATAGATATTGGGAAAAAATGATTGGAAAATTATAGTATTGATTTTGGAATTTGTGTATTTTGTGGGAATTGTGTCAAATATTGATATACCTCTACTCCACTAAAATCTAGAGGTATTTACTCTACTAAAATCACTAAGAACATTAGAGCATATTTTTTCTAATATATTTGTCACAATAATGACATAGGAATGGGAGCCACTGAGTACATATTTTTCTTCTATATTTTTCTTATTTATAAAATCGATTGAAAAATCATAATATCTTGGTCATATGATGGAGTCCAGATCTCTTTTTTATTTTCTATAAATATTTTTGAAGCCCAACATAGTGGTACAACTATATTGAGACTATATATTATCGATCAATGTAAAAATTATGGAGAAGCTCATGGAGTCATTAATAAATGTAATATTTGACAAATCCAAAAAAAGCACCTCAAGATTGATATCTCTCGACATATTTTTGATAGACATATTTAAGATATCTATACTAATATAAAAAATCACTTCAATTTTAGTTTAAATAATTGAAGGCTTCTACACATACTTTTAATTAGAGTTTTTAGTTTTAATTTGTATGGTATTTTCCCATATGTTTTTATAAATGATCTCAAAATGACATCAGTGAATAATCATTACATTAATAAGATAGTTTTTGTTTAAGAATAAACCAACACTTTGGTATATACTTTGCAAAAATCGAGATGTATCTACTCCACCAAAATCAAGTTGTATTCACTTTAAGTAAATTGAAAGGTATCTACTTTGCCAAAATCGTTGGTGGATCTATTTTTCCAAATATATTTTTAATAATTATCACATAGAAAGGAGACTTATTGAGTACACAATTTTTGTTTCCTTTGAAATATCGGGTATAACTTTATAACCCACAAATTTAATTGAAACATAATAATTTTAAATATGTCAATGAGACCCATTAGTCTATGAGACCAGATATTGCTTCTGTTACTTTAATTGTACATTGAATAATAATTACCACTTGCTCAAATGTGAAACAAGTAGATGGGTGACCCCTAAAGAAGAATGGGAGCAAAGAATATGCTTGTTTTGCACCATAAGAGCAATAGAGATTAAAAAAATAAAATACTTCATGCTAGGATGCCCAACGTATAATGAAACTAGCTCTCCCAAATCAGTGAATTGGAGTATGAAACCCCTAGAATATCTTATCCTTTGTCTAGACCCTAATTTGTGTCATGTGACCTTACAAAGACAAAATTTAGAGCCCTGCCTCATCGAACCCCTATGTATTGATAAGTATAAAATCAACACTCATGCATGCCAATAATTAGATTCATCCATATGTTAGTCCCATCTCTTCTCCTTATGATATTAGATGCAAATGCAACAAGGACAATTCTACATGTTCTTTCACTAACCCTTATCTTGGTACAAGTATACAGTTCAATAGTTCTTCAATTTAGTAAAAGGCTTTAGCCCTTAGGGTAATACACATTCGCCCTTTAATTGTTAGGAGTGAGCAAACTAGTTTCATCTAGAATAGATTCATTCTGGATAATGTCATTGTTGTCTGGGAAGGGATGGAATGGGCTCAACTTTCTAATCAAAAGGCTTTATTTGTCAAGATTGATTTTGAGAAAGCTTATGATCGTATTGAGTGGCCATTCATTCTAGCCATGTTGCAGGCTCTTGGTTTTGGCCCCAAATTTGCTCATACTGTTAACATGCTCTTTTTAGGATGCTAGGACATGTATCACGATCAATGAGACCCAATCCTCTCAGTTTGAACTTCATTGTTCTATGTGGAAAGGATGTCCTTTACCCCTTATTTATATGTGCTTGCAATAGAAGGATTTAGCTACTTCCTAGCTAACTACGTTGTTAGGGGCTTGGTGAAAGGTACCTCCCTTTCTCAATCTAATATGCAGCTTTTAAATGGTCACTTTACGAATGATTATTTTATCAAACTTAAAGAGGAAGAAGAATCCATTAGAAATGCCATGGAATGTCTCCATATTTTTTGTTTGGCTTTAGGCTCTTCTGTCTAATGGAGGAAGACCTAGTGCTACCGAAAGTCTCAAGGCCCCAAATCTCCTTGGCTAGAGGAATTTCAATGGCAGTGGATTCTACCAGGGGTGCAGTTTAAGTTTCTTGGCATTCCTTTTACCTTTCGAGATTATCCCTCTGATTTATGGTCCTATGTGATGCAAAGAGTGGGGAAAAAATCTCCTTTTGGATCACCAAGCCTTTTTCTCTTGCTGAAAAATTTCAAATTTGCTCTAAAGTTTTGGCAGCTACTCATGTGTATTATTCCTCTTATTGGACCACTTCTAATGTCGCTTACAACAAATTAGAAAAACTTCTAAGAGATTTTTTTTGGGCTACTTCTGAGGGTCATAAGGGATTCCATAGAGTTGCTTGGAACATTTGTTGTTGACCCAAAGAAGCTAGGGGATTGGGTCTCCTAGATATTAAAATTCAAGGCCTTGCTTTTGGTGCCAAATGGATTATTAGAGGTCTTACTGGGAATGAATCTTGGAAGATTCTTCTACACCGTTTTATCTCTTAGGGAATCCCATGTGTAAAAAGGTTTGGCAAGGCCTAGGACTTCATTCCCTACTCATTACCCCATTGCCTGTTAAAATCAAGGGCTCCTTTGTGATTCAAAGTCTATAAAAGCTTGGGAGAAGCTTAAACCTCACCTTAACTGGGTAGGTAAGGATTTCAAGAATAAACTCTCCATTAACTCCAAGTCCCTTTGGTGGTTGCCTTGCTTAAATTTTCATAATGTTCCCTTTGCCTTAGTCCCTTAGGTTAAAGGGTTGCGACTCTTCATAAAAGGTGTGAAGGTTATAAGTGATCTTTTTTTGAAGGAAAACAGGATTTGGCTCACTTGCAACAACTTCAGAATAAATTTCATTTAATGAACTCATATGTAGAGGCTATTGAAAAAATTCAAGGATCCATACCTAAAGAGTATTTGCATAAAATAAGAGACAATTCCCTTGTTTTTTGGTGGAAGGATTGGCACTAGCCTATGACCACTCCCTTCACCCGATACTCTCCTCGGCTGGGTATCATTTACTTACTTCGTAGTATATTCTAGATGATATGCTCAATCTTAGAAGGGATCTTCATTTCAGATATGGGATTTGGGCTCGACACTTTAACGCTGTGTGGTCTGCTTCTATTGAGCCCAAAAAAGCTCATTTCTTATGGTGTCTTCTCTATCAGGGCCTTCCTGTGGGAGACCGGCTTAAGCATTTGGGAGTGCCTAACCCCATCTAACTGGCTTGTTAGGAACCAAAGACTGTTAAGCACCTTTTTTGGTTTTGCCTTCATACATAATCTACGTGGTGCTGGATACATTCTCTTTTCTAGCCCTTTCGACCTAAATTCTTCACATGGAAGATGGATCTCTTGGGGGACTCGGCGTTGTTGCCTACAAAATATAATTATTTTTGGCATATATTTTGAGCTAACATTTTGTTTCAGCTCTATAAAGCTAGAAACTATGTTTGCTTTAATCATGAAGAGTTATTACGTAGTTTTTATGTTACTAACAAAATCACTATTCTATCTAATGTTACTCTTTAGATTCAAAACCAAACAGATGAGGTTCGTCTGGAACTTAACCACCTCTAGCATTTGCTCAATCACAGGGGAATGCTTTGTGCACAGTCAACCATAAACCTCTTGAGCCCCCATGACATCCTTCACCTCTTCGAGGATGAGGGCCAGGGCACATCAACATCGGTCCATAATCAGATGCAAGAGCCATTCTCCACTACAGTACCATTTTGTTGGTCTTCTCCTCGCCATGGTGTCCTGAGTGGCTCGTCCAGATCTATAGGTGATGGTAGGGGTTGGGGATGATCTCCCCTGTCTCAAGATGGTGACATTAGAGGCTGGGGTCCACCTCCCGAAAGTAAGTTCCCACGCCTAGCTCCGAAAATTTCCCCTAAAAGAAATCAAGATGAGACTTTAGAGGATCAACAAAACATAGGTTAGGAGCCCTTACCTATTGATGAGGATCCTCCTGCCCTGGGAGGATGGAGTGGTAAGCCTCAAAACCTGCTATCTCCTCTGCCTCCCCCGATGTCCATGTTTACTACAAATACTTAATTGTTCTCTTTATTGTTATTTGTACCTTGCTCTCTCTGCTTTGTTGTCAAACTGTTGATGTGATGTAATTTTTTGTGGGTGTGGTCATTCTCTGACCACTTTTCTAACTTGTCCCGAAGTGTTTTTGCCTTTGGTGTGAATTTGCTTGTGGGGTGTGATTGTTCCACCCATTTTTGTACGATTAACATTGTACCATATCTTGTTTTATTAATATATAGGCTTTTTTCAATAAAAATTAATGAGATAAGTTTTAGAGAAACATTTATTAACATCTTAATTATAGAAAGAAAACATGAACACTAAACGACCATATTTACTTATAGTTTATGTAATGCCTTAGAATATACAATGGCAAGGGGGAAAGTTGGTGGTGGTGCGTTGTAATATTTGTAAGTAAATTCACTTCTAATTTCAATTTTAAATTTGATCATGATTGATAAGTTTTTCTTTTATTTTTGAAAAAGTCAATCTAAAAATCATAACATCCTAGTTAAGGGTGGAGTTTGAAACTCAAATTTTATTTTTTGAAATTAACATATGAGTGTAGTTAGATGACATAATTTGTCATCAATGAGTAAAAAATTTGCGATAAAAATAATAAATTTATGTCTTAAAAAAAACTTAAAACTCTAAAAATCTCCCAGATTGCCGAACAAAATCCTCTTGGTTATGCAAAGATTTTGCAATGCAGGGCCGTAAAATACCTACAAACCACCGTTTTGGGAGCCATTCCTGCTGGGAAGAAGAGTGCGTCCACTGCTGTAAATGTGTTGCAGATAGAAGAAGAGACGAAGAGCAAAACCACCTGTAATTGTGGTGTTCCTTTTTTTATATTTCGCCGAGTAATTTTTTTCTTCTTCTTGTGACCAGCTGCCCTTTAAAATGGGACTTGGAAAATTCTTCTTCTTTAAGGGTGTACAACTGTCCTATTTTCTTCCAAAAGCTTCTCTGCACTCAGCCACTAAGCTTAGGTTATAATTAAATGGTGGCTATCCTCATAGGCAAAGGGACCGGTTATGATATGACTAAATAAATATCTCGAAAGGTACATTCTGATTAAAAAGAGATGTAACCATTCATTCATTTCAATAATTAATTAGATTTTTCATGAAAAAGTGATAGGATGGTGTTGACAAGAATTCGATATTGTAATACCACAATCTTCCAACCTCGCTCTTCACCTACATTTATATAAGCAGGTCCACCCACTAAGTTTAGGTTATAAATTAATGGTGGCTATCTTCATAGGCAAAGGGTTCGATTATGATATGACTAAATAAATATTTCGAAAGGTACATTTTGATTAAAAAGAGATGTTACCATTCATTCATTTCAATATTCAATTAGAGTTTTCATGAAAAAGTGATAGGATGGCGTTGACAAGAATTTGATATTGTAATATCACAATCCTCCAACCCTACTCTCCACCTACACCTCTATAAATAGGCCCACCATAGGATAATTTAAGAACGTTGTTTTAACAATATTAACTTTATGAAAAATATAACTATATAATATAGTGAAGTAAACTATATATTAAAATATATAATATTATATATAATGTAATATATTATATAATATACTAATATGATTTAATATAAAGTATATATAATATTAAAATATATCTATTAATATTTTAATATTATGATCAATATTCATTCACTGACAAGCGTATGATTGTAGATGTTAGTCATTCCCCATATTATTATTTAGAGACAATGGCCACTCAAACACAATTAATCACTACTTGAGTGGTTGGCACCATTCAAACTTTTTCTTTTTTTTTTTTAACTTTTTACGTCTATACGCTATTATTATTATTATTATTATTATTATTATTATTATTATTATTATTATTATTATTATTATTATTATTATTATTATTATTATTATTAAAGTTGGGAGGATCTATTTATTTGGTAATGGTTATTAAAACCACATGGGTGTGGAGATTTTTACTAGTAAAATGTACAATAACTGTCAAATAGTGAGGCCTTCTTCTCAATCCAGTCTAGGATCATGAATCACCACCATCCCAACTGCAAAAGAAAAAAGGGAAAAACAATATGCTCAATTGTAAAAATGACAAAAACATTTGAACAATTAAAATTGAAATCAGGTATTATTATTGCGAGAGAGTAGCTTATGTATTCAGTTGGTTCTTCACCATAAACCTTAAACCATTCAATACCACATGTCGTCTCAGAGCCATGGATCAAAAGCAACCTCTGTGATAAGACCTAACACATGTGCTTTAAGTCAAGGTCACCCTTGAAAGAGTCCTACATAGCAATGCTTATAAAATGGCTATAAAATGGTTGCAAAAATATCTAAGGCCTTCAGCGACTACAATGCTTCTTTGGAGATAGAGTGTAGAAACCCCTCCCATTCTTTTCTAAGGCTAAACTTAAAAACTGAAAAAAAAAGAAACAAAAAGCTTATAATGATGATTTTCCAATCAAGTCCCATAAAATCCTATGGTTTCAAGAAACAGAAAGCATATTATGTCTTTTTATATAACGTAATATTTGACGAACTTGGCTCTTTCACCGCATGCAAGAAGCTCTCACGGTGGGATACCTGTCTGATTTTAGTGAACAACGTGGAAACTAATCATTGTCTCTTAAAAAAATAAAAAAATGTCTTTTATTCATTGGTAATAATATATAAATTCATATCTTTATAAAACCAATGTTTAATCCCGCATGTTAGGATCCTTACATCATAAAACAACTAGTGACACATAATGTAATAGGCCAGCGAACAACCTTCTAAATGGAAGAGGATCGGATCCGTGAAATAAATTTTTAACTTATTTGACACTACAATTAAAATAGGACCTGCACATCAATCTGACCTGGGTGGCCCTTATTCATTTGTAATTTTTTTGTTTAATAGAATAATTGGTGGTGGTCCTAAGAGGCTTAAAAAAATGTCCATGTTGAAGGTACAATAAAAAAATTAAAAAAAAAGAGTTTGTGCTACAATTAAAATTATTTCCATATTCTATTTAAGTATACTCTGCACCGACAATCATCAACATTCCAATTCCAAACCTTTGTGCGAAACGTGTCATCCAGATTTTGTGTTAGATTGCATTTGTACCTGTTGGAATTTGAGCTTATGTTTAGGTGCTTATGAAAAATTATATGAATTTAAGGAAGTTGTTCGATTTTCATGACTTGTACCATCGCAAAGAGGTATGCAAATTGTATGGTGATAGATTCTTCAATTGAACATTTGCTATTGTTAAGGGTCGACAAGGACATAGCCCACACGATGGTGCCATCTTCTATTGATAAATACTCTACATTTGACGTACATTTGTCTCACCACTTAAAAGAAAAGATCTTCCCTTGACCATCGGTCCCAGGTGGGAGGGAATGTAGTGGGCTAAATTTTGATTAAAAGGGGAATATACCTCCAAAAAAAATTGGTAAGCACAATATGATGTGAATTTTTGTATTAATCCCTGCATGACTGAGTTTCATATTGATTAATATTATTTGATTCGTTGCACTATGGGTGATTTTTTGTACATTAATAATAGAGTGTTGTTGGCATAGTAAACGATAAAGGTAATATATCATAATATAATACGTAAAAGCCAAAATCTAGATAAAAGTAGTTCCCCTAGACATTAATGGCTTCTACATCTGACATTGTTGATTGAATAATAATAAACTAACAAGAATCTGAAGTTCATTGACCTGACCTAGGAAAACAATAAATTGAGTTACCCAAATAGTAGACCTGTATTGTCTGGCCCTTATTGAACAATTGGACGATAATATTTTAACATGAATATAATAATCATTACTCATATAAGGTGTTATTTGCCACCATGTGCTCATGATATATTGATGCATTATAATGCAAGTAGTCCACCTGATGATATCATTTTACCCAAAAAACCTTAAACTTAATGCATTTCATGAACATGATGTAGTATGACAGAAACTCTTCCTACAAATCACATTCAATAGGTTTGAGGCCTTTTAAGCACATCGGTTCAGGACTTCAACATAGGTAATAAAAACAACTTTTCATGCTCAAATAAATACATAACAAAATCAACCAATAAATAAAAACTTGTAGAATGAAATAGAAAAATACCTACAATTGAATTTACCTCGAGCCTCAAATATTGGTAATAAAATTCCTCAAGGACAACACCAAGAAGCGTGGAGTTCTCATTTAGGTTGTCCGTCCACCATTGGTACTGGCCCAACAAACCCTAAATAAGTCAAGTGCCATATAGGTGGACTACTTGCATTATAATAGGAGTTTGCATCAATATATCATGAGCACATGGCAGCAAACAATACCTTATATGAGTGATGATTATTATACTCACATTAAAAGGCTATTGTCCAATTTTTCAATAAGGGCCAGAGAACACAGGTCTACTATTTGGGTAATCCAATTTATTGTTTTCCTAGGTCAAGTCAATGAACTTCAGATTCTTGTTAGTTTATTATTATTAAATCAACAATATCAACAATGTCAAATGTAAAAACCATTAATGTCTAGGAGAACTACTTTTATCTAAACTCCTACTTTTCTTGCACCATGGAGGCCACTGCTAGTAACTATAACAAGTTCAAGACAAGAATTACAATTTAACGAGTGAGCTTCTTAAACCACCTTTCATACTAATTAATTGAATACACACTTACTTCAACACAACCTAACCATTTAATTTTGAATCTCGTACAACTCATATTAAGGAGTAAGGTGAGGGTTAAGAGATGATGACTACCTAACCATTTAATTTTGAATATTATCTAAATAAATGCCATGATTTTACCCTTCCACCTGATTAAAATAGATAATTTATTAAATTTTAAATTTAAATCTTATCACAATAAACCCCTGGACCAACCCCCGCATAATGTTGATGGATATATTTTTATTAAAATTTTAAGTGGAATTTTAGTCAAATTTTGTTTAATTATTATGTTAGATGTAATTTTTAATGGGAGTTGTAAAGTGGTGGTAGATTTTAATTTCTATAAGATGTTAACAAGTAATAGTTGATTTCCTGCACAGGTAGCGGGATCGGTTAAGCGCTTTGGGTTCGTCTTATATAGGTTTTAAGGTCAACTCCGTTCCCAGATTTAAATTGGTGGCTGCGCTTGCGGGTTGGGTAGTTCACCCCAGTGGATTAGTCTCGCCTCGTCTATACCCCAAAACTTGGTAGCAAAGTAAGCCCAAGATTGGTCGAGTTGCTGCGCTGGGTCGCGGGGACACCACTGGGCAATTTTTAAAAAAAAAGAAAAAAAAGTAATAGTTGATTTTAAATTTGACATCTACTTAATAGTTATATTGAACTTTTCTTTTCTTGTTGAAAGAAGTTAATTGAAAAAATTATAATATCTTGGACATTTAATAAAGTCTAAATCCTTTTTTTATTTATTAAAAATATTTTTCAAAGCTCAACACGATAGTACAACTATATTGAAACCCTCTATCATTAAATATTAAAAAATTTGCAAAGAAAGTAATAAAGTCATTATTAATATAATATATGACAAAACTTATTATTAATATAATATATGACAAAACTAAGAAAGATACCCCCGATTCATCTCTAAATGTTTTTCAAATAAATATATTTAAAATATTGGTACTAATATATCAAAATACTTCAAATTTATGTTAAGTAATTGAAGGGTTCTACCATTACTTTTAATTAGAGTTTTTTATTTTAATTTTTGGGAGATTACCTATGTATTTTTATAAATCGTCTCAAGATGACTTCAATGATCAACTATCAAGATGACTTCAATGATCAACTATTACATTAATAGGATTTTTTTTTTGTGAGTTAGTATATTCACAGCTTATAAAATTAGATCGAAAGTTTTTAGAATAATTGTGTTGTTTGTTTTTAATTTAATGTTTTGGATCAGCACCCGTGATTCATTATTAGAGGATTGAATAAACAAACACATTGATATCTACTCTGCGAAAATCAAGAGGTATCTACTCTACTAAAATCAAGAGGTATTTATTCTGCTAAAATTAAGAAGTATCTATTATGTAAAAATTGACAAGTATCTACTCTGCCGAAGTTGAGAGATATCTACTCTGTAAAAACCGATAAGTATTTATGCCACCAAAATTGAAAGGTTTTATTCTACTAAAATCAAGATTTATATACACTAAAAAAATCGAGAGGTACTTATTCTACTAAAATTGAGAAGTGTTTACTCTACTAAAATCAAGAGGTATCTACTCAACTAAAATCGCTAAGAACATTAGAACATATTTTTCCTAATATATTTGTCACAAAAATCACATAGGAATGGGAGCCACTGAGTACATATTTTTCTTTTATTTTTTTCTTGTTTAGAAAATCAATTGAAAAATCATAATATCTTGAGCATATGATGGAGTCTAGATCTCCTTTTTATTTTTTATAAATATTTTTCGAAGCCCAACATAGTGGTACAAATTATATTGAGACCATATATTATCAGTGAATGAAAAATTTATAGAGAAGGTCATGGAGTCATTAATAAATGTAGTATGTGACAAATCCAAGAAAGCTACCTCGGGATCTTTTTGATAGACATATTTAAGATATCTATACTAATATTAAAAAACACTTCAATTTTAGTTTAAATAATTGAAGGCTTCTATGAATACCTTTAATTAGAGTTTTTAGTTTTATTTTTTATAGTATTTTCCCATATGTTTTTATAAATGATCTCAAAATGACCTCAATGAATAATCATTACATTAATAAGATTCCTTGTTTGAGAATAAGCCAACACTTTGGTATCTACTTCACCAAAATCGAGATGTATCTACTTCACCAAAATCAAATTGTGTTCACTTTAAATAAATTGAAAGGTATCTACTGAGCCAAAATCGTTGGTGGATCCATTTTTCCAAATATATTTTTAACAATTATCACATAGGAAAGATACTGAGTAAACAATTTTTTTTCCTCTGAAATATCAGGTATAACTTTATAACCCACAAATTTAATTGAAACATAATAATTTTCAATGTGTCTATGAGACCTATTAGTCTATGAGACTACATATTGCTTCTGTTGTTTTAATTGTACATTGCATAATTATTTTCACATTCTCAAATGCGAAACAAGTAGATGGGTGACTCCTAAGGAAGAATGGGAGCAAATAATATGTTTGTTTTATACCATAGGAGCAATAGAGATAATAAAAAAAAAATACTTCATGCTAGGACGGCCAATGTATAATGAAATTACCTCTCCCAAATCATTGAATTGGAGTATGAACCACCATAATATCTTATCCTTTGTCTAGACCCTAATTTGAGTCATGTGACCTTACAAAGACATAAAATTTAAATATATTTTTAGAGCCCTGCCTCAACGAGTCCCTATGTTTTGATAAGTAGACAATCAAGACTCATGCATGTCAATAATTAGAATCATCTATCTCTTCTCCTTATGTTATTAGATGCAAATGCAACAAGGAAAATTCTATATGTTCTTTCACTAAACCTTCTCTTGGTACCAGTATACACTTCAATAGTTCTTCAATTCAGTAATTATAAAGAAATAAAATCTATCACTCAGCCAAATCTATAATAAAAGTACACTATACCAGCTGCTGATAATTTAAAAAACATAGTCCTCTTTTTATTGATTCTAAAAAAAGTTACAGCACAAACTTTGGCAGAAGATTGCTTGCCAAAAGAGGGATCACTTTTACAAGGTTAAAAAGCCATTAATAAAGAAAATTTACAAAATCCAAGAGGTGGTGTTTGAAAATAGAGAGGGAGTAAACTCAAACCAACTCATCGTTTACAAAAGTCTATTTTGTCTTGCATAAAAATTCCTTGTGTTGAAAAGGACAGTGGTTAATTTTGGGAAGTCAAACTCTTATCATGCAAAAATGCTACGCCCATCTCCAAATATGGACTTCCTCTTGAGTTGTTTGATTGTTTGAAAGCATGAGATAAACAAGAGCATGCATGAAATCCACGCCATGCTAAAATTAGAACTCCAATTAAAACGTTGGAAGCTGAGTTGGAACGTTTGAAAGTATGAGTTGATCCAGAGATGAGCTTGACTTCAACAACTAGTCAACTGAAGCTTTGACTAGTCAATCAAAAATAGCCTTTGCTTACATGGATTTTCCTTTTATTTTGATCTGCTTGTTTGTGTCTATTTTTTGTAGACTTCTATTTTTTGTCCAAGTCTAATTGTTCTTTCGAAATTTTGTCTTGCCTTTGTTTTTTTATATTATTTCCTTTCAGAATTCCTGTTGGCTTCTCTTTCAGATTTTTCCTTTGTTCGCTGTATTTTTTCCTTCAGAACTTTATGCTCTATCCTTTGACTTCTTTCAAAATTATTTATTACCTGCCTTTCTTGTGGACTCTTGTGTTATCTCCCATTGGCTTTTTATCCCTCGGACTTTTTCCGTTGATTGGCTTTACCTTGATTTTCCTTCAGAATTTTCATTTTGGTCCATTTCCTCTTCAAAATTCTTTTGGACTTATGTTTATTTGCCTTAGTCTCGGATTTAATACTTGCCAATTTTCCTAAAGGAATCCTTCGGACAAAAAGTCCGAAGGAATTCCTTCAAACTTTTTGTCCGAATGACTCCTTCTGAATTCTCTGTCTTCTTTATTCTCATGGGCCTTTATTCTTTTCTGCAAAAAAATGTCAGTGTCATTCTTTGGATTTTCTGTGGTTGACAATTATTCCGAAGGATTTCCTTTCTTAAATTTTCTTCGCTTTGTATTATTCCCTTGGATTTTTTGGTTTCGACTTTCCTACACACAAAAAGTCCACGGGATTTGTTCCTTCGCTTTCCAAAGAACAACCCTTCTTTTTTTTTGGAGGGCACCTGGAATTTTTGTAAGACACTCGAATTTTTTGTAGGGCACTCGAGTTTTTTGGAAGGCACTCGGGTTTTTGTAAAGTCCTTGAAGAATGCATTCTCTCCGATTTTTGTCCTGCTCTCGCCTTTTGGAAAACATGTCCGAGTCTTCTCATACCCCTTTATTTTTACGGAAAAAAAAAGTCAAAAGCCCCTTTGATTTCCTTCGAACAAAAGTTTGAAAGAAATCAACCTTGATAACTGCCACTTTGAAATTCACTCGGACTTTTTCATAAGTCCTTCTGAAAAAACTTTTCTCCTGGACAAAAAAAATTCGAAGAAGATTGTCCTCCTCTCATAGCCCGAAAGAATTCGGGCTTTTAGGTCTTCGCTGTTAGTGATTTTTAGCAAAGAGATCAACTTTCCAAAGCTGCTGTAGGTGTCTTGCTTTCAAACAGACTACATGCTCTATATTGTGACTGTAGTGGTTGTGCCCTTGGATCGTGCTTGATTGTCTAACATTGTTGTAGGTCTTCACCATGACTGCACTTAATACCTTTGTTGTACTGCACTTAATACCTTTGTTGTAGGTGCTCTTTGTTCATGCTTCTAAACCACTACTCATCGTGGCTGCATTTGATATTTTTACTGTGCACATATCACCTTATTCATGCCTTTAGACTATAGATTAACCAGCTGAAAAGGGAATTAAACCGTCGTAGGAAAGTTCCGAATAGTAGGGGTGACAAAATTGTCAACAGGGACATAGGAACTACAACTAATATAATCAATATTGAGATGATTTGAGAGCGATCAAACTATTATTAGACTAACACGATAATGGTCAAGGTGACCAAAACTAATGTAACACAGATCAATAAGTTTGTAGGGGGTGTGTATGAGTACCCTGAAATAAGCAAATCACATATTTGTAGATATTCATGAACGAATGATGATAAGAAAATATTATGTAAGGTCTCACACGGAAGAAAATGTGCCAATAAGACTTTGATTGAACCAATGATCTATATATTAGATGTTCCTGAGCTGGATCCGCTTGTTTTTACCTAACCCTGGAAAGGGCGGCAACGATCACAGGCAAGGAGCAGGCAGGAAGAAGCGAAAGCATCTAGGGCTCGAGAGGATCAGCAAAGGATATTACAAACCTTGGATAGGGTTTTTGATGAATGTCGTAACTCATGGAACCATTTTCATGCTTGCGGAAAATTATGTGAGTTTCAGATCAAATTATCTAACCCTAATGCGACTCCTTTTTTAATCAAGAGCTCAGTTCTTAAAGATGAAATCGGTTTTAAAGGTGGGGGAGGGATTATTTTCGGGTTTGATGGTACTCCTCATTGTATTTCACCTTCAAAAGATGTGGATGAAGTGGTTGCTATGGATCTAGGGGACTTACCTCAGACAAGTTCGGAGCAGGTCTCGTTGGGAGATGTGTCTGTGAGTTTCTCAAAAGAATTTTTCGACTTTGAAATTGATGATAAATAGATTCAGGTTGTGGAGCAGGATTTGGGAGTTAAAACCATTATTTGTATATTTTTAGGGAAGAGCACCACTGTGGTTGATTTAATTCGATGGTCACAAGTGGTTTGGCCCAAGCTGTCCAAGCTTTCTTTCTCTATGATTGAAAATGGGGTTTTTGTAGTTCTTTTTTTTGGTGCAACCACGAGAGCTGGCATCGGCCACTAATTCTCATGTTGCAGGGGTTTCGGTCGCTATGGACACACATAGGCATTCCGTCAAACACTTAGACGACATACTACAAATATTATTCGACTTCCAATCAATGAAATCGTAGAATTAACATCTGATTCATACCACAAATTGGCTTATTCAAATACAAATACATGGAAGAACAATTGCATTACACTACCGGTCTTTACAGAGACTTCTGCCCACACATTGGCAGCTTCACAAACACCTCTTGACAAAGAGCAATGGAAGTAATATGATTCCGGTCCTCCCTCTGTTCTCTTCGCCAGCTGAGGAAACTCGAAATTGAATGTCATTGCCTTTAAATGGATGGAAATGGAAGACTTAAGGCATTCCCAAATGTCCCTCTGACTTCCCCAATCATTACACATTCTCTCCTTGTCATTTTTGTTCATACATGGTTTTCAAAAAAAAGCCCACCAGGGATCAATTCTTGCTGCTTGCAAAACCTGACACGTGAAAAGTTATGAGACCGGGATCATGCTCCAAGCAACTTTTGGCAGAATAGATACCCGTCAATCCTCAACTCTTAGCTTAAAAATTTTACGTAAAAGAGTGATTCATCAGAAAAAAAAAAAAAAAGAAAGAAAGACAAAATCTGCATACACAGCTACAGGGATTCCAATCGAGCTTTTTGACTGTCGAGACAAAAGGAAGATGGATGTTTTTGATATTCCCAAACCCTGCTGGGTTTATAAATAGCGAATAGATCTGCATGTCTTCCTAGTAAAACAACCGTAGACCCACTAGACCAAAGAGCTCTGCACATAACTGTGCTCGATATGTGAACACAATCAAATCTAACTAATTGGCATTGGAAAACCGACTTGCACTTGAAATTCCTACAGAACATGTTTGAAGTTAGGACTGAGTTTGTTGACCATATACTGTGAATGCACTTCGCCATATACCAATACCAATTCAAGCTTTTCAACTTCGATTCCCATTGTTTGCAAAGGTTTAAACATACATCAAAACTTGTTCAGATTTATCCACAACACCAATCAACATGTTTGAAATAACTGGAACCTAGTCAGGTCTTTCCTTACTGTATAATGTTGAATGAAACATTGTCTCATTCGAAGTCCTGTTTGGGCTTTTGATCCCCATAACCAAAGGAACCACATGAAGCAAAAGACAAGGAGCAAATTAGAACATAAAGTCTGATTTCAACTATTGTGAATCAATAGAGTTCCACAAGACAAAATCTGAGTAGTGGAACCCGATTGCTAAAGCAATGAATCATTCGTTTGTCCAGGACCCAAATATAACTACAACTCCGTCAACTCAAATAGCATTGAATTCAAACACCAAGGGAACTCACCAATGCAAGAATAATTATGGAGTGTAAGATGACATCTCTATCATGATCAAATCAAGTGCAAGCATGAACTGGGATGGAAACCAAGAAGGTCTCCTCCAAACCAAACACGCGAAAGCCAAAACAAAAACAAAGAACTAAAAGCAAACTCACTTTGTTTTTGGCGATGCAAGATTGCTCAAGTCCGTCGATGCTCCTACATCATTTTTACTTTGCGGATTGATTTTGTTTGGGACAATGGTCCCTAGTTCTTCGGGAAGTGTGGATTATTCTTGAGTCATTGGTCTCCCTTTTTTGATCCCTCTGTGATGGCCATTTCAAGAGTTATAATTTGGATTTGCTTGTATAATATGCTTGAGATTATGAGAGATTCATGTTTGGTAAAGCAATTTGTTGATGAATATGGGGTTTTTGTTAAAATTGATCTGGAAATGAAGAACCATCCTAACAGCTTTGTTAGAGTTTGTGTTATGTCGGATCTTTCCAAACCCTTACATCACTTGATCATAATTTCGCACTCGAAAGGAGCATGGACCTAATTCATCAATTATGAAGTTCTTCCCTACAAATGTTTTAGATGCAACCAGTTGGGGCACAATGTGTTAGATTGTAATGTGAAATGTTCTATAGGTTCCTTTGTTCATCATACCTGGAAATGGGTTAAGAAAGTTGGTCGCTCCAGTCCAACTATTAGGGAAGGTTTTACAAATTGTTGTAAGAACAACTCTCACAAGCAGTGGGTGATCAAGAGGATGGATATCAACAACTAGATGAAGGCATTCTGAGCAAGACTCCCCTGGGCATAAAAAAGGATCGCTCAGTTTTGGAGACACGACTAGTTCAAAGTTTTTACCTCTCAGATGAAGTTATGTTTGGGTTACTTGGAGGAGAGTCACCTAGTTTAGAGGCTTTGACTAGGGAGGATTATTCTTGGGATAATCAAGCAACGCATTTAAAGTATTTAGTTGAAAATGAAGGCAATTTTGATTCATAGTTGAAGTAGGTTTCTTTGACCAACAACAGGGTTAGTTTTGGCTTACAGGATTCAGGCACCCTGAAGAAGCAGTGCTCTACAAGCAAAGGCAAGTTAGCTTTTTCTTCCTAGGAATGACGAAATTTAAATTTCTTGGAAGATTTGGGGGATGCATCTTCCCCTTAGGAAAGTGATGAGGAGCTTGCTCCGAGAGAGATTCTAACCATCTCTTAATCTAAATCCATTTTGACCAAGCCCAACTGTGGTAAGCAAATTTGAAGAGGTAGGAGGACAAAAGTGGAAAGAGTTCAGCAGGATGCTTTGTCCTTCATTGGTGACAACTCCTAGTGGACCATGGAAGCTCTTCTTGTCCACAAAGGAATAAGGGAGCTTGCTTCTTGCGGTTGATGCTTTCTGCATGGTTGGAGATGATTCTTTGTGACATGGTTTGGTGAGCAATTTTAGTAGCTTGTTGAGTGAGGTTTTTACTCAGAATTTTTTAAGTTTGTTGGTTTACTGGTTATGTCAATTTCTTCGCGGTTGTTGTGTAAATAACTAGTTTTTTT
The DNA here is from genome assembly GCA_037957365.1 of Torreya grandis. Lineage (NCBI taxonomy): Eukaryota > Viridiplantae > Streptophyta > Pinopsida > Cupressales > Taxaceae > Torreya > Torreya grandis. Next base: position 1,125,115 of record JARHVA010001060.1, read on the forward strand.
ATTATGTTAATTGTGGGTTCTTCCCATTGTGAGAGAATAAATGTGGATTCCACTTTATTCTTCTTAGTTTTTTGTATTCTGATATTTAAATCTAGGTATGGGTGACAGCCCCTCCAAACCTTAATATCTATGCAAAAAAAAGGATTATACTCTAAATGAAACAAATTTTAGGAGAGAAACGATTATTATTATCCTAACTATAGAAAGAAAATGTGGACATTTAATAATCATATTTACTTGCATTATTAGAGTTAGACATGGACACTGAAAATGTGGAGCTTTGAATCATGGCACTGCCTCTCAAGAAACTGAGGAAGTTTGTCACCAAAGTGTACCACGAGGTAATGATTCTCAACTTGATGTGGTTTTGTCCATCCCTGACTTTAATAATGCTTGTCAATGGTTAGAGCAGTTTTGCTTAATCGATGATTTTGTGGGCTACATCTCTTATGAAAACATGCTTAAGACTTGGGTTTAATCTGTCTGAACCACTCATGGTATTAAGATAGAGAGCATCCAAAACATGACCAAGGGTTTTATCTTTCTATGTTTCTTTGACCCCACCCATGCGAGTGTGATACTGAACAAATTCACCACTTGGTACATTCGTAACTCCATGATGGTGTTATCCCCCTGGACTCTGGACTTTGTTGTTTCAGAGCATGCTACGTTGAAGGTCCCCATCTAGGTGGAGTTTCTGTGTTTACCCATGCCTTGATGGCACTTTATCAATCAAATCATGGCCTCCATTGGCAATGTCGTTTGCCATGGGCCAATGAGATTTTATATTGCTTGCCCTCAAACGTGAGTTTGTGTTGAAATCAACTTATCCAAAGACCTAAGAGAATTTGTTGAGATTCAAGTGGGTGATAGCCGCTACTCTCAAAGAGTATTATATATTAACTTGCCCAACACTTGCTTCCACTATCAAGCCACATACTAGAAAATCAAGGTTTTTCCTTTGTATCTGCCTTTCAATAGGCCAATTCCCCAACCTGCATTTGATATCCCCAAAATTTCTTAGGAGGAAGGGTGGAAAATTGTTTTAGGGCAAAAAAATAACCGTAATAAAAGGCCCACTCATCATAATCCTATGAACAACAACAAGCCATACCCGACTCTACACTTACGACTCAACCTACTAGGGAGTTCCCTGGCAACACTCAACCCAACAAGGAGCATGCACATGCTGATGTGGAATTATCCAAACCACGTTTCCAAATCACCCCTTTGGTGACAAATGTTTTATCTAACTCTCAAGTTTATTCAGAGTGTGCCTCTAATAGTTTGTCTTCTCCACCACTCTCCCATTCAGGTACAAGCAAGTGCTCGTGCAGTCTTTCTCGGGGTTCTTTGCCTCGCTTTCATAGTCTTGCTTGTTGGGATTTTTCTGAGGAGGTGGAGTATGTGGTTGAATTTACCCAACATCCAAAATTCCTTCTTTCTAACACAAAGCAATTCCTAAAGAATAAATATGAAGCCCTCCAAGAGCTTGATGTTGAAGATATGTCTCTTGACACTCGTAATCTATGAATTATTTTTCATGGAATGTTCAGGGTCTCATAGACCAAACTCACAAGGAAAGTTTTTAGATATGGACATTTTCTGCTTTAGAAAATTAAGGTGGCAGGTTTCCTTCTCTCCGCTATCAACAAAGTTATCTAGTCTGACAATATAGTTCTGACTAGGAATAATGATTCAAATCGTGGAGGCCTTATAACCTTTATTTCCTCGAAGTGGTAGCCACACTTAGCAGCTTCCAGAAATGAACCTTCACATCGTGTTATTTGGGCCCTTCTCAATATAGAAAATCATTTTTTTGGCATCATTAAAGTTTATGCTTCCAATGATGCACATGAAAGGACGGTTCTATGGTAATGGATAGCCAACTCACTATCTAATGCCCACTAGGCAATTTGCAATGACTTTAAAATGGTGGAACAATTTGTTGACAAGATGAGAATTTTACCTATGAGATGGACCACCGATGAAACAAAAGCATGGCTTTTTATGAGAAATAAATTTGGGTTTTATGACCCTAACATCTGTTGTCATCACACGTCTCAAGTTTGGTACACCTAGACCAAAATTTGAAGTGGCACCAATCGTATGATAAAACGGCTTGATCAAGCCATGACCTCCACGCAACAATGTTCTCTTTTGATAGTACTTCTCCCTCTTGTTGGAAGCTATGCTAGATTTTGTTCTTTTCGACCACTCATCGATCTACTTTTGCATTATCTGACAATTCAAAAAACCCAATTTTTTATAAACATGGCTTTTATAGACCATGGTCCCACCATAGCCCACATCAAATGGGTTTGGAATCTTTTGCCTTGGCCTACTCAACAGATAATATGGATCTAATGGTAGGCAAACGTGCTCAATCGAACGACTAGATTTCTTTGGATCTATGATAGCTAGTTAGCCAAGATTTGATGATAATCTTACTCGGCCACCTCATCAGAGCTGAGCCATGTAGTGGCTACCCTTAAGTAACACCCTTTTAATGACACCTTACAATTACAGGTTGCCAGATTGAGGCAAAAAATATGAATTGTAGACATGTACAATGCCCATGGAGCTCAGCTCTGTGCTCGCTTGCACTAGCTCAAAGTGGGGGTTAGAGTCTCTAAAGAATTCTTTCATATACTCAAAGCCAAGTCCTCGGCCCAAAAAATCAAAACTATCCAAGAAGGCAACCATTGCTATACTGAAACACCCATTATGATCCATGCCTTTGCTAATCATTACCATCAAGTGTTCACAACTCAGGCTCCCTTTACAGAGTGCCTTCAAGCTTTGGACCAATGCCTATCGATCATCCTGATTAAAATTAACTCCTCTTAAAGGGTTGTTTGTGATAGACAACTCTCAATTGAGGACTTATATGAGGTGGTTATGCAAATGGCCAATGATAAAGCACCTAGCTCTAATAGGTTCACTTGCAAATTTTATAAAAATATGTGAGATATTGTTTGGGCCAACCTTTTCCAAGTCTACCTTGAGGCCTTCCACAATCATTCTTTGGGCTTAGGCATTAACAAAGAACACATTAAGTTTATTCCAAAAGTTGGTGACCCTGAGTTAATTTACAACTGGAGACCTATCACTTTGTTCAATGTCTCCTACAAAATTATTGCCAAGGTTTTAGCGCTTCATCTACACCATCTTCTCCTTGTTATTATTCAACCTGAGTAGAAAAGGTTCATACAAGGCTGCTAGATCCTAGATAATGTTGTTGCTATGTGGGAAGGCATGGAATGGGATCATCAATCCAAGCAATAGGGCATGTTCATTAAGAGTGAATTCGAAAAAGCTTACGACTACATAGAATGGCCATTTATCTTTGTTATGTTACAAGCCTTGGGTTTTGGTCTCACATTCTTGTAATCGGTTTGCATACTCTTTGTTGATGCTTCCCTTTCCTCTCCATTAATGGAGTCAGCACATAACCATTTGGCCTTTTCATAGCAATTATACAAGATTGCCCCTGGCCCCAACTCTTTATGTGCTTGTTGCTGAGGGGTTCAATTACCTCCTTGCCAATGCCCAATCTCAAGGCATTGTTCATGGAATTTCCCTACCTACTGAAGAATCCCTAAAACTTCTGAATGGGCACTTTACAAATGATTCATTCCTCATTCTCATCAAGAATGAGGAGAATGTTTCTAATGCCATGTTTTGTCTTGAGAACTTTTATCTTGCTTTTGGTTCTTCCATACAATGGTCGAGATCTTAGTGTTACAGATAATCCTTTCATCCCCCATCTCCTTGGATGGCACATGTCAATTAGAAGCTGCTTCGATATGATGAGATCTTTAAATTCTTGGGGATCCCCTTCGTCTTCCAGGCCTCACCCTCTAGGCTTTGGTAATATGTGGTGGATAGGGTGGAAAAAATGCCTTATTAGATAACCAAGCCCCTTTCGCTCGCTGGGAAATTCCATTTTTTTTCCAAAGTGCTGACAACCACTCATGAATACTATTCTTCCTATTGGGTGCCTTCTAAACGGTTTGTTTGCAAACTTGAAAAGTTTCTCCATGATTTTATTTGGGCTAACCCCTCCACTGGTAAAGGATTTCATCTGTGGCTTGAGATTATTGCTCTCTCCCTTAGGAGGCTGGTGGTATGGGCCTTATCAATGTTTCTCAATAAGGCTCAGCACTTTGTGTGAAATGGATTGTTCATGCCATTGAAGGTAATGAAGTTTGGAAGGTGATTATTTGTAACTGTATCACCCAGGGCTCCCCTTACAGGTATGCGGCTTGAAAAGGTTTGGGTTTTGCCAATCTCCCCACTCTTGTTGCTCCAATTAAAATTGTTGAGTCCTTTGTTATCAAGAGTATATAGAAATCCTGGGACAAATTAAAACCTTGGCTATGATGGAATGGATCCGATTTTTGAGATGGCCTCTCTATCAATCAACATTTTATATGGTGGTCCCCTATTATCCAATACACAAGCATTTCCCCTTGCTAAAGTTCCCTAGATACATGCTCATGAATTCTTTCGTAAGGGAATTCGTATGTGATGCATGATTTATTCTACAAAAAAACACTTGTTTTTGGCTCCCTTAGGATGAATTTAAGGTGAATTATAAGCTTTCCTCTGTTAACAAAGAATCCTTTGAGGAGATTGTGATGGTTGTTCCTTAGGATCTCCTACACAAAATCACAGTCAATTCCCCCTATTCTTGGTGGAAACACTGTAAGTGGTATGTGGACATATCTTTACAAAACTACACTACTCCAAAAGGGTATGAATGGATTTCTCCCCACTTGCCTATGGTGGTCAAGCTCAATCGTGATTGGAGCATACATTCCTTCCTTGTTACTTGGGGGAGATGCTTCCAAACTATGTGGTCAAATTGTGTGGAGCTGAATTTAGCTCACTTTAATTAGTGCCTTCTCCACGAAGGACTTCCTATAGGCAAAAACCCTGCTCAATTGGGGGTGGTTCAACCCTAATGCCCTTTTTGTGGGCACTTAGAGACCATCACACACCTTTTTAGTTCTGAATGAAGGCCCAATGTGCCTGGGCGTGGAAAAATGATTTATTTAAGCCACATCGTCCATCCCCCTTCAGTTGGTTTCATACTTTGCTGGGAAATAACCTACAAATGGCACCATAATTCACCCAAGTTTGACATGATTTTAGAATAGAAATTATATTTTGGATATGGAAGGAACAAAATTTAACTTTATTTTCCAATAATTCTGCTAACATTCACTTTTCTACTTATAATAAAACTATGATCGTGTCTAATATGCTTTTATAGATTGAAGTGCAAACCAATAAGGTGGATATGGAATTGGATTACTTCCAGCGGCTCCTCCACAACCGAGGAGATGCCCCGTGTGTTGTTTCCCAAGTGTCTTCCTCTCCACCTCAGAACATTCCTTTGTGTGGAGGCAGTGGACTTCCTCAGGGTGGTTCTCGGCATAGTCACTCCTGTAGACGTTATCATGATACTGGTTCTCTATAGAGGCAACACTCTCCCCCTTGTCTCAACACAGAAGTTGGGGCTCTTCGCCCCTCCTCAACAAGCCCAGGGGTGAAGCTCTGTACCTCTTAAAAACTAGCATAGGTGGAACTTTCCTCTTGCGAGTTCGTAGGGTGGCAGGTTTCATCTCCTGTTGGACAAAGGCTTCCCTCAAATTTATTTGGCTATATTGCCTTGACACTCCATGCAAGATAATGCAGAATAAGAGGAAGGTGACCAGAATGCTTCTAGTTCTGGTTGGGACCCTGTTATAGAAGGGAAAGATCTTCTTGGCTCTAGATGGGATGATCCCCCCGATCACAACCCTTCCTTTGCTGGTCTCTTTGCTACTACTGCTTAATTGTCTCTTTTGTGATGCATTAGAGCTTCTTATAAGGTAGACCTAGTTTGTTTGTTGATTTCTTGACTTGTTGTTGCGTGTTTCTTAAACATGACCGAATATAACGACATGTTCTCTACTACATTCTTTTTTGTAAATTGTATCGTATATTGATATATTTATATTAATCATAAGCTCTATTTCATCATAATAATTTAAAAAAAATAAAAAAATAAAAAAATTATAATATAATTAATTAACAAAAATCTTAAAAATTAGCACTTGAGCCAACCATTTTATTTTATGGGAAACTACCTTATTACAAAAGCTAATATTTGGTTTTATCCAGGACCTCCTTGTATTTATTACGCTTTTTTGGGGTGCCAGCCCCGTGGTATTGGAATGCGAATCTTTGGGCGCCATCGGTTTTGGAGGGTGGTCTGAGACTAAAGCGGTTTTGGTCACGTTGCTTGACTGATAAGGTGAATGATAATGGAAACTGTGTATACACGTCGGCTCACGCCACCTGCCCAATGCAAACGCAATTATTGCTAACCATTTTCTTCACAATCTACATTCTCATTCTCATTCCATCTCTCCACCCACTCATCAAGTCCCACCCTCTTATTTCCATTCTATAAAAATAGAAGCCCCAGCATCAACAGTGTTAAGTAGTCACGGAAGATGTAGAACGAGTTTATTCTGTGGGAGAGGACGTAGAGAAGGCCGCCCACGAAGATGGACATAAAATTTTGCCACCCAACGCTCCTCTGGTGCCGAACTCGAGCCTTATGTCCAAGAAAGGTGACACTACGTCGAATCCAGGCCGAGTTGTCCATAATCATTTTCCCAAATATCAAATGATCCCCATGCGGGAGGCCCCCAAATATCCCTTCTGCCCACCCAAGCGACACCATAACTTCTATTGCCGTTGCCTCATCTGGTCATTTTGCCTCCCATAGCTATTGTTGCGGGCATTCTATACACCATCTTTCAGCCCAGGATTCCTAAATACTCAGTAGAAAACATTGAGATCACCAACTTCGCCCTCGGCAGAGATGCGACCCTTTCTTTTTATTATATGGTATATAAATATTATTATAAAATGTTATACATCAATATTATATTATAGTATTAATATAATATAGAGTATATAAGATATAATTTACTGTTTTGGTGAAGCGCGGTTTTATAAAGCGAAAGAGTGTAAATCCATAGTCATACTTCACTTGAAATTTATGATCGTGAGTCCCATCCCACATTTTGTATACACAGTGGTAAGCAAAAATAATCATATATTTATGATGGAGGTGATGGTATAGAATAAGATTGTGTATTCCTTTATATGACGTTGCAATGCGTTGTGCGAGGAAGAACCATTTTGTTTCATGAAGAGTTTGAGCAATGGTGAAGTGGTGGGGAAGGGCTAGGTAATACAAAACATGCAAGTGGTGAAATATTTCAATGTGAGTTGGATGGTGATGGTGAGAGGCAGTGATAGGGTATGTCATGTGATATTGTGCACCATGGTGACCATATCATATTCCATCACTAGATTTAGCGTAGTTGTTGGATTTACATGACTTACATTACAAAGGGGCATGTACCTTGCAAGGTGGCAACATCTTTGATTGGTTTCTTTCTATTGTTAAGGGGACAAGGACATCATGAGCACTAATTTGATTGTGATAGGGATCTACGTCCAATGAATAGCTCGAATCCACATTACAATGATGTTTATGTGGGGACAAGGCATTAAGGTACCAGAGTCTATCTTGCAGCTTATGTTCATCCATCTTGCGAATATATTAACACTTAGAGCAATTAAATTATGCTTAACATACATAAACACCAAACTCAGATCCTTGAAAGAAAGGGTAAGGTGATAAATCACATGCAAATGTTGAAAGATATCAACATGTGTGTTGGGCGGTGATAGTGAATGACAATGAAAGATTTCAAGTGTTGTTCTAACATGTGAAAGACAACATCCCTAAATCATTGTTGCATGAGTGACTTGGTTGTTCGTTGTGTTATATCTCTTACAAATTTATTTTTCATAATAACTATGTTAAATAATAATAAATACATTAATATTTTAATATAATATTATACATTAATATTATATTATAATAATATAATAAATAACATACAAGATGTAATCTTCTATTTTGGTAAAGCATGGTTTTGTAAAGCGTAAGAGTGTAAATCATTATTATTATTATTATTAAGCGCTCTCTCTCTCTCTCTCTCTCTCTCTCTCTCTATATATATATATATATATATATATATATATATATATATATATATATATATATATATATATATATATATATATATATATATATAGATAGAGAGAGAGAGAGAGAGAGAGAGAGAGAGCGCACTTAATGACAATAATAATAATAATATGACTATTGATTTACACTCTTATGCTTTACAAAACCATGCTTTACCAAAATAAAAAATTACATCTTGTATGTTATTTATTAAATTATTATAATATAATATTAATGTATAATATTATATTATAATATTATTATATTTATTACTGTTTAACATAGTTATTATGAAGAAGAGATACAAAGTATGAACCATTCAATTTACTACCATTAGTAATTGAAGAAAAATTAAAAGTTATCGCTTATTTTCTTAGACCATAAATAATATATGCATATTTTATATACACATTACTTGTATCATAAAAAATAACTATACACAAGACATATATGTTGTCCATAATCATATGCAAAAAAGAAAACGTTTACCAAACATAAGAATCTTCGAGATTCATATAATCATCTCATGTTAATGAAAATAAGTTGGCACACCCTAACCTCAACACTTTGATAGGGTTATCCTTAAGGAGTGCAAACAAATAAAAAATTGACAATGTGCATCTTTACCATACATCGCATTAATAGATTGCATATAATGATATTAATGAAAACTTTCAAATGTCAACTAATACTAAGGTACTAAATAATTATCTCCTTACATTCTTATCTTTACTATAATTTAAAAATTAATTTCTTCAAGCAGTCAATACTACAGTAAACATAAAACAAACTTTTTCCTTACAAATTATTAATTCTTTCAAGCAGTTAACAATATATTCAACATAACACTCCTCAATTGTTCAGTGATAATTGTGTTAATATGAAGGATGGGTATGTAAAACACTTCTTGTGTTCATTATTTTTGATAACTCAATCAAGTTAATAATAGAGGGATCATAGAAACCCATTGACTATATTTTTGATTACTTAAACTTGATGGTATGCTTGTTTGAGAATGACTTTAGGATCTTACCTTGTTTTGTGCTTAAACATACATCTATCTTTTATGGAGCTCATGACGAGGGTGGTTATAATGATTACCTTAATAGTGATATGAATAGATGTTTCTAATGTTTAATTTCATGTTGTTAATGAAAAGAGTGACATAGGTGGTGGATAACTTTGTATTATGTTTATCTCAATGTTATATTTTGCTTGACATAGTACTTATTATAAGTGTTTATTGTGAGCTTGCAAAACACTTATTGTGTCTACTTTTGTTGATAACTCTATCAAGATAATAATATAAGGATCATGTAAACCTATTGACTATATTGTTGACTCCTTGAACTTGATAGTATACTTATTTGGAAATGATTTTAGGATATTACCATGTTCCATCTTTAAACTTGCATCCATTTTTTATGACTCAACTCATGCTGAGGGTGGTTATAACTATTCTCTTAAATGGTGATATGAATGGATGTTTATAATGTTTAATTTCTTGTTGCTAATGGAAAGAGTGGCATAGGTGGTGGATAATTTAGTACCGTGTTTCTCTCAATGCTATGTTTCTCTTAACTTAGTAATTAATATAAGTGTTTACTATAGGCTTGTAAAACACTTATTATGTTCATTTTTGTTGATAACTTAATCATGTTAATTATAGAAGGATCATGGAAACACATTGACTATATCCATGACTGCTTGAAGGAATTAATGTATTGGGGGCAAAGTTGGAGTTTTATGTGACTAGTGTTTAGCTATAATAAGTAAGATGCATGAGATGTAAGGTGTTTGATGGTATACCCTGTTGGGATGTTATTACTCAATTTAGTTTTTTAATTTTTAAATTATAGTAAAGATAAGAATTTAAGGAAATAATTATTTAGTACCTTATTATTAGTTGACATTTGAAAGTTTTCATTAGTAGCATTATATGCAATCTATTAATGCAATGTATGGTAAAGATGCACATTGTCAATTTTTTATTTGTTTGCACTCATTAAGGATAACCCTATCAAAGTGTTGAGGTTAGGGTGTGCCAACTTATTTTCATTAACATGAGATGATTATATGAATCTTGAAGATTCTTATGTTTGCTAAATGTTTTCTTTTTTGCATATGATTATGGACAACATATATGTCTTGCGTATCATTATTTTTTATGATACAAGTAATGTGTATATAAAATATGCATATATTATTTATGGTGTAAGAAAATAAGTGATAAATTTTAATTTTTCTTCAATTACCAATGGTATTAAATTGAATCGTTCATACTTTGTATCTCTTCTTCATGGTCTTATGACTCTTTTTTATTAAGATGTAGAGAATGTGGTTGTTGAAATAAATGTTAAGATATATGCATGTGGAATTACATCATCATGAATTTCAAACTGAGAGAAACTATAAAATAGAAACAAATCAATTAACAAAGCATATGTAAACCATTCACAAATGTAAAGACCAATATAACATGGTTCACCAATTTGGATATGTCCATGGAGAAATTGTCCAGCTTTATAATTGCAACAGTTAGAAAGAGAATACACTCTCTACTCTTCTCTATCTCCTTCTTCACATGCTCAAGCTTTCAACCAAGCTTGTAACAAGACTTCATTAAGTCTTCACACCTCTTCACCTATCTTACAAGAATGCAACACAATGCATCAACTCTTACTTAACTTTATTTTGTCTCTTACTTTTTCTTGCATATAAAATACAAAGAAAAGAATAAACAAATATAGAAAATATAAATGAGAGGGAGAAATGAACAAGAGGGAAAGAATTTTGATCCATATCCATGTGGGCCAAAGGGAACACTATTGGGCATGCTTAAATCCATGTGCTTGAGTCAAAAGGTAGGTGGAATCTTCATGATGCCCCTTGACTTCCTCCATGTGCTTCCAAAATGAGTGGGAATCTATTTTCCAATTTGTCTCTCACTTAAATCAAGAATAGTGACTTGATACCCCACTATCCCATGTGCACACACATGCTTTCACAATATTTTAAACACCTTTTGACTTATTCAAAAGAACTTCACATACCATATATTCTCTGTCTTCCATTATCACCAAAAGACAAAAGCATGTGAATTTAAAATGGATAAAAATTGACACATTATGGAGTGGTACGCCCCACTCCATCACATCAACTTTATCACATGTAGAATCCTACATGGGCCATTCCACATCACCAATAGCCATGTCACTTGCATTCCACATCATCATGCCACATCACCATGAATAATAATCATGAATAGTGACTTGTGAATAGTGTTTGTGAATATTGACTCCACACTTAACAATTCTCCCACTTGAAGTTAGTATTCATAATTTTATACTGTTGCATCTATTAAACTAATTTATCATTATGATCTTTTTCACCCATGAAGACCAATTGAAGTTGAACATAGCTTCAACTTCACTTTTGCGACTACCTTTGTCATCATGTCCGTAGAATTCTTATTGGTATGAATCTTCTCCAGCTTCAATTTCTCTTCCTTTAATACTATTCAAATGAAGTGATCCCTCAACTAAATGTGTTTGTCCTAGAGTGAAATGTTGATTTCTTTGCTAAGTGTTGAAATAATTGTCATTGATGTCAAAGGAATTGTAACGGATATGAATGGAAATGTAAAATAGAATGGTTGTCAGAAGTAAATGGAAGTGTTCGGAAGTGAATGGAATTGTTGTTGGAAGTGAACAAAATTGTTGTTAGAAGTGAACGGAAGTGTTACTGGAAGTGAATGGAATTGTTGTTGGAAGTGAACAAAAATGTCAATGAAAATGTTAAAGAAATTGTCAATGGAAATGTTAATGGAATTATCAACAGAAATGTTGACGAAAATGTCAATGGTCACATCTTTTGGTAAAGAGATATCTCTTGGATGGGACACATCCTTTAAAGTATATATAAGGGAGAAGAGATGTGGAAGTATAACAAGCATTCGATTTGAATGAAGATCATGTAAGTGTGAGAGAGAAGGAAGAGAGGAAGAGCAGAAAATGAAATAGAATCTCTCAAGAAAAGAAGTATGAAGGGTAGATATATTTTAATGAAGAATATTCTTTGAGAATTGTGAAAGAGAGGAGAGTAGAAAGTATATAAGAAAATTAATGGGAGAGAAAGTGTAAGAGAAGCAAAGTCATCATTCGACTGAAGAAGCAATCACAGATGATGGAATCAATTTGGCTTGGGGTCAGTGCCTCATAGTCTAAGGGGTTGGTGCTCCAGTGGTGCTCACAAATTGGCCAAGTTGGTGCTTGGCAAAGGGGATCAGTGTCTCCAGTGGGTGGTGCTCACAAATTGACCAAGTTGATGCTTACTTTGGGGATTGGTGTCCCCAGTAGGTTGGTGCCTGCAAAGATTATAAAAGAGTTATATATATAAAAGGAATATTTCTCCATGGTTTTCTCCTGAAAGGGTTTCCACGTAAATCTGTCTCTATTTGCATTGTGTGGTTTTGCATTGTATTCTTTGATTGCTTTGAATATATTAATTGTGAATTAATTTGAGGTTTTGGATTTAAGATTAATAGTTGAAGGCAAAAAATATATCTTATACTGATTCACCCCCCCTCTCAGTATAAGCTTGTGCTTAACAATTGGTATCAGAGCCAACTCCTTTGGTGTTAACACAACTGCTAGAAGGTAGATCTTAGAAAGCACATATGGTAGGATCTCAAGTGTTGGATGGTTTCTCCACTAACAAGGCTTCCTTGTTTGATGAAATGAATTATGCATTTTGGAACATAAGGATGAAGACTTTCTTGATATCCCTAGGTTTTGATATTTGGCAAGCAGTGGTAATAGGATACACAATGTCACAAATTGCACCAGAGGATGCCACCATAAAAGAGGCCAGTGAGAACAACGCAAAAGCTATGAATGCAATCTTATGCAGGGTTTTAGAAAATGAGTTTGTTAAGGTTATGCATTATGAATATGCAAAAGAGATTTGGGATAAACTCAACACTATTTATGAAAGTGATAGTAAGGTTATGAAAGCAAAAATCTAAACCCACTGGAGGCAGTTTGAAAGTTTAAAAATGAAGAATGATGAAAACATTGTTGGGTATCTTCTTTGTGTCGATGAAATTGTTAATGTCATTCGAGGACTCAGAGAGAAAATTAAAGAATTTGTGATCGTTCAAAAATTCCTGAGATGCCTACCATTTAGATTTGATGTGAAGGTCTCTGCCATTGAATAAATAAAGGATTTAGACATGATGAAAATGGATGAGCTCCATAGAATTCTTACGGCATATGAAATGAGAACCGAATCTAAGATACAGTCAAAGAAAGAAGCATCATTCAAGGTATCGAAGAAAGAGAAGATCAAAGAACCAAAATCAAGTGAAAATTCAAGTAGTGAAGAAGATGAAAATGAAGCTCTCTTCATTCGAAAGCTAAAGAAAGGATCAGGCAAATATAAAGGAAAGTTACTATTTAAATGCTTTAATTATGGTAAAATTGGTCATTTTGCAGCAAAATGTCCAAATAAAAGAAATAATGATGTTGAGAGAAACAAACCAAAGTACAAAAGGGGATTCAAGCCGAGCAAAGATAAACAAAGATTTGAGAAACAAAAGAAAAGCCTATACTCCAAGAGGTATAGTAGCTCATCCGAAGAAAACAAAGAAAGTGATGTTGAGAGTGATAATGAAGAGATTCTATTCATGGCTATAGAATAAAATGCCACCACCAACAAAGATATTTTTGAGGAAGATGAAAACATGGAAAAAGAAGGTGAAGTGACCCTTGAAGAACTTATTTGTGCATTGGAAGAAATGAAAGCACTCAAGAAGAAGAATCATAAACTGAAGTTACAGCTTTGAAAATATGAAGAAGAGAATCGAGACTTCAAAGTGAAGACATCACAAGTCCTTGAGGAATCAAACAAGGTAATCATTGATCTGAAAAATCAAATTGAAAAAGTTAAACAAGTTGAGGAAGATTGAAGAAGTCAGCTACAAATGAAAGAAGAAGAGTGTAATCAGTTGAAGACTGAGTTAGGTTTTTTAAAAGATAATCATGAGAGGCTCATAATCAAGGTTGAGAAAGATCATGAGATGTCAGTCCAAGGTGAGAAGGATGCATGAAGAAGCCAATCAGGCAGCCCAATGCTTTTAGGTTTTCTAGTTCTTTTCATGGCCATTGTTTTGTTTGTCATCATGTTGGACATAAGGCAAGAGACTGTTTGAGGAGAAGCAATTTGTCAAAGAGAGATCTCAGTCACGTTCAAGCAAAAGGTATGAGAATTTTTGCTTACTTTTGGTGTCATAAAGTTGTCCATATTGCTAAATTATGTCCAAGTGGAATAAAGAGATCCTCAAGGTATGTCAAATGCTATGGAGCCCCTAAAAGCTATGAGAAGGGCCAAACTCAGGTTTGGATACCTAAGATAGTAAAGGTTGATCAGATTGAGTCTACGAGTGAGAATGGATTACTTTCTATAATAGAGAAAGAATTAGATAGGAAGGATTGTGTGAAACTCTTGTTATCAGGAATTGTATAAAAGACTGAATATTAGTCCTAAGCAACCTGCAAATCAAAGATAATGTCTTGTTACAATTGAGCATGAGCCTTATCAAGATTCCTTATTATTAGTTTCTAATGATAGTGCGTTGGAATGTAAGACAATTGCAAGAGTTGAGAAAATGAACAACTTTATGGATTTTGAGGTTAGTGAGTCAAATAAGTTAGACATGCCTAAATGGATTCTTAGAGAAAGAAATCAATCTCATGGATGCAAGAGGATCAAGGAAGTAATAGGGGAGTTGTGGGCATCTCCTGGGTTCACTTCATTCTAGGACCCTTTGTGTGGGGTGTCTCTTCTAGGCTTCAAGGAGACACTTTATAGAAAAAGGAAGCATGGTGGATGCATGTTGGGTCTTGGCTATGTTGCATGACAAGAAAGTCATGAAGGCAATCATCAAGGTTAGGTCCAAGGATCAAGTGACAAGGTATGAATGGGTTCAGGTAAGATCACAAGTTGATGGAGATCTGTGGAGTCATGTGTCAAGCTAATGAGAAATAGGTCAAGTTGAAAATAAAATGCCTAAGGTCAGATCGAGGAGGTGAGTTTATTTCAAATGAATTCATTGAGTTTTGAGAAGATCATGGAATTAAGAGACAATACTCAACTGTAAGGACTCCATAACAAAATGGAGTGGTGAAAAGGAAAAATTGAACCGTTCAAGAGATGGCTAGAACTATTTTGAATGAATATAAGCTATCAGATAGACTCTAGAGAGAAACATTGGTTAAGGGGGAGCTAAACATATTTTTTAGCTAAATGACCCTTTGCCATTGATGTCAAAGGGGGAGAATGGCAATACAGGGAGTTACAACAAGGGGGAGTTGTAGAAAAGAAGATCTTTTTGGAAGGTTGCCATCAATGACAAAGGGGGAAATTGTTGGAATAATTGTCATTGATGTCAAAGGAATTGTAATGGAAATGAATGGAAATGTCAAACATAATTGTTTCCAGAAGTAAATGGAAATGTTCAGAAGTGAATGGAATTGTTGCTGGAAGTGAACGGAATTATTGCCAAAAGTGAATGACAATGTTAATGGAATCATCAACAGAAATGTTAACAGAATTATCGACGAAAATGTCAACGATCACATCTTTTGGTAAAGAGGTATCTCTTAGATGGGACACATCCTTTAAATGCTATATAAGGGAGAAGAGACATGGAAGTATAACAAGCATTTGATTTGAATGAAGATCATATAAGTGTGAGAGAGAAGGAAGAGAGGAAGAGCAAAATATGAAATAGAATATCTTTTAAGAAAATAAGTATGAAGGGTAGATCTATTTTAATGAAGAATATTCTTTGAGAATTGTGAAAGAGAGGAGAGCAGAAAGTATATAAGAAAATTAATCAAAGAGAAAGTGTAAGAGAAGCAAATTCTTCATTTGATTGAAGAAGCAATCACAGACGATGGAATATATTTGGCTTGGGGTCAGTGCCTCATAGTCTAAGGGGTTGGTGCTCACGAATTGGCCAAGTCAGTGCTTGGCAAAGGGGATCGGTGTCTCCAGTGGGTGGGTGCTCACAAATTGACCAAGTTGATGCTTGGTGTCCCCAGTAGGTTGGTGCTTGCAAACATTGTAAAAGAGTTATATATATAAAAAAGGAATATTTCTCCATGGTTTTCTCCCGAAAGGGTTTCCACGCAAATCTATGTCTATTTGCATTGTTTGGTTTTGTATTGTATTCTTTGATTGCTTTGAATATATTAATTATGAAGTAATTTGAGGTTTTGGATTTAAGATTAATAGTCAAAATCAAAAAAAATGTCTTATACTGATTCACCCCCCCTCTCAGTATAAGCTTGTGCTTAACACTAAGTAAATGACACTCTAACTATCACTGAAAAGTATCCATTTTCCTTGTTGGTGTCCCAACTCCTCCATCAACCTCTATATCCATATCATCTCCTTGCTTTATTTTGTAGAAACAACATACTCAACCTTTGTAGTAGAAAGTGCCACCACTTTTTATAGACGTGATATCCAACTCACCTCTATACCACCACAGTGAAAACATACCCAATAGTGCTTCTCCTACCATCCAAATCTACTGTCATATATGAATCAACATATCCCTATAGAGTAACATATGATCCACCATAATGCAACACTACATTTATGGTCCCTCTTAGGTAATGAAGAATCCATGTCACTTCCCGCCAGTGTTCTTTTTTCAGATTACTCATGAATCTACTCACCACTCTCACTGCATGGGCAATGTCTGGCCTTGTACACACCATTGCATACATTAAGCTACCAAATTATGATGAGTAAGGTGTCTTAGACATGTGACTTGTATCTTCTTATATTTTGGGACATTGCTCCTTTGTTAACTTGAAGTGGCCCACCAAGGGTGTCCCAACTGGTTTAGTATTTTACATGCCAAACCTCTCTATAACTTTCTTGATGTACTCTCCTTGTGACTGTTAAAATTTGATTCTTTCTATCTCTAGTTATTTGCATCCCAAGGATCTATTTAGCAGCATCTATATCCTTCATAACAAAAGAATCTCCCAACTGTCTCTTGAGTACATTAATATCCTTCATGTTAGAACTTGCCATTAACATGTCAACCACATACAAAAGCATGATAATATAGCTATCATTTTCAAATTTATTAAAATATACATGATGATTAGAATGACACCTAAAATAGCCTTGATCTAACATAAAACTATCAAACTTAATATACCATTGCCTTAGAGCTTGTTTAAGGCTATACAATCTCTTCTTCAGTTTGCACACAGACTTATCCTTACCCTTGACTTCAAAAACTTGTGGTTGCTCCATGTATATCTCCTCCTCCAAATCCCCATGAAGGAAAGCAGTCTTCAAATTCAACTGTTCTAGATGCAAGTCCTCCACTACAACTATACTCAAAATAGTTTTAATAGTTTGATCATTTTAACAACACGAGAAAAGATTTTATCAAAATCTATACATTTATTTTGTGCAAACCCTTTCACCACCAATCTAGCCTTGTATTTCTTTAATCTCTATCCTCCTCCTTTAACTTGTAGACCCACTTATTATGTAATGCCTTCTTGCCTTTTGGAAGCTTCAATCCCATGTCTAGTTCATCATGAGAGAGTCATATTCCTCATCTATAGCCTACTTTCATTTCTTCTTGGCATTTACGTACACTATTTATTCATGGATCTCTAGCTCACCACCATCAATAAGTAACAAATAATTTAATGAAGGAGAAAACCATTTAGGTGGTCTACTTACTCTAATAGATCTTCTCACAACATGGGTTTGGGGTACCTGTTGTTGTTGTACATTTTTCACTGGTACCTTTGGGACATCTTCATTTGTGATGTCCTCTAACACTATGTATTCTTTTTTGGTTGCCTCTTCTTTATTTTCCAGTAACTATTCCCTATACATGACTTTCTCATTGAAGATAGCATCTCTACTTTTGAAGTTTTTTATTATCTTCCTCATTACACATCGAAATCCAAAATCATTAGTAGCATAGCCAATAAAAGTATATTTTTGAGATTTTGCCTCTAACTTGGACCTATTTTATTTGTCAATATAAGCAAAATCTTCACAACTAAAAACTTTCAAAAAAGAATAGTCTACCTTCTCCCTAGTCCATGCCTCCTCTAGTATGCCACCATCCAAGGCAGTTGAATGTCCTCTATTTATTAGGTACATAGATGTATCAACCGCATCCACCTAAAACTGTAATGGCAATCTTGTATGCAACCTCATGATCCTAACACATTACATTATGGTTATGTTTATCCTCTTTGACACACCATTATGTTGTGGTGTTCTTAGAACCATATTTTTCCTATGAATTTTGTTTAGTGAATAGTAGTTGTTAAATTACTTGATACAATACTCTCCACCATTAACTGACCTAAGGCACTTGAGCTTTAAAGCTATTTCATTCTCAACTAAAGCTTTTCATTTCTTAAATGTGTCAAATACATCAGATTTATGTTTAATGCAATAAACTCAAATCTTTCTAGTTACATCATCAATAAATGTAACATAATTCCTTAAACCACCAAGTGAAGATCTCTGAACGGGTCTCCATACATTTGTATGCAAAGCTCTAAGTTTTTTATCTTTTTGGCTAGTCAAACTTTCAAAAATTGCACATGTTTCTGTTTTTCATATATACAATGCTCACATAAGTCCAAATTAATTTATTTGAAACTTGGCAACCTCTCTTTTGAGTGAAGTATCTTCATTCCCTTCTCACTCATGTGACCAAGTCTATAATGCCACATATATGCATCTACACGTAAAGCAGCTAAATCACAATATTTATTAGTACTACTTGTGGGTACATACAAAGTGCCAACTTTCTCACCTCTTGCTACCACTAGAGCACCTTTGGTAACCTTCTATGAGTCACCATTAAAGGTGACCATACATCCATCACTTCCCAACTGTCTTACAGAAATCAAATTTCTCTTCAAGATTGGAACATGCCTAACATCCTTAAGCATCCAAGTGTTGCCATTCTACAATTTAATCTGAACACTTCCTTTTCCAACAATGCTGCAAGGTTCATCATCACCAAGGTAAACATGTCCAAAATTACCTTAAACATAATCTCTAAAATAATGTCTATGAGGAGTATCATGAAAAGAAGCACTAAAATTTAAAACGCAAGATTTATTATAATTGTCTAGAGAAAGAACAAGAGCATGTTATAACACATCACCTGCTAGATTTGCGTCCTTGTTACCTTCTAGTTTTTTGTTCTTGGCTAGTTTTCCAAGCTTTACTTTTAAGAACTAGTAATCTTTCTCTTTATGCTCTGGATTTCCATAGTGCCAACATTCCAATCTACTTTTTGAATTTGATCTTGACCTCCTTTTTGATTTTCCATAGTTTGTTCTTCCTTTATTCTTCTGTATCCCTCTAGACTCCACCGTTAGTGTATTCTATGATGAAGAATTTTCACTAATGCTTCTTTGTATTTCCTCACTTAGGATCACACCCACAACATCCTCAAACTTGAGTTTGGCATTGTTAGAGATGTAGTTGCTCACCGCCATGACCAAGCTATCCTATCTTTCAGGTAAAGAACACAAAATAAAGAGAGCATTGACTTTATTAAAGTTAATATTAACATAATTTAATTATCCTATAACCATGTTAAAATCATTTAAATGATTTGATATTGAACTATTTTCAGGCATTCTCATATTAAATAATTTCTTCATTAAGAAAATTTTATTGGAAGTACAGGGTTTTTCATATAAATTCCCTATAGCATTTATAAGACATTTTGTAGTCTTTTCTTGAAATATATTAAATGCTATATTGAGTGCTTTCATGTCCAACACCTTCGAATCTTCATTTGACATTGTTGTTGGCTTCTTGGTTTTGCCTTCCAAAGGTAAGTGGAGGATTTTTTGAAAGAGGTAATATTCTATTTGCATCTTCCATAATCTGAAGTTATATCCATTGAACTTATCCACCTTTGATTTGCTATCATCTATCATACCTCCCACTCAAGTTATAATCCTTAGCTTCCTACAATTCAAACTTTAGCAATAAACAACCTTTGCTTTAATACCATTTGTTAGGATATATGCATACAAAATTATATCCTTATGAATTAAAAACTGAGAGAAACTATAAAATAAAAAGAAATCAATTAACAAAGAATATGCAAACCATTCACAAATGAAGACACCAATATAATGTGGTTCATCAATTTGGTTGTTCATGGAGAAATTGTCCAGCTTTATAATTACAATAGTTACAAAGAGAATACACTCTCTACTCTTCTCTATCTCCTTCACACACTCAAGCTTTCAACCAAGATTATAAAAAGACTTCACTAAGTCTTCACACCTCCTCACCTCTCTTACAAGAATGCAACACAATGCATCAAATCTTACTTAGATTTTTTTTTCTCTCATACTTTTTCTTGCATACAAAATACAAAGGAGAGAATAAACAAATATACAAATCAAAAATAAGAGGGAGAAATTAATGACAAAGAAATAATTTTAACCCATATCCATGTTTGCCAAAGGAAACACTATTGGGTATGCTTGAATCCATGTGCTTGATTCAAAAGTTATGTGGCATCTTCATGATGCCCCTTGAATTCCTCCATGTGCTTCCAAACTGAGTGCGAATCTCTTTTCAAATTTGTTTCCTACTTCAATCAAGAATGATGACTTGATGCCCCACTATCCCATGTGAAAACACATGCATTTAAAAGATTCAAAACACCTTTTGACTTATTCAAAAGGACTTCACATGCCATATATTCCTTGCCTTCCATTGTCACTATTGGGTGAATATTTTGTCACCAGCTAACTGATGGGCAAAATAGGTGTTTCAACCACAACATAGGGAGATTTATCAGCCAAATGTGCAGGTCGACCACATCAAAAGGGGACAAATCTCTCCTCTCATCAAGGGGACGTTCCCCATAACTATGAGGTTATATATATATATATATATATATATATATATATATATATATATATATAAAATCTAAAAATAACACTCAGGGGTAGGACAACACCATTCATCTCTTTTTTTTTAGAGATGATGTTCATAGATCAAAGGATAAATCCTGGGTGATTGCTGGAGGTACTTATCTTCTTTTAGAAGTAATACTCAGTCAATAGCCAGATTCTTTCCTGGTAGTAATTGTAACCATGAGAAACCCATGAAAGCACAAAGTCTTTAGTTGTTTCCCTCACTGAAACACGGCATAGTAACACAACAGAATGAAGTTTAGCACAAAGTCTCCACCTCAACTGCCAAAGAGTGAAAT
This sequence comes from Torreya grandis, assembly GCA_037957365.1. Lineage (NCBI taxonomy): Eukaryota > Viridiplantae > Streptophyta > Pinopsida > Cupressales > Taxaceae > Torreya > Torreya grandis. The sequence continues at coordinate 1,146,537 of JARHVA010001060.1, forward strand.
ATACAAAGGACAATGGGGCCACAAAGTCATCCTACGATCCTTTACACAGAAATAGAAAAACAATCACGCTAAAGACAATTTTGGCAGCACAAAGTCTTTCCACAGTCGACTTTAGAACACCTTCCTGATTACTTCCACTAGTTTTGCTTGTTAAATTAAATGGACAAGAATGCTTCTAGGAAATAGACATAAGAACAATTTCTTAAATAACACAAGCTATTCCAACACAAAGTCTGAAAGGTCACTTGTTTTCTCATTCAAATAAAAAAAATATGTTTAACAATCTGAGCTCAAAGTCTCAAAAAATGCCTTTCAATTTGGGCAGAGTTTTGTTTCTATCACAGAGAGATCTCCCTTGCATAAGATGAGAGATTACAATATATAGCAGCCAAGAAAGACTTGGCGCTTTGTTTCACAAAATGGCCCATGCTACATTCAATGCCTTGAATGCATTTTGAAATTCTGTGAAGGGGCCATGCTAGAACATGGCATCGGCCTTAACTTTGGCATGTTAATTCTTTTCAAATGTCTCCTCCAAAGTATGGACCACCTGGTCTGCTTCCTGATATTTGTGCAGCTGTCCACTTCACCTTTACTCGATCTAGAAAAATAAGCCACACTATTGAGTGCTTGCGCTCTCTGATGTCCACCTAGTGGACTGTTTCACCTACTAGAAATAACTCTTGCACATATATTTTTGGTCTTTCTGCATCGTTCCCTCTTTCCTTATTGTATTTTGTCTCTTCCTGTGATCTGAGCTCTCAAGCTGTCTTCTTGCTTTTAGTTGGATCTTTTGGCTCCTTCTTTGGCCGATCTCTGAGTTTATTTTTAGGTCCACACCATATTTGAAAAACAAAAAATATTTTATTACCCAAAATTTGATGTCCACGGGGACGTCACTAGTCGCTTGAACCACTTTGAACCTTGAACCTTTGAACCTTTGGAGTGCATCGGTTCAATGGTTCAATAGTTTGGGTGGTTCAATCGACTCTTTGGTTCAATCATCTCTTTGGTTCAATTTTTTGTAAAGAGCCACATTCATTCTCTTTTTCTTCTTCGGTTGAACCAGTTCTTTGAACCCTTTCTGAAAACTTTCACTTCCTTCATTCACTCGAAGCTTTTATTCGTACTTTAAACCTTTGAACTGATGCATTTCAGTTCAAAGTTCAATGGTTCATTCTCTTTCTTTGAATCTTTTGAAGTTTCAAACTCTCTGGATTCTTTCCTTTTTTGTCGAACTCGTTGAACCTTTGAACTCATTGAACTCTTTGAAGTTCAAGGTTCAATGGTTCAACGGTTCAATCTTAACTCTTTGAATCCTTTGATTTTCTAAGTCCGTCGAACTTATTGAACTCATTGAACCTTTGAACTCTTTTGGTTCAAGGTTCAACGGTTCAACATTTCAATCTTCACTCTTCAAACTATTATTTTAAGTCCGCTGAAGCTTTTGAACTTGCTGAAGTCTTCAAACTCATTGAACTCTTCGAAGCGGTTGAACTTCTTTGAACTCGTTGAGCACTTAACTCTTTTTTGAACCTTTGAACTCATTGAACCTTGATGAAGTGGGGTTTAATGGTTCAATGATTTATTTTATTTGTTTGAATCCCATTGCTAAGTCTTTTGATTGAACCTCGGCGTTGAACCAGCCTTGAAATTGCCTAAGTGTTGAAACTTCTTTATGAGAAAGCCTACTTATTGAACCTACGAGTTCTTTAGCTGAGAAGACTTGAATGATTGAAGAATTTGAATACTCAAAACATTTTTGAGAAGGGAAGAGATCATTTTGGCCTTCAGGACCAAAATAGTCGATATGTTGTCCCCAAAAATAGGTGACAGATTTTGCGAACAACAATTGGCTCCAGTTGGGGAACTTCCATCGATTGCAAAAATAATTGAAGGGAGTATAATCCAAAATCTCAATGCCTTCATGTATGCGATTGGGCTACAGAGTCATGTTACCCAAAAATAAAGGCACAAAAAACAAATGAAAATGAACAACACAAAACAAGCTAAAGACTATACAAAAATTATACACATGTACAACCTGATCTTATCTAATACTTCAAGGATTGAAGTGCTTCAGATGCTACCCACTGTGAGGTAGTGAAAAGGGCATTCTGTCTTGATATATCAGCAAGAAACTTATTTCTCCCCAAAAGTGATGATTGGCGAATGGACCTCTCCACCAGGAATCAACTTTTCTGTGCATTCTTTTTGGTTCTCTCCTCTTGCCCCACAACAAGACTTGATTTCCAATTTAAATATCATGAATCCTTGTTCTCTTGTAGAATATTTTATTTACCTAATTTTGACATGTAGCAATATGGTCCATTACCATAATTTGTTGTTCTTCTGGTTCAGTCCAACACATGATTTGATTGTTAGCATCAAACACCTGCCAATGATTGGCATTGTAAGGCACACTTGGCCGAAAGACCAGTTTGATAGTGTAACTATGCTCTTCAAAGTCTTTGTGAAGAACCATGAGGGTTACAGAGACAACCAATGAATCTGCACGACTATGAAGCTCTCTGGGCACTGCAGATATATTGAAAGCATCAAAACTTTCAATACATTCCCATACCAGATTGTGGTAATGGTACAATCTTTTTTTCTTGGTTTGACACAAGTTCCTCACCTAACAAACCATTAGTTCATCATCTCCTTTGGCGTGAAGGAGTTTGACACCTTTGTCTTGAGCAACCTTCAACCCGAGTGATAGAGATTTGTACTCGATAGTGTTGTTGGTGTTGCTAAACTGCAACTTGTATGAAAAAGGAAAAATATCTCCTTGAGGAGATATTAGAATAATCCCAGCTCCAGCACTGGTAGAAGAATAACTGCCATCAAATTCTAGAATCCAGACATCACTAGAAATTGCTCCTTTCTTAGATTTTACTTTGTTTGGAGGGGAGGGTCCTTCTACACTTGCATTGTGCTTTATCAATTCTTCTATTGTCTTGTCTAAATCAATTTTTAGATTGTCACCTACAGGGCCTTCATCAGATGAAACAGGGACATCCTCTATAGTTAGGAAGTGATTACCCATGCTTGAAGACTCAAATAGAATTTGAGCTTCAGGTGCTGATGTTTGAGTGACAATGTATTTTGCCTCCTTCTCAGGGAGCAGCCTCTGCATGACACCTTTGACAGGGATCCTCGCTTTAGACAGGTCCATGCTCAATTCTCCACCAACATCCTTGTAGAAATTTCATCCAAGCAGAATGTTGTAGGAGGCTAGGATGTTAGCCACCATGATTGTCATCTTGATTCTCTTTTCTGGAAATACAAAAAATGCAAACTAGGCATCCTTGATTTATCCCAACAAAGGTACTTGTTTATTTTCCATAGAGAAACATCTCCCAAAAGTCTTGGTCAGCGTAAGGCCAGAGTCTATGATGAAATTATTTAGCTAGTGACCGTTTATCAATAGGGAGACATAGGAGCAGTAGGAGGATTAATGACAAGGTTATTCCAGGTGGATGTGGGAGTCACCTTTGGAATAGTTGGTCCTATAGGGATGACTTTATCCTTCACACATTCCACTAATCTATCCAACTGCTCAAGATTGGATTGCAAGAATTCCAATTCAGACATTTGAATTTTGGTTTTCTTGACATGGTCGATTATATCAAATGTCTGAAATGAGTTAGGAATAGGGGAATGCAATTCATCCTTCTAGTTTTTAGGAGGGGTGGTATTGGTCTATGAATTTGAAGTAGAAGATGAAGGATAACTTGATGTACTTACTTTTTTAGTGATCATCGGGTCCTTTGATTGAAAAGGCAGAGTGGTTCCCCGCATAGCAATTAAAATTGCTGGTTGATCTTGCTCCTCTATTTTTTTCTTATCAGCTTATTGGGCTGACTGGTTCTGGGACTGAGTGAATACAACGTATGATCCATCAAATGCTTCACCTTTACTTTTGGGTTCATCCTAGTAATTTAGGAAACCAATGTTGGAGTCACTAGCTAATTCATCTTGGTCTTCCACAAAGAGATCAGTGCCATCTTCTTGGTTCAACTCAGGTTAGAAAGAAAAATTTGATTCAATTTCAAGGTATCCAACTGCTGAGTTGGCTAGAGCTGCTTGAATAGCAAGTTTCCCCTAAGGGGGAGGAAGATGATTTGGCTACCCTTGATTCTTGGCAGCGTTGCCTTGGTATGACTAATTGGGGAATGTCCTCCTTGGTATATCTCGATATGAAGGAGGAGTAGACATCCCTTGCGCCATTTGCTTTTTGAGAGCTAGCAACTCATTTGCCATCTTATGCACCATTAGATCAGTGGTTCCTATAAATGGATATTTAGAGGATGAAGAAGATCTACCTTTGTTAGGATCTCTCCTTATCTTCCCCGCCAAGATGAGATCATCTTCCACCTCAGTAGCCAAAGCTTGCGCTGCAGCAAGGTCTATGTGGCCAGCACATCTCAACAGAAAACTCACTTTAGGCAGCTGAGAGTTGATGAAGAAGCATTTGATATTCTAAGTTGTTGGCTAAGTAATTATAGGAATCCTATTCCTCAGCTTGTTGAACCTGGCTACAAAATCTCTCATTGGTTCATGAGGCTCTTTCTTCATTTGTGTGAGTTGGGCCAGCAGGGCATGCACATCTTCTGCACACTTGAACCTGGCTTTAAATTTGGCTTTGAGGGTGTTCTAGTCAGTCACAGTCTAGGCATACAGATGATAGAACCAGTCTACAACAGCACCTTGTAATATTTCTACAAACAACCTGACTGCTACATCTTCATACTCCACACCTATCACGCTATAGGCTATGCTGAAGGCTGTAATATGTTCATCAAGATGAACTCTCCCATAACCATAGAATTTGGGTAAATTCTTCTTGGAACAGTGAGGTAGCTCATGTAGAGGTGGACTTAAATTGAGTGGGCCAAAAAAGTTACCCCAGGGGCCTTGAACTGCCATTATTTGACTACTGAAGGGAGGGATAACAAATGTCTGAGGGTATTGTATTGACAAAGCTCTACTAATCGCAAAAATGGATGCTTTACCTGGTAATGGAGACCTAACTTTTTTAGGAGGAAAACTCTTGGTTTGCTAAAGGCGAGATGGTGAAGGAAACAAATCAAAATTACTTTGTTGCACCAGCTCAAAAATAGGGTCAATAATACCTTCAGCTCTCTGGGTTCTTGTATAGCGTGGAACTGCCAAATTGTAGAATAAAAATGGAAAACAACTGGCCCTACTTCAGCTTGGAGCTTGAGGCTCCAAACTGCTCGTTCTTCCCCAGTTGGCGTGGAGCTACCGAGAATTGACTTTTGAAATGAAATGCTCGATCTCCAACATTTCTGGTTTCATAGCTTAGAGTATATAATGGAAATGGATAAGGCTACAATTATAATGGATAAGACACAGGTGATGCTTCAATCTGAAGCTTGAGGCTATGGATGTTTAAGTATGCACACAATAGTATACTTTCGATGGACTCTATGTATGGGACAAATGCACAAAAGATACTTGTAGATCTCTAAATTTGAAAATTCACAATTGTTATTGTCTAATACTTATTTTATGTTTTGTGATGTAGTTCATGTTGTACACGCTTATTGTATTTGATAGTATACACAGTGGACTTCCTGTTGTATGTGTTTTGATGTTGAGGGCTACTGATCTAGACTTGAAATCATGGATGCAAAAGCTAGTGGTCAGTGCACATTATCACATGTTGGAATGGAAACTAAATGCTTTCATTGTGGATGATACTTGCATTGAAATTGTTACTATTAGGTAAGTTGAGCCCATGTATATGAGCCCATGTATATTATAAATATTTCATGTTGTCACTAAAAAAATATTTATTTGCTAATTTTTTTACGTTTAATTTATCATTGTGAGTTTAGGGAAGTGTTTCAATGCAAGGTATACCTCTATAGTTATCATGTGAGATGAGTGTGGCTTAAAAACTTGATTTCAAAGGTCAATGATGCTGAAATAAGGCATGTAATGTTTAGAAGCCTAGTGAAATAATGCACTAGTCTCCTATTGAAGAGGAAACTTTTATGATGTGAACATCTTAATGGAATAATATACGGCTCAAGAATCATTCATCAACTATTAGAAAGATCAATGATTTCACCATATTGGCAAGTAGGAAAGAGGGTTGCATACAATGCCCCATGCAACACAAGAGACAAATGTTTCCATAGAAGTATACCAATCTCATTTGAAGCACATGTTTCTAAATAAAATCAGAGTTTCATCCCATCAAAGATTGTATTGGCTAGTGTCTATTGTATTTGTGTATTACTGATTTAGCCAAATGTACAAGGAGAATGGGTTTTATAAAAACTTTAAGCTTGGACAATTAGAGAACAACTCATTGATGAAATCATAAAGCATCCCTAATGGTGAGGTGATGTTTAGTGAGATTTAACTTGATGTGGCATAGGTGATAAACCAAAGCAAATAATATTTTTTTTACAAGGTTAGAATGGCAAGTCAGTCTTTTTTAATGTGTGAATGCATGTGGTAAACCCAAGGCCATGTGTGCAAGAACATGTTGAAAGTTGGTGAATTGAGAAAGAATCTTGGTAATGAATTTTATTCAAGAGGTAATGTTGATGCCCACATCGATACCCATGTAAGTATTATTTGTGTATTGATTCTGATCTATCCTTTTTTGTTGAAATTGTAAATGATTTTCATGGAATTTCATATAGTTATTGACAAGCATCTATATATGACTTGTTTAGGATGATGCCAATAATAGTTTTGATGATCTTTCCCATGATAATGTTGTTGATTTTCTTATAAATGAAAATATTATCAATGAGGTGGATGATCCAAATGATCTACAAATTCTTAAGATCTATGGATTACTAGACAAAACAGTTCTCACTCTTCTAGTTGATGGGAGAAATCTTAATTTTCCTCTAAAGATAATCAAATATGGTTGTAATAGGTTTTAAGCAATGTCAAATTTTAATAATGAAGAGGTGAATAATCCCCATGCACAACCTTTCCAATGCATAGAATATGGATAAAGGACCAGTATACAACGTTTAATAGATTTTGTGGAGAATATGAAAATTTACAGGCATGCACCACTAGCAAACAAATAGGTCCACTTCCCTTTAAAACATAAAGTGTAATCAAAGCACGTTAATTTTTAGAATAAATTGGATAGATAAATTGTAAAGGATGCAAACTAGTAGCAGTTTCCTTGAAGAATTATGTATATACATCAAATTGAAATTGCTTGCTTGTATTTTATTTGTAATGAGATGTTATATGTCCTAAGATTTTGAATCCTTGTAAATATAAATGCTGGACATGTGGAAAAACATTAAAATTGATTGACATATAAAAGCATGTACAGATTCACAACTAATTTCATTATTTTATTATTCTGTGAATGTATTTAGCTAAACAAATCAACACACATGTTGTTAGGAAATAATGCAAATTTCACATTCTTGTGAGGTATGCATATTCATATTTTGTGAATTTCACAAACTAGAATAACTACAAAGTTAAAAACTATGGTGAAATGAACCATATATATGTAAATTCAACAACTACAATGAAATGAACCATATTAGAGGGACACATTGATTATGATCATTGTTATCATAATTGGAGTTAGAAAATATGGATGCGGTGGGAATTGTTGTTGGGTAAGTCATAAGATGGATTGTAAAGTTTGTCCACACTCTGATCTTTTCCTCATAAAGTTTATTTTATCTTACATTCATACAATACTTTGCTTCTAAATCAATAGCCCTAGCACTTGTAATAGATTCATATACTCATTTTGATGCAATTTGATCCTCAAGCTACATATGAGCCTGTAGATTTTCTTTCCTTATATGTTGAATACAAAGCTTTACCTCCTTATTCTCATTTGTCAAAGATTATATGGTTGCATTAATTCATTCAATTATTTTCTTCAGGTTGTCCTCCCTTTTATTTGCTAACCTTTTTTCTATTGCTCCCATACATCCAACCTAGTCTTCAAATGCCTTAGTTTGCATTATCACAGTTCATCATCCACCTTTGAATTAATTTGTTCAAGACTATTAGATTGGTCCAAAAAATTTCTTGGGGGAGTGGGATTGGGATTATGGAAGCTACATAGAAGCAAAATCATGGATATTTAGTAAGTATATGACACTAATAAAATAAACAAATATCTAGTCCTATGAAGGGATGTCACCTGAAGTCTAATTGTTGGGATCATAATATGAACTCAAAATGTCAATCGACTTTCTCTTGACAGGCTCATTGGTTCCTTTCCTTTTACATTTATTTTTGCCCATTATTGAACAAACACAAACATTGTAAAATAATGAGATGCACAATCATTGGTTCCTTTCCTTTTTGTACAAAAATGAAAAATAATATACCACTATATAGATTGTAAAAGGTGTTATATAGACAAGCAAGATGCAAAGCATTATATACATTGTAATAAGATGGAAAATAGAAGGCCATCACACAAAATGTAATGGGTATTATCACACAAAATGTAATGGGTATTATACAAACATGCAATATGCAGGGCATTATACAATTTATAATAAAATAGACAATTATAGACTGTTATAAAGATTGATGGGTAATTGTTTCCTTTATTTTATGTATCAAGATGGATAATAATAGACAATTACACATAAATTAAAGGGTATCATACAAATAAACAAGATGTAGGGAATTACACAGACTGCAATAAGATGGACAAAAGTAGACCATTATACAAACTAATGGTTTATTGGCTCCTTTCTTTTATCTAGAAAGATGGAAAAGAATAGACCATTACACAAAATTTATAGGGTATTATACAAACTAAAATAAGATGGACAACAATAGACCAATATTCAGACTAATGGTTCATTGGATCCTTTCCTTTATGTAGCAAGGTGGACACCAATAGACCATTACATAGAATGTAACGATTATTATACAAATAAGTAAGATTCAAGGCATTATATAGACTGTAATAAAGAGTGTTATAAAGTAGCAAATATATATATATATATATATATATATATATATATATATATATATATATATATATATATATATATATATATATAAAACAAAGAATGTAAAGGTTGTGAGTTTTCCCTTACCTCCAAGAAAGTGGATAAATGTCCTTACATCTTTGATGGTGTTATATAAAGGTATAGTGTGATTGTATACCAAGTGAAAATTTTGAAATGAAGAAATATGGATGTTATCTTATGAAGTAGACGGGTCTCCAACATGATCACTTTTTTATTTTTATTCTATTTTAAAATAATGCATTTTCATGATGACTTGCACACTCAGCATTTAAATATGAATGTAACAACTAATTGGCACATTATGGTTCATGAAGCCCCATTACATTTCATTATGATCCATACACACATGACACTTGTATATAATACATGCCACATGGCATCAAACTTGTATAAGACACAGGGTAAATTCATGCAAATCCCAACAAATTACCTTGTCCTTCCATCTATGCCCATGTCCATGCAAAGAGGTTGCATAAGTCATCCATTCCATTATTTTTATCTTCTTGAGAGGTAGGGCAATAGGTTTTTATGTAAAATAAATAGAAAAATACCACAATCATGTTTCATATGACTTAAAAAATACTCACAAATTCCAACATATTACCTTTTCCTTATGATTATATCTATGTGCATGTGGAGAGGTTCTTGATGAATCCTTTGTTAGCTCATAATTTGCAAAGTCCTCTTCCTCTAAAGAAATAGGTGTGCACCCCTCCTCACTACCATTGTTTACCTAAAAAATAAGTGTAACCATTAAAATTCTTAAATGGGTATATAATAATATATACGTACAAATTGAAAATAAAAGAATGGGAAAGAATTACCTTTGTATCATGGGAATAATATATAGATGATGGAAAAAAAAATAAATCTCACACTATTACCTCCACTGCCACCATGGATGGTATTATAGGTTACACCGAACAATCTCAAAATGAAATCAATACATGACATATTATACTTAGTCATCCAAACAAAAACAATAATATTTAAATTAAAGATCGTTTATCAATTTTAGTGCAAAAAATATAATGTTGCACACTATAAATTTTAAATACAATACAATACAAGTTTAAATATAATACAGGTTTAAAAAATATAATGTTGTCAACAGTGAATGTATTACTTTAAAAAACTTGTTCTACATTTCATTATTTGCCCATTTGTTAGGACTTGTTCCAAAGCTTTGATTTTAGTTTAGGTTGTTAGGTAATAATAAATTGTAAAGGGGCATGCATATTTATTTATAAAGACACCCTCTTAAATAAACATTGTCATATTTACTTAGTTTGGTGTTATATTTGTGTTAATAATAAAACTATCTTATGGGTTTAATTCGTATAGAGAGTTGGTTGATTTTTACTAGTCATAAGTGAAAACCTATTTATTCATGTTCGAGTGTGTAAAAGGGTTAATGACATATTAACATCCTTTTTATGTACCTATTTTTTGAATATCAATATAATGCTTGTGGACCCACCTTAGTGGGCATAAGATTTACCTTAAAGTAATTTTTATTGGTTGAAGTGATTTGAGTGTTATCAACAATATTAGAGCATAGTAAAGAAAGCATGGTGATCTTGGGTAAAAAAAGAGATGAAATAATCCATGTGATTTGACAAGGAAGGCTCGCGTGAAATTAATTTTGCAAAGTTAAGGTATGCCCTTTTATTAAACTTTGGTGTCAACATTTGAAAAATTATTCAAATATTAAAATTATTCAAATATTAAAATTTTCAAATACATTTTTTTCAAAGCCTATGATTGGAGAGATTAAATACATTAAAAAATTAATATTGTATGGCTATATCCCTGCGAAGCAATAAAATTAATTATCATTTTCTATTTTGAAGCTTGATCCTCCCTATTGAAGCCTATAGAATTTGCTTGTTTAATTTCAAATCTTAAAATTCTGTCCTAACAGTTCAATTCAGTGATTTGTACGGTTTTTTCAGATTGAAAATCCCTTTAACATTGTGGTACGGTCTCCATAAAGGTGTTGAATAAATCTGAGTTGCATCTGTTAGTTATTGCTATTAGTTTGAGACTTTATGTGCCATAAATCCAGATCTAAAACAATTAATAGAAGCTTTTCAAGCCAAATTTTTGAGTTGTATGCCTTTATTTTCCACTGTACAACTCCCATGGCATCCTAAATACTTTAGCCTTTACCTATATGCTGAAAATCCTCAATTGACAACATCAAACTGATCAAACCATTGCTTTGTACAGCCTTGTACGACGTACAAAGAGTTACAATTTTTTTTTAAAAGTAGAATTACATCTTGGAGTAGCCATGGCGTTGGAATGAAGCAAGAGAAATATTTTTTCATTTTTCAAAGTTTTGATATAGTTTGATGAAATCTTAAGGTCTGGGGGGTCCACTAAACATCAAAGATTTTTTACCTTTTTTCAAAATATTTTCACGGACGAAATAATTTTTACTTGGGAAAGTATTTTTTTTAAATTTCCATAAAGAAAAAAATCAGGTTTAAATATAAAATTCTCTCCATATGTCTTGCAAAGGATCATAAAGCAATTGGAAAGCATAATTTTGTATAAACCCTTGGAAGTTGGAGGTCCAGAGTTCAAATGCCACTTTTGGTCAACTATTCTATTTGATCAATTTGATTTTTGAAAGAATATTCCATTTTTTGGAATCTTTTTTATAATTAATGCATGTTTTGCATATTGTAAAGGGCATAAAAAGTGTGAAAGAATGAGATATAGTGGATGTAACAGAAATAATTATGTTTCTTTGATGAAATAAGGGTGTAATTAGTGAAATAAAGGTGTAATTGGTGAAATAAGGGTGTAAATCTTTTGTTTTTTTTTGGTAAGGTTAAGTGCAAAATTTATTAAAAATCTCTCTTTTGCTTTATGTGGAGGTTAAGTGAAAAACCCCATAGAAGCATTATTTTGCATCAAATGTTATTGTAAGTGTGTTGTTCTTTCATTTTTTGCATTTACTTTCATTTCAAAATGCTGAAAATTCAAAATTTGCTTTTAGATAGTGATCATTTAATGATTTCTAGTTACACTTACTAAAAATGTTTAATAGAAGCTTCATTAGTTTTTAATGAATTATGGGATGTTGTGAAGAGTGAAAATCTTGTGTTGCCTACAAAATAATCTAAACTTAATAATTTTAATATGTGTGATTTTAAATCCTTAGCTTTAATCAAGTGTTGTTGCACTAGAGATACTTACATTCATATTTAAAACTCTTCTCTTAGTTACACTGCATGGAATACTTTATCTGAATTGTATGATAAAAATTCCAAGCATAAGAAGATAGATATACACATGCAATTATTTAATTTGTCATTAGAGGAAGATGGGGATATAAGAGAGTACATGTTTAAGTTGAAGAATATTGTTATTGAATATACTTAGGCTAGGTTTGGTAAACTTGCTGATGATCTCATTGTCGCTGTTGCATTGAAAGGACTACATGTGTTCTATATAATTTTTGTTGAAATGCTTCATGTCTCTGAAAAATCACATTCATAAATTTTGATAAACTTGTTGAGTTTCTTATTCAACATGACCTCTCTCTACCCAAGAAATCCTAGAAAATCACAGAATCCCATGTTATAGAGTCCAAGCCTAGTTCTTCTTCTTTTGGTCAACAAAACTATAGAGGGCAAAGTTATAGAGGGGTAGAGGTTATAGAGGAGGCAGCTTTTAAAATAGAGACAGAGGATATAATCAGAACAACTATTATAATTAACAATATATCCATTCTCATTTAAATGAGATGAGTGATAGAGGACATGGTCACAACTCATATAGAGACAAAGGTCGAGGTAGATCAGATATTTAATGTCATAGATGTGGAAAATTTGGTCACATTGCTTCTCAATGTAGGATTATTTTTGACAAAATTCAGAGGCCATAAAAAGTGACTAAGTCTAACTCTACTCAATATGTTGACCATGATTATGATGAGTTAGATAATGTTGCTCATGAATCTACATTCACTGCTTTAGGGAACATTGCTTAAATAGAATATGAGGCTAGAAATGAGTTCACAGATGTGTGGGTTTTAGATAAAGGTGCAACCAAACACATGACATTTAGGCGAGACTTCTTTTGGAATTTCAAAGAAGTAACTCTCACTTCAATATCCTTTGTAGATAAGTCTATGCATACTCCATAGGTACTTGAGTCTATTCGAATTCTGCTTCCTAATGGTTCTATCAAATACTTGGAGAATGTTTGGTATGTTCCCACATTGTAAAAACATCTTATTTCTTTGGTAACTATTTGTAAGAAGGGTTATCAAATTATGCTTGAAAATGGGCTCATTTATATTAACTCAGTTAAATATGGATACAAAATCATGTATACAGGTTATAAGGATGAAAATTTGGTTTGTTTGCATTGTAAAGTACTTCTTCCTATAGTGGAACTTGTGGCAGTTGTTGATACGAGTACAAGTACAATGTCTACGCAATGTTTGTGGAATCTCCACTATGGAAATATGAATGTTTATTCTTTGGTGGACTTACAAAGATATGGTATGGTGAATGGTATGCTCACTTTTCACAAAGATAGTATTCTTTATGAATCATGTGTTTTAGGCAAACATAATAGGAAATTTTTCCCTAAGACTTCTTCATCGCAAGCTAACAGATGTATGCAATAGTTCATAATGATGTTTGTGACATGAAAAAGTCATCCATTGGAGGGTGTAGGTATTTTGTGTTGTTTAATGATGATTTTTCTAGGATGACTTGGGAGTTCTTTATGAAAAACAAATAAGAGGTTTTCATTAAGTTTTTTAAATGGTTACACTTAATTGAAATAAAAGTAGGTTCACAGTTAGCTACTCATTATTTAGATAATGATGCTAAGTATAATTCAAATGAATTTTTGGATTATTATTGGGAACATGGAATTCATCAACAATAGATTAATGCTTATACTCCAAAAAATAATGGAGTTTCTGAACGAATGAATAGAACTTTGGAGAGTACAAATTGAGCTATTTGCACTATAAATATCTCAATTATAAGTTTTGGGCTGAAGCCATTAGTATTGTAGTGTATTTGAGAAATAGGTCCCCTACAACTGCACTTTTGGGTAAAACTCTATATGAGGCTTGGTATGGAATTAAACCAAAAGTTAAACATTTGAAAAAATTTGTGATGTCTTTGTTTTGCTTTAGTTTCAAATGAACACAGAATTAAGTTGGAACCTCGAAGTAGAAAATGTATCTTTCTTGGGTATTCAATAAATAAAAAGGGCTATCGTTTACTTACACAGGATACAGGAAAATTCATATCGAGCAGGGATGTGATATTTGATGAATTTGGTACTATGAAAACTGTAGAGATTGACTCATAATTTAACAGGTTAGAGAGGAAGATAAAACAATATACTAAGGGATTGAGTAATGTGTCTAACTCTCATATATTTTGGTATGAGACGAGTATCCCTTCCATTTCTTCTACTTCCTTGAACATTTCATAGGATAATGACTTAGAAAATGTTGAAAATTCTCTAAGTCTTCCTTCAAATCATGCACATGAAGAGAATTTTGGTATTTTTAATCTTAACAATTTAGACAAGTATCCAAAATGGGCTCAAATTACTTTTTATGACTTGAAAGCACATGAAGTTGGTCTAACAGGTTCTAAGAGTTCTCTTAAATAGGTAAATTATTCAATGGTTGTTACTACTCCTTCCACTAAGCCATCCACTATTGAGGAAGCTTCTACTGAATAGGTTTGGCAAACTACAATGCAAGATGAGTATGATGACATTCTTAACAATAATACTTGGGTTTGGTTGATCATCCTCCCCATGTTCAACCCATTGTATGAAAATGGGTTTATAGGGTTATGTATAAATTAGGTGACTCCATTGATAAACATAAGGCAAGGCTTATTACGAAAGGTTATGCACAACAAGAAGGCATTGATTATGAGGAAACATTTGCACCAACTATCAAATGGCACACTATTTGTATGGTTCTTGCCTTAACATCACAAAATGGTTGGAAAGTACTTTAGATGGATGTCAAAAGTGTTTTTTGAATGGTAATTTATAATAAGAAGTGTATATGAAACAACCCCAAGGTTTTGAGAAAGTGGGTACAAAACACAAAGCGTGTAAATTAATCAAAGCTCTCTATGGGTTCAAACATGCACCCAGGGCTTGGTATGAAAAAATGGATTCCTTATTATATAAAATTGGCTTTACATGTAGTGGATCTGATGATATTCTCTATATTTCATTGCAGGGAAATAAATTAGTAATTCTTATTCTCTATGTTGATGACTTGTTTATCATAGAAAATGATGAAACCCATAGAGAGTCTGTGAAGAAGGAACTAAAAGATAGGTTTGAGATGACAGATCTTGGAATTCTTCATTATTACCTTGGCATAGAAGTTACACAAAAATATCAAAGTATTTTCATTTCAAAAACTAAGTATATGTATGAGTTATTATACAAGTTTGGCATGAATGATTGCAAACCTACCCTCACTCCAATGGAAAGTAACCTGAAATTATCTAAGGATGATTAGAGTGTCTTTTTTGATGGCACCAAATACCAAAAGTTAGTGGGAGGTTTGATATACTTGATGACTACCAGGTCCGATATATCTTTTGTAGATGGAATTTTGTTTAGGTTTATGCATGAGCCTAGATAAATTCATTGACGTGAAAAAAAAAGAGTATTTCGTTACCTTTAGGGATGAAAAAATATATGGCCTTGATTACCTCCACAATAAGAAATTCAAACTTTTTGGGTATTATGATGTAGATTTTGGTAGATGTGTGGATGATAAAGTGTCTAAAACAGGGTACAATATGCATATGGGTTTAGCTACCATTGTGTGGTGTTGTATGAAGCAAGATACAGTGAAAAATTCATCAGAAGAATCAAAATACATAGCATGGGATGCTTCTAAAGAAATTGTTTATTTATGGTAGATTCTTGAAGATCTTTATATTTCTCATATTATTCCTACATAGTTATACATTGATAATCAAAATTCAATCAAGATGTTTAAAAATATAGTATTTCGTGCCAAAATAAAACATATGGATGTAAAATATTATTATATACAAATGTTGGTGTCAAATAAATCACTTGATCCAACATATTGCCCAACTGTTGATCAAACAACTGATATCTTCACAAAACCCCTTAATAGAGTTGAATTTTAAAAATTCAAAAAAATGTTTGGCATGTGTCCAAATAACTTACTTGGGATCATGGGGGTGTTTGTTACGACTTGTTGCAAAGTCTTAACTTTAGTTTATGTTGTTAGGTAATAATAAATTGTAAAGGGGCATACCTATTTATTTATAATGACATGCCCTTAAATAAACTTGTCATATTTATTCAGTTTAGTTTTATGTTTGTGTTAATAATAAAACTATCTTAATGGTTTAATCCCTGTAGTGTTAATGTATACACATAGCTCTGATACCACTTGTCAGAATCTTAGAGTACAATAGATCACTTTTGTATAAGCAACTAAACACGAAATTAAACCAGAAGTAATAAGTAACTAGAAATCAGAACAACAAAGAATAGAAGATACGAGAAACAATACAATCTGTATTAAACTCTTCCAAAAGGAAATACAATGAAGAAATCTCTCTCTCCTCACACCTCTTAGATGTACAGTAATTCTCCTTCAAGAGTTCTCTCTCTCTCTCTATCAATTACAACCAATTCAATTACTGAATTGTCTCCAGTAGATCTTCTTGATCTTGCACCTTGCAGATCTAATTGATCTTGCTCCCTTCATTACAATACAGCCCCATGGGTCTCTTAAATAGAATTGAGAAGCAAACAATAATTATAAAAATAGACTCAAGACTAATTTTAGCCTTTACATGCAAACTAACTGTTCTCCTAAAAACAGAAACGTTGTCTAATTCTAGAAATGCACAGAAGTCCGATGTCAGTCTGAAGATGACCGATGCCAGCCGACCCCTAACCAATGTCAATTAGTTCTGACCGATTCCACCGATGCCGGTTACTATGTAGCTCATTAGTGAAGCTTTTAGCTCCACAACTCAACAATCTCCCACTTGGAGATAAACATCTGCACCTATACCTGTTCAGCAACATCTTCTAAACATCTCTGGCTTGTTTCTCCCTCTTCAAGTTCAATCTTGAAGACCAACAAAATTTGATTGAAGATTCAACTTCTCCTTTGTTACCAGCTGTGTTAACATATCAGTAGCGTTCTTATCCGTATGGATCTTTTCTAGCTTCAACTGTTCATCCTCCAATACCTGTCTAATGAAGTGGTACCTAAGCTATATATGTTTGGTTCTTGAATGAAAGGCTGAATTCTTTGCCAAATGAATTGCACTTTGACTATCACTGTACAATCTACAACTCTCTTACTCATTTCCCAACTCTTCCATGAACCGAGTCATCCAAATCATTTCCTTGCTAGCCTCTATGACTGCAATGTATTTGCCTCTATAGTAGACAAGGCAACAACCTTTTACAACTTTGAAATCCAGCTAACCGCCGTTCCACCAATAGTGAACACATATCCTGTGGTGCTTCTCCTGCCATCCAAGTCACCTACCATATTCGAATCTACATACCCATGTAGAGAAGTGTTTGACCCTCCATAGCATAAATGCGTACTGTTGGTCCCTCTCAGATATCTGAGAATTCACTGAACTGCTTTCCAGTGTTCCTTTCCTGGATTGGCCATAAACTTGCTGACAACTCCCACTGCTTGGGCAATATCTAGTCTAATACATACCAACTTGGCCTTATGTCTCATTTTTCCATTCTCTCCTTCCTTTAACCTGTATACCCATTTGTTTTTTAGTGCTTTCTTTCTG
Source organism: Torreya grandis (assembly GCA_037957365.1). NCBI lineage: Eukaryota > Viridiplantae > Streptophyta > Pinopsida > Cupressales > Taxaceae > Torreya > Torreya grandis. The sequence goes on from JARHVA010001060.1 coordinate 1,164,406, forward strand.
GCTGGAAACTCAACCAAATTCCACGTATGGTTCTCTTCCAAGGAATCAATTTTCTCATTCATGCCATGCTCCCACTATTTCCTGGATTCTACCTGCATTGCCTCATCAAAACTTTTTGGTTCTCCACCATCAGTGAGCAACAAGTAGTATAAAGAAGGGGAATAATGAAATGGAGGTTTATTTACCCTTTTAGACATCCTTATAGGCGTTTGAGACTCATTTATAGCTTGTTGTCTGCCCAAATTTCCTTCTGACAGTGACCGATCCCAGTCATCTCTGATCGATGTCGGTCTGCACCCGACCGATGTCGATTCCTCCTGATCGATGTCGATTTCCACCTGATCGATATCAGTCTCTGTGTTTTTCTGTGAGTGATGATTTTTACCCGCGAGCTCATTTTGGATCATAACCTTTTCCAAATCAAGATTGCCCTGCTCAGAATTATTCAGCCTCTTGAGCTGATCGCTGTACATCACCTTCTCATTAAAAACCAAGGCTTTCCATTTATTAAAAGTGTCAAAAATATCAGATTTCCTCTTTATGCAATAAACCCATACCTTTCTTGTAGCATCATCAATGAAAGAAACATAATATTGTGATCCTCCAATAGAAGCTACCTGAGCTGGTCCCCACACATCTATGTGAACAAGCTCCAACTTGTGCTTCTTCTTTGTTGACCTAATTTTGAGAAACCTCACTTTCTTCTGTTTCTCAAAAATACAATGCTCACATAAATCTAGATCTATGCTTTTCAAATCTGAAAGCTTACCTTTGACTTAAAAACATCCATTCCCTTCTCACTCATGTGACCAAGCCTACAGTGCCACAACTTTGCATCTACATCTGAAGTAGATAAAATAGAAGGAGAATAATCAATAATACAAGTAGATAGATAAAGTGTACCTACTCTCTTACCTTTGGCTAACACAAGTGCACCCTTGGAAACTTTTCAAGATTCAGCTGTGAGAGTTACTGTGCAACCCTCATCACCCAACTTTCCTGGAGAAATCAGATTCCTCTTCAGGATGGGTACATGCATGACATCCTTCAACACCCATGTGTTGCCATTCTACAATTTCAGCTGCACTTTTCCTTTGTCAACAATATGACAAGGCTCATCATCCCCTAAATAAACTTTTCCAAAGTCTCCATGGACATAATCATTGAAAAATTCTCTATTTGGGGTTGCATGGAAAGAGGCACCAGAATCTAAAACCCATGATTCTACTTTATTATCTAAAAAAAGTACAAGAGCATCCTATGCAACAATACCTACAACTTTTGCTTCTTTATTACCTTCATGCTGATTTTCTTTCAACCAACAATCTTTCTTTGCATACCCTTTCTTTCCACAATTCTAGCAGGTTATTCTTCCATTTCTGGATTTGGATCTACTTCCCATCTTTGACCTTGATTTCCCTTGCTTGCCCTTTTCTCTTTGCCTTCTTTTGCTTTCAACACTTAAAGCATTACCTGATGTTTTCCCTGTGCTTTTCCTATGAATTTCTTCATTCAAGATTACACTAACAACATCATCAACTTTCAAGATATTTGAAGTAGATGCAATATTACTAACTGCCATTACCAAACTATGCCAACTTTTAGGTAAAGAGAATAAGATTAAGAGAGCCTTAATTTCATCATCAAAAACTATTTTGACTGAATTTAACTGATTTACAATTGTATGGAAATCATTAAGATGACTAGATACAGATCCACCTTCCTGCATTTGCAAATTAAATAATTGCTTCATAAGATATACCTTATTCAAAGCTGAGGGTTTTTCATATAAATTTTCCAAAGTATCCATTAACTCTACCATTGTCTTTGCCTATGATAAGTTGGAAACCACATAAGATGTCAATCTCAACCTTATAGATCCAAGAGCCTTTCTATCAAGAACATTCCATTCTTCATCTTTCATATCTGTGGGCTTACTTGAAACCCCACCCAACGGTAAATACAGATCTTTCTGATACAGACAATCTTCAATCTGCATCCTCCATAATTGATAATTCTTGCCATTGAATTTCTCCATTCTTAGTTTACTTTTTTCTGCCATTGCTTTACTCCCACTCAATCAGAAACCCCTGTGAGTGAATTCTGTAATCAACAAACACTAACACGCTCTGAAACCTATGCTCTGATACTAATTGTTAGTGTATAGACATAGCTCTGATACCACTTGTCAAGATCTTAGAGTACAATAGATCACTTTGGTATAAGCAATTAAACACGGAATTAAACCAAAAGTAATAAGTAACTAGAAATTAGAAACATCAAAGAATAAGAGATACGAAAAATAATACAATCTGTATTAAACTCTTCCAGAAGGAAATACAATGAAAAAATCTCTCACTCCTCACACCTCTCAGATGTACAGTAATTCTCCTTCAAGAGTTCTCTCTCTCTCTCTCTCTCTCTCTCTCTCTCTCTCTCTCTCTATCAATTACAACCAATTCAATTACTGAATTGTCTCCAGCAGATCTTCTTGATCTTGCACCTTGCAGATCTAATTGATCTTGCTCCCCACAGATTTAATTGATCTTGCTCCCTTCATTACAATACAACCCCATGGGTCTCTTAAATAGAATTGAGAAACAAACAATAATTAGAAAAATAGACTCAAGACTAATTTTAGTCTTTACATGCAAACTTATTGTTCTCCTAAAGATAGAAATGATGTCTAATTCTGGGAATGCACAGAAGTTCGATGTCAGTATGAAGATGACCGATGCCGTCTGACCCCTAACTGATGTTGGTTGGTTCTGACCGATGCTGACCGATGCCGGTCGACCCCTAACCGATGTTGGTTGGTTCTGACCAATTTCGCCGATGCCGGTTACTGTGTAGCTCATTGGTGAATCTTTTAGCTCCATAACTCAACATGTAGAGAGTTGGTTATTTAGTTAATTAGTTTTTACCAGTCATAGGTGGAAACCTATATATTCATGTTTGAGTGTATAAAAGGGTTGACGACATATTGGCACCCTTTCTATGTACCTATTTTATGAATATCAATAAAATACTTATGAACCTACCTCAGTGGGCATAAGATTTACCCTAAAGTGATTTTTATTGGTTGAAACTATTAGAGTGCTATCATCATTTACAAATGTAAAGGTTATGCCCTTATTAGATGCTAAATCGTTATAATGTTAAATTGGGTTTAAGATTCAACAATGCAGGCAATCCAATTCATTGTAAGTAACCAACTAGTATAGTAAATGCCTCCTCTGAGATACTCTTATAAATGTGATCAACACTTATGAAACTAGGTAATGGCACATGAGCTCATGTAGAGGTCGAAAAAGAATAGGGTAATGAAAAACAAGAAATGAAACAAGGGAAAGGTGTGTAAGTAATCAAGGATGTGAGAAATGGGACCCATCATCATAGGGATAACAAGGTAACAAAATGGACAAAAGGGAGGGACCCTTAGAGTATCTAGTAGGCACATGGATCTCACATTAATATTTGACCTCCACATGCCCATTGGATACTCTGTCTACCCTCGAAGTATCCAACATGCATGTGGAGGTCACACTGATAGTTGATCTCCATGTCCCCTGAATACTATGTTTACTTGGAGTATCTAGTAGGCACATGAAGGTCACACTGATAGTTGACCTTCATGTGCATGCTAGATACTTTGCCTACCCTCAGAGTATCCAACATGGACGTGGAGGTCACACTGATAGTTGCCCTACACATGCCTATCAAATACTTCATCTAACCTCCCCTTTGTTCATTATGTTGGTTTGTTAGCCCTCTGATGATGGGCCCCACTTATTACATCCTCAATTTTGAGTTTGAAAATCCAGTATATTTAAAGTGAACCCGAAATTGAGGATGCAATAAGTGGGTCCCATCAATGGAGGGATGAGGAATGATTGATTGAATGAATGAGGAATGACAATCTGAGGTTAACATTTAATTTTCCTTCACCCTTAGCATTTATATTAACCACTATCATTTGCCTTAATCGTTGTTTACCTTAACGCCATTTTAATAGATGTTAACCAAGTCGTGCATCTGTTTATCATTAGTGATATGCAAATGAGAAATGGAACATGGGAAAGGTGTGGAATTAACAAGTCAATGTTTAATGAATATTACATTTAATTTTTAACTAGTGTTTGTATTAACCCCTGACATTTGGATTAACTATTATTGTTTGCCTTAACCACATGTTTTTACCTTAACATGATTGTCATGCTAAATGTGCCTACTGGTTATGCTCATAATCTAGAATGTAAGAATTATATCATAGGATTATGAGGAAGATGTTATTTTTCTCTTGTTAGTGGATAAACAAAAATAATTCAATGAAAACTAGCATTACAAGCCTAAGACCTAGGGTAAGAAATATAACAAATAAAACAAAAAGGTAATAAGAATACATAATGACACCTTTACCTTCCTTGAAAATATGAAATGCTTGTTGGCATGAAAGTTGGCTTGTGCTTGGCCTGTGAATAATGGAGTCTTCATTTACATTAATTCTTCATGAGAAGAATCTCCCCTTATTCACATGTAGATGACTTGGTTGTGTGAAGCTCCTCTTGCAAATTTTGCATACTAAGTGTGCACAAAAATGCTTGTTTAGGAATGATTATGGCACTTGTATTTATAGGTTTTCAACTAACTCTAACCTAAGCGTAGTCAGGTTAGTATGAGTGTTGGGATCTAAAATGCTATTGATGAAGGATTTAACTATGAATTTATGGAGGCATGGCTCAACATTTTTTATTTTTATGGCATTTATATTGATATTTTATAATTCTTGACTTTGAGGATGATGACATCATCATGACCTTATATTTTGTTGAAAAATCCTTTTTAGAAATTACATATTCACTAATTCAACATGGAATTTTCACTTAAGCATTTAATTTGACTTGCTTGGTTAATCAATTCTACTATGACTTTTAGTCATTTCAAGAATTGAGTTAAGTGCCCCACTTAATTGGTTAAAAATGTCAGTTTGCTTGGTTGCAAGATGATTAGGGAGGAATTTATGAGAGGTTATCGCTACGTACAAGATAATACCCAAAATATGGATGCCTTGATGTAATTATTGGCATTTACATCTAATGTGTAGATGAATTTGATATGTTCAATGCTTTCTAAGCTTAATTTGTATAGTTTGATAAAAATTAGTCTGAAGTCCATTTAGACATGGAGTGGCAAAAAAAGAGTGCCTAAAATAATTAGGGCACATCATTAGAGGAATAAAATTCCAATTCAATTGACAGAGGGAAGCGACCCTCGATAGAGTATCTAGTAGGCATGTGGAGGTCACACTAATAGTTGACATCCACATGTTTGATGGATACTTTATCTACCCTCATAATATCCAATAGGCACGTAGAGGTCACGTTGATAGTTGACCTCCATGTGATTATTGGGTGTACCATGTCTACCCTCAGATTATCTAATAGGCATGTGGAGGTCACACTTATAGTTGACCTCCATGTGCCTGCTGGATACTTTGTCTACCTTCACAGTATCTAGCAAGAACATGGAGGCCACCCTAATAGTTGACATACACATGCTTGCTAGATACTCCATATATTCTCTCCTCTAACCATTTTGTTGGCCCGTTAGCCCACTGATGATGGGCACCACTTCTTACATCCATGATTCTAAGAGTAACTAGTCAGTATGTTCAATGTGATCTCAGAATCGAGGATATAATAAGTGGCGTCCATTAATGGAGGGATAACATGTTAATGCAAGTGATTGACTCATGATAAATAAAATATTAAATCAATATTAACCATTATTATTTGCCTTGATTTTTTATTAATTGATGTTATCCCAACCATGAGTGCTAGACCTTAACTGATTTGGTTGGCCCTGCAAACATGTCAGTTATAAATGTGGATGAATCGGCTAGTCAAAGAACTCTGGAGTGAGCTGGTACATCCAACATGAGCTCAAAATAGAGGATTTAATAAGTGGGGCCCATCAACATACGGATAATATTCTAATGTAAGTGACAAACTAGCAATAAATGGAGTATTATATCATCATTTTCATATCTTGCACCTTTCTCGTAAGATAAAGTTTTCAACTAAGGAATGGGCTAACAAAATAGACATAACATTGATAGATAAAGTAACCAAAGGGGACATGGAGGTCAATTGCTAACATGATAACGCATGCTAAATGGACCATCTGGTTACAATCATAATGGAGGATCTAATAATTGATTCAACATAAATAATTTATGAATGTTGAATGTAATTAGCCAAAAAGTGTAACATGGATGACCACACTTATAGTTGACCTCCACATCCTTGTTAGTTACTCCATTTAATTATTTTCCATCTACCGAATTTATTTATAATTAAGAAAAGCAATAAAGCTTTATATAACATACTTTATTTATAAGATAAGACTGTACTTTATTTACAAGATAAGGTTTTCTCATTAAGCATAACTAGCCAATATGTTTGGCTTGGACCACCACACTGGACGACCCCTAGTTAGTTGAGATAATTAAAATTTAACCTCACATTTTTCTCCCTAATTGAAAAAATTAAAATTTATACAAGTTACTCGCACGTCATTTGGGATGTTCCATTTCGACTTCTAAAGGAGCTCATGCCCCATTACCCTATCGCATTCAACAATAGGGAACATGACCAAACTAATTGTACATATCCTAATTGTGGTTAATATTGATCTAATTGCATTATTTCAATGCATGTTCCCTATAGGACAATACATTAAATGATTGTCTTTACCTTGCATGCTTAAGTAGTTTGATTATGTGATATTGAGTATTCACAATTAATTATTATCTTTAAACCTTGCATGCTTAAGTAGTTTACTTGATTTGATGTGATATATATAGGCTCCTTCAAGTAGTCAATAATACAATCAACATAAGACAACCCAAATCAAACTTCTAATCATAGTTAGGCCTATCAAGTTCTCAAATCAAAATTTTAAAGAGGCCTTAGCAAAGAAAAAATAACATTGACACATAGTTCAATCTTATATGAGTAATCAAAATTAATGAATATTTAACATGGGTTAAAATTCTCAAATCATTCAAATTATTTTATAGCTTAATCCTAATTACAGTGGTGTTCAACTTCACAAATTCATTACCATCTACAAGGGCCATGTGTGTATGGCTCATAATGAAATGTAATGGAGGTTCATGAAATTTAATGGAGGTTCATGAACCCTAATGTGTCATGTTATGTTACATTCATATTCAAAGGTTGAGTGTGCATGCCACCATGAAAATGCATTATTATAAAGAAAAATAAAAATAAGAAGGTGATCATGACAGAGATCCCTTTGCTCCCTCCATAAGACATCGTACACATTTCCTCATTTAAATATTTTCTATCTATATATAGCCGTACTTTAAGTTTATACAAAAAAAATATCAAAGTTGTAAGGATGTTTATCCACTTTCTTGGAGGTAAGGGAAAACTCACAATATTTACATTCTTTGTAAAGGTATACAGGTAGATCAAGTATTCACATTCTTTCAAAAAAAGAGTTTGTATATATATTCATTGCTTGTATAATACCCTTTATTAAAATCTGTATAATGCCATGAATCTTGCTTGTCTATATAATACCCTTTCCATTCTGTATTTTATTCTCAGATATGATACATATAAAGGAATTTAAACTCTATAAATTTTTAATCTAGCTTTATCCTATAAAGGAATTTGAATGTTTGAAATTTTGACTCCTAGTCTATTCACACCATTATCCATCTTTGATACATCAAGGAAAGGAACTAATGAACCATCAGTCTGTTTAATGATCTACTATTGGTTTATTCACACTATTTTCCATCTTGTTACATCAAGGAAAGGAAGCAATGAACCATCAGCTTGTATAAAGGTCTATTTTTGTGCATTATCAATACTTAGTATTATATTAAGCATTGGGGATACCCTTCACATAAAAAATAAAACAATAAATCCGACTACATAAAGGAAAGGAACCAATGAACCAATAGATGTATCCCATTATCATAGCAAGATAAACAAAAGGTATAATACAACAGACCACTATATAGAATGTACATAATATAAATGGCATTATACAAACAAATAAGATGTAGGGCATTATATAGACTTTAATAAGATGGACAACAACATATCATTATACAGACTAATGGTTCATTGATTCCTTTCCTTTATGTAGCAAAATGGATAATAATAGACCATTATATAAAATGTAAAGGGTATTATACATACAAGCATCAAGATGGAGCACCTTAACTAGATGGTGCATTCGTATTTCTAGCTAACTTGTCCATAGGCTCAACGTCTAGTGCTCACAATTGGGCTAATGTATGTTAACAACATGTTAAGGCAAACAACAATTGGTTCATTGGCTCCTTTCCTTTATGTATGAAGATGGATAATAGTAGACCATTATACAAAATGCAAAGGGTATTATACATAAAAACAATATGTAGGGCATTATGCAGACTTTAATAAGATGGACAACAATAGACCATTATATAGATCGATGGTTCATATCAAACAATTAGATGCAAGACATATATATTGTTCATAATCCTATGCAAACAAGGAAAAAATTTAACAAACATAATCATCTTCATGAATCATATTATCATCTCATGTTAATGAAAATATGTTGGCACACCCTAACCTCAACACTTTGACAAGGTTATCCTTACAGAGTGTGAACAAATAAAACACCAACAATGTGCATCTTCACCATATACTGCATTAACATATTGCATATAAGGCTACTAATGAAAAATTTAAAATTTAAACTAATACTAGGGTACTAAAGAATTATATCTTTAAATTCTTATCTTTACTGTAATTCCAAAATTAAATAAATAAATTAAGTGATAGCATCCCAACAGGGTATACCATCAAATACCCCACATCTCATGCATCTTACTTATCATAATTAAACACTATTCACATAAAACTCAAACTTTGCCCTCAAATAATTAATTTATTCAAGCAATCAATAATACAATCAATGTGTTCCCATGATCCTTCTATTATTAACTTGATAGAGTTATTAACAAAAATGAACACAATAAGTGTTTTACAAGCTCACAAAAAACACTTATATCGAGTACTAAGTTAATAAAAACATAACATTAAAAGAAACATAGTATTAAGTTATTCACCACTTATTTCACTCTTTCCATTAGTAACATGAAATTAAAATTTGAAACATCCATTTGTATCACCATTTAAGGGAATAGTTATAACCACCCTCAGTATGAGCTTAATCATAAAAGATAGATGCGTGTTTAAGCACACAATAGGGTAAGATTCTAAAACCATTCCCAAAAAAACATACCATCACATTCAAGCAATAAACAATATAGTCAATGATTTTTCATGATCCTTCTATTATTAACTTGATTGAGTTATCAATATAAATGAACATAATAAGTGTTTTGCAAGCCCACAAGAAATAATTATACAAGCCTATCCTTCACATTAGCATAATTATCACTTAACAACTGAGGAGGACTATGTTGACTATATTGTTGATTGATTAAAGGAATTAATGATTAATTAATGCATAATTTATTTTATGTTTATTATATTGTTGACTATTTGAAGGAATTAATGATTAGTTAGGGCATATTAATTCATTCAATACATAATTTATTAAATAGTTTGTGTAATTAGGATATGCTACATATAATTCATTGATCGCATAATTCATTCAATGCCAGTTACTACTTCAAACAAAACTCACACTCATATACTCTTCCTCCTAGAACAGGGAAATAATACATAGGACGTTATAATAGGGCATTATACCAATACAATCAAGTATAAAATCAATAGGGCCTTAGTAAGTATTAGAATAGGGCATTAGTACATAGGGTATTATACTAGCACAGTCAAGTATAAATCAATGGAGTGTTTCAATAGAAGATGTATTGAATTATAATCAATATGCTTCATTATCTGAGTGTACATAGACAGTTAGTGTCTAGACCAAGGGTCAAAAATCTAAACATTAAAATTCCTTTGGTGTATAAAGGTAGAATACAAAGGTATAGAGTTCAAATTTCTTTATATGTAGCATATCCAAGATTGATTATACATCAAATGAATTATGCATTCAATTTTAGGGTTTAGCAATATCACACATCTAATAAGGGCACAACCTTTAAGCAATAATGGTCAAGGTAAAAAACAATGATTAAACCAAACACTCCAAAGGAAAATTAAATGTGTCATTATCTGGTTAAAACCCTACATTCCTATATTAAGTTCTTAAATGAAGGGAGGCATGAGAACTTACTTGGTGAAAATCGCTTCGAATAAATTATAAAAGCCAATTTTAGTAATGGTGATGAACATGATTCCCATAAGTATCAGTAATGACGGTGAACATGACGAGGGCAACTATCTATTAGAGCTAATGAAGGGGACATTTTGAAGAGCTCACGAAGGGGCGCATTATTTGAAAATGATGAAAACGATGTGAGGCTTATCTAAATTATTACCATTCCCTGATTATTACCCATGAATGCATTGAGAGGGCCCAATAGTGCCTTAATAGTATAGTTAAGGCAAAAAACCATAATAAATACAAATGAAAATAGTTAAGGCAAACAACAATGGTTAAGCCCAACACATCGAGAATAAAGTGATGAATAAGCAGGATGTGACTAACTAGGGGTCCAAACAATCAACAATATAGTCAACGATTTTCCATGATCCTTCTATTATTAACTTGATTGAGTTATCAACAAAAATGAACATAATAAGTGTTTTACAAGCCCACAAGAAACAATTATACATGCCTATCCTTCACATTAGCACAATTATCACCTAATAACTAAGGAGGACTATGTTGACTGTATTGTTGATTGCTTAAAGGAATTAATGATTAATTAAGGCATAATTTATTTTATGTTGACTATTTGAAGGAATTAATGATTAATTAGGGCATAATAATTCATTCAACACACAATCTATTAAATAGTTTGTGTAACTAGGATGTGTTACATATAATTCATTGATCGCATAATTCATTCAATGTCAGTTACTACTTCAAACAAAAATCACACTCCTATACTCTTCCTCCTAGAATAGGGCAATAATACATAGGGCATTATACCATTACAATCAAGTATAAAATCAACAGGGCCTCAATATGTATTAGAATAGGGCATTATACTAGCACAATCAAGTATAAAATCAATGGAGTGTTTCAATAGAAGTTGTATTGAAGTATAATCAACAAGTTTCATTAGCTGAGTGTACATACATGGTTAGTGAATAGACCAAGGGTCGAAATTCTAAACATTCAAATTCCTTTAGAGTATAAAGCTAGAATACAAAGGTATAGAGTTTAAATTCCTTTATATGTAGCATATCCAAGAATGATTATGCATCAAATGAATTATGCATTCAATGAATGATTTTAGGGTTTAGCAATATCACACATCTGAGAAGGGCACAACCTTTAAACAAAAATGGTCAAGGTAAACGACAACGGTAAAGCCAAACACTATGAATGAAAATTAAATGTGTCATTATCTGGTTAAACCCCTACATTCCCATATTAAGTTCTTAAATGAAGGGGGGCGTGACAACTTACTTGGTGAAAATTGCTTCAAACAAAGAACAAAAGCCAATTTTAGTAATGGCAATGAACGTGATGTCCACAACTATCTAGTAATGACGATGAACATGATGAGGGCAACTATATAGTAGAGCTAGCAAAGGGGACATTTTGAAGAGCTCACAAAGGGGCGCAGGATTTGAAAATAATGAAAATGATGTGAGGCTTATCTAAATTATTACCATTCCCTCATTATTACCCATGAATGTGTTGAGAGGGCCCAATAGTGCCTTAATAGTATAGTTAAGGCAAAATATCGTAATCAATACAAATGAAAACAGTTAAGGCAAACAACAATGATTAAGCCCAACACACCAGTGATAAAGTGATGAAAAAGAAGGATGTAAATGACTAAGGGTCAACGTCCAACGTGGTAGTCTACATTAAATGCATCGACTAGTTACACTTAGCATCTATCACTAATCAATGGAAAATTTACAAAGAAAATAGTGAAATCATTGATTAATGTAATATGTGACAAATCCGAGAAAAATACCCCAGATTCATATCTCTAAGTATTTTTCAAATATATGTATTTAAGATATTGGTACTAGTATTGAAAAAATGCTTCAATTTTTTATTAAGAAATTGAAGGCTTCTACCAACACTTTTAATTAGACCTTTTAATTTTAATTTTTGTGGGATTTACTTGTGTTTTTATATATCATTTCAAGATGACCTCAATGAACAATCATTATATTAATGAGATAATTTTTAGAGATTTAATGCTTTAATAGTCTATAAAATTAGATCTAAAGTTTTTGGAATAATTGTGTATTTATTTTTGATTCGATGTTTTAGATCACCAAATATAATTCATTATCAAGGGATTCTTTTGGTTGGAGAATAAACCAACACACTAGTATTTACTTTACCAAAATCAAGAGGTATCTACCCTACAAAAATCGAGAGGTATTTATTTTGTCAAAATAAAAAATTATCTTCTCTACCAAAATCAATAGGTATCTACTCAACCAAAATTGAGAAGTATCTATTCCATAAAAATCAAGAGAGATATAATCTACCAAAATCAAGAGATACTTATTCTACAAAAATTGAGATTTATTTACTCGTAAAAATTGAGAGGTACCTACTTTACTAAAATTACTAAGAACATTAGATCATATTTTTCCCAATATATTTTTCACAACAATCACATAAGAATGGGACCCATTGAGTACACAATTTTATGTTAAGTAATTGAAGATTTCTATGAACACTTTTAATTAACATTTTTAGTATTAATTTTTATGAGATTTTATGTTTTTATAAATCATAAATGATTCTTTTTGTCTGAGAATAAGCCAACACATTGGCATTTAATTCACCAAAATCCTATCAAAATCAAGATGTATTTCTTCCAGTAAAATTGAGAGGTATCTATTTTACAAAAATTGTTGGTGGATCTATTTTTTCAAATAGATTTTTAACAATAATCACATAGAATGGAGATTTATTGCGTACACCATTTTGTTTTTTCTCTTAAAATTTCAGGGACAAGTTTATATCTCACCAAATTTAAATGAAATAGGATTATTTTAATTACATCCACGAGACCTAGTAGTTTGAGGTTACATATTGCTCTCACTGTCTCAACCGTATATTGATTAATAATTCTTACATGCTCAGATGCAAAACTGGGAGATGGGTGACCCATAAGGAAGAATGGGTGTGAAAGATGTTTTTTTGTACCACTATGATAATAGAGACAGAAAAACACTTCATCCTAGGATGCCCAGCTTACAATGACGTCTGAATCAAGGATACAAAAATATTGAGAGTCGACCCTACACAAGAACTATTTGAAAAAATGGAAAACCCATCCCTCAAATCAAAACTACGACAAAGTGTGGTCCCATTGACCCTTGAGTCTCAAAGGCATAATTTAGATCGAGTAGAGTGATTTCTAAGAAATAACTGTGTGCTTTTTTTCATCGATGTGTTTTGAGTCACCATTAATGATTCATCATCATATCTTTGATTCAAAATGCGTCGATTAAAAAACGCACAAAATTCTTTCCCGAGAAATCACTCTACTCAATTTGATGTAATGTAAAAATATTAAATCTCTTATAATTTAGATTATTTCATTTCAATAGAATATCTAATACTAAAATATCATGGTATATATTTGTCCGAAGGGCATGTCTCTAACGGCCATGATTTTAGTAGCGAATCCACTCATACCCTCGTTTGACCGCGCCTGCCTACAACGGCTATATCTACATAATTCAAAATTAAACTATTCTATTACATTCCATACAGCTGTTTTCTTCCCGCCTGGGTCCCATCACCTGGCCAAAATAACAACGAAAAACGATTAAGAGCGGCTCGATTGGGCTACCGAAATGGAAATGGGGGAATTTTTGCATTCATTTTTCACGCATGGCGAGGGAGAACTGAAGCGTCCGCAGGCGTGGCGTTTCTTTGGTTTGGAGAGGACTTAAAATTGAGAGGCACAGGTAAAGCGAGATGGAAGTGGAGGCTTTTCAAGAGTGCTGGAAGGAAGAGTCTGTCAACTTCTTTATTGAGGAGTTTTACGAGAGCATTCAAGCACCCAAGTGGATCGATTTCACCCTTCCTCCCCCGGAAGAGCCCCATACTGATGACAATGTTTGGTTCTGCCTTCGAGCTGGTATGTATTAAGTTCGTTTCTTACCATTATTTGAAATTATGCTATTTTCCATGGACCAGCAAGGACTCAAACTTAGGTTTCATTACCATTCTTTCAACAGAATAATAGCTAGCTTGTTATTGAATTTCGCCACACCCAACTACAATTCTCTTAGCTATGCCTATATTTGATGGGGTTTTAGGGCACTTGGGTCCCTGTAGGTTAATGTCATTTATGTACTAGACTGAGTTCAGGGTGTTTGCCTACACTCACTCCCTGCTCTCCTCTAGTGAGTGCCTAAGGCCCTTTTCTCCTCAAATTTTCAATCAATTACTCTTCTATAAGAGAGAGTATTTTCACAGTCGATAAAATAAGATAGATATTTTTGGATTGTATTTTAATCAGGAATTTACCTTCTAGATGGCAATGTAGTGGATTTGAGATTATAGCCCTAAGGTAGTTATTTATTAAGGTCATACGACAAACACAGGGGTGCCTGCTTACACAGTGACACAGAGCATGCCATATGAAAAAGGGTAAAGGTGGGATTGCAGATACCCACATGATTTAGATTATAGCACTAAGATAGGTATTCATTAAGGTCATACTACAAACACTGGTATGCCTGCTTATACAGTGTGACACAGAGCATGTTTTATGAAAAAGGGTAAAGATCGGATTGCGGATGCCCACAGAGATTAGATTATACCTGGAGCATGACAGATCCAATAAATGTTAGATTGGGATTGGACTCTTTTATACACTGAAGCCAAAAGGAAAAGCAGAGGAAATCTACTGTGGTTTGGAAAGTCTTTTTCTGAATTTTCCTTATAGTAGTCATTGGTATGAAATTGGGGTTTCTTGGTAGTTTCTATGGTTTTTTATGCTTTTCCAATTTGCATTATTTCTGTGCTCAATGGATTGATGACCATTTGCTACCAATAAGACATTGCTTTCATCCCATGTCGTGGTGATTGGATTTGCACCAATGGAGACCATAAATTGCATCCCGGGAAAGGTTAGATGATAGATCTGTACTTTTTTACAGCACGGAAGTTCTTTCTCCTTCACTGGCGAAGGGAAAGTAAGAAGAAAGAACAAATATCTATTCTACTTCTATTATTGGTTATGGGTCTAAATTTCAAAGAGATTCTGGACCATACTCACTATGGGAAGCATAAAGCATCTCTCCTTACCAAGAATAGAGCAAAGAGTACGACAAATACCTCAAGTGGAGCAATGGCTACAGATAGAACCTATCTGATTTTACAGTAAGATGGTCCATTGCTTGATTAGACATTGACAGAGTTCAAGCTAGACGGTTTACCCTATGACCACCGTACCTAGTTGTGATGGGCAATGAGGTCTCTTAGTTTCACGATCAAGTTTCGGGAATTCAAAAGATCATAGACCAGATGGAACTCAGTGTTGTTTCTAAGGTTTTTGTCTGACTTTATATTCAAGATCATCTATAAATTGAACTAAAAACCTTGTGTTGGGTTTAAATGAATTCTGATTAACCAAGATTTTCCTGATTTTTCCAAATCAACTTTTGTTTAGAGAATTAGATTCTGATTAATCTGCAATTCGTACTGAATGTTATGTTATGCATGGGACTAAATTGTGGTTCATGCATTCTTAATCTAGAAAATCCTCTGAATATTGAATGTGTATTGAGCCAAACTGAGGTTACTAAGTTTTGGTTCAAGTCCATAATGACTAATATATCTGGTTATTTACTTTTAATGAGATTGGGACTTTTTGTTTCGATTCTATTTACTAAGTCAATTTAATTTTCCTGTGATGGAGTTCATTTTCTAATTCAAATTGTTCAGTTCTGCGTTCTCCAATTGCATGAGCACTCATCAAGCAAACTGTCATGCGAAGAATGGAAACTTTTGATGTGGAATGGTTTTCTATTGTGATTCAGGATGCGATCAGAAGCATGGCACATTGTTGGAGCAGACACCTAATCATTCTTATTTGCTGAAGGTTGTGATTGTTTTTGGCCTTTCCATCTAAAATAAATTTCCTTATAGTTCTCTGTACTTGTTATTTGATGATATGAACTGGATTGATCAATGCTGATTTTATACATTATATGCAGTCTCAAGCATCCAAATCTGTTACTTGCATCTCCAAGTTGTCAACAATGGAGGGTAAATCTAGGTGCGGTATATCATTAGTTCATTGCATCTATTCTATGGAGGTACTAACCATTAATTCCCCAGCTGATTTTGGCCTTGTTTGCTGCTATGAACATCAGACTAAGACCAAAAACTCCACTATCTGCCCCAACATTAAAAGGCAGGGACAAAACACCAGGGAAAGCAAAACCTCACGGTGTGTCTACTTCTACATTTCGACAGAAACAATGCGGGGAGAATGAGGATCCAAACTCAACATATATTGGAAGCCTCTTGAAAATGGATGTTATGGATGCAGAAGGCGTGGATAGTTTACAAGAGAATAGACCACATATCTCAAAAGGAAAAGCAATTGTTGCAGCTTCTGATGTCAATTTAACTCCACAGAATCAGACTATAAAATCCACTGGAGCCTTTTCCACACCTCGGATTAAAAAATGTCGCTCTGTCAAACCAGAACCATTCAGAAGTAACCCAGCTGTGTCAAAGGGGATGAATAATACAGCTAGAAGCAAAGCAGTCTCACCAAGGTACTTATTATTTCAAACTCCAACTAAATCTGTAAAGAAGACTCCATCAAAGGACCTTAATCCTGCAACAAAACACTGTACTATCCCTATGAAACATGTACAATTTGCTGCAAACGATCACAAGTATTCTTCGCCTTCAAAAGTGTCTTCTTGTAAGAAGTGTTTGGCTACTTGTAATCTCCAGCGTAGTGAGGCTCCCCTCTCAAGGACCCATAATTTCCCAAGTTCCTCAAAACCGAAGGGCTCTAGAAGTGTTACAAATCACAGTCCTTCCACACATAGAAAGGTCCTGTTCTCCGAACAAAGTAATGAGAAAGAAATTCTTCTAAAGGCCAATGTACAGAAAATGGATTTGGTGCAGGGGAAGGTTGGAAGCTGTGTAGAAAATGATGCTGCTGAGCATAGGGTTAAATGTTTGTCTGGGAATAGCTATGAAGAACAATCATGCCAAATATCTGAAAGAGATATGTCTCTTGAAGAGAAATTTGATGCAGTATTTGCTCATGCAGATGTTCAAAGTTGTGGTTCTGATGTGATAAAAAGTGAGTCAGAGCATGATATTCCAGAGAGAGGGAAGAATGATAGAGACGGAAGCATTCACGAGGATGGAGGGTGGACTGGGAATAAGATTGTAATTAAACAGCAACAGGCTGGCAACAAGGAACAAAAACCTACATATACCGGAGACGATAGTAAAGGGACAAATCCCAAAGAAACCATGAGGCAAGAATCTGGAAGGGAACAACAATATTTAGCACAGACTGCAACTATAATTTCTGTTGATGGATTAACGTGTAAAATAAGTGAGCTAAACAGCCACGAAGAATCTCAGAGTTATGATGCAGATAAACCTACTTCTGACCAAGATGAGACAAATGTACCAAATAAGGATTTTGTGGGGCTGCAGCAATTCTTCGAAACTTTGCCTAAAGAGAGTGAAAACAACAATCAAAATGATTGTGATGGGAAAGCTGAGATGAAAATTCTTGAAGGTGGAGAAGATGACAGTCTGAGTAAATTTGATGTGGAAGTTGATGATAGAAATCTAGAAGAGAGAGACAATAAAGCTGTGATGAATTCAGCTACCGAAGGCATAGGAGATAGAGAAATCATTTTAATGAAAAATTGGGTTGCTTCTGTATCAGAGTCTAATCTTCAAAAAGATTCTGATGGGAAATCTGGGGTATCTTTTCTTGAAGATGGAGAAAATGATGGTCAACATGTGTTGAATGTGCAACCTAATGATAAAAGCCTAAAAGAGAAAGCTAAAGGTGTGATTGATTCTGCAGCTGAAAACAGTGGAGCTAGAGAAGAAACTTCCATCAAAATTCAATTTGCTTCTAAATCAGAGTCCAAGGATAAAAATGTAGAAGAGAAAGCCAGCAGAGCCCTGAAAAATGAATTAGTTGTGGAACATTATGAAAGAAATATAAAAGGAAGTGCAAATAGAGGTGTGACAGATTCTGCCACGGAAAACAGAGCAACTGCAGAAGAATCCTCAATCAGTATTTGGTTTGCTTCTGAATCAGAGTCCAATCTTCAAAACGATTCTGATGGGAAGGCTGACATAGCAGTTCTCGAAGATGGAAAGAATGATAGTGAGGGTAATTTGGATGTGAAACCTATTGATAGAAGTCTACAAGAGATAACGAACAAGGACATGATGGATTCTGCTTCCCAATCAGAGTTCAATGGTAGAAATATGGGAGTTACAGCAAGTACAGATCTGAAAAGTGAATTAGATGTGAAATCTAAAGGTAGAAATCTAGATGAAAGAACAAGCAAAGTTGTTATGAATTCTGCTGCTGAAAACAGAGGAAATGCTGAAGAAAACTCATTCATAATTCAGTTGGGTTCTCAATCCAAATCCGATCTTCAAATAGATTCCGACGGGAAATTTGAGATAGCATTTCTTGAAGATGGACAGCATAATGATAGGAATCCAGAAGAGAGAGAAAGTAAAGTTGTGACGGCTTCAGGTCCTGATAACAAAGGAGCTAGGGAAGAAATTCCAATCAAATTTCAGTTTGCTTCTGCGGCAAAGTCCAATCTTCAAAATGATTTTGATGGGAAAGCTGATATATCAACCCTCACAGATGGAAGGATTAATGTTCAGAGTGCATTGGACGTGGAATCTAATAACCATAATTTACAAGAGAGAGCTATTACAGTTGTGATGGATTTTTCTGCTGAAAATGGAGGAGCTAGAGAAGATTCAACGAAAGATCAGCATGTTTCTGAATCGGAGTGCAAGGATATAAATATAGAAGGGAAAGCAATTAGAGCTTTGAGTAGTGATATTGACATACAATCTGATGATATAATAAAGAAGAAAGCAGGTGAAGTTCTTATATATTCTGATGCTGAGAATGAAATATCTATACGAGAGACTGGAATTGAAGTCCAGACTTCCGAGGCAGGGTCTGAGGCTAGACATGTGGAAAAAAAGGATGATTTTTATCTGAAGAAAAAGAAAAATTCAGAGGAAAATGAAGAGTATGTTATCAGAGGTGCAAAAGAAGGGAGAACAGAGGAAGACGTTCCTTTGGAGTTTGATTCAGAATCTCAGAGTAAGACACTGCAGAAAGACACGAGTTCAGATTCTGGGGAGTGTTTTCAGGTTACTGTGAATGTTGCAATTAAATATGTGAAAGAAGATAATGAAGATTCAACGCAAAAGATAAATACAGCTGATAACGGTGGGGATGTAGACCTTTCTTTGCCTAATAGCAGATGTAATGACTCTCAATACTTTGATCAGGATTGTAGGGATGCTGCAAAAGTTTTCTTGAAATCTGCAATTGAACCTGAACCAAAGCAGTGCAACGAGCTAAAAGACTGTACTGTTGGCGTTGATATTTCGGATTCTAGGACTGATTTTTCAAAGGTTAATAATCTTTCTCATCTCGTGGGAAATGAAAATATCAAATCTGGTATTAGGGCACATCAGTCAGAAACTGTTCAGGAAGACCACCATGAAGCATTCAATTGTCCTCAGTTGAAAGGTACAGATGGTAGACTGGAATGGGATGAGTGCCCTATTATTCCTCAATTACTTGTGTCAGATGCCTCAAGTAGCGAGGTTTCTTGTGAATTACCAAGAGACTACAATGAAACCCCTCAAATGCCTGAATTGATAGAAACCAACGAGATTATATTGCCCGATAGAGATTGTTTGCTACATTCAAAGTCCAATGGAGCTGTGGAAGTTTCTGCTGTTGCAGGTTGCATTGCGCATGTTATGCCTGATACAACAGGAGATGAACAAAGAGAGGTGCACGGTGAATCTGGAAAGAAAAAGAGTCCCATCACTCCATCAAAAGGAAAGAAGAGGTAAGCTACCCATTTCTGTCTTTTTCTTGGTAAGAAAATGTTGTATTTAGGCTTAGAAACCCAAGTTCCAGCACAATTTACATAATTTCTTAGGATCTTCAACAGGAGTAGTGGTGAGATGAATTCAAAGACAAATTGTTCCAATGGGGAGCTCTGTCAAGATGAGAGTTGCGGCATGGTTGGTTTCCCTATTCTTTATCTATTGCTTTATCATTTTATGTTCACCCAGAAAAAAGTTAATACATACATATAGTAAGTGTAATTAATAACTTCTCTTAGTAAGTACCCTTAACTTGAGATAATTACCAAAAAATACAAGAGGAAGAAAGGTTATTAGGGTAATAACTACTCATGGAGGTCATCCCGAGATGACTTAAATACACAAACTAATAATCTAATAACTTCTCTGTTAACAGGCATCCTTCAGCTGCACGTTGGCACCACCAGCTAAAGTTAATGGCATGTCTGCACGACATGCAATTAAGCATAAGAAAATTAAACCTACATTGCCTAGACCTTTTCGATTGAGAACTGCGGTAGGCAAAGATCTTTTTGAAGAGATAAATAAATTTTGTAATCTTCCTATTGCTTGGTGTAGAAACCTACAATTTGTATGGGCTTTCTTGCAGGAAAGAGGAGACCGTAAGGAGGCAGGCCTCAACAAAAAGACACAACTACTTGCAGCAGAAAAAGAAAGCTCACCTATGAGGGAAAAGAGAGCTAACAAACCACAGGTTAGCCCTTTTACAAGATGGTTTCAATCCACATATAGTAGGAAGCTTAAATTAATAGGTATTAGAAAACTGCCTTTGGGAAAGACCCATCATTTTATTTTTGAAACCTGTGATGTTTTGGATCATACCATGTGATCCATCATGAGGATTGCAGATTAAAGTTCATTTTATAGATAACTCTTTTCCAGAAGCCAGTTTCTACTAATTATGACTGTGAAAGCTTTAAAACTCTTATTAACGTAACTACCTTTTTTGTTTTGTAGCAGAAGTGCTCACAGATTGAACAGCCAAAGCGTGGGAAACCTGAAAGATCTAAACGTGTGAGTGTTTTGTGTGAAGTGGTGTTTGGTGACTTCATTATGTGGGGTTTCTTCTTATATTCATCATTGATACATCCCTATTTTAATTGAATGTTTGGCTGATATGATAGCATGAACGAAACCTAAATCCAAACATAGACATTGAATTTCCCAAAAACATCGAAGCATGGGAAGCCTGGAAAACCTAAACCTGTGATTGTTTTGTGTGAAGTAGTGTTTTGGTGGCTTCATTATGTGGGGTTTCTTCTTATATTGATCACTGTTACACCCCTGTTTTAATTGAATTTTTGGCTGATATGATAGCATGAGAGGAAACCTAAATCCAAACCTAGGCATATTGAATTTTCAAAAACTGTCAAAGCATGGGAATCCTGAAAGACCTAAACCTACAAATGTTTTTTTGGCTTCACTATGTTGGGGTTCTTCTTATATTGATCACTGTTACACCTCTGTTTTAATTGAATGTTTGGCTGATATATTAACAATCCAAATCTAGGCTTATTGAATTTTTAAAAACTGTCAAAGGAAAAACTATATTTGATTTATTGAACAATAAATCTGCTCAAAATGAAGATTCAAATGCTATACTTCAAATATGCAGTTGGAAGACAAGGGAGAAGAAATAAAAAGCACTCCAGAGCCGCTACACAATCGGCCTGCTATTAAGATGCCAAACTTCTTCAAACCACCTTTCATACCTATGAGGTCTGTCTCCTTCCCATTGTTTTCTTTCCAAACCTTTTAGAGTTTGTATCACTGAATAGGGATTTGCTTGATCAAGTAAACGTTTATTGCTGGCTTTATGTAATTTTCTAAACTAGGATGAATTGTATTAGTTGTCAATGTTGATCTTGGATTCTCTATTTCATCCTCCTCTCCTGTACAATCACTGAATTTCGAATTGCTCGATTAAGGCAAGGCAACTCTATAGGATTTATCGCTAGTGGGCTTTATGTAATTTTCTAAACTAGCATGAATTTTATCGGTTCAGTGTTCATGTTGGATTCTCTATTACATCATCCTCTCCTGTACAATCACTGAATTTGGAACTGCTTGATCAAGTAAAGGTCACTACTTTATATAGGATTTATCACTGGCTTTATGTAATTTTCTAAAGTAGAATGAATTGTATCGGTTGTCAATGTTGTGACTCTATTGGCTTTATCATGGGGGCTTTATGTATATTTCTAAACTAAAATGAATTGGATCAATTGTCTTTGCGATTGGACCTAAGAGATTGCAATGTAAATAGGATGAAACCAACTAGTGGTTTTGGAGTCATGCCTTGCAGGCCTTCTCTAGCATATGGTTGTTATCACATGATGTAATTTACAAGTTTCTAATTTTCACTCAGTTTACAAACAATGTGGCATATCCCACTAGTTGAGGATTTTATTTCATTACAAATACTCAGATTGTTGTCTGCCTTAACATCTTTCTAGACTTGGTGGTGTGTTTTTTGTGAATCTAAATAAACTTACATTGCTTATTCAACAAGGCTTCTGGAATGATCCTCAACTTAAGCTGATCCATCATCAAATCATCTTATGTGATCTGTCATCCCCCTGACGATTCGAAACATGCATGAAAAATCTCATACACAGGTCATTCCAGAAGCCTTGTTGTAATAGAATGGATTGTAGCTCAGACACTGATTTATTCGTTGATATTACAGATCAACCAAAAAGCTAACGACACCCCAGGAGCCAAATTTCCACCGCATGCATTCCAAAAAGGACAGAATGTGAATGGTGTTTAATTCAATTGGTGTTGAATTCCCAATAGTTCTGCAATTCTTTATTTGGGCTTACCAAAGTGTGTAAATAAGAGGCTTGTATGCCCTTTGCTGTTGATCATCTTAGTTTAGATTTGGAATTTATTCTTTGCATGTATATTGAGTGTAATTTTTTTTAAAAAAAGGCATTTTTACTCGGATCCACAACAGTCTAATAATTTTTTTGAAAATTAAAATTTTCAAAATTTTAGAGAAAAATAGATGAAATGATTTTTAAGAATAGATAAAATGTTTATCAAATTACCTAAAAATGTGTTATATGATTTGAGTCTTCAAAAATATATTTGACTAGTATGTGTTTTGAAATTAATTCTTGAAATTTATATTTGTTTTATAAATAAATGGTCTCCACTAAATGCGATACCAATAAATACAACATATTTAATTAGGCATGCCAAACAAATGTAATTGTAATATATTCATAAGACTTAATTAAATAATTTTTAAGTAGCAGGGCATTCACGTAAGGGCATTTGATTTGTTGAGAGTTAACTCAATATGAACTTAGAATAATGCGTACCCAGAAGTGTTAGTGACCCGTATAACTATCGGATGCCTCACACAATGATATGGCTCTGGTCAGGTCTAAATCCCAGAGGTGTTCCTTAGAAGCATTGGGACTCTTTAGAAGCATTGGGACTTATACCCTATGAAATAGACTATGCTTTTGGTAGATGTTAGAAGCATTGGGACACTTTTGGTAGGGGTTTTCTGTATTCTGACCCTTGTACCCTACAAAATTTATTTTCCTCCTTTGAGTAGCATCAATGTATGAAACTTAGGGAAAACAAAGTGAGCTTTAGGGCTTGTGTTGAGGGTTACTTAAGTCTTGGGACGAGTGACAACTATTAAAATTATATATAAATTAAAAAATATATAAATACATTATTATTTTAAAAATAAACTAATATAAACTGAAATGATAAATTTAAAACAATAAATTACTAAATAAAAACATTATGATTAATACAAAATCTTAAATCATAAAAATATAACATGTTAACCTAACACTAAGAGTTGAGATACTGAGAAGACTCAAGAGTACATGAGACATAATGATTAACATAATAAGTCAATCTTAGATGTGAGAAGAGTACATGATGAATATGATAATATAATTGACACATCACCCTATGAATGCCCAAAATAAAAAAAAATACTCTGTAAGTCAATAATCAAAGTCATCATCTAAAAGAATACTTGAGATCTACTTGCCAAAATTGTCGTCGTCATCTTCATCCCGAAAGGGGAGCCTAACCAATTCTTATTATACATCATTGTCGTCATCAACTTGCCTCAGCTACTCAAGGTCTACATCCTACCACAATGTTGTGTTCTCCTTATGCTCAGGGGTCTTGTGATCAATGAGATGCAAGGCATTATGTACAACAACAAGCTTCTTTGCTTTCAGAGGTAAATTTGTTTCTTTTAAGAGAATGGATCCAAACATATGTTAATTGATTACTTTAAGCAACATAGTAACTATAAATCAAGAAAAGGTTGTGAATGGTGTTTGCAACAATCCTAATGGCTCATTTAATTTCTACCAACTCATTGGCTTGTCTTGTGTTAATGTGAGCCTTTCTATCCTAGTTGAAGTTTTTTAGCCATTAAGTTCAGTAAACTTGAGCCACTCAAATCTAAATTGTGAAGCTTCCTTTGCACTATAGTTCTTAGGACCTTCAAAAAGCCCTTCTTCACCTCTTCATCATCCAAGGGGATAACTCTACGAGGCCTCTCCACATGCCATTCCAGATTAAGCATGTACACGACCATAGGTCTCAGTAGTTGATGCAACAACAATCTTTTGAAGCTTTGACATCCAACTAATAGGTCCATTTGCAAATGTAAGAACGTAACCAGATGTTGATATTCTTTTGTCTAGATCTCTTGCAAAATTAGAATCAACATATCCACAAATAGAATCACTAGATCTATTGTAAGTGATGCAATAGTCACTTATGTCTCACAAGTAGCAAAACACCCAATTCACTGTTGCCCAATGTTCTTTACCTAGATTTACCATATATCTACTAACAACTCCAACTGCATGTGAAATGTCCATCCTTGTACATACCATAGTATAAATTAAACTTCTTAGTGCACTAACATATGCTACTTTTTTCGTCACTACTAGGACATAAACTTGAAGAAAGCTTGAAATGGGGGGCAAAAGGGATATTAATAGGTTTCACATACTTCATACTAAACTTGGTTAGTATCTTTTCTAAATATCTTTGTTGTGATAACCAAAGCTTACCATTTTTCTTGTCTCTATGTATCTCCATGCCTGAGATTTATTTTGTTGTTCCTAAATCCTTCATATCAAATGTCCTAGCTAGATGAGCCTTTAAATTGTTGATTTCTGCCATGCGTTTGCTTGTTACAAGCATACCATCAACATACAATGTTGATATAATGAATAAACCATTGTCCAAAAACTTGAAGTAAATAGAATGGTCATACTCACTCTTCAAAAATTTCTAGCTCGTCATGAAGGAATCAAACTTCTTGTACCATTGCTTGGGTGACTATTTTAGGTCATATAATAATTTCCTGAGCTTGCAAAAATAATCTTTTTTTGCTGTCTTGTATAAAACCCTCTAGTTGTTCCATATATATATCCTCTTTTAAATCTGCATGCAAGAATGTTGTCTTAACATCTAATTGTTCCAACTGTAAATCAAGTAAAGCTACTAATGCTAAGACAATTCGAATTGAAACAACTTTAACTAGTGAAAAGATTTCATGATAATCAATACCTTCTTTCTATGCAAATCCTTTTGCCACCAATCTAGCCCTATACCTTTCAACCTTTTCATCAACACCTATCTTTTGTTTGTAAACCCATTTACAACCTACATGTTTTTTGCCTTTTGGAAGTTCTACTAGGTCCCATGACTTATTCTTAGCCAAGGGATCCATTTCCTCTTGCATTGCCCTTTTCCAATCAGCACTATCCATATCTTCCAATGCTCTCTGATAACAACTAGGTTTCCTATTATTAGAAATCAAAGCAATTGAAATATTGAGACTGTGCTTACTAGGAGGATACCTAATCCGTGTTGATCTCCATACTGGCTATGGAGGTGTTTCCTCATGTTCTAATTATTGAGGTGTTTCCTCAAGTTCTTGTAAATCGTCAACATCTTCAACATCTTCACCATAAAAAAATTGCTGAATTTTCTCATTTTTAAAATCTAAAGATGGCTCAATTTCAACCTTGACATGTTTATGTTCTAGTTCCTATTTTTCTTTCATTTCAACAAATAATTTTAGGGAAGGAGTTTCATCAAACTCTACATCTCTGTTAATGATGATTTTGTGGGCAGTAGGATCCCACACTCTGTATCCCTTAACACCATCTCCTTCACCATACCCAACAAAGATGTAATTCTTGGATCTTGGGTCTAACTTTGAATGTTGCTCCTTATTAGTAAGAGCATAAGCATTACAACAAAAAAAATTAAAATCTGAATAATCACATGGATGGCCTATCTATACCTCTCCAAGACTCTTACAATCTATTACAACCAATGGTGAATAATTCATTAGATAGCAGGGTGTACAAATTGTGTCTGCCCATAAACACTTATCCAAATTTGTATTATTGAGCATGCTCTTTGCTCTCTCTAGAAGAGTCATATTCATGCACTCAACAATCCCATTTTGTTGCGGTGTGTAACTAATCGTTTTATGCCTTTCAATCCCAACTTTCTTGAAATAGTTCTGAAACTCCAAGGATGTGAACTTGTCTCCATTGTTTATTCTTAAACATTTGATTGACCTGCCAATTTTATTCTCAACCAATGCTCTAAATTTTTTAAATACACTAAAAACATCAAATTTTATTTTAAGACAATAGACCCATACTTTTTTGGAGAAGTCATATATAAACATAACAAAATACAATGTTCTTCCATATGAAATTATCGGCGCTGTGCCCCAAAGATCAAAATGAATATAGTCAAGAATAGCTTTTCTTACATAACTTCCTACTTTAAACTTCCATCTAATTTGTTTCCCAAAAACATAGTGCTATTAAAAATTCAAATCTAGAGATTTTAGACCGGGAAGTAAATCATGATTTTTCAATACCTTTAACCCTTTATCACTCATGTGGCCCAAATGTAGATGCCATAGATGAGCATGATCTTTTGTTATTGTAGATACCACAACTTTTTGATTGATATCTACACTCCCTTGCAATATGTAAAGGTTTTCAAGTTTTACGACCTTCATTAGGTACCTTTAGAGCTCCACCTTGACCTATGAACTTACAACCACAAGAATATAATTCACTCAAATAAATCAAATTTTGTTTAAGTTATGGTACATATCTAACTTCTATTAGAGTCCTCACCATACAATCAAATTTTTTTATCTTAATGCTACCAATCCCTTCAATCTTACAAGAAACATTATTACCCATAAAAACATAAATTTCATCAAGGGTTTGGTAAGTAGAAAACCAACTCCTATGCGGACACATGTGATATGTAGCACCAAAATCCAATAACAATCATGATGATTTGAGGAAACATTACAAATAGATAAAACTTCATCAGTGATATCTTCACTTGTTTCTACTTGATTTGCTTCCTTGGTGAAATCTTCCTTCTTTTTGATCTTTCCTCTTCTAGCAATCCTTCTTAAGATGTTTTTCTTTATCGCAGTGCCAACACTTTACTTTACTCTTCCCATCTTGTGACTTACATCTAGATGTGCCTCTGGAGCTTTGTCCTCTTTCTCTAG
The DNA here is from genome assembly GCA_037957365.1 of Torreya grandis. Lineage (NCBI taxonomy): Eukaryota > Viridiplantae > Streptophyta > Pinopsida > Cupressales > Taxaceae > Torreya > Torreya grandis. The sequence continues at coordinate 1,192,262 of JARHVA010001060.1, forward strand.
ATCTTCCCCTAAAAACCATAGCTTTAGGCGTAGATGTCTCTAGACTATATTTTATCTTCGTCTCCTCAGCCAACAATACTCCCACAATAGAATCGTAGTCAAGCTCATTAGTAGTACTGAAGCTAATAAAAGTTACTCTATGATCTCAAGAATCCAACAAATTACATAACAAGGTGACTGCCTTGTCTTCACTATCCATTTTCACACCAATACTAGTCAACTGGAGTAACAGAGTATAGAAAATATTTAAATGATCGACAATTTTCATACCTTCTTTCATTCGCAATGTATATAACTGACTCTTTAAATAAATACAATTTGTTATATATTTCATCATGTACACACCTTCTAATCTGGGCCATAAGTTTGTTACAATCTTTTCCTCAGCTATGTTGAAAAGAACCTCATCTACTAAACATAATTGTATTGTATTGGGAGCTTTTTTATACAACTCTTCCCAATCATCATCATTCATTTTCATAGGTTTCTTTATCTTTCTTTCTAGGGCTTTATGCAACCCCTGTTGCACATCAGATCATGTGCTTTGAGTTTCCATAACTCAAAGTTTTTCTTGTCGTTAAACTTCTCCACCTCAAACTTTGCATTCGTAACTTTCATCATTTGATGCTATAGAAAACAACACCAAATCTAAAACACAGTTGTTATAATATAAGAGTAACCTCGCTCTGATACTACTAATTAAGAAACTAGATACTTCACAACAACAAATAACTAGTAAACAAAATACAAATTTGCAATAACAAAGATAATTCAACTAAACATGCATGAGTCAAAACACCAGAATTATGTGGTAAAACTTTAACAAAAACTAAGGGAAAATTCATGGTGTAAGATATCAAGGTTTATCAACTCAAGATGAACATTTTACATTTAAATTTATTATAGATTACATGTGACCTCTACAAAGATAAATGCACCTAATTGACCAAGCACTGTTAGGGTTCCTCCTAAAAACAGAGTGAAAAAAATTTCATTAGGATTTTTCTCCCTAAAAATAGAATTTGGTGGAATTTGTTTTCCTAGAAACAAGGATTTGACTTGGTGGAATTCATCACCTCCTTTTAGACCCTCTGTGATGATAGTGGGAGGATGTTGCCTCCCCACACCCTCCCTGTAGAAAAATGGGCTACAAACCACATTGCAAAAAAATTCAATATTTAACTTTGTTATCACATATCTAACAATCAATATAATTAAATTCACTAACAGACAACTCGCACTAATAATTATTAAGAATAATTTTTGTTATACCAAGAGAAAACCCTACATCTCATGACCATTGCCCTTTCCTTAATAAGGAGTTGCTTAAATGTGAAATCTAACCACTGTTCACAATATTCGGCCACTTCAATTAGCCTCTTGGGTTTCCTAATTTTCATTTGTACATAGTTATATTATTTCCTTAGTTTCCCCTGTGCACTATGAAGATTCACTATATACATTGTTTTGACTAAATAGTAGTTATTCATTGTATTTCTTTGTGTCCTCCATTTATTTCTCTGGAAGCTACATTCATTAGGTATTTGCTCTCACGTGTTCTTTATATGTAAAACTTTTTTAATTCTACACATGTATTTTTGCATATTCAATATAGACACTTATATAAAGTGTTAGGTTAAAATAATCCCTCAAAGGTGATTCACGTACTTAAAAAATTGTATTAAGGCATACAAGACATTGTTTCACAATAATAAAATGCAATATTATTAATATGCAAAATAAACCTGTATTTCAATTATCACTTTTACCCTTTGTTTTATCTTTATTTAGATCAATTGTTTAATCTAGTTAAGATATAAATTGTTGTAATAATTTAAATAATAAAATATGACAAACAAGTATATATTTAAATGTAAAATATTAAAACTTATTTGATATGTATGTTTACTAAAAATAAAAAGTATAATAAAGGATGAGATATGTAGTGATTCTATGTATTGTGCAAGATTAAGATAAGTGGCAGGGAGAAAGATAGGTTGGAAACAAGATTATGAGTCACTCGATGTAGGTTCTAGATTTCTTTATGTGCCCAAACAATAACATCAACTCCATATCAGTTTTGTTTACTACATGTTCCAAGCTAGACAATTTTGTCCCTAGAAATTTTGTTTTTATGTTTGATACAACCACATGTGCCTACTTATACTTCAGCTTCGTGTGCGATCTTAAAGTCTAATTATATGCACTGCACCCAAAAATCCATCTCCTTCATCTGAAACCCTAGATCCATTTGTGAGGGGATAAAACCTTAAAAAACTTGGGAAGTTTAATGCGTTGAGATGACCCCAATCATCCCCACTGATGATTCACTGTTCCCTGTGTATCCAATACTTCAAAAAGGTAATTTAAGCATGTGTAGTTATTATCCTTCGTGTGAATGTGTTATTGTGTTCCTTCAATATATGAATGCACATATTAGTCTAACTTTTAACACTTGACAATGTTCCCTCATAACTTCACTTAGTGTGCTTCAAATTTGGGCAATTACTACTCATAGTGACTTATTTGTGATTTGGGAAGAATAGGGTAATTTTTCTTAATGCATCATATTGTATAGATTCTTGATAGATAAATTTTAGATGGATAATAAGTCTACACTTGATTTGTATTTATATGTGTTTATTAGGGTAATTTTTCATGCCATCGACATGCTAGAAAAATGCACTGACCCATATGAATGATTTAATTTTATATTTTGATTGTGGTTGGGTGAAATACAAAATTTTTAGACATGGTTGGTAATGTCTAGACGAAAGTGACTAAATCTAATGTTCTTGTTTGAGAGACTGGAACACTAACTTGATGATAAGGATATGTTTGAGTATAATAGTTTATGGGTTTGGTACATATTGGGAGAATTCTTGAGATAACTAACTTGGAAGGATTGGACCCATAGATAACATGTGGATGTGAGAGAATGACATATTAGAGACATATATGTACGAGCAAACCATGTAAGATGAAGATAAATCAAAATTGACTTAAATTTCTAATATAATGTTTTAATATCTACACCTTTAATTAACATTTTATCATTAATTAGGCACCTTTGATTACTAATTTATTTTATTTTATTTTTTTTGAAATTTGTGTTCATTCCATCTCCAATTTAATTAATCATTATATCCATATCAACATCTTTCAAACATCAACATGTCCTAAGAATCCCTAATCGAAATCTTTGTATCTACCTCATGGAGTTGAAATATTTTAGCGTTGTATTCTATATTACATCATATCCATCCCCTTTGCTTTTTGTATTGTTTGTTCCCAATAGATGCATCATATTTATAAACTATGGTCCATAATAATTTTACAAACTAAAACATATAATACATCACATTTGACAAACAAAGCTTGCCTATACCTTTTGATCCTTGCAGATATAAATAAAGAATCAGTCGCACTTTATATTTTCACACATCTAGGGAAAAGGTTTCAGTAGTGGTGCCCCTTCCAATAGTGGAACAAAGTTTTTGCTAAGGTGTGTTTCATTGATGGAACATATTTGTGTATAAATATTAAAGTATCCCAGAAACTAAACATATAGTATCTAATACTTGTTTAACATTTACCCTATAAAAGTAAAAGTAATCAATCACATCATAACAAGTAAAACTCAAGTATTGATACGTTAATACACAACTATTAGTGCTCCAATAGTTAAGTTTTGGCTATAGGTTTTTAAAAAAAATTATGACCGTTCGTGATAAAATCAGTTATATCATAAAATGTATAATGAGTTAGACCTTGAAACCTTATTTATAAATAGTTATTTGATGACATATTAAAATGGGTAATTTTTTGGAAGTCTAATGTGATATTATGGCACCTTAATTCGTTGTCTAAAATTAGGGTGCACCACTACTCAAACCTTTTCCCTAATAGACAAACAGAATGTTGTATTATATGCACCACAAATACATGATATTGTATTACATATTGAATACCTGAATAATTAAAACAAAAAAATACAATAATCTTAATACGTAGAATAATTGAAATGACATTTTTTTATAAAAACTTAATTTCCATAGCTTTAAAATGAATTTTGTAAAAATAAAGTAGTATTTGTTGTATTTCAAACCAACTTTTTGTCTGTGATAGATTCGTTTAAATTAACATTGTATAAATATTTTTAAGAAAATATTACGATAAATCTTGATCATTTTTAACAATGATTCCAAAATTTTAAATATGTCATCCCTTTTTATGATCCCGAACCTTTTAAAACCCTGAATATGTTTGTCACAACGAATAAAAAATATTACCACACAAGCATCATTATCAAAAACATTAAACTTGCTCAAATACTACATGGTTTAACCCCTCTACCCTTACAAAATGCACTTGCTTTGACAGCATTTACCATATCATAAGCTTGTCTATACTTCACCTAAATCTCACATTAATCATCTACTTCCAAAAATATATCCTAAAAATATAAATATGTGAATTGTCATTTTCCTACAATTGTTTGGTTATTACAACATGGCATTAATTATTTATGTTGATAGGCTTTCGATCATGACAGTGGTGGGGTGGAGTGTAATGGAGTGAGTTGTTAACTTTTATGTTCGATCTTAAATTTGATGTTCAATTGATAATTATGAATGATTTCAACCTTAAATTTGACTTCTATTTGACTGTCGTTTAAAAGTTTTTTCTTTTACTTGGAAAAGTTAATAGAAAAATTCTAATAATTTAAAATTTAAAACTGCTGTGTTTTTGTTTTTTTTGGGAGATTTTTTTTTTTTGAGCCTAACACATTAATGTAGTTAGATGGATTTCATTTATCACCGATCAATGAAAAAGTAGAAAAGTGGATAACGAATTTTTTAATCAATTTTTTATGTGAAGAATCCAAGATAAAAAACCTTAAAATTAATATCTTTAAATATATTTCAATAAATATATTTAAGATGTCTATTCTAATTATTTAACAAACTCATCTACTTATATCTTAATTTTTTGTGAATATGTTAATGAGTATGAATTTCTCCTTGTTTACATTCATTTTTCATAATTAACTATCCATTCTTTTGATGTTTAGATTTATCTAAAAATATTTTTAACATAAAAAAATATTGTAATCCATTATATATAATCTAAAATATGAAGATCCCTACATCTATATAATTTCTAAATTCTAATTAAAAAAAGATAATGCAAATAATGACTAGTACTTTCATTTAATAGTTTTGTAAATGATCGCTTGTGACAGCGATGTGCTCAAAATCATTGAAATACTTCCTTGTTCAAATCCATTTTTTGTTCTTTCCACAAGAAACATATAGGATTATAATTGCTGGTCTACATCTGAGTATGGAAATCTTCCATAGTTTTTTAATTAACACATATATCTACATCAACGAACGTTTGCAACTAATTTGCATCGATCTTGTAACAAGAATCTCCAAAATATCCACCGTGAATCCAACTGTGATAACACTGCTTGAAAAGGAAACATAATCAGGCAACATATACAGAAAACTCCTTTCCACTAAACGATAGATATTATCATGGACCGATTATTATGTTCAGTACATAAATTAATCTAGGAAACTTAATACATAGTTGGCTTATTGCAGTATTCGTGCTCAAAAACTCAAATTGTATTACAAAATGAAGCAGATTCAGGGTCTTGAGAGCATAGTTTCGCTTGGGATTCCAAACAGTTGCATTTTGAGATTTTTCAGAATCGCCCTCTATTATGAGTTAATGTTTGTAGCTAAAAAAATTATAATAATATTTCTTTATAGTCATCTATTACCCATTTTCAAGTTCCTTATTATGTTATCAACTCTGTCAGTCTAGGAGCTTGTGTGGGTGTTAGCCCAAAATCTGTAATATCAGACACACAAATGCATAAAACCTCAGCAGTTGTTGTCTAAGAGCATAGTTGCAAAGGAAAATACAGATAAATTTGATCTAAGAGCTACTCTTGAGTCATCTTCTTCAAGTGTTGACTTGACCATTGTAACCTCTTCATCATCAAATGAGTCTACAAGCTTGCCATCAAAAGTATCCTCTAGTATTGCTACTATGCTAAACTTGATGTGTGAATGGAAACCATGAGCTTCTAGCAATATTTAGAATTTTGTGATAGCTTCACCTGGTTTATCATCAAGCTATGGGAATTTGAATCTTGCTAGGTATCCCCAAATTCACAAAACTCAATGTCTACTCACAAAGACATCCTACTCTAATTTATGTTAAGCCTTGCACCAAAATGTGATGGGATAATTGCTTATTCTCTTCATAGAAAAAATATTTTAGAAAAAATACTCCTATCTTCATCTATTTTCCCCAAAGTCCTTTACTAAACAAGCATGCTCATAGTAAATACCCATTGAAAGAGCATTCCTATAATGTCTCTTCATAACCATTAATGTATTTATTATTTACATATTTTTTCAATTAATATAAAACGGTAAATTTTTATTATGTATTTGAGTTTTAATTATATCTTATATTTAATTTTAACTATAATATTATTTTAATAGAAGTTATGTCACATAATGAGGTGTGTAAAGTGTCACATGTTGTAATATTAACCTTAAGGCCATTCACCTTTTGTAATGCACCTTACCTTAAAACATGTTTTTATTCTTTTTGACCAATGCAAATCATCCATGTTCTCTTCTATGTCTTTTCCTTGTAAATGATCTTCCGATACATTTCGGCAGAGCTTAACCAGCACACGCCAACTCCCGGTGTGGGTTGGTCGTCACCGATCATCGGGGGTCATCGTGGGTTGGGCAACGCTTAAGACAAACCACAATTAAGTCATTGTCGATGCCACCACTTTGTTTTAATCGTCCCTACCACGGTCATTGCCAATTGTCACATGGAACAAACCCAACGAGGAGGACCCAAGAGGCATGGCATGCCCAATAATCATGCCCTAACATGCCAATAATCATGGGTTTTTAGCTTTGCCTTAATCACATTTTTCTAGCTTATTGTTAATTGGGTAATGCTAAGCCAAAATAGATGGCCTTCACCATTCGCTCGCTGTTGGATCCAAGGTGGAGGGAGATAGTTCAAGCGGAGGTGGTCCGAATAAGAGCAGAGGATTCGGTGTTTAGTCAAATGTCAAGGTAAATTGTGGAAGGTTTTATCATTTTCACCATTCTCTAGTGAACGTTTCATTCCATCTAAGGGTTCCATATGCCCCTGTTCAAGGTTACCTTGCTTTTCTTTAGACTGTGTTGTAATGCACAATGGTGTACATGATTGTGAACTATGTTTATGAAATTTGTTTATAACCAGACTATGTATTGAGTTTTGACATAGTTTACAAGTTGCTCTTCCCATATAAAACACATACTTAGTCCTCCTTTTCAAAGCAAACAGAGTTATATTGTTCAAACACAGAATATCCTACATAAAGAAAGCAAAGCTCAATGCTACCTTATTAAAAAAGTAGTGCATATGACCTTGCATAAAAGATAATGGTGCATATGACCCTGCATAAAACTAAATCCCTTTTTTATTTAGGATAGATTCATTCATATTTGTGATCACAGAAGGGCAAGTGGTCATTGAATAAGTTGAACAAGGAAAGAAATCCCAGAGTTTTTATAAATGTGAAAAAAATTGAATCCATAACTTATTAACATAGACAAAATCGAAAACATAGAAAGCAAGAATAGGTATGGGAAAAAAAGGAAAATGCTTTAGATAAGCACATTCATAGTGTGTTCATAAGCCTCTTTTGCAGAAATTATCTAGATGAAAATGCAAAGAAAAGCAGGGAAGATTGTAATAAATCCTTTAAAAGGACATTTGTCTTCAATTTTACCTATACCTACTATTTTTGGGGCCTTGTTTCTCCTTGGCAGAGGCCTACTATACATAAGGTTAAGCTCACCCAGGATTTTGTCTTTGTTAATAAGTTATTTTTATACATAAAGACAAGCTCTTATATTCAGGGTCATATGCACTAGGATCCTCTGTAGATAGAGCTTGAGTCAATGTCTACTTGCCCTTTTGTGATGACAAATACAAAAAGGAGGGCATGGAATCTGCTACCACTCTACATAAGGTTAAGCTCCCCCAAATTTTTTTCATAATTAATAAGTTATTTTTATACATAAAGACAAGATCTTATATGCAGGGTCATATGCACTACGAATTTAGAGGAAGAGAGCAGTTTAACATGGTACAACAGGGTGCGTAGGAGCCTCTCTAGTATTTTCCAAGCTTTGATATCTTCACCTCTATTTTTAATTCATTTGTTTTCATTCACCATTTCATGTGTATTTATGCTTGCAAGTGCCTAAATGTACTCTATTCTTTGTGATGGGGTCATCATGTATGTGTGCTTTTAAGTACATTGAAAGTGTTACTCTTATCATGTTTCATATGTTTGTGCAGACTTCCACAAATTAATAGTGTGTGAATCCATGTTTGTTGTACTCCCATTGTAGGGTGTATAAGAGCCTCTATAGTATTTTCCAAGCTTTAATTTCTTCTGCTCTATTTTTAATTATTGTGTGTTTTTTCACCATTTCCTGTGTATTTATGCTTGCCAATACCAAAATGTACTCTATTCTTTGTGATGGGATTATCATGTATGTGTGCTTTTAAGTACATTGAAATTGTTATTCTTATCATATTTCATGTGTTTGTGTAGACTTCCATAAAGTAAGAGTGTTTTAATCCATGTTTGTGTTTGTAGTACTCCCATTGTACTATGCAATGTATACTTACTATTGTTGACTTCTTCATTCAGAATTTTCAGTGAGCTTATTAAATATTGACATCAATGTCTTTCATAGAAGTTGCAACTGAAATTATTTTTTTTGCATACAATCTCCATGGACTTGATATTCAAGGCTTCAAAAACATTATTGCTAACCTTTGAAATTTACAACATGCATGTTTTGGTTCTTTTAAAGTTTTCAAAATGTAATGTATCCATTACATTTTATCTATCTCATCTACTACATACAAAGGTTTGTTTAACTTGCCCTTGAATCACCGAATGAGGCGTTGCCATATTATATAGATTGTTTCCAAATGAATTGGTATGTTAAGTTTCTATAGTGTGAAAAGACTTTCTCTGTTTTGAAACGTTACACTATCTATAGAAAATGTAATACCTTCTCATATATACATTTCCTTGTTGGAGGCTCGTAATATATACTTTCAATATAGGGTGTCAATTTCATGAATAGTCATTGGCCTAATTATTCTGTGACTGCTATGTTACGTTGCCAACTGGTTGGATTATCGTGGCTGTTGAGACACCATTGTACTCTCGTGGTGACCTTTACGGTGATTTCTATAAGCATTTCATTGGTAAGGGTTAGTGTTATAAAGCATATTCTTGACATGCTTGAATTCAAGTTGTTGTTTGTTGGCAACAAATACTATGAATGTTAACTGTTGCAGATTTAAGATGGATGAGTGGTAATTAGATGATTGCCTCAAAGAACTTTATGTTGAGACTGAACAAATGGTATGCATTTTTAGCTACTGTACTCAAATGTGAATTTAAGTTGTATTATTATTTTTGTTGATGCTAATATGTTGTGACATACATTATGTTAGGAGAAAGAAGTCAGTGGAAAGTCCTCATTGCATGAAAATGCTTAGATTAGACATTCCCCTCACCCCCTCGAAGATCGAAGGAGGAAGCTATATGGAGGATCAACAATTGGGGATGGTATTCCCACTGTTATGAGACAAATATCCCCTACCCATGAACAACTAGGGGTGAAATCCCAATTCAAGATGGAATCTTTATCGAATAAAGATGCAAACAAGGGGATAACACAGGTAATTTTATTGATGGTCCATGTATTTTCAATGCCTATTTGAATGTTCTTGTTGCATATGTAAAATGCTCAATATTTGCGAACCATAACCATGCATCCCTCTTTTGATTTTTTATGTTTAATACTATAGGAGGAGGGGGTGGAGCAGAACGAAGGTGAAGAGGGTATCCCCGAAGCACCCAATGACTATTTCTCAACAGATGTATGGGAACTTTTGGCTGCCCTTAATGTTTGATTACTCCTCATATTAAATAATGTTTCTTTCTTCCCTCTTACAACAATCAAAATTAAAATACTTTTGACTGACACTCCATGCATTTTTCTATGTTGTTTTTATTTTGTGTTTTATTTGGGAGGGGTGGAGCGGATGTTGGGATCTAGTAAGCACAATTGATTACCATGTACAAGCAACTAAATGCGGAATTTAACCAGAAGTAACAAGTAACTAGAAATTCAGAAATAACACAGAATATGAGAGACAATACCCAATTGTATTAATACTCTTCCAGAAAAGAATTACAATGAAGAGACGCCACACTCTTCCACACCTTACAGGCTTCCCACACCAAGTGTACAGTAATTCACCTTCAAGAGTTCACTCTCTCAATTACGGTCCCAACACACAACTCAAACACAGAGTTGGTGTTCACATCCAACCAGTCAATATCACTACTGCCAGTACCACTAGTCAGTATCACTACTACCAGTACACAAGTACTCCACGTACTCCATGATCGAGTAACCACCGTACTCCAAGTAGATCTCCCATGAGCTTGCTACATTGGTTGTGTTGCTGATCTCCCTGATCTTGCTGCCACCTGCAAATCAACTTGGTTTTGCAACACCTGCAAACCTAGATCTCGCACACACAAATACCTGCAACTTAAATGATCTTACTATTAGAAGGATCTACCTTGCCTTCCTCTATTGCTCTTTGAAGTGTTACTGTCACCTTTGATCTTGCTACCCCGCAGATCTACTTTGACCTCGCACACACACATGAAGAACCCTTGTCCTTGCCTCACCAAGTCCTTATGATTCTCCAAACCAGTACCCTGGTGGATCTTCTACTAGAACTTGCATAACCTGCAGCTCTACCTGATCATACACACTCGGCACCCCTGTGGAACTAGGAGGAACTACCCTTGCTCTCTTCACACTAAAGGAGCTAACCAAGCTTCTCAAACTAGAACATTTTACAATACAACCCATGAGTCTATTATATAGATCCCATGCAAACAATAATTAGACATCCAATTACAATAATTAGATTCACAGTTCCAAGGCTAAAATTAGCCTTTAACATGCAAACAACCGGTTCATTAACTAACTGTCAGTGAACTAGCAGTTCTGGAACCGCACAGGCGATCAACGTTGGTCCTTATCTGGCTGGAGATGACCGAAGTCAGCCGATACCTAACCAATGTCGGTTGCTCTTCTCACTGGATATGACTGACGTCGGTTGATCAGACTGATGTCAGTTTCTCTGCAACTCAGCAACCTCTCAACAACCTCCTGTTTGCATCCTGGTGAAGCTTTTAGCTCTACAACCTAACAATCTCCCACTTAGAGATAAATAATTGTACCTATACTTGTACCTGTACACCGTCTAATTTCATTCTTGGCTTGTATCCCTCTTCAAGCTCAACCTTGAAGACCAACCACCACAAATCTTGTGGTGCACCTCCTGTTATCTAAGTAACCTGCCGCATCCGCATCCACAAACACATGTAGAAAAGAACTTGACCCTGCATAGCATGTGCACTTGCTGTTGGTCCCTCTCAGATACCTGAGAATCCACTGAACTGCCCTCCAGTGCTTCTTTCTCAGATTGGCTCCAAACTTGCTGACAGCTCCCAATGCGTGGGCAAACCCAGGTCCAGTACGCATGTACTTAACCTCATCATGTGAATCAGGTCACTGTTCATAGAACTGTCCAACCCATCGGCGTGCTAACCAGTTTCACACAATCATCCAGAGACAAAATCAACCTGTGACCTTCCATGTCTCTAGAACACACTTATGCCAAAGAATTTCGCTCCTCCAAATTCTTCATGACACACCTCTGAACTAACTTTACCTTTAGCTCAAAAAACCCTGTATGTGTAACCCTGCATCAAGCAAACACACAACATACAGTAACAGGATGATGTTGTAATCATCACCCACCTGGTAAAGTAACCACAGTAGTTACAATGACATTGACTAAAGCCATGATTTGTCATCCACCTGTCAAACCTATACCACTGTCCTGGAGCTTCCTCAAGACCATATGACCTGGCCTTCCGTCTCACGTATCCATTCTCTCTATTCTTTAACCAAGGAATCCATTCGTATTTCAGTGCTTTCTTTCGGCTGGCAACCCTACCAAATCTCTCGTTTGGTTCTGCATCCTAGGAATCAAATTCTTCATTCATGCCATGCTCCCACTGTTTCTTGGATCCTTCCTGCTCTGCAGTGAGCAATGAGTATAAAGAAGAGGAACAACGAATTTGAGGCTTACTTATCCTTTCAATCCTCCATATGGGCATTTGAGACTCCTTGACAGGTTGCTGTCTGCCCAAAATCTGTTTCAGTGACCGACCTCGGTCACCACACAGTCTGCATCCGATCGACGTTGGTTCCATGCGACTGTCCTGACTACCGATGACGGTTTCCTGACCGACATCGGTGTCTACCTGTCACCGACGTTGGTCTTACCCTGCTCGACACCACTAACTCTGGTCTACACATGACCGACATCGGCACCTGTCTGTTCGACGCCGATTCCTCTTGACTGATGCCAGTACCTGTGTTCTCCTGTGAGTGATGACTTTTTACTCGTGAGATCTCTTTGGATCAAAACCCTGTCCAAACTGCTCTACTCAAAGTTATTTAGTCCCATCTGCTGATCTCTGTTCATCATCTCCTCCATAAACACCAAGGCTTTCTAGTTCTTAAGTCTGTCAAAGACATCTGACTTCCTCTTAAGAACATGCATCTCCTTCTTGCTCATGTGACCAAGTCTACAAAGCCACGTCTTCGCAACAGAAGAAGAATCAATAATATAAGTAGATAGATAAAGGATACCTACTTTCTTACCACCTACTAATTCAAGTGCATCTGCTGTGAGAGTTTTTGTGCATCTCTCATCACCCAACTTTCCTGAAGAAATTAGCCACATCTTCAAGACTGGGACCTGCATGACCTCCTTCAACACCCATGTGTTGGCCGTCTATAATTTCAGCCGTACTTCCCCTTTGCCAAAACTTTGACAAGGCTCACCAGCCCCTAAATAAATCTTTCCAAAGTCTCCAAGGACCTTAACATGGAAAAATACTCTATTTCGGGCTGCATGGAAAGAGGCAACATAATCTATAAAACAAGATTCTACTTTATCCAAGGAACATCCCAAAGCATCCTGTGCAACAACACCTGTAACATCTGCTTCTTCAATTCCTTCATGCTGATTTTTTACCAACCAACAATTTTTCTTTACCTGCTCTTTCTTTCCATAACACCGTAATTGACTATTCTTGCTTTTGAATTCCTCCATACTTCCTTCTGCCATTGCTATACTCCCACTCAATCAGAAACCCCTGAGAGTGACCTGTAATCAAACACAAACCTTCTCCCTATAACCTTAGCTCTAATACCACTTGTTGGGATATAGGAAGCACAATTGATTACCATGTACAAGCAACTAAATGCAGAATTTAACCAGAAGTAACAAGTAACTAGAAATTCAGAAATAACACAGAATATGAGAGACAATACCCAATTGTATTAATACTCTTCTAGAAAAGAATTACAATGAAGAGATGCCACACTCTTCCACACCTTACAGGGTTCCCACACCAAGTGTACAGTAATTCACCTTCAATAGTTCACTCTCTCAATTACGGTCCCAACACACAACTCAAACACAGAGTTGGTGTTCACCTCCAACCAGTCAATATCACTACTGCCAGTACCACTAGTCAGTATCACTACTGCCAGTACACAAGTACTCCACGTACTCCACGATCGAGTACACACCGTACTCCAAGTAGATCTCCCATGAGCTTGCTACACCGATTGTGTTGTTGATCTCCTTGATCTTGCTGCCACCTGCAAATCAACTTGGTTTTGCAACACCTGCAAACCTAGATCTTGCACACACAAATACCTGCAACTCAAATGATCTTACTATTGGAAGGATCTACCTTGCCTTCCTCTATTGCTCTTTGAAGTGTTTTTGTCACCTTTGATCTTGCTACCTCGTAAATCTGCTTTGACCTTGCACACACACATGAAGAACCTTTGTCCTTGCCTCACCAAGTCCTTATGATTCTCCAAACCAGTACCCCGGTGGATCTTCTACCAGAACTTGCACAACATGCAGCTTTACCTGATCATACACACTCGGCACCCCTGTGGAACTAGGAGGAACTACCCTTGCTCTCTTCACACTAAAGGAGCTAACCAAGCTCTCTCAAAATAGAACACTTTACAATACAGCCCATGAGTCTATTATATAGATCCCATGCAAATAATAATTAGACATCCAATTACAATAATTAGATCCGTAGCTCCAAGGCTAAAATTAGTCTTTAACATGTAAACAACCGGTTCGTTAACTAACTATCCGTGAACTAGCAGTTTTGGAATTGCACAGGCGACCGACGTCGGTCCTTGTCTAGTTGGAGATGACCAACGTCAGTCGATACCTGATCGATGTCAGTTTCTCTTCTCACTGGATATGACCGACATCAGTTGATCAGACCGACGTCGGTTTCTCTGCAACTCAGCAACCTCTCAACAACCTCCTATTTGCATCTTGGTGAAGCTTTTAGCTCCACAACCTAACAGCAGAGCCACATGGATGTGGCTAATTGTCACCTGCATAATGATTTCGTCCCTACAACTGTGCATATTTTTTATACTCTCTCTTTCATTTGCCATGCTCAATAATTTAAAACCATGCATCCCTATTTTTATATGTTGTATCTTTTTTAATACTACAGGAGGAGGGAGTGGAGCAGACCGAAGGTGAAGAAGGTGTCCCCAGAGCGTCTAACGACTATTTCTCAAGAGATGTATGGGGACCTTTGGCTGCTCTTAATGTTTGATTGCTCCTCATGTTAAATAATGTTTCTTTCTTCCCTCTTAGAACAATCAAGATTAGAATTCTCTTGACACACCATGCATTTTTATATGTTGTTTTTGTTTTGTGTTTTAATTGGAGGGGGTGGACGTGGCTGATAGTCACCTGTATAATGACTCCATCCCTACAAATGTGCATATTTTTTCTAGTCTCTCTTTCATTTGACATGATCATAGCCCCATGTTTGTTGTTCCATATATGTTTGGAGTTGGACTCACATGTATATGTCCACCTATGTGGCAGGAGGAGGTGAAGTCATATGACCATGATGACAACGACTGAGGATGTTGATGATGATGACAAAGATTGGCTTCTATACGCTTCACAATCTAAAATGGAGGAGGAACTAAATATTGTGATAACATTTGATTGTCTTTGATGACGTTGTCTTATGTTTATTGTTTTATGATTTTAACAATATATTTTGTTTGATGACGTTATACATTGTTTATTGCTTTATGCTCTTAACCTCACATCTCTTCCTTGTTGAATGATAGCATGTAAGTGAGTACAAAATTGAGTATTGGGGTATTGTGAGGCAGAATGTGCACCTTTGCTTACTCAAGCCATGTGACACATTTAGAGCTGATGGTGGTCATCCATTTTGGTCATGAGACAAGCTTAACACTCACTGTCATAAGATTCATGGTCAACAACCCATTCTAAGGAGGCCCCCTGGGCATGCCATAAGTGGGAAATGTACACCTAAGGGAAGAGAAATCAATAAAAGCCAAATAGAAAGGAGGCCAATAGATAGACTCTTGAAAAATCATAGCATCAGAAAGAGAGATAGGCTAGAAAGATCATGGATGGCTAGGGAGGATGTGTCTGAGTTATGTTATCTCAATGAGACAGCCTTGAATTCTATTCAAGATGAGATGGTTGCATATGATTCGAGTGAAAAATTGGCACAAAAAAGGGAAGCCTACATTCAACGAAGAGAAAATTATCAAAAAATGGAGCAAGAAAGAGAATGGGTGGAGTAACAACAAGGTACATGTAACAATGGACCTTAGATTTAATGCATTATGTTCATTACTTTTCATGAAGTTAATGTTAATTTCAATTCATCTTACTCAATATTAACATTGATATTTCTACAAAAATCATTGTTTTGATTATAGAGGGATGACCTTCAAGCCCATTCTAGTGATGAGGATCACGTTCCTTTGAGAGAAATGAATTTACAGAATAGTAGATATATTCATCGGGGGGTGTAACAAATGAAAGTCCACATGATAGGTTGCCTCACAAATTGATATTGTACTTCTTACGATGCCTATGTATTATATGCACTCTTGTTTATTCCCCATACCTTTCTTTTAACCCTGCCATTACATATTTTGATAGTGATGTATATTACTATTGCATATAGGCTTTTGGTGGAGATGAGTTGGCACATTTATAGGCATGGATGGACCATGTTTAGGAGGTATGTTGGTGTCTTATTCTTGCATTTTTGTTAAGATTTCTAAACTGCACATTTTAAAATGCAGGTGTCTAAGGTGACATGCATATGCATGCATTCATGTGGTTGACCGCTTCCACTTCTTTGTCCATTTCCAGAGGTCTAAAGGCCATGCCATGAACATTGATATTGCCTTGTGGCTATTTCTTTGGACACTATTATTTATATACATACATTTTGGCATAATATGTATGACATTTTGATGTGTGGTCAAACATATTATTTGGATAGGGGATTTGAATACAAGTGTTTCATTTCTGGTTTGTGTTGGATATGTAGTTTTTTGTTTATGTACGATTCAAGCAATGGTTTGGTGGTTAATTTGCATTTATCGATGTATTACACAATCATGCATGGTTGAGTGATGCAATGTTTTTCCCATGTACTCATCGTATATTTTTTATGTGTATGGTATGTGCTATTTTTGACTAGTGATCTATCATCTTCACATGTATACCTTATTCTCCTTTCATTTTTTCACATGTTGGTGACAAAGTTCACATGTTTTCATGTCTCTATGTCTATATAAAATTAACCATGGTGGGGAGTGCAATATAATATTTGTATGCATGGCTTGTCTCTCTAACATTCCTTTGTCTCATATCATGTGTTTGTCTATTTAGGCGACATAAAAACTATTGATGACTATGGCCCGAGGTTCAAGGCTTGGGATGAGGGGCAAGAAGGAATGGGGAAACACTCTAATACATTAGAATGACCATGCCACAGGTAAAGATTTCATACTCCAATATAATTATTTCATTATTTTCATTTAAGTTAGAAAACTCTTTGTGTGTAAGGGAACTATTCTTAATTATAAAAAATTGGATGTTCTTAGCTTTTGAATATTCTCATGGACCCTTGTTATGTCTAGATTTTTTTAGATTTTGAATGCTAAAAATATTGAATGCTATCATTGACTTTCACATGTATCATATTTTTTATAGATGAAGTCCAAAATCTAGAAGAGAATGTGGTTACCTAATTGCCTGAGGACATGGAATAACTTCTCATAAGGATGAGATCCTAAAACACAATGGGCATAGAAGAACATCTTGGTTTATAACTTTCACTAGCGGCTGCAAAAAAATAATCACTCGAGAGGGAAAACCAATTTTTGACTGAGCTTCTTGACGGTGCAAGGGCAAAGGTTATCAAGTTGGAGACTACGTTGGCTGACAAAACCAAAGAGGTCAAGAAATTGCACCGTGCACTTCTCATACTAATGGATGAGAAGATGGATGCTGAAATAAAGTTTGTCAATCTACAAGCTACCCATGCCTACACAAAATCAGTCCATGATACAAGGGTAGAGACTGTGTGGGCCATGCAAATGAAGCATGAAGGAATAATTGCCATATATGAGCAACAACTACAAATTTTGAAGGCGGAGTTCAATATCTTATTTGCACAAGCCAATGGCAAGTCTCCCAATAGATGTGGTATTCCATACATGAACAATAATAATTAGTTGTGTGCAATGACTCATGTGTAAGAGGTTTATAAATTCTTATGATTCCATTTTTATGTTGATAGATATGTCATATAGTGAAAATCAAGTCACAATGCAATCCTTTTGGTAAGAAAACTCTAAGTGGGAAAAGGGAAATCAAGATTCAGTTATGTGTCCTCTTCTAGGAGTTTGGAGTTAGTTAGTAAGAATAGATAGTTATTCCATTCGAATGTGGAAGAGATAAAGAACAAAGAGAAATCTATAGAAAAACTATTGTAGACTTATATTCCATGTTTTGAGTAATTACTTTTGTGGCTGAGTATAAGTGTTTTGTTAATGCAGAGTGAGACTAATAATAGTTTCGAAATGTGCTTGAATAATATATAGCTTGACAATACATTTCCAAGGTATTTGAATGAACATATATAAGAATACAGGTTTAAAGAATCAAGAAGGAAGTTTCTACATTGAAGACTGTGTTTATAGACGCCTATTTGGGTGTTGTTTCTCTTCTATTGGTGCTAGCCACCCTTTTTAAACTTGACTCATAGACATTGGAAAACCTCTTGGAGTTAGTTACACTCGATTATTTTTCATACAAAATATGAGGGTTTTTGAATTGAGTTAGTTATGCATGTATATTAGAAGACAATATTCGAAGGAAGAAGAAAAAAAGACCCTATTCAAGGAGACTGTGAGAAAACCCCTTGTTTTGTGTTTCTTGATTGGATAGCAAACTGTGAATGAAAAATGCATTTAGAAATGGCATTACATATTAATTTTACACATTTTTGAAGGAGTATTGATGTATTCTGAGATTATAATTTGTAGGATTGATAATCCATTTATTAGTGTTGGAGGATAGCAATAGGCAGACCCCTGTTTTGGGAGTCTTTTTGTTTTTGTGCAGTCTGATTGTATTTTTGGTGAATGAATGATCATTGGACCTACATGGCATTGTGTTATTTTGTATCTACCATTTATTTTAATTGGGTAAAAAGTGTATGAACTAATGAAAGACTCAGGAAGCGAGTTTGGTGTTATTAAATTGATTAGCAACCTTGTAAACTATAACAGTCAATGCATGGTGTAAGTTGACTGTAATTCAAGAAGGAAGGGTCCTTCTATCACTCATCAAATTATTTGAGTCCATTGGGTGAGTCATTTTATTTATCTTTTTAGGTTTCTTAATATTTAAATGAGCTTTGTACACAACATAACTATTTTGGCAGCCTACAGACCTGTAGATGGTCATAATTGTTCCTAGTTAAGTCTATTTTAGTTTAGTTAACGTGCCTAATAGATTGGTTAGCACTTGAACACAGTTGGAAAAGATAATCAAGGGATATATAAACCCTAAAAATTAAGTTTGGAAATTTTAAATTCTCTAAGATGTGCACAATGAATTTTTGAATGCTCACAGGTTAACGCAGGTCATAAAAAGCCCTAAACTAGGGTTCCATCAATAACTTAAGTTTGAACCATCAAAATTGCAAAAAAAAAAGTATATATTAACCTTATTGAGGTATTCTAATATATTTTCAAGTTTCCAAGACTGTACGGAATGTGTTATATGGATTTCTCAAGGACTGAATTGAAACATGCCTAGAAAGGATTAGTAGGTCAGGCCTAAAAGGTGAAATTAGACCTAATCAAAGCATTGTGCTACCAAATTTGACACACATGTGTCTTGGGATATGGGAAAATATATTTTGATGCTTTTGAGTCATAACCAATTATACTATTTCATACTAAATAGGAAACATGGTTAAAAGGGCTAGTAGGAAGTGACTAAAGGACTAGTGTGTTAGAGAAAGAGTTGCTAGTTGAAAATTTTTACAGGGAACCTCTACATCAGATATGTTGAAGAGCCATAAACCACATAGTGAGCAATGAATTAGTTTAATTTTGTAAATAAATGCAATAAATAACAAGGTAAAGTGTGAGATAAGTAGCTTATTGTCTACATCAATATTGAAACATCAACATCAAGAACAATAACTAACATTAAGAACAACAACTAACATCAACATCAAGATCAACAATAAATATGTAATACACAAATATGTACTTTCTTTATTATTAAATTAAACTATTTATCAATATTGAATCATATTTTTATGAAAATGTTCTATTGGCTTTCATCACTGTCACTTTCATCCATTGGATCAATATCATTGTCGCTTTCATCCTTTAGAACATGCATGAAAAAAATAGTGGTTTCATTCTTGAAATAATCCAGCCTGGTTGTATGAGAGGAAAGTCTATGGTGTGGGAGATTATGTATCTCTTACAAAATTCAACATATAGATGCACTGGACAAAGATTGGATGCTTGAAACAAGTTATTTCGAACACTATATAGTTCAAAATGTACTCTAAAAGGTAGTTTTTAACCAATGAAAATATTTTGTACTTGATCCGGATGCGCATAGACATTTGGATCATTAGACACCTTCGTTGGCAATAACTTCTCCAAGAAGGGCCGAAGATACGCTGATATAAAGCCAGGAGTACCCCATGCATCAGGAAAAATAACATCATCTTGTGGCCTTTCATATGACCACTGTATGTAGAAATCATTGTCAGGCCTATCTATGAGTATCGTGTACTCATAGCTCACCAACGAAACATGGTAGGTAGGATACACCATGTTATAGTATAGGAGAAGATTGACCCAATTCAATCCATCAGGCTACGTGAAATTTTTTATGGTTCCCAGCCTCCAAATGATGGCCTCAACCACCACACATGAGATTTTGTGTAATGTAGAACATTCTACATTGAGCTGCTCTAGTATGTTTCATTTATTCCATATAAATTTATGTAATTCCTCTTGTATTTATACCACACTCCCCATGTGGAATTAATTCCACTTGGCACACAATTACAAAAATTAATTAGCGATAATTTCTAAAAACAAATCACAAATTGTAGTTAATCATTCTACTTAACTATTGAATAAAGAGAAGATAAACTATTGAATAAAGAAAGTTATGAAATCAAAACACTGTCCAAATGTATTGAGTAACTTAATAACATTATTGTGAAATCAAAATATGTCCTTCATATGACTTAGAATAGGTTGAAGGATTCAAATAACTATTTTGGAAGCTAAAATGTGGTATTCTGCCTTATTCCCTACTTTGTGTCTATCAATAAACAAAGGGTTACTTGTTTCTTGGGGATATATTGTGAACCTGTTGAAACCATAGTTAGTGAGTGAAGTGTTTGTTGTAATGAAATTGAGTGATTCTAAATAATTAATACATGGATAAGGTTTACCTCGCTTGTAGACAACTCTGCCAACCTTTAGACCTTATTGATTCACCATAAAACGTCTTCTAAACAAGGTTTCCCACTATACAGTTAACACAGACCACTATGTGCAAAAAAAAAAATACTGTATAAGAGTTCTTTTACTCACCTAGTACCTTTAAAGTCTCCTTCCATGGTTCAAGAATTCTAAGGTGTCTTTCTCCACCTCTCTTAACCACTATCTTATTGAATCAACACTTAGTTTCACTCAAATCAATGCAATTGCTCAAAATCCTGTAGATGTCTCTTTCACTGTGTAACTAGAGAGTCTATTTTTATCTGCTCACACTATATACAAGATGTTAAACCTATTCATTTAATGTAATGTGGCAATGTAAGATCTTTACTCCTTTTTGAGACTTAGAGCCTTCTTTATGTTTCCATACTTCTTTATGTCTATGGACACTCGTGTAAGGTGTATGATCAAGATAACACATAATATTATAGGCTACTAATTTAAACTAATTTTACCAACCTTCACCAACATAATCAGTGACAATCTGTAATGGTTCTTGCAAGATTGGTATGTGATATAAGCAAATACACATATTCTAAATGACTAATAAGAAACTTTTCTTCTTGAACTCTTACCTTCAATCTTGGAGACATAAAATTTGCCTACTTAGGGAACAAAATAGAGTTTATAGTGGATCACTTTAACTAAATCAAAATAGACTTGACTGTGAATAATTATGACCATCTATAGGTCTGTATACTGCCAAAACGGTTATGTTATGTACAAAGCTCATTTAAATGTTAAGAAACCTAACAAGATCAATCAAATGACTCACCTAATGTCCTCAAATCATTTGATGAGTGATAGGAGGACCCTTCTTTCATGAATTATAGTCAACTTATGCCATGCATTGATTATTACAGTTTATAAAGTTGCTAATCAATTTAATAGCACCAAACGAGTTTCTTGATTCTTTCCTTTGTTCATACACTTGTTACACAATTCCAATAAATGGTATATGCAAAAGAACAAAATATCAAGTAGGTCCAATGATCATTCATTCACCAAGAATACAATCATATTGCACAAAAATAAAAAGACTCCCAAAACAGGGGTCTCCCTATTGCTATCCTCCAACACTAATAAATGGATTATCATGGTTTAAGATTTCTAAGGTGTCTTTCTCCACCTCTCTTAACCACTATCCTATTGAAACAACACTTAGTTTCAATCAAATCAATGCAATTGTTCAAAATCCTATAGATGTCTCTTTCACTGTGTAACTAGAGAGTCTATTTTTATCTGCTCACACTATATACCCAAATATAAGATTAACGTAGAAAAAATATGCCCAAAACATGGTTTGTCCTCTAATTAATAATGTTAGTGATGACCATATTCCCACATAAATACATTTTATCTACTAAAGCCTTGTGACATTATGATATTTAAAAATACTCCTTTGCATCTATTTGGCTCATAGTTGGTTGTCTAATGCACACACTCTATTTGTAATAGGTAGGATTTAACTATCATACATTGTCATAATTTTTTGAATTTTAAGCAACGTGTAACAAATAAATTATTTAGATTAGTTATTTTGAAGTGTCAATTAGAAATGAATGACCATTTGAGAATTTGAATTTTTTATGAACCACTTGTATGCATAAGTTTATGCTCTAAATAGAATAACTTTGCTTGATTCTTTCATATTTTCTTTTCTTGGAAGAAATTGATTTCAATTAATATTGTTGCTAACATTCTATTTTAATTCAAACACATTATAGGTGCAAAACCTAGATCCAAAAAGGGATTTTTATGAAACTTCATATATCAAAAACAAAAATATAAATATAAATGAATTCTCACAGTGTGTTTTATCTGCAAAGCATATACTCTTCATGAATTTAAATGCATTACCTATTTATATCCCCAGGGCCTCTATATTATGGCACATATTATGAGGCTCATATGCCTTTTATGTTAGTTATGTTTATACCTCCTTATGGTAGTTTTGTATGTTGCATGCAAAAAATCACTTAATGTAATTAGTAACGAGAATGAGATTTTTTTCCCCCATGATATGTATGCACATATTAATGAAAACCTTGATATGAGAAAGAAGGGCCATGTAATTCCATTGGCACATTTCTTCAGAAATATAACGCGTTGAAGGTTGACACCCATTTGAAGGGTTATGTATTATGTTAGGAAGGTAATTGTTTTAACAATTTTGGGAATAATTGGGGTTTTATTCCTAATTTAGTTAAAGGGTTTGGATTGATAAAATCATACAATAATTAGTCCATAATTAACTTACTAATTTGGTAATTCTGATTGTTGTTTTGAATTTCTAAAAATAGCAAATGAATAGAGAGAAATATAACTTTGCTTAAATTATGTTGATACGACTGAGACAATATCTGATATTCACTATGCAGGCTTGGATACTATCAAAAATAGGCTTTTGACTTTCATTTTCTAATTGGATAGGAGCGTTGAAAGTGGATAGGAGTGGCACCGATGTTGTATTCCTTGTCTGATGTTGTTGTCCTGAGGATCTAAGCTTTCTGGGTTTTGTTCAATAGGTCTGTGTGACCTTGTCTCTAAAGTTTCAATATCCAAAAGTTTGTCAAGTATATTATTTATTCAAACCCTATCTTCCATTGTGATTTGACCAATTTGAGCAAGAGGGGGGGTAGTGTGTATAAGATGCACTAGACATGATTTGTACCCTGTGTATGGGCACACTGCCTACATACCAACACTCTGAAGAGGGATCAAGCCATATGTAGTTCTCCCTTTGAAATTTCTTGGTGCAATTATGATATGAGAATGCAAGGAAATGCTAAATTGGGTGTGCGTGAGATGACTAGGGACTGATGTGAGGATTCAAATAAGCTAGAAATAGTATTAGATGGATGTAAGCAGAGAATAGGTAAATGTGCTTGAGTAGTCTTGCTTGATTTTTGATATTTTCCAACCCTTTCCAAATGATCTTTGAATGGGATTTTATAGGGATCTATTGGTCATGGGTTAAAAGCAATCATTCTAGGATGACATAATGACAAAGAGGATTCAGGAAAAAATGGTCATTTTGGCTTGAAAGGTGATTGGATAGGAGTGTTGAAAAGGGTATACCCTAGGTTTCGTTGTTATAGTCCAACCTAGGCACTATTTTCTTAGAGGTTTGGGACCTGGGGGGATGGAAAGAGCATGGAAAATGGGTCTCGATTGAGCTGGAATGAGGTCTTGAAAGCCTATAAATGACTGGGAATTAGTAAAAAGAAGTCTAAGAGGGTTAGGAGAGCAAGCAAGAGGGACCTATGGTTTGGGTATCACAAGCCATGCTCAAGTTACCAATTTTAGCATTTTATATGAATACAACAACCCACTCATTGATACCTTCATGATGGCTTGCATGCTAACACCTTGTCAAAGTGTGGATCATGTGAGGCTCGTAGTAAAACATGCAAAATAACTTATGTAGTAATCTACAAGTAAAGTATGAAGACTTGAAAATTATTCCTTGGATATGTGTTAGTTTCCTTACTCATACAAGGTTCAGGGTAATACTCGACAGGCTATGAAAAGGTAAAGTGCAAGGCCGAAAGCCTTATGAGCTGAGTAGGGGCTAAAAGTATCAAAAAGTAAATATGAAGGCCTAAAACTGACTAAGCTTATTAGGGGCCAAACATAGTAAATAATAGAATATCATATTCCAAACTAAGGCATGCATGGGTGACAAAAGAAAGTATTAAAGAATGGTAAAGAATAGTAAAATGCAAATAATGCCTCACATGGTCAATGGAGGATCCTTCAAATCTGTAATAAAGCAGTTTTACCCTTGAGTCTTGGACCAATGAAGTGATGTGTTGTGAGATTGCATCCTCAGATATGTAAAGGAAAAAATTATATGCACACACAAACCCATCAACATGAAGATCACACACAAAACACATAGTTGTAGTATAGACCTAAAAACACATAAAAAGATAGATTAGTAAGTTAAGGATTTATGATCAATGGTTGACTGAAGGATAATTGAATTTATAACTAGGTCCAACTATGTTCATCCCCAATGATCATCTCATGGATAGCCTGAGGTCATTTAGTAAAATTGAATTGGTATGGTTTGTGGTACCTTCAAAGATGATGGGATAACTCTAGTTTGGGGGGGATCTTAGATATGATGGGTTCCTTATGGCTTAGTGGAGAAGGAGAATCAATGATAACTATGTGCTTAAGCTCTCCAATGGAGAAACCCCACCATAGCATGGAGAGGCCACTTGGATTGGATTTATGAAATATGTATGTGCCCCCTGAAATATGCCCAATGACTAATAAGAAATTTTTCTTCTTGAACTCTTACCTTCAATCTTGGAGACATAGAATTTGTGTACTCAGGGAACAAAATAGAGTTTATACTGGATCACTTTAATCTTTAATTTCAATATGGTGAGTGGTTGTTTATGTGATTTTTGATATTATTTGTTATCAAATATAATTTCTAATTAGATTCAGTAACAAGAGTTGGATTGTAAGAAGATTACCCTTGAGATGATAGGCAGGTCTATCAAATAGTGAATGAAAGCATACAGTTTGAGTAAGTGCCTATTTGATCTTTTCCTCATTCATTTCTATGGTGAATGTGGAGATGGAGTGCATATGAAGTGTTAGAGAGAATTTGTTGTGATGTTAAGGAGGTCAAACATGGTAAGTTTTTATGTGCTCAGAGTTCTTTCTTGTTAATAGCATACATACCAGAAACCCTGAATTGGTATACTAAATTCTTTATCTTGGAACTTGTTTTAGATTCCAAAGTGATTAAGAAAGGATTGAGATAGTCTTTTTACATGGGAACACACCTGATATATGTTATAAATACTATTAGAAAGTTTGAAACTATCAAAACCATGCTTAACCCCTCTTTACCCTATTTTCTATCATTAGATCACAATTAAGAATGACTAATTTTTCTTGTTGGGGATTGATCTAATTCGTAATTCAATTGGTTGTTTATTCTTTACTTGATTTGATCTTCCAAACTTCATTTCTTTGTCAATCAATACACTTGTTCATTGGGATCATTAGTCTAATTCCATTGTACTTGTATCTTTACTCTTTAGAGATGTCTTGATGGATTTATACTTCCTTGAATCACATCCAGTCATACATTGTCTCATTTCACTCCTTACACCTGCTAAACTGTCTTACTCTCTTTCACTAGCTTCTTAGTAGGTTAGTCACATAGGTCTCAATGTCTAAAATCTTGTTGAAGGTTCAATGACTCCATCCTTTATCATTTTATGTACTTTCAGAGCATAATATACTTCTCCATACTCATTTAAATGGTTCCAATCCACCTTAACACCCTTTGTCAATAATCGAGCTCTTAATTACATTATGAGGCTTGTAGCCACTTTTTAGAAAATTTCCATTGGTTTACCAATCTAGACCCTCTTATCAAGATCTATTTACAATTTTAGGCTCCCTCTATTCCTAATGAGGTGTTTGAAAAGTCTCAAGTCTTGAATCCACTTTTAAATATAAGTTCCTTTGTTAAAATCTTGCAAACTAGACCTAATTAGGCCTATTCCATAACCACCACTGTCAAAACCATACTTGTCCATACCGTATAATCTTGAAACCTTTTCCATCAATTAGATTACCTCAAATTATTTTGGACTACAATTTTTTAGCCAATTTGGACGTTAAATCTCATTATATCAACCAAACCCTAATCCTAGGGTTTGCATCCTTGTACACAAGTCGAGAACCTTCTAAAACCCTTATCTTGAGTTGTACAATGAATCAAAGGTTAAAACAAAGTTTAAAAGTTCTATTTTTGGATCTCACACCTATTCCAAGCCTTAGAACCTCCTTCTAGATCATTTTTTACCCTTTTCACTTGAGAATGTCCCTTGATTGTGCAAGAAAACATAGTTGCTATAGGTCTATGACTAGTTTAGACATTCAATGGATGATTATCATGCCAAGGAAATATAAAAACATCATCAATATGTTATTATCAACCTTACCATATCCACTAAAGTATTCAAAATTCATTTTCATTACACTTTCCCTTACTATACCAAGTTTCTATGTCCAACTAAAGTCTGTATACAACATGCCATGGGTTTATAGAACAATTCTTGTTCAACTATGTTGCCACTCATTGGAACTAGTCTCTTCTTACCATCAAATCCTAGAACACAGGTTCACTATTCACAACCATATTCCCTTGGCTATATCACTATTTTTTATGCAGTGACAGTATAGACAAAATAATACCAAAACATGCTGGGCCCTGAGTACTCAAACATGGTATACACATGCACCCTTGAAAACCTAATCTTGTCTCTCCTTAAAATCATGACTAGACTTTATTCTTCCTTTTATTCATGATAGGAATATGTTCAACTCATGCTTTTTTTTTGAACAAATGTTTAATTCCTTCTCAACCCTCTAAAACAAGGGTTTCTTGTGTGTGACTGGGGTCTAGCTGAGTAGCAAAGACTTGCTTCTCTTATCAGGGTTTATGCCCTCCATTTAACATTATAAACTTAGCTTCAACTTTGTAGACATGGATTGAAAAAATTGGAAGCATACACATTAAATGCAAATTATTTAAAAAAATTATGAATAAAATTTGGGATCATGGAATGTTATGATTATAATATTTTACACAAAATAATGTTATTGACGAGACTTTAAAAATTTTAACGTAATATGTTCTTGTGAACTGTGATAAATGCAAAATATGCACAAAATGTGCTTGCCAAAAAGGTTTTTGAGACTTTTCAAAAATTATTTGGAAGATGTAAACTTAACATTAAAAACACTAAATTTATACAAACGTGCCAATAAATCATAACATAAAATCCTCATTCATTTGCTAGTCATAATTTTATGTTGATTATAGAAGGATGCTCTAATAAAATAGAGGATATTTCATGCAAAATAAGTTGGGGAATGTTTGTAAAGAGTTTTATTTCATGAAAGAAAACTTATTGTTCAAATTTCATTAGTTAAAAATATAACTCTCATCACCCATTGGACTTTATTTCCATGAGTGCATATTTGTGTCATTTTTATTTTGTTTGGTATGCTCAACATAATTTTTTTTGGTAAAGTTTGTTAAAATAAAAATTGGCGATGTTATATTTCAAGATATTATATATTATACAAATAATAATAATGATACATAAAGGTTATATATCAAAGCATCCAGTTAGAATTTATGGCTTAAACTCTTCACCAGAGGAAAATAATTAGGAACACATGTAAAAAATAGTAAACTAAAAAGAAGGTCGAACAACACATGACAATTAAAAAAATTACATCACATAATTTAAGCATAAGCTATAATACCTGAGGAAGGAGGCAAAGGATCATCATTCGGTGGTAGAGTCACCCAAGTAGAAGGTTCTTCTAAGAATGAACAAGGTATTAAAGCTACTAACGAATGAAATGAACCTTAGAACTATTGCATTCTTCATTTTCAAAATTTTAGTAACATCATTTGTTAATATAATATTTATAAATTTGATTTATGTTTAAAATAATGGCTAGCTTTATTGCATTCCTTGGGGTACGGTTCAAATATTGTTCAAAAAATCCTCTAAGAGACAGTACATTTATGCAATATGTTACAACGTGTGGGTAGTCTAAAATAACTATTCACCTTTAAAAAAAAGGTATTTATTTTTCATTACATGCATTTATTGTTACATGCATCTATTGTTGTTGGGTTATCACTGAAACCTACAAAGGGATGCAATCAAGATGCATGATCTCTATTATGTCCACCCCTATCTCGCTTCATTGCCTTGTTAAGCTCGTCATCCTAGACTTGTCATTTTGGATTGTTACAAGGTGGGTTTGGAAAATGTGTCGTCTCCTAAAACATGCTCTAATATATGTGTCTATTCATAGTTTCTATGAAGTCTCTCTATCTACAAGCGGAAGTTTGATGTCCATCCTACACTTTTTGGAATGGATGAGGTAGTAGGTGTTGTGCATTTGATATCACCTTGCTTTGCACCTTGTTGTAAACCTTTTCCATATAATTTTTTAAGAATTCCATAGTTTCTACGCTTCTATCCACTGCACAACATCTATCAAATATCTCACATGCTCTGTATATTAGGGCCTCAACATCATCAACTCCAGTAATATACAAGATCTATTCATAAATTCAAAAGCATCCAGTCAAAAATTATAAAAAAATATGACAAACATATGATTTCAACTACTTACTAGACTTCCAATATCAACCCCCCTCAATTGGTCTTCAGTGTCATCCACTAGATTTGCTACAACACCTTCTAGTTCACGCCTTGATCCTTATATATCCATATCTAATACACTATGCATTTCAGTGTGCAAATCTTTGACATCCATGCCTTATCCCTCATTATCAATTTTAACTATGTTGTCCTTGACCTAGGAAATGAAAATGTATTACACAAACTATAATGACCTTGAAGTTGTCAATGTATATAGTATGTGGGCAAAAGAAAACTTACATGGTACTCAACATCAATGTTGTTGATGCTCTCATTAACACCATGCATTATGGTTTCATCCTCTAAAACTACCTGAGTTGTCATCTTCCTCATTAGGTCCACCTTGAGCACATGATTTTAAGTATATCCTTGGATTGAAAATGAACAATTGCTCATCAACATAGAAGGTGTTACATTGAAGACACGATAATGCAACATTTCATCTTTCATATTATGCACTCATGTCATATGAGGGTCGCTATTATCAAAGTTAACATGATAATATGGGATGTTCAAAGCCCATACCCATGAAGTATTTTCACATCTTTCTACTTTGAAGTTCTTGTGGAAGTCAATGTCCTTGCATAGTGTAGTAACCAATAATGTATGTAAACCAATGTTGTTAGTTGGTGAACCAACCAATCCACCCTACGATGTTTAAATGTCCTTATTGTGCTTAGGAAATGACATTTCAAATGGGAATAGTAAGATTATATAGATTCATTGGTGTCTTGCCCAACATGCATAAGTGTTCGACAATATCGCAACCACATTCTGACCCTGTATGCCTAGTGTTATTCCCACTATTCGATAAAGGTGATTTGAGAGGAGCAATATCTTTTTAAGAACTTTTTTGACTCCCTTGTATCCATGTCGTCATTGGCACAACTATGCATTATGAACCCTAAGACCTAAAACATCACATGTTTGACATCATCATCTTTCACCTTTGCTATCAAAATTTTCAACCACGTGTGATGAACATGCCAAATGCATAAGTAGACCTCACAGTCAAATGTCTCCCTAAATAACACAATATTTTTGCATAATTAAATGGAATAAGGTGGGGATGGTGTCTATGAACATATAAAATAAATTCCATGATGCATGTAGGAATAATGATGACGTACCTAATAGATTTTATCTCTACACTGACATCATCGACCATGAAGGCACTGATTATCCATTCAATATCTTTTAAATGCAATCTTTGAAGAAGAATTTGCATCAATTATCTTATGTCGATAATACATGATCGAGACATAATGACATGTGCAATGGGCACACGTTCATGTTTAGAATCAAACTCCAATAGTTTGTATAATTGGAACTGTAAAATAAAACAATAAAAGCATTGGAGTAACTACTATTATTACAAACATCAAAACAGTTAATATTATAAACCAATCTTACAAACATTGACACAATACCTTCATTGCATTCATCCTAAACATTGCATCTATCACCAATAAGCTATGCTTCCCAAATCTCAACAACCATTCCAGCTATTTTGGGAGTTGGATGCCCAAGATGAAGGGTATTTCCCCATCTCCATCAAGCTCTCCCCCATTGTATCCCTAATATAAAAACCACTTGTTGGGATTGGTCAACGCCCACTCCCAAACACTTGTTTCATCATCAACATTGTACACATATTTTGCCTCCTTGATCAATCACTCTTTGTTGTATATGTCATCCTTGGTCAAGAAATCATCTCATTCTGTTTCACCACTAAACAATACAAGTTTTTCATGCACCATCTCTCGGTATTTAAGGTGGATAGCATCAATAAACATTCCAAACAATAGTATCTTGTGAACCCATTCATTAAGTTAGGCATTGATGTGAGGAGCAAAAGAACATTTCTTGCCCTTGAAATATTCATATTATTGGCCATGGCAATAGTTGTGCTCATTTTCCATGTGTTCTACTTGATTGTATGTGATCAACACATGATCAGGTCTATAGACCATGTGTCATGTGCTAAAATGACAATGACAACCACACCTTATATGCCTTTGACTTGATCGGCTACCCTTTCCCGACTTGGGCATTAAAGACTTATCTTTGGGCATGGCATCAATTTCCAAAAAGTCATCGGGGCCATATGAACAATAGTACCTACATGATTGTGGCGAACAAATAAACAATCATGCAAGATGAAAATAAAATGTAAATGAATGGAACATAATAGCATCTGAATAGACACCAGCTTTCAATGTATAGTGTGAGGTGAGTCACATGACATATTCAAATATTGTGGTGATCTTGATATCCTTTCCAACAAAATATGAATATCTCTTATAATGTGAAAGATGAAAATTTGTAGGGAACAACACCCTTATCGATTCTCCTTTGATGAAGTCATCAACCCTTTCCTGCTCAACCCAGGCAACCCACAAGTCTTCCTCATTCATGTCAGGAAAAGTGGCCCACTTGATACAACTGCAATCAAATAGACCCTAATTTGGATTCTGCAATTTAAGGCACATTATTTCTTCCCACCTTTTTGCCATCTATTATAACCTATAAGGATAACATTTCATTGAACAAATTAGAAATGGAATTTTTGTACTTTGAGTGAATGCAAGTTTCCATGGATTGTAGCGGACTTTTTTTTCAATTGAAGACAATATAAAACCATTCATAAAACATATGAAAATAAATGCATCAAAATGTATAAATGGACAAAATAGTGTGTGCACGAGGTAGTTACATTTATAGATGATCTTAAATAGAACACAATAACTGCATGCATGTGGGTCAGGGTCAGGGATGTGATTTTGGTACGAAGCCCATAGCTTCAGGAAAGGGTGAAAAAAAAGAAAAATTGCTAGGAAGCCCATAAAATGAAGACCAAGGTTGGAGAATAGGGAATTTGCTACGAAGACCATAGAATCAGGAGAGGGTAAAAAAAAAGAGAAATCGCTAAGAAGCCCACATGAGAATCTCGTTGTCCATCAACTAATCATTTGATGTATTCAATTAGAGGCATGGACATAATGGTAATTTATTACTAGTGCATGAAAGGAAATGCTAGTCGGTGACATAAGAAAAATTTGTACGACATGTGTGTATTTTAAATTATATGAGCCTATATGTGATGCAATTTATTCCATTCAATTGTAATGTTAGGTTGCCTTATCACCCACAGTAATGTCAAGGCATAAACCATTTTGAGTTATTGGAGCTTTAGTGTATCAAAATAGGCCGCCAATTTTATTTAAATGATTTCCTCATAGACCACCACTAACATAATTCCCACGTACCAGACCATAAATTTTTGCCACTAAATTTAGGGAGGTCCATGAGAAGAGAGAACACAATTATGAAACTAAATGAAAGCTTCTTCTTCATTACATGTACATAATTATACAAAAAGATGTCATGATAAAAAATATTCTTCTTCAATACATGTACAAAATTATACCACTGTCCAATGCCAATTATTTACAAATAATTTGAGTAGTACCCATCATGATCAAAGGCATTTCTATTGTCCTCTAATTCTTTTGATGGTGTTAGAAAATGACTTCTTCACCACATTGTTTCTTGGTATGTGAGTTCATCCAACACATGTTCGAGATCTAATTCAAGATTTGAATTTGAAGAATTCCACAATTGCACACAATTATCATAAAGACTATCCCATGTTGAAAGTTGAAATATAATCACAAGGTGATATGTACGAAGGAATGTCTCTGGAAAGAATGTTGCATAACTAGTTCTATCAAAGTACATGTCAAACTAAATTTTCATCATAGGATTCAATGATATTTCATGCTGCAGAATAATTAATTCTGATAAGAGATTGACTTAAAAATTAAATCCATCATTTTCATTTGTCGACGTGA
The DNA here is from genome assembly GCA_037957365.1 of Torreya grandis. Lineage (NCBI taxonomy): Eukaryota > Viridiplantae > Streptophyta > Pinopsida > Cupressales > Taxaceae > Torreya > Torreya grandis. Next base: position 1,225,535 of record JARHVA010001060.1, read on the forward strand.
CCAATTTTATTTTAACAACTCCAAAGTAAAATCATTATTAGTATTCCACCAAATCTTGGCAATGTGATTTGCATGAGTAGCCCAAGAAGGTGGTGGCCAACTGAAAATTTCATTCAATTCATCTACAAATTGATCTAAGTCTCTTCTTGTTACATCTCTAAGATGGGTTAGGGAATTCCATAAGTGATTGGAATGCCAACTGGAGAGGGGTTGTGAAAATAGTGACATACTGCAAACAAACGCACAAACTGTCAATATGACAAATATCATATTAACATTCAACACTAGTACTTTAGAAGTAGTTTATGGGCCTCCATACTGAGATGGATCCATAACGTGCATGTGAGTAGAATCTCAACCATGAGATAAAAGGATTCACCTCATATCCTAGATAATTCAATACAACTACATGCTCTTAATATAACCTTAATTTAATAACTTGGCACTAGATATATAACAAAAAATTTAAATCAATGTATAACTCCTTTGATTGAATGTCAAGACCTCTTGATAATACATGATAAAATAAGCATAAGAGACACTACTTATAATAGGGTTTGATGAGAATATAAATGATGAAATGACCAAGTGTTGTGTGTGTGAGCGTGCATGTGCTTGTGGATGCACACTCCTCAAGGGCATATCTACATGTGGTTTGAACTTAAAATATAGTAAAAGGGGAAAATCAAGGCACTAAAGACCCATAAATTAAGGGGATAGCCAAATATATTTAAATTCATAAAATAGAAAATGCCATATAGGTTTTTATGCTCGCTTGCCATTGAACATGCCATTTATGAGATTTGAACATGGATCATCTTGTAAATGTGATTTGCACACAGATCATAAGAAGGGCAATGTTGAATAAAGTAAAACTGATTTGACCATTTTATTGGTAATGATGTGCTTCAGTTGTGGTTTAAATAAAATAATAATACTCAATCTTGAAATCTAAATGACTCGCATATGCCCCATATGCATAGGCAACATCCATAGATGAAATGCATATCACACGTATAGTTATAACCCTTTACAAAAGCTCATTGACTGTAACTTTTTCTATAAGAAGGTACCATTTTCCAGTTCTTTCAAATCATATTTACAACCCAAAATGGGCAATGATTGGCATTTGAACTATCTAGAACTATGCTTGATGTTGAACCTAATAAGACACATCCAACACAAGTGCAAGAGCTTTCAAATAAATCAGTAGAATCTATTGAATTAATCAATCATATTTTTTGTAATTAGAAAATGTTTTTCTTTTCAAACTTGCATAAGAAGGGCAATGTTGAATAAAATTTTACATGGCAGGTAGAGTTAAACAGAGTTGTATTGTTCAAACACAAAATATCCTTTAACAGATGGTCATTTTAAAGGACAAAAGAAATCAAAGCTCAATGTTATTTTATTAAAATGACAGTGCATATGACCTTGCATAAAAGATAATGGTGCATATGACCCTACATAAAACATAATCCCTAACTTATTTAGGACATTTTTAGGATAATGGTGCATATGACACTCCTTAATGTAAGGTCTCTAGTCTGAAAGGCATGGCGATGGTATAAAAAAGAGGACTTTTAGGGTAAAATCATTTGTAAAGAAACAAATGGCTAGACACTAGGGGAGATTCAGAAACTTGAAGTGAACAAATAAAGTTTTGCATCCAATTTGGGATACAGGAGAAATAGTGGGATTAGTCACACTAAAAACTATAGCGAAAAGGGATGACATCGTGAAAGCAAAATCATTCAGTTTAAGAAAGTAGTTGTGGAAGGGACTCCAAACTCTCCAAATCAAAAGTTAAAACCAAATTAAAATTAAAATTAAATAAAATATAAAAAATATAGGTAATAATTATAAAAATTTAATAAAAGATTATATTGTAAAAGTTCGCATAACTATAAATGTATTATTTAGACAAATTTAACAAATCTTACAACTAATATTATAATATATGCGAGAGATGAAAGCAAATGATCATCTAGTTAATAAATTAATCTTATTTAAACAAACCTAACAATAAATCTTGTAACTAATATTATAAAATATGTGAGAGATAAAGGTGAAGGATCATCGAGGTAATCTTATCTAAGTATGGAATTCCAATCTCTATAAACTTCTTCCTTTTTATCTGTCTCATGGGCTATTGCTAATGATAAAATTAGTAATATCTTTGGCTTTATAAAGGGGACTTTTGAAAATGTTTTTCATTCAAAATTTTTTTTGTTAAAGATATTTTTTATTAAGAAAAATTTCAAGGAATTTTTTAAAGGATGTTTAAGTGGATATTTGTCTCAATGCATCTAAATAAGGTGAGATACTCCAATGTTTTGATTGGTGAAATTACATATCGAATAAATCCAACATACTTATAGTCAACCTTATAGTGCATCATTCATTATTAATTGAATGCTACATCTCAAACATATATTCGTATCATGATTCAATTATCTTATTGAAACACTAAAATAGAAAAATATAAAAAGGTGTGCTTCATAGATGTATGACGTGTGATCAAGGATAAAGTAATGATAGATGATGCACCTATATTGGTTTGATCACACCACAAACATAATTAAAGGAATGTAACTCTTTTTAAGCTCACAAACACTTTGGAACCCTAACTATTGAGTATTTATAAATCTAATGCATTTACAAAATCCATTTAATCTCACAATCATGTGTAACCACAATTTGTTATAAAAAAAAGTTTTGCAGCCAATTTGGGATATAGGGGAAATAGTGGGATTAGTTGTACCACTGAGCTTATGCAGTGGGATTCGATATAGTAAGTCATCACTTTCAATTCCCCTGCATTATTTTAAAAATCATAGTTTTTCTTTTAAATCATTTACATTAAACCCTTTAAAACTAGTTTTCCATTGACACATATAAACTGAGAATAACATGAAATTTGAAATCCTGTAGGAATCGAAGGGAGCCTTTTCCATAAGTTATGTAAGGAATCATATAGAATAATGCCATCCTTAGAGCAGTTAAGAAACAATCAAACAAAAGCATGGGAAGGAGAAGGGATTTTGGTTGCAGAGACTTGGTCATCTGCAACATAGACAAAATCGAAAACATAGGAAGCGAGAATAGGTATGGGGAAAAAAGCAAAATGCTTCGGATAAGCACATTCACAGTGTGTTCATAAGCCTCCTTTGCATAAATTATTTAGATGAAAATGAAAAGAAAAGCAAGGAAAATTGTAATAAATCCTTTAAAAGGACATCTATCTTCAATTTTACTTATGCCTACTATTTCTGGGGCCTGTTTCTCCTTGGCAGATGCCCACTATACATAAGGTTAATCTCGCCCAAGATTTTGTCTTTGTTAATAAGTTATTTTTATACATAAAGACAAGCTCTTATATTCAAGGTCATATGCACTAGAATCCTCTGTAGACAGAGCTTGAGTCAATGTCCACTTGCCCTTCTGTGATGACAAATACAAAAAGGAGGGCATGGAATTTGCTACCACTCTACATAAGGTTAAGCTCCCCCAAGATTTTGTCTTTGTTAATAAGTTATTTTTATACATAAAGAGAAGCTTTTATATGCAGGGTCATAGGCACTACAAATTTAGAGGAAGAGAGATGTTCAATAGGGTACAACAAGATGCATAGGAGCCTCTCTAGTATTTTCCAAGCTTTAATATCTTCACCTCTATTTTTAATGAGAGAAAGCGGTGATGGTGTGCTAATTAAACACTATTACTCTTGCATAAACCCCTAATTTTTGAATGAGAAATGTATATAACTCTTACAAATATATCTTGAACAGTTTCTTATGGTAGTGCCTTGACTTACTTGATCTACTTCAATGTCGATTCATGAGATATGCACAGATGTTGTAGTAGGTTCCTTGGTGGAAATGGCATAGATGTTGCAGTAGGTTCCTTGGTGGAAATCAATAGGAAAAGGAGGTGAAACATGAAAGCTTGGTGAATTCAATGGTCGTCATAGGCACAAGTCTTAGGAAATTCAATTTCCCACTTTAATTTCCCTCCAAACAAAATCGTGTAGTTAACAATCATCGCTAGTTAAAATGTTAACAGTCATCGCTAGTTAAAATGTTAAGTTAGACTTTAAATGTGGTTGGTTTAAGTGAGTTGATAAGGGGGTTGGTCAATTCATCATCGACGATGACCTGTTGCCAGTGACTAGCGCACACCAAGAGTTGGCATATGCTAGTTAAGCTCGTGGCCAAAAGGTAGAGTTTAACCAGCACATGCCAACTCCTGATACAAGTTGGTCATCAGTCATCGAGGGTTGGTCAATGCTTAAGACAAACCGTAGTTTAATATGTAGTTAAGTCATTGTCTATGCCACCACTTTATTTTAACCATCCTCGTTGTGATCACTGCCAACTCCACCACCAATTGTCACGTGGCACGAACCCAGTGAGGCATGAGATGTCGGATAATCATGCCCTAACACACCAATAATCATAGTTTTTTAGCTTTGCCTTAATCATGGTTTGCTAGCTTACTGTTAATCGGGTAATGCTAAGCCAAAACAGAAGTCCTTCACCATTCGCTCATTGTTGGATCCAAGGTTAAGGGAGATAGTTCAAGCAGAGGTGATCCGAACAAGAGTGGAGGATTCAATGTTTAGTCTAACATCAAGGTAAATTATGGAAGGTTTTATCATTTTCACCATTCTCCAGTGAATGTTTCATTCCATCTGAGGGTTTCGTATGCCCCTGTTCAAGGTTACCCTTGCTTTTTTGTAGATTGTGTCTTAACACACAGTGGTCTGCATGATTTTGAACTGTGTTTATGAAATTTTTTTATAACTAGACTATATATTGAGTTTTGGCATAGTTTACAAGTTGTTCTACCCATATAAAACACATACTCAGTCTTCCTTTTCAAAGGAAACAAAGTTCTATTGTTCAAACATAGAATATCCACAAAACTGCAATGAAACGTGAAAGCTCAGTGAATGTAATGGTCGTCTCAAGCACAGGTCTTAGGAAATTCAATTTCTCGCTTCAATTTCCCACCCAACAAAACTACGCAGTTAACGATCGTCACTAGTTAAAATGTTAACGATCATCACTAGTTAAAATGTTAAGTTAGACTTTAACCGCAGTTGGTTTAAGTGAATTGACAAGGGGTTGGTCAATTCGCCATCAACAACGATCAATCATCGACGACTAACACACACCGAAAGTTGGCGTTTACTAATTAAGCTCGTGAATACATCTCCAAGTATTCTTCTCTCTTTTACATTTCTATGCAATACCCACAAGTTGTAAACTTTCTACATTCTCTTTAATAATTATCAAGTAAACCATATTTGTAATATGTCTTTGAAGGAAATATACCTATACCTTATCCTTTATAAGAATGTTTTAGTGACATACTTCCCACTTTATTATGAAGGGCCAACTATGCCTTGGCATGTTCCCAAGTCACATGCTCCATGTGTTATTGGATATTTCTAGTGTTCTCATGATTAATTTGTTATTATTACCCATAACTATTATCTACTTGTTTGTTATTGTTCCTCCCAGTTTATTAAGAGGTTGTTTTTTCATTTCTATGACTATATAATAGCCTCTATATTGTTCTGTTAATACGCTGAACATAATATACTATACTATGTGATTATTATTATCGTTATGTACTATACTGTGTGATTATTATTATCATTGTGTACTATACTGTGTTCTCGCTCTTTCCATTTACGTCAGTGGTATTAGAGCGGAGTAATGAGAGACTGAGGACATCTGTACGACCTGCGCCTTATGGAGTCCTCCTGTGACCTGCTCAAACAACCATACGGCTAATTCAGGACCTATATGTTCCCTACCTATCAGGGCGAGAGTGCAGTTGTGATCTATCATTGAAAGTATGTGAGGTGTAAAACAAGGTGTATTCTGATTTGCACGTATTCCTGTGCTATCATAAGCGTCTGATCTCTTTTTGTCAATACGCTCAGACCTGCATCATCTCCATGGTGGACGGTGGACACCCGTTCAAACCAACTGCACAATGATCTACGTGGCTTCTCTATAAAAGTTTGCATTCATTGTGTATTTGACTTCAGATACGTCGTCCAAATTCAACTCTGCCAATATCTTCCTCTGCATTTCTGATTATAGACTGTTACGCTGGCTTTGAAGCTATGCTGCTGGACTATGCATGATTTCTGCTTATCTGTCTTCCTGGATCGCTATTCGTGCGTTGGATTTTTGACCTTTTTTAGGCATCCATCGTTGTGCTTTACCATTAGCTCTTGTATTTCTTCCTGCGTCTGCATATCTACCTTGCGCCTATTTCTACAAATCTGGCGATCTGACCTCATATAAAGTCTGTAGGTCCCTGAGACCGTGTGTGGGGCCGATCAACCACTATATCGAGGAAAGGCTATCAAGATAAGTAGGAGGTATTTTCCATAAGAGTCAAATTATAATAATATTATTATGATTTAATTATGTAATTTTTTGAGTCAATTTTATTAATTTATGTTTCATGAGTAGTGATTCACATGAACCCATCTTTTAAAAGATAATTCTCAAATAATAACATATTGTTTCTGCCATCACCATTTGTGCTCATACAAAATTGGGTATTCACTACATCGTCATATGTGTTGTGAGTCTTTTATCTATATATAATCACTTATATCTGGTCAAATATTTAGAGTATTTTAGATTATGTTAGAAATTCAAGTTTCTTTTAGTCAAATATTTAGAGTACTTTAGTAAAAGAAAATAAAGTCTTCGGTCTTGTTTAGGCATTTGTTTAAATAGCCTCCATCATTAGTAATGTTTGTCATAGGTTTTTAGCCCATATTTATTTTTCTTAAGTAAAAAGTAATATTTTGATTACTTTTTATAAGTGTAGTAATTGAATTATTATTTGTGCCATAGCCAAAATCATGTTAGAATTATCAGTTCTATTTAGTGAATGTTAAGGTTTTTTTAAAGTAAATATTAGGATAATTCTTTCACATTGTTTGTATGGATTTATTTTCGGTCGAAACCAACATTTCATATTTCTGTTTGAAATATTTTTGAAGATAGACATTTCACTAGAAAATTTTAATGGTCTCAATTTTCACACTTGGAAAGTCTAGATTCAGATACAGTAAATGAACAAAAATTTGTGAAGAATAGTAATTTGTAGTGAACAAACATCAATAGATTTTAGTAAGTTTTTAGAATGGCAAGGCAGAGATGACAAAGCCAAAGCTATAATTGGTCTTGAACTTTTAGATTCTAAATTACAATATGTGAATTTGCATAAGACATTCATAGAAAATTGGGAAAATTTGAATAAAACATTTGCCGTTAAAGCACTTAATGCATAATTTTCACTGAAATTGCAATTATTCAAGCTAAAAATGAATGATGGCAACTCAATGTCAAGTCATATCAATGAGTTGAGATCTCTCATGAGACAACTAGTAGAAATCAAAGCTCCTATTGATGATGAGGATGCAAAAGCTATATTATTGAATAGTTTGCCTCTCAAATATAGCAATTATGCTTTCACTCTTGGACAGATGCCTTCCTAGTCATTGGAAGATATGATTGTTGCACTTATTGCTGAAGAGAAAAGAACTAAAGAAGATATAGAAGAAGAAGAAACTACATTGCATGTAAAAAAGAACCATAAAAAGTTATCTAAAAATAAGAAAGAACTTGAGTGTTATTACTGCAAGAAAAAATGACATGCATCCAAGTATTGTAGAGCTCAAGCTATTGATCTTCTAAAAGGAAAAAATCAAAACAAATGAAGCAAATATGATAATAGAAGAGGAATTAGATTATGAAAATGAGCCATTGCATTAACATAGTGGTTATTCCTCCAAAGAGTTAGTATTCTAAAGCAGTAACAACTAAAGGTTGGAGGCAACAGAGGATGAAGGTTTCCAGAGCCTCTCATTAGTCACCAACAATGGGACCTATATGCTTTGGTGGTAAATTTTATTTCAGTTAAATGTGTGTTTCATATTTTCAATGTGTTGATTTACAAATAAACCCCTTTATAGAAATCTAGGAAAATTCATGTTTTTTAAAAACTAATTTTGAGGAGCAGGGAAGATTTCGAAGTAAACTTGGGGATGATTACCCAATTAGTGTCAATCTTGTGGATCTTGAAGATTCAAAATTCAGGCACCTAAGGAGGAAGAGAAAGTTTGATAGGAACCTAAAGAGGAAGGGATTAGTCCTGCATAATTAGGCTTGCCACTACGCCTTCACAAGGGTAAAGAGATAATCTATGGAGTTTGTATGTGATCTAGGCAGTGCTTTCAGGAGGTGGTTAATCTTTTGAGAATGTGATTGTATCTCCATGTTCACATTAAGAGGGTGAATGTTGGATATTTCTAGCATTCTCATGGTTAGTTTGTTATTATTACCCATAACTATTACTAGGTTATATATTATTGTTCCTCCCTATTTATTAAGAGGTTGTTTTTCTATTTCTATGACTATATAATAACCTCTATATTGTTCAAATTAACATGGTGAACATAATATACTATGTGATTATTATCATCATTGTGTACTAGATTGTGTTCCATCTCTTTCAATTCACATAATGTATTTCATCTATTACCCAAAAAAAATATTTTATTATGATGACACAAATCTTACAATACATGGAGAACTTAACTATTTTAGCCATTTGTATTACTGGTAAACTCCGTACATCATGATCTTCATCACATAATTCACATGATTTTAGGAGCATCTAATATTACTCTTGGGGAAAAAAAATATGGCTTTTGACTTCATAGTCAATGCACAACAATTGAATTTTTGTGTTATGCACATTTGATTTGTCATGGTCATGATTTACACATCCACAAAGGGATTGGTCCAAGTATCTACACTCTCAAATTCTTCAACTCTTAATGTATCTCCCCTTAGCTCTATGAAGCTCCATGATTGTTTTCCTAGACAATGGGCATCAAAATGGCACTAAGAGACCACCCACATGCCATTGGATATGTTGAAAAGAATGGCTTTCATATGAGAGATGTAAAATCAAGGCCTTGAACCTTGTATCATAGATGTAGACATTCTTCATGACATCTTGTGTGATCTCCTTTAGTTCTAAGATGCTTTATTTTTTGAATTCTAAGATGTCAAACTCTTTGAGGATTTCCTACCTCAACTAATCAAAATCTACTACTGTCTAGTTTGGGTCATACTTATGATAACAAATGTGTGTCCAATCAAACAAAGTGGTGGAAATTTATCTTGTCTTGCACTGAAGCATGCTGATCCCCTTTGTTGACCAAATAATTTCATACTTATGTACATTCTCAACAACATTCTCTACTCCATTATACTCTAGAAACTTCATAGACATTTCATAAATAAATGCTATTACAAATCCCTTTTCAAATTACCTATAGTGGGTGGTGGTTCAAAGTCCCCATATCATGAGATGATATGCATACCAGTAGGACTTACTCTCGTCACCTTTTCTGTAGGATTTATTGTAATAATTACTTACATTGTCGCTTCCTCATGAACTTGGCATTCCCAACATGACTAGGCTAGATGGTTTAACTATACTTGTGGTACCTCTTAGTGGTTCCTTAGTATTGTAAGGAACAATTTGATTCAAAATCCACTATCATAGAACTTCTCTCCTAAATTACCTTATTCATGATGCATCCAAACTTCCACTAAATAATTTTTATGTTTGATTAAAGGGCACACATGCTTTAGCTTTAGGTAGGTTATGGGTTGGCCTTCTTCCAACTATTGTGTGGTTCCTCATACCTAGCAGGTCCCAATCAACCCCTTTGACTAGTTCTCCCACCACAAGATCAAGTGACCACTTATCATTGTGTGCATCTTATTCATCTGTGGAGTGCATATTCCCTATGTATGAGTTGGTCATGTACCCTTCCTATTCCATGTGGGTCCTCACAACATCCTCATGAATCATCTCACCCTCCTCCTAAGGTCCATGAGGGCTACTACTAATTACATGTCTTTTTCATATTTGTGCCTCCTTAGCTCTAGATCATCTTGGATTTTCACCTCTCTAAAGTTTCTTAATGGTCTACCTTTATTGTCTCACCACATAACCTTGTCTTCCCCCTTCCCCCCACCTTCACTTAACCCATGCACAGAGGGTGTTTAATTCTTCATTTGAAGAGTCTCAACACCAAAATATACCATTAGATTCTTGATCTATAGGGTTAGTTATGCTATGTGTGATACTTTTGGTTCATATAAAAATTGATATTTTATTTCCTCTTGAGATAAATACGTAAACAAAAAAACTAGCACATAACTCCCAATACACCTCTCCACTACACATCTATAGTGTGCATCTAATTTCATCCATCCTTTTCATACTATCAATACATTCTTCTATCCATGGCTATCTTCATCCAAAATTTCTATAACAACCCACTACATAAGCAACTAACCATGCAGGCAAAACCTATACATAGTGTATGCAATATAAATTTTAGCCACATTCTAACTCTTGTTATAATAACCATCATTCAACATGTTTTGAAGAGATTTGTCTATCCATTAATTAATACCATATCAATCAACTAGTTCAATGAGGATTCGTAGTAATATAATTAAAATCTTGGGGTTTTTCTAATGCTACCAATAAATTGCACCAATAGAGCACACCCACAATAGATAAGTGTAATCCACTATGTCGACCTATCGGTCAAGCATTACTTGAATTCTTACCCAAAATATAGAGAAAGAGATTACTAGATAAAAATGGGACAAATGATAACTATGGAAACCAAATGACAACCATTAATACACATGCAAAACATTCTTAATAATATGTAAGACAAAAATACACTAAATAATATGATTCATTCATGCATGTAACCTCATTACATATTAAGGCCAGTTTTCATAACATAAATCTATTTCATTTATCATAATGAATCAAAATACATCAACATACAAAGCTATTACAGTCATACTAGTGCTAACAATGACAAATTTACAATAATGCTTCATTGTTGAGCAACTAACCACTAGCATCATAATAGCATAACCATCAACCAAAAATAAGGAATAGTCCTAAAATATGAGGCAAATCAACCTTGTATAGATACAAGACCCACCTTCTTGTCATTTATGACTCATAAATAGCTTATTTTCAACACTTACCTATAGATTGTCCTCAAAATAGTCTCAAGTTTTGTAGATAATTCTTTGTTTGTCACCAATTGTCATTATTATTCTTGCACTTTATATTATGTGCTCACCGTAATTTCTTTTACGTACTAGCTTTGTGGTCACATATCATTTGCTTTACACTCAACATAAATATATGCAACATTATGAACTCCGCCTTATGTGTTCCCTAATTTATCAAAGCCTATACATTTTTTTATTTATGTGCAATTCATTACTAGGGCATGTTACCATATTTAGCCAAAATTAGGGGTCAACAAAAGTGTTCTTGAGGCTAGTTATAATGCAACTTTAAAAGTTGTTTGAAAATTACTTTAAATGTTGTTTCAAATTTTTAAATTGGGGTGAAATGTTAAAGCAACATTGCATGGACACATTTTTTTTACAATTTAAATATTAAACTTTTAATATTTTTAATCTTATTATAAATTTTTACAAAATTTTAAATAATTTAAAACTCAATTCAAATTGCCTGCTACTAACATTAAATAAATAATTAGATGAAATACATAACTATTAATAAGTAAAAAATTAAATTACTCTTATCAGATAATTATTGAATTAAATTGCCCAATCAATCTAATCTTTCATTTCTAAGAAAAAAATATAACCATATTTAATACACATGTCAAAAATATCGTTACACAACAGATGACAAGACTCAATGAGACAAGTTATACAAGTAATTGATCATATATATAAGATGAGAAAAATTATATACATGTCACACACACACACATATATAGAAGTTTTATTGGAAACATCCGTAACAAAATTATTTATCATCATTCACATTCTTCAAAGTGGAATGCATTTATTTAAAATTACAAATCACGCACTTTGGCAAGAAGAGAAATTAGATACTCTGCAAAAAGTATAAAAATGTGGTAATTATCTATAGAAAATGGGGATTAACCCAATATTAGCCCAAGATAACCTCTCTAGAACATATCATCTCCTTTGAATAATAATAATGCTCATTTGTGTAGACACTGAAATTTAATCAATAAATGCTTATCAATGATTGTCCTTGCCATCCTTACCTTGCTTGGTCAATTTGTCATTTCGATAACTCACAATCTATAAATAAGCCTTCAAAGTCTTGTAAATATTATGCATATCTCCAAGCCTCCCTTATTATATCCATATTCAACATATACTTCATTACCACTTTGGTTTCAGAAGCCTCTGCCCCTTTTGGACAAGAACACACTATCAAACAAGGATGCATTGCATCCTTGTTTTGTAGTGCAGCCTTGTCCATAATCCTCTAACGACCTTATTTTCAAAATGACATGCTTCCTAACGGTTTTCACATGAAAACCAATAGGTCAGTTATCAAACATATTCTAAAGATTTTCCTATAAAAGCACATCAAGGCTTACACTTTAACCCACCTAGCACTCAATGACAAAGAATATATTCTATGATTTCAAAAGCATATATCTTCTAAATTAAGACTGTTATTGCAATTCTGCTAAAATACCATAGTCTTTGGCCAAGTCTAACATTATTTTTTTACAAGTTAATGAGATCATTTGTCAAGCATTCTAATCAAATATTGTTAGATATATTTACATGATCTTCCCTATAGAGATAATTATATTAGCCTAAAGCCTTTGGGTTATGTAGGCAACACTCAGTTAACAAAAAGTTTTTTGAGGATAACTCGGCCATTCTCAATCTCCTTTTTTCTTATTTTCCATTTGATCTATTTTATGTGTTTGTACAAGATTAAGGCATCAAATTTATAATTTTTAAATGCGTCAAATTGAGCTCCACCCAAAAATAGATCACCTACAGGCAGGGGTAGACAAGCTTAGATTTTTAGATCCAGTGCATAATCTATTTGGACAAAGTTGTAGTAGTCGATAATAACACACTACAACCTTGTTCACCTTCTGTGGCCTCGTCCCAATATAGGCTCTTTTTTTTCCTTATGCATCTACATTTTTAGGTCATTCAAAGCATTCATAGCTCACAAAAAGTAATTACAATTTAAATTAATTTGTTTTATGAAGACAATTCTCTAACCCTATCCCTAGTTTTTCTTTTTTAGTAATTTACAACTTATGTAAATTTTTATAAATTTTTGTATTCATTGTATTTTGTCTTATTTAACTTTCTAGATCAGATTTCATTAATTTACATTTCAAATTAGATTTAATTGTTTATTCTAATTATAACATCCCCATCGAGGTTTACTAGAATAACGCAATAAATTTTTTTAAATTATTTTTTACGTATTTTTGCATTAGATTTTATCACAAAAATCTATTTAGTGACCCTAGTATAACACACTAAGTATGTTAACTATAAATAAACATGTAACATTTATTAGTTATTGATCACTAACATCATATGAAATAACATGTAACTGAATATAAAAAGTGATTATGTATTTCCATCCAAGGCTGGTATAATAATACAACCACTACTATCAATGTACAAATGAGTAAATAATTACATTTATATCAATAATAATATTTCAATAATAAAAATAATACAAGATACAAGGCTCCATGGAGCATGAGTCTCATGAACTCTAGTGTCTATGGTAATCTCAATTGTAGTTTCCAAATAAGTATTGTTATGGGAAGGGAGAGCATCATCCAAGCACTTTTTTACACGATCCATAGACCATCGATCCCCCACACAATCTTCAAATCAGGAAATGGCCCTCCCTTCATGAATGGGTAGATAGTGATGGTGCGAGAATCCAAAGAAATAAGCTAGTACCCATGTGTTATAAGATATCTAATACATGATGTGTACCATAAAAAAATATGTTATAACATGATATCACACAAACATGTAAACCATACATATAAAATGACAATATTTAACTAGACATTATTTTGATCAAAGTTTTCAAATAGTTATTGATCTTTAGGATCAGCCAAAATCATACACACCACTTGATCGAATTACCTTCATCTGGCATTGGTGATACTAAGTAAGCTAGTAAAGTTTGTCTCACTGCTTATTTAGTACTAGCAATGTGAGATTTGATTAATATAAATATAACCAATAGATTCATACATGTTACTTCCTATTAGCAAGCATAAAATATGCTAAATACAGGAATGATAAAAAATAAATGCATTCAAGCTGTCAAATGTATGCAATGAATCTCAACTATATTATTTATCACATAAATATTAAACATAAATAAGTATAGTCTATACCAACTAGGTATAATTTATATTTAGACAACATATTTCAAACTTCCATTAGTAACTCAAATGTAGTACATTTAAAATAAACAACATATCATAGTTTATTCCATATAAACATTTCTCACACTAACAAGCAAGTATAAATAATTTCAAAGATTAATTACCTATTAATTAATGTCCTATCTCACATAAAACATAAATCCTTTATTGATATAACTCATTGTACTTTTAGGACACTGCATGCATATAATCACAGTGTCCTATCCCTCAAGATTTTATGGCTTAATTTAACAATCAACAAAACTCATAATTATAAGCATGCATATCATATGTTCAAATATATGTTATATATGTGTATGGGTATGTATGTTCCTCATACATATATATTTCATATATCTATGTACTTTTACATATTAAATACATACATAAAAAGTATTGAATAAATGTATTTATTCATACATAAAAATATTGTTATGTATTAAACTAATAGTCATTTTTATTTTCATTATGAACTACAAATGATTCAAACAAAACATTAAATATTTATGTATTCATAGAATAACATTCAAGATCAATCATAGGATTTATACATTCCCTAAACCTATGTTCTTTTTCACTTATTTTAATCAAAAATTCATAATCCAGTTATGATAAAAACCAATCAAAATCTATTACCCTATTTTTTTCCAACTCGAGTCATTAAATTGTATAAACTTTCTTGAATTATTGATAAACAGAGTACTATAATCAATTGACTACTCATATCTATATTCTACTCTTTTTACTTATTGTAGGTATTATATTTTACCTAGTTTCACAAGTATCAAATAAATCAAGTTGACATCCAACTTAAATTCACTGTGAATCATATAACAATCAAAACTTTGCACAGTTTAAAAATGTATTTTAACCTTACGATAGTCTAAGCATCAATTAAAATACATTAACATATGTATCTTTCCAAGTTTGACTCTATCGACTTATCTATATATAAAAACTCATATACTTAAAGATTTGTTCCTAGTTTCTATATAGGGTTCAAACCAAATAAACAAAATACAAGTTCCATTACCTATATAATATGTATGTGAGATCCCCAATAATATAGAGATATTTCAATTTGATGCTAATATCCATTTTTTGTATAAGCTAATGAATATCTAAATGGTTATAGCAGTCACCTCACATAACACATATTTTTTTATACTACGAGTATAGAGCCGAGATAGGACTCAACCACTTACTATGTCCATTCTAGGATAATTATATCTTATCCTACAACCCAAACATAGCTAATTTATACAAACTTAGTTTACCTACTCAGGATTTAAGGAATAAGCTCATAGTCCCTATATATATTTTTACGATTTTGTAAAAGAAATGTACATAGTTCGTATAAATATATTCATAGTTTTTGAAACAAAAGATCATAATTCATTCAAATAAACTAAATACTCATTACGAATTTCATAAAGGCATACACAAAATGTTAATAACATTTCGTTCATTCATCAAACTAACTTAGACTTAGCATTTTTGCCCTTAGAATTCAAAATATACACACATTTTTGTGCATTATATATATATATACACACACACTTAGCATATATATATATATATATATATATATATATATATATATATGCTAAGTGTATATATATATATATACACACACACACTTAGCATTTATATATTTATATATATATATATATATGTGTGTGTGTGTAAGGGTTTCCAAAATAAAACTCAGTTGTTGCATTTTTTAACTTGGGCATATTGTGATCACAATAAAATAAATCCATTTAACCCTAACGATTTACACACACACAGTATTAATTTGCATTCATAAGGATTTAGGGGCTATAGGTTTAGTTATGTGAATGGTCGAGCCATCCACAGGGCTAAACCTATATCAATAATAAAATGCAAATCATTTCCCAAAACCCTAAGAGATAATTAAATACTCATACTTTCATATTTCCAAACAATATTAAATAACATCACCAACCTTATAATGGCATCTAGATGAACTACTTGAACTAAAATAGTTCTCTTTTTCCTTTTCTCTGCTCCTTCCTTCTCTTCCTCATGTTGTTTTGTGCTCTTCTCTTTCTGCCCCCTCCTCTTATCCTTTCTTTGTCAACCCTCTTTCATGCAATGCATGCAGCTATTGCATTGAAATTTTAGTGTTGACATCGTTCCACCATGCATAATCCCCATTATCTGCAAAAATTGTAACTTTACTAAGTTAACTCCATTTTGACACAACCAAGAAAGCCCTAATTCTCTCAAACTTTCCCCAAAACATTTTAATCATTATTTTAATCTTTTGTTTTTTGCATGACCTTTTTGACTTACATGTCTGTATGTCAACTTCATAAATTCCACTACTAATATAATTTCCAATGATAACTAACACTTCAAAGTAGGCATTCGAATATCGACTAGGTTTAGTTCATAGAATAGCTTAGAATAGTAATACAATTTTGGTAATAACTTCTCAATATCATGAGTTTAAATAACAATGTGACTAGATTTAAAGTCGATGATATTATTTTAGCTATAATGGTAAATCAAACAACTACTATACCAAAACACAATGGTATTATAACAGCATAGTCGTTGTTAGTACTATTTTATATAAACTATCCAATGTCTTTAGTTATCTTATATATATATATATATATATATATATATATATATATATATATATATATATATAAAGGTGTTAAGCTGAATAATGATATTTACTGAATATCATAATAATACAAAGCTAATATTCCAAAATATTACAAAGACATTTCAGTTAGTCTATGGACAATAGCAAATAGATACTAATCATGCATATTTACTTACTCATAAGATATTAGTATTAACAATCATGAATATGATAACTCAACATCATCAAAAGTAACATTGTGTATTTAATCTATGTATAATAACCATAATATAATTACACAAAATTAGATTCTCTCAGGCATTAAACTGAACTAAATCACAACTAACATGCATAATTAATTATTTAAATGTAGATAACATCAAGGATGTACTAAATTTAACAATTCAAATAATGCATACAATGAGTGCTAGTTATCGTGGTGTGTGCATGGGTTCTAGTTATTCCTCTATCATCCCCCAACACCTCTATCTATGCCATCTTCTTCGATGATGCTCTCCCTCTATCATTCTCTAAGGGATGAATCTCTCTTACATCCAACTCATGACAAGAAGGTAGTTAGCCCATAAAATTATGATATATCATAAAATATTGGTGTAACAACTAATCAACATGATCATAATGTAAATAATAAATAATACAACTAACTTAGAGTAATAAAATCATGTAATCAAAGTAACTTACAATTGTCCCATAATAACATAGGACTTATATCTTAATTAAATAGTAATTAATCAATTTAGCAACCATAATAATTTATGAATAATCAGGTAAATTAGCTTAGTGAGAAATTAGGATGTGACATCCTCCCCTTAAAGATGATCATCATCCCGATGACACTTATTTAAACACTAGTTTTAAATTAAAAACATTATTCAATAGAAAAATAACATAGTATGAAGCAATAAATCAAGCAAACAAATGTAGAAATAGCCTATAGAACTTATCATAGTCCTCTCAAGTAGCACTATTCTCAAAGTATTGGTCTCATAGGACCTTACACTATGACACTTCTCTATTACATAAATAAATTTTATGAGTGTCAATTAATCTAATTGGTTATACCATGACCACCCTGACATCAAGAACCTACAAAGCATTCCAATCTAACACATATGAAGGATGAGCTATATACTTTTTAAGATAAGATACATGGAAAATAGTATGCAATAGAGTTAGGGTTGGTGGCAATGCAAGCCTATACACTATAGGATTGACCACTTCTAAAACCTTGAAGTGTCCCACATATCTTGGTGAAAGTTTCACTAACTTCTCGAATTTAATCAAACTTTTCTATGGCTTAACTCATAAGAACATTTTAACACATACTAAAAACTACCTAGTTGTTCTATTCAAATCATCATAAATATTCCACGTATCATTGGCCTCGAACAATCTCTACCTAATTGATCTAACTTGATCTTCCATTTCTAAAAGCATCTCAGGACTAAAGACTACTCTATCTTCCAACATATCCCAATTGATTAGTGTCCTGCACCTTCTTACATACAATGCTTCAAATGATGTCATCTTCAAAGTTGATTGGTATGAGTTATTTTAAGCAAACTCAACCAATGGAAGGCACTCATCCCAATTATATTATTGATCCATGCAATACATATGAAAGATATCCGCTAACACTTGATTAACTTACTCAATCTGATTGTTAGTTTGTGGGTGGTATGAAGTACTGAGGTTTAATTGTGTACCCAAAGTTAAATTTGGAGTTAACTAAAATCTATAAGTCATCCTTAGATCACAATTAGAAATGATCTTCTCTATAAATCCATGCAACTGATACACTTCCTTTACTAATCTCTTTGCAAGAGTAGGCGCATCATCAATCAAATTGCTTGGTATAAAATGATCCACTTTGGTTAGTTTATAAACTTCAACCAAGATCATGTCATACATATTTTATGAAAATAATAAACTTTAGACAAAGTCCATACTGATCACCTTCCACTTTCATTTTAATATGTCATGTGGATACAATAATCTAGTTGAATGCACATGTTCAGCTTTCACATGCTGACATTCCAGACAACATGACACAAAATCTATTATATCTTTCTTGATTCCCTTCCATAAATAGAGTGGTCTAAGCTTAGCCTTGAGATTGGTTACTTTTAGATGTCCTGAATATGGGGCATTGTGTAATTTCTTTAGCATTGTGCTCTTCAGATTCTCTCTATTTGATACGTATCCTTCCATTGTATCACAAAAGACCATCATTCTCCATTCTAAATCTTTTATATCTATGATTTTGAGCATTCTCAAAAAACATTTCAATTTGATCACTTGATCCTTGAAATTACTCATAATAACAAATATGATTGTTATGTACCTCCTACAGCTTAGGGCATCAACTACTCTATTTTTATTGCCTTTGATATAGTTGATATTAAAATCATAATCATATAGGAACTCTAACTAGCACCTTTGATGAACATTTAGATTTTGCTGGGTAAAGATGTACTTGAGTCCCAAGTTGTTGGTTTTGAGCTCAAATGGTTTACCCAGCAAATAATGCCTCTCAACTTACAAAGCACACACAATCACTACAAGTTCTACGTCATGATGAGCATAGTTCACCTCATATGGTTTCAGTTTCCTTGATTTATAGGCTAACATTGCACAACTTACATAAGGACTCCTCCAAGTCTATCCCCAGACATATCTATGATCACTGAAAACCAACCATTGGGATCAATAACTTTTAATATTGGTGATAAAGTAAGCCTCCTTTTCAGTTCCTATAAAACTACTTCACACTTATTTGACCAGATAAAACTTTGATTTTTCTATTGTAGAGAGGTAATTGGATTAACTATCATAGAAAAATTTGAAATGAATTTCTTGTAATAGCCCCATAATCCCATGAAACCCCTTATCTCATGGACATTATTTGGTATCGGCCATGTTATTATGGCTCTTATCTTTGTTGAAACTACTAAAATACCATCCACATAGATAATGTGTCCTAGATATTGCACTTTATTTTTAAAAAATGCACACTTGAACAACTTTCCATACAACTTATGTTTTCACAAATGTTGTAAAATTAGTTCCAGATGTTGAAGATGCTCTTATTCATCTTCGAATATATAAGAATGTCATCTTGAAAGGCCAAAACAAAATAATCTAGATTATCTCTAAATGCACTATTCATGAGATTCATTAATATTGTAGGAGCATTTACCAACCCAAATGATAACACTGTGAACTCATAGTACCCATATTGATTTATAAAAGTTATCTTTAAAATATCTGTCTTTTATCCTCAACTGATGATAACCTACTCTAAGATCAATCTTAGAAAAGATCGTTGCCCATCGCATTTGATCAAAAAGATCATCTATATGAGGTAGAAGATATTTGTTCTTAATAATTGCCCTATTCAACATTTTATAATCAATACAAAAGTGAAGAGTGGAATCCTTCTTGACGAAGACAACTAGTATACCCCATGGTGACACACTTGGCCTAATTAACCCTTTTGATAATAACCCCTAGATTTGAGCCTTCAATTCAACAAATTTAATGGTTGTCATTCTATATGGTGCTTTAGACTATTGTTCTAATTTGGGTATGATATCAATTGAGAAATCAAACTCATGTTTAGGAGGCAATCTTGATAAGTTCTTGAAAAAGACATTATGAAAATTTTTAAGGAATGGATAATCTTCAAGGGATAATTCCTTAGATACCTCCATTTCATTTATCTTGACAATAAATGCTTGGCATCTTTTTCCTTGAGCCTTCTTGAGTTACATTACAGAAATCTACCTAAGCCTCAACTCCCTTTTCTTTCTCTAAATTTGTGTCTAATTTCTAAAATTATCCTAATGCTCAACCTTATACAGGTAGTAGTCAACCTTGGCCTTATGCTTCGCAAGCCAATTGACTCCTAGGATCACATCATATGACCCTAGTGGTGCTGCATAAAGATTCACTATTGTTATGAATTTAGACAATGTAATCTCATCTTCAACTAAACACTTGTCAACTTTAACTTTTGACTCATTCCCATTTTGTATTGACCATGCATTTGCCATTATTCTATATTTTATAGATAAATTATTTAGTATACTAGGAGCAATAAAACATTCTATATCCCTTGTATCTATCAAAATGAAAAATAAATGTTAAAAAAAAATAACTGATAGTTCTATGGGAAATCTTAAAATTTGGCTTGTCAATTATCAACTGCCACATGAATCTATTGTTGAAACATTCCATGATGAGGAGAAGAACCATTATTCCTTGACTTATCTTGGCTACACTCATGAGCAAAATGGTCACATCTACAAATGAAGCACCCCTAGGTAGTCCTTTCCTGTTAGACTGTTGGTTTACCTTGAAACCACTTTTGAAACCATTACCCAATTTTATGTTACCTAAACCACTATTGAATCTAGTATTTTGACTCTTGAACTGACTGTTGGAGTCTCCACTCTTTTGTTTCCAATTCTTCTTTTTGGAAATTGGTTTAAAACTTCTAAACTTTTTTTAAACATATCTCTGGCCTAAGTAAGAGATTTCAACTTTTGTTCTTGCTTGATTGCCTTCTCAAAGACCTAGTCCATGGTAGATGGTCCATGTATGTCCACCTTTTCACCAATCTAGGGTTTTAATCCCATGATGAACTTCCTAATTTTAAACCTCTCATTAGCTTGATATTGAGGTACTTATTTAAGAAGTTTGGTGAACTATTCCCAGTATTCATTCACTAAGAGGTCTCCTTACTTAAGATAATAAAAATATTTAAGATTTTGGTCTAAATATAATTGTGGAAGCCATCATGATATGAATAGTGTCACAAAATGATCCCATGTAGTGGTGGTCAAGTTAAGATTCATTTTCAATTTTTTATTAGCCCACCACGTAACTTCTTCACCAGCTAACTAGTGAGTTTCCCAAACTATTTTAGTGACCTCAGAGTAGTTTTGAATCTTGAAATACTTTTTCATCTCAATCAGTCTTGGTTTAGCTCCATCTCCCATAATGGTTCCATCAAACTTAGGTGGATTCACTTTTTTCATATCTCTAGCCAATTTTGTAGCTATACATGCTCTCACATCTTGAGGCACTTCCTCGCGTCTTTACTCTTGATACATTTCCTACTCAATAGGATGACCTTCAAGCACATCCTGATGGCATTCCTCTTCATGTCCATGAAGTTCCTATTCCAGAGCTATAATTTGGTCCCTTGTCTCATTCATCAGTGCAAGAATATAATCCAACTTTGTTGTTTACTTAGTGGTAAATTGGTTGAGATCAAATGGTGGGTTGTTTTCATTGACATTTGAAGGACCCTCACTAGATGCTCTAGCTTTCACAATTCTCTTTTTTTGTAAAAATAAAGATACAAAAATATTAGTAAATTTATTAAGTCCTAGAGTTTGAGGCACAACTATGATACCATAATGTAACATGCCCACTAGGATTTACTAGAATAACATAATTATTTAAAAAAAATTAATTTTCACATATTCTTTCATTAGATTTCATCACGAGAATCTAATTAGTGACCCTAGTATAACACACTAAGTATGTTAACCATAAATAAACATGTAACATCTATTAGTTATTGATCACTAGCATCATATGAAACAAAATATAATTGAATATAGAAAGTAATTACATATTTCTAGCCATGACTGGTATAATAATATAACCACTATTGTCAATGTATAAATGAGTAAATAATTACATTTTTATTAGGAATAATATTTTAGTAATAACAAAAATACAAGATGCAAGCTCCATGGAGCACAAGTTTTATGAACTCTAGTATCTATGGTAATATTAAGTGTAGTCTCTAAATAAGTACTATTGTAGGGAGGAAAAGCATCATTCAAGATATTTTTTACACCAATCATGGACCATCAATCCCCCACACAATCTCTCAATTAGATAATATCCCTCCCTTCATGGATGGGTAGATAGTGATGGTGCAAGAATCCAGAGAGATAAGCTAGCACCCATGTGCTATAAAATATCTAAGACATGATGTGCACTATTAAAAAATACATTCTAACATGATATCGCACAAACATGTAAATTATACATATGAAATGATGATGTTTAACTAAGCATTACTTTGGCCAAAAATTTTAAATAGTTATTGATCTCTAAGATTAGTCAAAATCATACACACCACTTGATCGGATTATCTTCATCTAGCATTGGTGATGCTAAATAATCTAGTGAAGTCTATCTCACTACTTATTTAGTACCAATAATGCAAGATTTGGTTAATTTAAAATATAACTAATAGATTCATACAATTTACTTCTTATTATCAAGCATAAAACATGCTAAATATAAGAATAATAAAAAAATCATACATTTAATCCGTCAAACATATGCAATGAATCTTAACTATATTATTTATCACATCAATAATAAACATAAACAAGTATAGTCTATACCAACCATGTATAATTTATACTTAGACTACATGTTTTTAATTTTTATTAGTAACTCAAATGTAGTACATCTATGATAAACAACATATCACAGTTTATTCTATATAAACATTTCTCAAACTAACAACAAGCCAGTATAAATAATTTTAGAGATTAATTATCTCTTAATTAATGTCTTATCTTACATAGAAAATAAATCTTTTATTAATATAACTTGTACTTTTAGGAGGCTTCATGCATATAATCATAGTGTCCTATCCCTCAAGATTTTATGACTTAATTTAACAATCAACAAAACTCATAATTATAAGCATACATCTCTTGTGTTCAAATATATGCTATATATAAGTGTGGGTACGTAAGTTCTTCATATAAACATATTTCATATATCTATGTACTTTTTCATATTAAATACATACATAAATTATTGAATAAATGTATTTGTTCATACATAAAAATATGGTTATGTACTAAACTAACAGTCATTTTTATTTCCATTATGAACTATGAATGATTCAAACAAAACATTAAATATTTACCTATTAATAAAATAACATTCAATATCAATCATAGGATTTCTACTTTCCCAAAACTCTTGTTCTTATTTACTTATTTTGATCAAAAAGTTATAATCCAGTTATGATAAAAACCAGTCAAAATCTATTACCCTATTTTTCCCCAACTCAAGTCATTAAACTATATAAACTTCCCTGAACTATTGATAAATAGAGTACTATAATCGATTGACAACTCGTATCTATATTATAATATTTTTACTTAATGTAGGTTTTATACTTTACTTAGTTTCACAAGTATCAAATAAATCAAGTCGACATCCAACTCAAATTCATTGTGAACCATATAACAATCAAACCTTTGCACAGTTTATAAACGTATTTCAACTTTAAAATAGTCTAAGCATTAGTTCAAATACATTAACATATGTATCTTTCCACTTATTTATATATAAAAACTCATATACTTAAATATATGTTACTGGGTTCTATATAGGGTTCGAACCAAATACCCAAACCAAATAAACAAAATACAAGTTGCATTATCTATATAATATGTATGTGAGATCCCTAGTAATATAGATATATTTCAATTTGATGCTAATATCCATTTCTTATATGAGCTAATGAATATCTAAATGGTTATAGAAGTCGCCTCACATAACACATATTTTTTATACTAAGAGTACAAAGCTGAGATAGGACTTAACCACTTACTATGTCCTTTCTAGGATAGTTATATCTTATCCTATGACCCAAGCATGGATAATTTACACAGAGTTAGTTTACCTACTCAGGATTTAAGGAATAAGCTCACAGTCCATATATATATATATATATATATATATATATATATATATATATATATATATATATATATATTCACAATTTTTGAAACAAAAGAATACAATTCATTCCTATAAACTAAATACCCATTATGAATTTCATAATGGCATATACAAAACCTTAATAACATTTTTTTCATTCATGAAAATAATTTAGACTTCACATTTTTACCCTTGTAATTCAAAATATACACACAGTCTTGTCTATTATATTTACGCTCAGAATTTTGATATATACCTAACTAAGCATATATATATGTGTATATATATATATATATATATATATATATATATATATATATATATATATATATATATATATATATATATATATATAAGGGTTTCTAAAACAAAAGTCAGTCATCATATTAATTAATATAATTCTTTAACTTGGGCATATTGCCATCACAACAAAATAAATCTATTTAACCGTAACAGTTTACACGCACAGTACTACTCTACATTCATAAGGATTTAGGGAATATAGGTTTAGTTTTGTGGATGGCTGAGCCATCCACAAAACTAAACCTGTATCAATAATAAAATGCAAATCATTTCCCCAAACCTTAAGATATAGTTAAATACTCAAATTTTTCTTTTCCAAACAATATTAAATAACATCACCAACCTTATAATGGCATCCAAATGAAACTACTTAAACTAGAATAGTTCTCTTTTTCCTTCTCTCTGCTCCTTCCTTCTCTTCCTCGTGTTGTGTCATGCCCTTCTCTTCCCCCCCCCGCCCCCCGCCCCCCCCCAACGCCCCCCTCTTATCCTTTATTTGTCGACCTTTCTTCTTCATGAAATGCATACAAATATTGCATTGAACTCGTATTGTTTCCATCATTCCACCATGCATAATCTCCATTATATGACAAATTTTTAACTACTCCAAGTTAACTCTATTTTCACACTACCAAGAAAGCCCTAATTCTCTCAAACTTTCTCCAAAATATTTTAAACATTATTTGAATCTTTTATTTTTTGCATGACCTTTTTGACTTACATGCCCGTATGTCAACTTCACAAAGTCCACTACTAATATAATTGTGAATGATAACTAACACTTCACAAGTAGGCATTCAAATATCGACTGTGTTTAGTTCATATGATAGCTTAGGATAGTAATGCAATTTTGGTAATAACTTATCAATATCATGACTTTAAATAACAATGTGACTAGATTTAAAGTCAATGATATTCTTTTAAATGTAATGGTAAATCAAACAACTGCTATACCAAAACATAATGGTAATATAAAAATGTAGTTGTTATTACTAATTTATATAGACTATCCAATGTCTTTAGCTATCTTATATATATTAAGGTGTGAAGCCGAATAATGATATTTTTTGAATATCATAATAATAAGTAGCTAATGTTTTAAAACATTACAAAGACATTCTAGTTAGTCTATAGATAGTAATAAATAGATACTTATCATGCAAATTTACTTAATCATAAAGCATTAGTATTAACAATCATGAATACAATAACTCAACATGATCAAAAGTAACATTATGCATTTAATCTATGTATAACAACCATAATATAATCACATAAAATTAGATCCTCACAAGCATTAAACTAAACTAAATCACAACTAACACACATAATTAATTATCTAAATGCAGATAATATCAAAGACGTACTAAAGCTAATAATTCAAACAATGCATATAATAAGTGTTATCCATCATGGTGTGTGTAAGGGTTCTAGTTGTTCCTCTGTCATCCCCCAAAACCTCCATCTATGCCATCTTTTTTGATGATGCTCTCCCTCTATCATGCTTTGAGGGATGAATCTCTCCTGCATGCAACTCATGACAAGAAGGTAGTTAGCCCATAACATCATGATATATAACATAAAATACTATTGTAACAACTAATAAACATGATCATATTGTAAAGAATATACAATACAACTAACTCATAGCAATAAAATCATGTAATCAAAGAAACATATAATTGTCCCATAATAACATATGACTTATAGCTTAGTTAAAAAGTAATTAATCAATTTAAAAATCATAATAATCCATGGATAATTAAATAAATTAACATAGTGAGAAATCAGGATGTGACACTAATTAATTCTAGTATAAACATTTTGGTGAACTTGTATTTCAATTCGAATACTGCTTCTTACTGATTATTTTTTAGCTTAGGGTTTCAGTTTAATTTTGTAAATTTTTGACACTGAATGAATACAATCCTCAACCTTAGATATTATTTATAACATAATGATTTAGTTTTTTTGACTTTGAAATAATCTGAGACTAAAAAACTTTGTCTTGTCACCTCTTTCTTTCAACTTCGAGTTAAATTTTTTTGTTGTCCTTTTAAAAAAAACATTTCATTTTAATTTATTTTTCATTTACTTATGCTTGATTTGTTGTGTTAGTTTTAAAATTATTTAGTTTTTGTCGTGAAGGACTACACAATGTTCTATTTATAGACATTATGGTTTGAGGGGTTTTACTCTAATACTAATGATCATAATATAGAGTTAAACACATAATTTAGTTTTCACTTACCACATGGCATATCAAAAATGCCTAGGATCCACTTGTTTAAATCAATAGAAATTTTATTTTATCTATATGGTTTATGGTGCACATAAGAGGAGTATATCACCTAGGGAAATTACTCTCAACTTATCCTTGAAATTAGGGTTAGTGGGCTACATGAATGGTTCTACCTCTATATTTATTACTAAAAAACATTGGGGTAACACTAATCAATGAATGAGAAAGTATATCTGATAGCCTACAAATCAATCAAACCCTTTCCTAGATCACCCTTTTTCTTTGATTTTTGAATGGATTATCTTCTTAGCTTGTAGATTTACTCAATTCATCTTGTATACATAGTCAATTCTTTTGATTCATTGTATAAACTAGATCATGTATTTATTTTTATTTTTTACATTACAATGGGTTTAAAAAAATAATCTCTCTTTCATATGTTATATTAGATTCTGGACTTTATTATTATCTATCATATTCTATTTTAGTATGTTAGTCATTATGTACAAACAAGGATAAAAAATGAATTTACTCAAGAAAATAAATCATACCTTAAAGACACTTATGATCTTTTTTACTTCATATTTTACTTCATATTGTGCTTATATTGCATCTTCTCCTTCTCCTAAAACCCTCCCTTATTATGGGTTATATCTAGATAAGACTACAATTATTTGGGGACACAAGCTCTCATTTACCTCCACCAACATTAAAACTATATGCTTTTGTTATAAAGAAGATTCCACCCCTTGCGAATAAAGTCAATATATATTATCTCATGATATCATACTCTTCACTTCCACTAATTGTTATAATATTCAATCTGAGTTACTTCCTATCACAACTAGATGTTAAATATCATGTGTCCAACCTTTTATGATTCCTTCTACTTACCCTCAATCCATTCCTATTAAAATATATCCCATACCGCTTATTCATCCATAACTTATCTTAGGCTCTCATGTCCATGTTGGTCAAACTAGATGAGTACAAACTCTATTAACTACCCAACCTCAAGCACCTATTATCAATATTCCTCCTCCACCTCCTCCACAAAATTTATGACAAGTCACCCAAGCCAAAAGGTATGATCTCATTGAGCAATTGCATAATACATTGGCCAAGATTTATATTCTAAAATTATTACAAAGGGCATCAACTTATAAGGATATATTACATGCAATGTTGTGATATACTTATGTTATTGTGGACACATAACCAGATTCATTTGATTTTATTATAAACACAGTCAAAGATATTGATAACACTATTTATTTTGATAAAGAAGATTTACCTCTGCAACACTTATTGAGTAGAATCTTCAACTATTCATTCAAGTTCAAATTCATGGAAAATTGATTAAGAGAGCGATAGTTGATATTGGTTATGGAAGCAACATTTGAAATTATAAATTCATTTAACAATTGGGTTTTAATAAGAGAAATCTTCAAAAAAATGAGTAACTTATGTCTAGCTTTGATAATACTCCAACATTAGTAATGGGAAATATCACTTTTGATATCATGATAGGTCCTCAAATGGCCTTTATTGGATTTCAAGTTATTGAGGCTCAATTATAGTATAATTTTCTATTATTACATCCTTGGGTCCATGTTATGGGAGTTGTACCCTTTACATTTCATAGGTGCATCAAGTTTCTACATGATTCATACAAGCATACAATTATAGTTGATGATACATCTTTTTGATATTTTAAATCCTCACAATTGGATAAGGGTTCCTTCATAGCCCCTATGAAACCAATTCCAATTACCCAAATGCATACTTATGAGGTTGGTGAATCTCGTAAGGTGGGTGATAGTGAACAAACTTCTCTAAGTATTCAACACATAGAAGAACCTATCTATGAACTCTTGCCACTAGAACACATCTATTCACAGCTTGAAGAGCCTATCACAAATAAATACAAGTAAGAGGTACCTTTTATAGACTCCACATAATCCATTACAAAGCTACCACTATTAGTCAATACATAAACTTCTTATTATAAAATAGAGTATTATAGTAGTGATGATGAATACACATAGATGATCAAATATGCAAACTATATTTTAAACCTATGGACAAATATGAAAACTTATCTCATTTTGTATTTACATCAATTGGAGTAGGTGAATATAAGGTCGTATCTCCTCTATAAAATAATGGAAACGCAATAATTTCTTAACAACAAAAAACTTGCAATACCATATCATAGAGCATTACACATTCTACTAATTCAGGAACTTATAATCATACAATGATTATCTCTTCTAAGGATCAAGTGATATCTCAAAATGCAAATGTACAATCATCAAAGCAAGATTGTGTTTTATTCAAACATGGATTTCTTAATAAAAGTACTTCAAATCAAGAATCAAAGAATCCCATTGCAAAAGTGGTCCCAAAAGAGACTCTTTCTTCTTATTTGGAGCCTCTCATCATAAATCCATTTATAAATGGAGAACAATGTATTAATGTTATGGTGACATGTCTTAGAGAGACTAGCATATGTACTATTGCTATTTTCAAATACCTTAGGTATAACACATAACATCTCCATCAAGCTGTAGGGCCCACACATTGCATTAGATCTATTACATTACTAATCACATTAGGTTCAAAATCATGAACTAAATTATTCCATAGTGATCCTACTTTACAGCAATATGATGTTATTCTTTGTAAATCATTGCAAAACTGAATGAGAGCTACCCTCAATACTAATTATGATGCACTCACATTTTAACATGATAACACAATGGTGACAATTTCCAAGGGCAACATAGTCACAATCCAACAGAACATGATAAGCATATCTCAATAGAAGGATTTAATGTAAATATGGAACATATGGCACATTCTAAAGCAAAAAAAAAATTTACACATGGGAAGCTTATTCAAATAGGAGTGGGTTGTCATAAGATAAAGTAGGTACAAATACTATTTATGCAGGTACTCCATGGGAGATTTATTTAAACCAAATAAGTGGTTATCATACTTTCCTAGTACCTATTTGTATATAACCTCTTTTTACTCTTGTTGCTAATTCTTATACACTTACTCCATTTTATTCTAGCCCTTGGCTCTATCCTTTATTTTTGGGCACTTGTTCCCTTATCTTTTTTAACCTAATTCAAGACAATCATTTTACTCATCTTTCAATTGTACATCCTTCACATAAACTTATTTGCTCATTGTTACACATTTATACATGCTTTAGATCTCATTTATACTTCCAATGCTTATATCTATCTCTTGTCACATGAGATCGCATGGTCATGCTTGCCATATTCAGTACATAAAACTTTACATTGATGGCACCTTTCTTGCCTTCCTTGTCACATTCTGATTTAACACCTTGTTGATGGTTGTTTTAATCTCCCCCTCATTCCATTTCAAAACCTTGCTACTTACTATATTTTTTAATACATTTTAAAGTTTTGTTTATGCATGATTCACTTTCCCAATATGGAAAAAAAATATTCATATATGCTAAAAATATACAAAAACATCAAAATATTTGTAAAAATAAATAAAATAAAATAAATAATAAGTAGAACATATAGACATACTTTCATGTTGTTGGATTACATCTTTTCATTGCCATATATTATTTTGTTTAGTATATAGCATATTTCGATGCATTTTAAATACACAAAGATTTTCACAAGGTATCTAAGTGTGCAACATGACACATTTGTATAGAAATAAATGTTATTCATGCACTAAAAATTTTGTCTCAATCTAAAAATATCTCATACAGTGAAATAGAACAAAGATGCACTAGTTGAACAACGCTACACTATGGCTCTATCTTTTACTATTGTCTTCTCCCTGTGCATGTTACATCTTTATTTCCAACTACAACATAGTCACAAGGACTTTTCATATAGATTTTGATCACAGATAAAATAATATATTTAGATATCAATCATATTTCAATCTTAAAGCTTATGTTTCCATGGTTTTGGTGTTGGGCTAGCCTTCTACCCAATAGCCTAGCTTAGTTGGGGCCAACTCATTGTTCTATGAGAACACTATTATAGGTTTTATATATCCAAAACTGCTTCTTCCATTTTGAGTTATAATGAAAATATTTGTCTATTTTGCACTCATATTTTACATGTACCATGATTACTATGTTATTTTCTAACATGAACATAGATACATATGTTCAAGATGTGCTAGTTTTAGTTTTATATACTTCTTTCATATGTTTGTTTTCATTTCATCACATGCTTAAATTCATTTAGTTCTCGTATGTGGCTCTTGGCCTTATGTGTATTCAACATACACCCTCTTCCTTGTATGACATCATCATGCCTTGTGTGTGTGGCCATTGGCCTTCTATGATTGTGTGAAATTCACACGTCCCTTGTACTCAACCTTTGGGCCTTATATGTGACATTTATGTAGGTTTTCTAACTCTATGTGGCATATTTCATTTCCCTTGTATGTGGCACTTGTGCCTTCTTTCATGACATTGTGTGAACTTTGCTTACATGTTTATTACTTGCTACTATGGTCCATGATGCCTATCATGCACTACTAAGTATCTATTACATATTTATATTGTGTCATGATCTACATCATGAACATACTACTTATATTATTCAAATGATTAATCTATTCAATATTATGCTTACAATACATATACAATACTTGCAATTTATTTGCTTGCTTCATGCAGTACTTCAATTCTATATTCAATTACAATGAGGCAATGTCATATGCTTCAATGTTACATATTTTGGCTTCTATTACAATTCAGCTATTCACATGTGATTTTTGAGAATTTTCACTCATCTCAAATTGGGGGCATCATAATGGGCTTATCTCCAAGATTTCACAAGCAATACATTTCAGATTTGATAGTTTAAAATATGCAAACTCAAAAAATTTAGATTTTTGGGGCATTCGGCTTGCTTATGCAGTCCACTCTTATAGTTACTTGAGCACATATACACTTATGCAAAGATAGTTACAGGATTTCAAACAATTTTCAAAAGATCAAATTAGCACTATATACAGTATATGGGGCATGATATGCATTCATGTCCAAGTTACTACTTTACAAAATTCAAAATTCTCTTTTTCAAGTACCAAAGTTTCAAGAATTTACAGTTAAAATTATATATGTCTATGCAACAGTGTGATTCATCTTTTGTAAGTGGACCATGTTTGAGTTTAGATATGCTTCACATCTTGGTTACAATTTAGCAAGCCATGTACTAGTTTCCACTTCTTATTTTTAGTTCAAAAAGTGGGCCACATTTGAGCTTAGTGACACTTCATGTCTTGGTTACACTTTAGCAAATCACTTTTTGATTTCCACCTCTTCAAAATCATTACAGAGTACTTTACAAGGGTTATAGCGTATAATCTTTCTAAATCAAGAATCTTCACAGATTATTCAAATTGAGACTTGATCACTCTCAATTCACCATAGTTTCATTACTTATCCACATGCCTCAATAAAAGGGGCATGCACATCTCCATGACAAAGACAAAGTTTATAGACACACTTAGGTATTGCATTCCTTTACTCTAGTAATTTTATACATCACTAGAATAAAAGAGGGCCCAATGTAGACACTGAAATTTAATCAATTAATACTTGACAATGCTTGTCCTTGACGTCCTTACCTTGCTTGGTCAATTCATCAATCTGATAACTCACAATCTCTAAGGAAGCCTTAAAAGTATCATAAATATTTTGCATATCTCCAATACTCTCCCATTCTATCCCTTTTCATCTCTATTCATCATGTATTTCATTGTCACTTTAGTTTCAAAAGCCACTATCCCTTTTGGACAAGAGTGCACTATAACCTTGTCCTATAGTGCAACCTTTCCACACTACTCTAATAGTCATCTTTTCAAAATGATGTGCTTCATAACGACTTTCCTACACAAACCAATAGGTTGGCTATCAAAAATATTTGAGAGATTCACCTATAAAATTAAATCAAGGCTCACACTTGAACCCACCTAGCACTCACTAACAAAGCATATATTCTATGATTTTAAAAACATCTATCTTTTGAATTAAGATTATTATTACAATTCTACTATAATATCACAGTCCTTAGCCAAGTAGAACATTATTTTATTTTAGGGTAAGGGAATCATTTATCTATAATTCTAATCAAATCGTGTTAGATACATTTATAAGATCTTACCTATAGGAAGAACTACATCAGCCTGAGGCCTTCGAGCTATGTAGGCAATACTCAGTTAATAAGAGATTTTCTAAGGATAGCTCAGCCATTCCCAGATCTCTTTTTTCTCCCTTTTGTATTTGATCTCTTTTATGTGCTTGTGTAGGACTAGGGCATCAATTTTCTAGGTCTTCCACGCATTAAATTGAACCATGCCCAAAACTAGTTCACCTACATATAGGGGTGAACAAGCCCATGTTTTTAGATCCAGTGTAAAGTCTATTTGGACAAATCCATAGATCCAGTGTAAAGCCAATTTTATAGGTCTTCCACGCATCAAATTGAACCATGCCCAAAACTAGTTCACCTACAGACAAGGGTGAACAAGCCCATATTTTTAGATCCAGTGTAAAGTATGTTTGGACAAATCCACAATAGTAGACAATAGGACACTACAACCTTGTTCACCTTCTGCAACCTTGTCCCAATATATAGTGGATCTCTATTTTCTGATGTATCTATGTTTTCAAGTCATTTAAAGTAGTCATAGCTCACATAAAGTAATTATAATCTGACTTAATATGTTTTGTAAAGACAATTCTCTAACCCTAGCCCTAGTTTCTATTTTCTAATAATTTATAACTTATGTAAATTATGTAGATTTATGTATTTGCTATATTTTACATTATTTAACTTCTTAGATCATATTCCATTAGTTCACATTTCAAATTAGAGTTAATTTTGTATTCTAATTAATTATAGTGTAAACACTTGGACAAATAAATGATGACAAATAGAAAATAGATTGCATTCAATTATCTTTGATTGGATATTTCAACCTAAGGTTTGAACACAAATATTTTTAACCCAACAATACATAAATGGAGAGGGTATTTATAGCTTAAGTAAGAGCTAGTTCCCCTTCTATTATTGGCCATAAAATAAGTATGTCTAATTAGCCTATGAATAGGTGGCTTATTATTGGATAGTATATAGGTTAATCCTTATCCTATTCTAAGCCTGGAAAATTTTGGAGTATCTAACCTTAATATATAAAACTATCCTAAGTAAATTTAAATTAAGTGCATATAGAATATGTCACCAACATCCCCCACTTAAGTGCAACTTTGGGAAGTTTATACTAAAAGGGAGGCTTATATCATTTTCAAAGTGGGTTCTAACATCCTAAGTTTATCCTAAGAAAAATAGTGGATCATAATTTATCTCATAAAGTGTGGAAATTCCAAAAAACTCTAAAGTGGCATTCCCAACAAATTACTCTAAAACATCAGAAAAAAGAGGACCCACAAGACATGGTGGGTCATCACTAAACTAAATGGAAATATAATCTTCCAAAATGGAAGAGAAAGGACCCACAAGACATTGTGTGTCATCACTAAAATGAGTAGTAGAGGAAGTCCCATAAAATTTTGTATGGGCACTTCAATGAGTGGAGACAAAATCCTCTACATCATCATCAAGATGATAAACAAATGACAGCTCTATAAAATCAATATCCTATAATTAAGAGGAGATGAATATGTAAATATATGTCTTGTGTTTAGAAAAAACCCATCCCATTAAGGAGGCTCTATAAATATGAGAGTAATATATAATAGGAAAGCATCATCATAATCAATAGAATGAGGAATGATAAAGACTTCAACCTAAGATGAAGTGTCTACTAAAACATATGTATTGGTGTCTCCAAATATATTATGAAGAATCCTCTAAATAGTGCAAGGACATTATATGTGCTCTAAATGGTGGAGAGGAGGCATGGAAACATTCATCAACAAGTGACCTTGAACAATATCACATGAATTGAGCCAGATATTATATTGAATTAGGTTAGAAAGAGCGTGAACTTGTCTATATAGAAATGGATAAATGCATTGTCTAGCAAATATGTTCCATCCTATGATGACAAGGTGCATAATTAATCCTTCCAATAAGAATTGATGGAGGTGAATTTTCCATAATAGTGGTTTATAAAATAGCTCTCAAAACAAGTAAAGTGTCCATATGACCACAAACATGATGAGAACACAAAAGAGATCCAAAAAATCACTGTATGCGTTAATTCACATTTAGGATGGTAAAGTATGACAAGGTCGCACACAAGTACTCAAAAAATGAGCATGACACTCATCACAAGAGTGTCATAAATAACCCCATAAAAATATATCAAATATGACACAAAACAAGTGTGTCAATAATGCCCAACAAACATGACATATGTGTTGTGAAAAAAAACCCAATATAAAATTTAACACATAAACCAATGTGTCCAAACTAAATTATGCCTCCCAAAAAATGTGACACTTTATAATTAACACATTTACAAAAAAAGGAAGCCCTAATGGACAATGCTATATTTTTATAAGAAAAACAAGAACTTTTTAAAAAGAATTTGCATACAATATGAAATTGATATGATCAGAGATTTGGAAAGTACTTGAAAAACTAGTCATTTAAAAAAATAGTACTAAAATTTTATTTTAACATTTGAAAGATATGCCCAATTTAAGAATTTTCATGAAAAAGTCCTAGACAGTCCACATCAATAAATACTTTGTTTTAAGCTAAAAGGAGCAGAGATCCGGAAATTGCATGGGAAAATATCAACTTTAAACATAATGACATCAAAGATACCTTATGGATCAAAAGATATGCCACGTTAAAAGTTGCATGAATGGGATTCCCATAAATATCCTTTGAATAAAAAAATATATATTAATGGATGACATGACTTGTAGCTACATAAGACCTACTCCAAAATGTCCATCTTTGAAATACAAACCCCCCAAAAAAGCAACTTCTCAAGCATCCATAAATTCAAGATATGGCCTTTAGAATGAAAAGGGGTCTAAGAGAGAGGCTAAAAGGGGGCTTAAAAGGAGCCCACATGGGCGAATAGGTGTTTGGAATAGGTGGTAGTAGGCAAGGTCTATAGACCTATGAGGGTAAGGCAGTTCTTTTAAAATCCTTTAAAATATTAAAAAAATAATCTTAGGAGATTTGTATATCAATTTTTTTTTAAAAATATTTTGTATTGGAGAGAAGACATAAATAAAAATCTAAGAAAATTGATGGGATTTTTATTTAGAAATTTTTTAATAAATTGTAAAGATATTATGAGGATACTTTGTCCTTTTTGATTTTTTGTAAGACCTCACGCAACAAAAAAAATGATATTTTTGAACAAAATATATATATTTTTTTATATTTATACAAAAAAATATAATCACTTTCCAAAAAAACCCGAATTTTTTTAAAAATCAAAATATAATAAAAAATGCCCCAAAAATATCTTTTTTTTTCAAATAAAAAAAACTCATAATATTTATCAAGAAACCCAATATGCCAAAGGGTTGAAAAAATGCTAAAAAATGAAAGAAACATGTGAAAAAGCTGAAAAATCATCCATATTCATAAAAATGTGAAGAAATGAGGTTGCCTCTAACCTCTTCAAGACAAATCATTTACTCTAAATAATGGCATTACTCTTTACACAAATGAACGACAAAACACAAAAAAAAATAAAAATTGCATTAATGAATCTTCAACCAAAGATTTCAGCTAAAGGTTTGAATTTGAAGATTTTCAATTCAACAATACATATATGAAGAGAGTATTTATAACTTAAGCAAGACTTAGTTCCCCTTATATTATTAGATAATATATAAGTTAATCCTTATTATATTCTAAATATAAAAAATTGTGCATTATCTAATTTTAATATAAAGAATTGAAATATATATAAAATATTGCACCAACACTATTACATAAAATCCTGAATCCCGACAAAATTTTAAAAATGACAACAAACAAAATCCAAATATTTTATGTGAACAAAGATATGGTAAGTGTAAATGACATCAATTGAGTGACATTTGTTTTTGAAACTTCTAGTTCTACAGATTAATTTCTATCCCTAGGAATTATAGTCAATGTAGAGCATGCCTTCTCAGTAATTGTTTGTTGCACATTAAATGGAGAATCGGATTACTTATAGTATGTAAGTACAAGAGGAAGATTGCACAAAATTCTATAGTTTTGGGCAAATATAGAATGGATGAGATGAGATGGAAAGATTGTGATATCCTCCTTCCTCAAATTTTTTTTGGATGTGAACACATATGCCTTTTGCCCTTGGAAAAACTTCACCAACCACATGTTTAAGAGAGGAGGTCACATGAGGAAGCTTCCCTCAAAAGTGCTTATTTTAAAGGAACCAACAAACTGTAGTCTCTATATGATAATAACATGAAACCAGAATTTGAAGATTCAAAGTAGTTTTATTGTTGTCACTTTCTAGAAATAAGTGGAGGAGGCAAGACTTTGAGCTTAATCTGGTGGTAGTAAAAATGCCCTGCAATTGAAGAAACCAAGTCAATGAGCTTATGAAGGCCATCAAAATAAGGAGTGACATATTATCAGTGACTATTTAATAGACTTAAATCTATGGTTATTGGTAAATAATTAATTATGATGTCATTTTTAAGTTTACAATTTGAGTCCGTTGTAATATTGTTTAATGGTAATGCTCAATTCTTGTGATTTCAAAATAAAAAATTTATAGTTATCGAATGAAAAATGTGTTTTCAGTTTTAATTTGTTTTCAATTTTTAGAATTATGATCTTTTCTCAATTTTAGTGTCACTATTGAAATAAAAAAAATGTTTCATATCTTAGTCTTAACTTATAATTTGTTTTACGAATTATAGTGTAAATAAATGTCCATTTTAATTTTATAAATAATCAATTCAAGATTGTTTTAAGATTAAAGATTATAATATGAAAATCAATTTATCATACTTTATAGATTATCTATTTAACTTTTTTTGGTGTGTACTAGTACATATCATCCAAATTATAGGGAGTCAGGACCTAATTAGCCATCCAAATATTTGATTTTCCAATTGGTCAGCATTTTCTCCCAATTCTCGCAATCCAATCTACGCTTTATTATTGTCTTTTGTTTCAAAATTTTTACTTTGATTTGTAAGCTTTGCTTCAAAACGTGTAGATATATGGAATGAGTTATTTTTACTAAAATTAATAGCTATGCCTCTTTCACATGAAAACCTCCATATTTCTGGTTTCTTGACTTTGATTTTTAGAATCCCAATGCATCGAATACTCTTTCATCCAATATTGATCACAAAATTATTGTTTGGCATAAATCAACCAATTTGAAATATTATGACATTTAATCACATAATATTTCACTTAGAAATTTTCTTCAAAGCTTTGTTATGGCTCCATCTTTATAAGGATGCTCAAGATTTTTAAATAATTCCATCATGGTTGTGAAAAACCATGCAAATTTCTCCTTTAGCTTGGATGAATCTAATACACCTTTCAAATTTTCTTCATTTAATGACAAACTCTTAGAGTAACATTGAACCAAAGTCTTCACCCTTTATGAAAATTTGAAAATTGGTAGTTGTTCCAATATTGACGATATGCAATCTAAATGCTTCCAATAGTTGATCTATAGGGAATTATTTTCTTATCTCAGAGGAAAGAAATCTCACAATATCCCATAAGATAGATTTGACGGAGTCAACAATGTCAACAAACGATTCCTTTGTAACTGATACTTGTTCTTTTTCACGTCCAACTATGATGAAATGATGCAAGGGTATTTCATCTCCCCGCACTGAAGCACATAACACTTCACTTTCATTGAATTGTAAATAACAATCAATATTGTCCACATTTGTCATTGATTTCCAATTGGTAAACTTTGGACTTGTAAATGACTCATTCGATGGATATAAAATTTGGAATCTGAATCTTGTGTCACCGCTGCCTTATGCTTCCAGATGGATTGAGTGGTGGAATGACATTATCACTCACATCACCACCTTTCTCACACACTACAATAAGCAAGTGGTGAAGGTTTGAGAGTAGGTTGATAATGCCTTGTCCAAGGAATTCCAACATGTTACGATGCAACTCGAGCATAGCCTATTTAATATTTGGTTATAGTTAATGATTACTCATTTCAAACACAAACTTGAGCTTGTAGAATACTACATTGCCAGAGGTACTCAAATCTATGCTAGATTCCATTGGCTCAAATTGGGAGATCAAGCCTTGAAATATTTTTTCAATTCTTTAAGGGCCAAGCAAGTCAAGGAATAGGTTAAAGCCATTACAATCTCTCATGGCCACCTCGTGAAGCTCTCTGATATCTCTTCGGCATTTTTGGATTACTATAAACTAGTGTTTCAAGTGTAGGAGGATTATTTGGAATGAGCTCAATCTTTATAGGAATGTTTTGATGTTATTCTTTTCAAATGTAGCCCTTTTGCTTAATGTATTTGTGATGCATTGTTTTCTCTTGAAAATATGTACGTGGTGGTGCATAATATGGATAATTAAAGCACCAGGTGTTGAGGTGTTCCCTTGTGATGTTTACAAAGCCATACGCCATTTTTTTAGGTCAGACTTGTTTCAAGTTTACAATGAAGCTCTCAAGACAAATTATTTATGGAAAATTATTAATCAATGAAATATTAAATTTATCCTTAAAGTCAAGGACCCTTAGCTCCATACTAGTTGGAGACCCATTACCTTGTTAAATGTATCTTACAAAATTCTTGTTAAAGCTCTAGCGCTCTAGCTCCGACACATCCTTCCTATAATTGTAAAACCAAAACAAATGGGTTTCATTAAAATTTGTTATGTATCCTTCAACATCATTGTTGTGTGGGAAGGGATGCCCTGACCTCCTGTCAACAAATTTTGTTTCTTAAACTGGATTTTTAAAAAGCTTATGACTGCATCAAACAACTACTCATTATAGCCATGTTGAAAGCTTTAGGGTGTAGATATTTTTTCCTCTTTGTTGGACAAACCCTCTTTTCTAATGCAATGACTTGTTTAACCATTAATGATTGCAAATATGAGAGCTCTAACCTTTTATGCTCTATTAGACAATGTTTCTTGTTAGCCCTTGCATT
The DNA here is from genome assembly GCA_037957365.1 of Torreya grandis. Lineage (NCBI taxonomy): Eukaryota > Viridiplantae > Streptophyta > Pinopsida > Cupressales > Taxaceae > Torreya > Torreya grandis. Next base: position 1,266,018 of record JARHVA010001060.1, read on the forward strand.
AAATGTTTTGGTTGCGGAAGCTTTTGTTTTTATTTTGGCTTGTAGAGACAAGCAAGGTCTCATTCAGGGAATCATTCTCCCAAATACGAAGATTTATCTTATTAATGGTCATTTCGCTGACAACTCCTTTCTCACACTTGCAAAGAATGAAGCTTCCTTTTATGAAGATCTGACATGCATTGATACATTTTGGAAAGCCTCTTAATCAAATTTACATTTGTAAAAATCTCAATGTTACTCTCAGAGTATGATGTGAATACCATATTGGTTGAATAGTTTTCAATAAAACTGGATTAACAAAGGAAATATGTTCAACTTATTGGGCAACCCTTTTTCCTTTAAAATCTTCCCTTCTAAGTTATGGTAGTATTTTTTGTAGAGAGTAGAAAATTAATTTTTTTTCTAGATCACAAACCCCTTGTCCTTGGCAAGGAAATTCCATATTTGCACCAAGATTCTTGTAGCTACGCATGTATATTACTCATCTTGTTGGGTGCCATCCAAAGCGTCCTATGACACGCTTGTAAAGTTGCTGAAAGAAATGCTATGGGATAATGCCAAGTAGACTTGAGGTTTTCATAAGTTAGTTTGAGAATATTGTCTCTTGCAAGACAAAGGAGGCATGGGAATCATTGTTGTCCATATGTAGAGCATGCACTCTAAGCTAAATGGTTTTTTTGTGCTATTGAAGGCCCCAAAGTTTAGAAGATTTTTCTTTGGCATTGCATTTCTATAGGTTTGCCTTATGGCAACCCAAATGGAAAAACATGGGTCTCCATACTTTAACTCATTACCTCTGCCATGGTCAAGATTGAGAGGTATTTTTTGCTTGGAGTTTTTGGAAAGTATTTGAATCGCTCAAACGATTTCCCAAATAGGTTGGTGATAGATTTAGATTGTGTATTTCTTTATTTCTTTCAACAATCTTAACATCTTGTGGTCCACTATTGCCACCAACAACCACCTTTTGCTTTATGAAGCACCTAGTATTAAAGCACTTAAGCTTTTTAAAAAGGGTATTTGTATTATTCAATATCTTATCTCTTCTCGAAATTGGACTCCATGGCTCATTCTATAAAGGATGTATTTAAGTTTCTCATGTTTAATATGCCTCATATTTTGCATATCTAAGACCTTATGCCTAATGTTATGATGCACAAACTGGAGCTTTAGCCATCAACAATATGGTGAAAATACTGGCATTGGAATTGTTATGAACCATTTAAACATTACTCTCTATGCCTTCTATATAAAATTACGAGTCCTTTTTCTTCGGATCTAGGCAAGTTAAACAACCAATGGATTCTAAAATCTTCACCCTAGACTTGCCTTACTCATCCTGACTAGATTGGGAAGCTAAGCTTGAGCTTAAGCTTCCTCTTTTTTTTGGGTACTTAGTCTATCAAAGGCTTACACTGGGAGAAAGATTGCACCATATTGGTATTTCTCATTTGGAATGTCTTACATGTAACAAGCTAAAGACTTTCAAACACTTGTTCTAAACTTATTTGTCGGCCCGAGGAGCTTGGCAATGGATCTATAGCCATTTCTTGTCTTTTCACATAGAGCCCGTCCCCTGGAGGATGGCTTTTTTTAGAGAATGTGTTCAATGGTCGACCTACATTGCATTTATTTGGTATTTTTTTAGAGTTTCTATACTTTTTAAGCTTTGGAAAAATAGGAATTTTGTTATCTTCAATAATGAGATTATTTCAAAGTAGTTTTCTACTAATAGTTAAGTTTATGTGTTCCCCTGCTCCTTCTTTCAGAGTCAACCTCAAGCCAAGAAAGTGGCATTGGAATATCAACACTTGCAGGGTTTTCTCAATCATTGGGGGAGTGTTCCTTGCACCATGAGCAAGGCTCCTCCCATTATCCCACCATAAGGCTATCCTCCACCGTTTCCAAGGCAATGGTAGAGATAATCTCAGTCGCTTCTCCACCCCTTCTCAATAGAAATGTTGGATGTTGGATTATGGTAAGTCTATCGTTGGGCTATCTCAATGGACCTCTCAACTCGCATTAGCGTGGATATTGGGTTGTTTGTTCCCATGTCGCCTGGGTGGGGAGTGCTTGTACCTTTAGATGTTCAAGATAATAATCGAGATGGATGGGTGGTGTTGAATTTAATGTTGCAGAACCCTTTTCTTGGGCTACCATCCTTCTTAAGGATGATGTGCCGCCTCCTTTGTTTGGTGTTGCAACACATGCTTAGTTTTGATTGTTACTAGATTTCGACAACTATGAGTTTGGATTGGCTATCATTTATTTTAGAATGTGAAAACCAACTGACCACCCTTTTATTGTAAACCAACCGACCACCCTTTTATTGTAAACCATCTTATACTTTATCTTAATACTTCTTTATTAATAAGTATGTCAATAGATTTCCAATAACCAGTTTGCTCTTTAAACAAGACATCAATAAAAACATCTAAAAAATAATAAAAAGAAAGAACTCATGCAGAGTAGCTTCTACAACATCTGCGCAAAGTCTTCTACAACATTTCCTCATAATCTTCCATAGCCACTACCCAAAACTTTCATAGCCAACCTTAAATGGAACATAACCAACCCAATTCAAGACTACTTAGAACAAGCTTCCAAAGCTAGCACTAATAATCATAAAACCATCAAGAGGATGTGACAAAGCATCCTTGGCTTGACTAGAGAACATATTTTCCAAGGTCATTTGATAACCTTTTCCAATGGCCTCTAAAGCGTCCATGGAGTTTAAGAAATCCCACATGGACTCGTCAAAGCAAGAATTCCCTGGAGAACTCTCTACCTGTCCTTTAAATTAAAATTCAATGAAATGTTTTGCCTCAAAGAAGAGAGAAAAACTTGAAAGGGAACATGCATTTACTACATATCCTACGACTTATTTTAAGTAGTACCCACAACTTTTGCCTTAGAACTTAGGTTGTGGTTTTATGGAGAGGGCAATTGCAATTATTTTGTGGGTGGTCCCATGTAACTGTAAATCCTTTGAACTGCAAAATATTAATTCTTTCCCTAAAAAATAGGAGCAACGGCTGCATAGGAGAAATATTTTTAAAGATGAGTAGTAGAGGGAGGCAAGAAGTTGTAACAAGTGGAGAGAATTTTAGGCGCCTTACAACTAATAAAAAGTATTCTATACATATCTTTTTAATTTGATTTTACATTCAAACCACCTAGATTTCCTCTGCAAGAGTAAATTTTGCAATTTTTAAAATCCATTAGACCTTTTCTGTGCATATCTACTCCTAAATAATTTCTGCAGCAACTACAACTATTTTTGCAGTTGCAATATCACGAACCCAGAGTCTATTACTGCAGATTTTGAAGTTTTAGTTGCAGGATCTGCAACAAAGACAGAGCCATCTTAATTGCAAAAGTTGCATCATTTGCCTCAGATCCTTTAACCATTGTTGCATAACTTACAACCTGTGGTAGAACCCACATCCTTTACCGTAGAACCCACAACCTTTACTGCAGGGCCTGTAACTTCTACTACATAAACCAAAAAATTTGCTGCAGTCCCTGCAGTTTTTGCTAAAAACTCTGAAGTCTTAGCTTCAGAACCCAGAACCTTTGCTGCATACCCTGAAACCCTTGTTGCAGATCCTGACTCCCTTGTTTCAGAACATAATTCTTTTACTGCAGAACCTGATAGCACCACTTTTTCTCATTACTTCCTTTGTCTATTTGCATTTGATCCAAAACAATTCCATGATTTCTCCAAAAGAAAAAACTACATGATTGGCTTTCTTTCCTTCCTTCTTCCAAATCTGGGAATTTATTTTCCCATTGTGCTCTCTTGAGGACACGTGAAGACCTTATGATCAATTTTCCAGCATTAAAAACATCTCAAGGGCAATCCTTCATATTCAATGTTTTGTAGCTAAGATATAGCTGAGGAAACAGTACATATAAAATGAATTATGCGTTTCCTCAAATCTATTTTCACAGACATTCTTGCATAAAGCCTCTGTAAATTCCATCATCCAAAACAGGTCTGATAAACTCCCCCACAGAGCTTGCAATCATCCTCAACTTTCTTCATTCTTTAGCTCTACTAGCATCCTATACAACCTCTTTCACAGGTAGATTTCAGAAAATTTTCAACTTCAGTGGAAAAAAAAAGAGAGACCGAGGTAATGCACACAACCCCCTACAATATATCTAATCGCCAAAGCACCGTTATTCTCCTGCAATTCTTTCCTTACAATCCAATCCACAATCTTATTTGTTAACTCATGGTCTTCATCATTCCTTCACTTTTCCACCTCAATACTGCTTTCGCCATTCACCCCTACCAACCGCCTTTCATTTAAACCTTGGATCGTATCCTCTGAACAATCTATGCCACTGTGAGATCCAAGATGGCAGTAATCCGCCTTAGGGTTTATCCAGGGCCTGTCTCGACAATACATTGCTCGCTCCACCGTTTTCCCAAATGATTGAGAAGGGGTTTTTTATGGCAACTTCCACCGAGTGTTTTGAACTGGTGTCATCGCCAAAATCGTCTTACCCTTTGGAACATCCAAACACTGATCAATGTCATCATTGTTTCCATCTCTGAACAGATCTAGGGTTTTTGCTTTGCTGAGACCCTCCCCTCAGTGTCGGATGCTTTCTTCCCTGTCCTATCGCCATCCTCTATGGAGAAATCAGATGAAGTGGCTAGAGTAGAGATTGTTCTTTCGGAAGTAATTGGATTAATTTTTAAATTTACAGATTAAACACTTATTTAGAGGGTTAATGGGTTTTGGTTTCAGTCAAAAGATTTGATTCAATGGGTTGAGGCTCCGTGGACCAAAGACTATGTAAAACATCTTTGTTCTAAAGGGTTTTTTGTAGTCGATTTTTTTGAATCTAATGATTATGACATAATTTTTAAGGAGGGACTTTGGTTTTGGGGAATTGTTGGGCTTTTTATTTCCTCCTAGTTCTTCGATTTTGATCCCTCAATAGGTGGTGTCTAAAATGTCAATTTGGGTTTCGCTCCCAAATATTCCTCTTCCCTTCTGGGACCTCTCAGTATGTGAAACTATTGGTAACACACTTGGGAGATTTATCAAGATGGATTTTGAGTGGGTTAAACAAATGTTGTATACCTATACCCAAATTTGTGTGGAGGTGGACCTTAGTAAAGGTCTCCTAAATAGAATACCCCTGTAATATGATGATTCCCTTTAGTTCCAAACCTTAGATTATGAAAACACTACCTTTAGATGTCATTTAGGCCACCAAATTGACCATCTCCAGGGAGTTTGTCCTCATGTAAGTAAGTCAAAAAAGAAAAATGATCAATTTTCTCATCTTAAAAACTAACAACCATATGAACACTCTAATCCAACCAAGGTCACGGAAAAATCTAAAGATGGCACACGGAAGAAAGAAGGTTCAGAGTTTTTTCGAGAACTGGCAATGGCGGATTCTTCTTGTCAAATGACATCTACAGATAATGCTACAAGAAGAGGTATTAAGAGATCACATCCGAAACTTCTCAATCTGATAAGGATCAACCTTTATTTGATCTCCAACACAATCATGCGCTTCTGATGGTTGTTGCTAGCCCAATGGATATCGGTCCTCCAGAGAGTTGAACTAAGTTTCAAAAAAAAAATAGCAAAAAAGGTCTTCTTGTAGATACGGGATATGGCCATTTATGATCTTTTCTCTTCTTTTTTCTCTCTCTTACTAGTCTTTTGTTATATTGAGCTGTTTCACCTTGTGTAACATGGATTTTGGGGTGTGACACTTCCACATATATTTTTTTGTATAATTAGCATTGTACTATAATTTGTTATATCAATAAAGCTACACTTTTCAATCAAAAAATATGATCACTATTTTAAGTGTTTCATGAGAATGGTTTAGTTTTCAAGATTTTTACTATAAAATTTTAATTTTCACTACGACATTTTAACCATTATTATTTAATTTCTCCACATTCAAATACATTTCTAAATTTGATATTTATCTTGATTTTTTCAAATTTTCAAATTAATTTATTTTATCTTATCTTATACATTTAATATGTAAAAAATATTTATATTACAATTTAATTTCTCCACATTCAAATACATTTCTAAATTTTATATTTATCTTGATTTTTTCAAATTTTAAAATTAATTTATTTTATCTTATCTTATACATTTAATATGTAAAAAAAATGGTATTACAATTTAATTGAAATCTATTTAAAGATTTAATACTTCCACAATTTATAATTTTTTTTTTTTTTCTAAAAAAAAATTGTATGACAAAATCTATTTATCATATTGTTTTTTTAAAAAGCCTTTTCTGAAAATTTATTTTATCTTTTCCATATATTGGACAACAAACCATTTTTAAGTAAGATATTAAATGGTAAAAATGTCTTTTGGATAAATTATGTACAAACATTTTGATCGACATGTTACTTATGTATTAATAATAGAGTCAAACGGTCAAGAAATGAGTAATTACATTGATGGGCATTCTACAATGATAATGTTAAGGTGGCATGTAATAGAGTGAGTTTCGTTTTGATTGTTTCTCTACCAATATTATTCCAAGATCTTTTAGGTTTTTGTTGACAAATCCCTTTTTCAATTTCAACTTCACTTTGAATGTTCTTTATTACACCTATAGGTGTTTCTACAATGGCATCCAAGGGCGTTGAGATGCGAATGTTAGCATTTAATTATTTGAAAGTCGACATAAAATAAATGAATAAAATAATTTAATTATATCAAAGCCGACATGACTAAATTAAAAATAATACAACAAACATGAAGGTTTAAAAAAATAAAAACAATATAAATACAAATAAAAAAATAAACAAAAATATAACGTATATTGAGAGAAAAAATTAAAGAAGAATAAATAAAAAGGAGTGAATTGAACTCTCATTTTGTATTGTATAGATAAAATACTTTTTTTTTATATTTAATATTTTAAAGATTACTTCTTTTCTCATTTTTTCTTGTACAACTTCTTTCGTTGTTTTTATGACCGTTACATTATATTACAATAACATAATTAATTACTAAATAATCATATTATCACTTCATATTTATTAATTAGTATATATATCTTAAATAAATCTATGTAAAATATATCGAGAGATATTATTCTCTAGGCACTTATATCGTATTGAATTGTGAGTGCTTCGAGAATGATATCTATCAGTGTATTTTACATACATTTATCTAAGATATGTATGCTAGTATATGATGTACTCTGATTCATTATTAAGACTACATATTCTATTGAAAGGGTTGTAGTCCGATAAGTGAGGATGATGGTTGTTTATATTTATCTATCAAAATACAAATCCCTTTAAATAATTGGTACGAAGAGTCAAACGATTAAATCTAAACTCGTATCCTAAATAATTTTGACGATGTAAATGCCCCTTACTCATAATTACTTAATAAAAAAAACTCACTAATTTAGATATATACTTACTCAACATTATAAATAATTCCTTCAAACATATTAAAAAACTACTAATTTTATATTGATAATTATAACTTAGATTTATATTAATATTACCGATAAAATTGAGTAATTAAAAGAAAGTTACATGTTAATACCCATATGTGATCTAAAGAAGATGTTTAAACCCATTTATAAAAAATTAGTGAGTAAAAAATGGATTTAATTCTTTTTCTAACTGGAAAAAAAATAATTAAAGGGGAAGCTTAAAATGTGTTCAAGATTTTATAGCCAGTCAATGTTTTAAATTAATGTTAGGAATCAATAAAGTTGAGTAATTAAAACAAACCCATATATTGGTAGGTCAAAATTTGATATATAATCTCACCTACCAGATGATTAGTGTGAAGTTTTTAATTTATAATTAAGATTAGCTTACAAAATTATTAAAAAACTAGTGATTAGAATAGATTTAAAATAAAAAATATATTATAATATTAAATTTAGATTTAGAAAAGAGGTTTAAAAGAGGTTGAAGATTTTTAAAAGATATGGGTAGTAAATTCATTATCACAAAGATAGTGTACGAATCCATTTAAGGATTTGTTGAAATTTTTGATTTGATGAGCTTTTTATATATACTTTGATATATAATCTCCAATGTTTATAGATATAAAAAGATTACTTGCAAGGTTTTGATTTATAATTAACTTTGTATGTTTAATTTTTGTAAAAATTATAAAATTTAGGAAGTAAATTTTAAAAAGAGTTTATTTTTTAAATTGTAAAAGTAAATAAAAAAAGATTTTTTTAAAAAAATATGTTTTAGTATTTTTATAATAATTATAAGTTATAAATTATATTATAAGAAATATCAATAAAATTGATTAATTAAGAGAAACTTATATATTAATAACATGATTTATTATTTGATATATTTTTGTTAAATATTTCACAATTAAAAAGTATCTTTTAAAACATATACAAGTGAAGAAAAAAACTTACTCAATATTATGATTTCTTTATATTAATTGATGATATTATTACTAATTTGTTTGTCTTAAATAAGTTTATGTAAAAGATATCAAAAGGTATGATTCTTTAGGTGTGTATTTCATTTATGTCATAAATCTAATATTAATATGGGTGTCTATATTATATTAGATTTGTCACATAAATGGAATAAGCACCTCAAAAATTATATCTTTTGGCATGATTTACATAGATTTATTTGATATCGGTATGCCATTAATAATCTTAATCTTATCACAATTTTGACTTTGATTTAAAGTAAGCATCCTATTTTTTATATAATATATTTTAATCTATTAATGATGGGTCTCCAAGCATGATGAAACCCGATGCCTTCATCGCAATTGAAATTATGTGTGTGTTGTCCTATCTCTATGGATTCTCTTGATTTATATTTTTCATAATAATTTCCCATAACAAGAATCTTTACCTCCTCAATACAAATGGAATATTTATTTTTGCATGAGTAAGAGGCCAAAGTTGACTTTTCTTTCTTCTCTAATCTGATGTTTATCACATGCTCTTTGGTCCTTGTCCAGATGGACCTCCCTGTTTCACCAATATAGGGGACTCAAAACGAATGCTCAATTTTTTAGACCTCACTTTTTGGCCAAGGTTCTACGTAGTCCTTAATTGACTTTAAAGAATTCCTTAATTTTTTTATGGATAATAAAGTGGTTATGATGTTTTTGTATTTTAGGATAAATTTAAAATCGTATTAGACACCCCTTCAATGTACAATAAGAAGGCTATTGGACCTATTGTTGGGGAAATGATTGATGTTGCATGTTGTGACTATCCCTTACTTGTCTCAACACCCTCTCAATTTGCTTACTTTTGTACCCATTTTTCCTTTAGACCTTTTTTAGATGTTCTAATTCTTGTTCTAAGTTGTCTTCATCACAAATCATAAACGCTCTAGTGGAAAGTGTCATCAACGCACAAGATTTTTTGTGGCGGGTGATGGTGTGAAGTTGCATGCAAATTAAGTTTTGTGTGTGTGCTTTCCTTGAACACCTTATGCACCAAAGCACCATTTTATTTGTTATATAGAAGGATATCGAAGAAGGGTAAGTTACCTTCCTAGTCCACATTCTTAGTGATTTTTATACTAGGAACAAATTGTTGATATGGGAAAAGAATTATTCTACGGTGTCTCTTTCATGTTTCCAACATAAATTAGTTTCGAACATCAACATATGTCTTCCGCTATTTGGCTTTTAGGGGAAAGGAGTTAAGAACCCTTTCCTCAAATTATCCATATAGAGGTTGGCCAATACCAAAGATAAAGGATAACCCATTGTCATCCTTTCAATTTGTTCAAAAATAACACCTTTGAAATAGAAGAAAGTTGACAATAGATAGAGGGCTACCAATTCAATTATTTCTTCATCTTTGTATACTTTGACTACCTCAATTACATCCAGAATCAAAACCTAAGGGATACTATATCAAAGCTACCGTTAATTAATGTTATTCCACTTTCATATCAATGATGAAGTTGTAGACACCTAAATCTGATCACATGTACTTGACAATATTAATTTTTGACACATCCTAAACTATTTGACTTGCACCCAACTACATGGCTTTTATTCACCGTTCCTCTAGGCTATTTATCTATATGTAGGGTCTACCCTCTATTTGTCTTCAGTGTTACACATAATCTTCCAAGTTAATACACAAATCTCTTTGTATCATCTTTAGAGTAATCCCATTCTTAGGATAGTCATCCTTGATTCTTTGGGATAGGTCTAACCTAAGTAAACAGGCTGACTAAAATAAATTATCAAAAGCTTTCACTATATAAGCAAATAAAAAACTTGTTTCAAAGGAACTTGATTCTATTTAGCATCTAATACTTACACAACTGCACATCGATCAAAGCTACCATATTCTTCCCAAATTATATATCAGGAACTAGGAGCAGTCTCAAATCAAGTCTAGAGCACCTCAAAGCAAGTCAAAAGTTATCATTGTCAAGTATCAAAGCCACATTTAAAGCTACATACAAATATAGTTAATGAGCACAATTTTTCATAAGGTGGAAGAACTATGTCTAGCTAGATTCCCTCTTCAGAGTATCTAGATACGTAATAGTGGTCAATCATCAAAGGGTGATCGAGGTCAACTCAGCGCATTACACTCCTCTCTTTTTAGCAAGTTTATAGCTCTCACGAAGACCCCTAAGGTTTTCAAAGCAAAGAGAAGGAAAACAATGACTTCTATTTGACACAAACAAAATTGAAATAGCCCATCTTTATCAACAAACATAGGCTCAAAAGGCAAAGCAGGTACAATTTTATCACAGTCAACACACGCAAGTCCATGATCAATGTACACAACAAGTGTATGTTATTATCCAAGATTGCGGTCCTAACTAGGAATAGACCTTGATTTTGATCATGCACAGTCACAATTCAATCTTTTGTTGATTCCCACTATCAAACATCAGATACAGTTAACCATGAACCTTGATCTAAAATAAGTTAATTTCTTTTTAGTGTTTTTCAAAAATATTAGATTTATATATTTAACAAGTTGAGATCATAACTATTGATAATTGTATATATTTAACATTATGATCTTTCTCAAGTTTACACCTATTAGACAACATTTACATTAATAAGGTAATACATATTAGTGAAATCGTGCATTTTTAAGTATACCTTTTTTTTAGTGTTTCAATTGAATTCATGATTCCCATACACTAAAGAGAAATCTGATCGTCCTCTACTAGATTTGATTTAGCACCGCTTTAGGATTTCTCTTTGACCTAGGGGTTTCAAATTGAATTCTTGAATTCCATGAACAAAAATATTTCCTTTTGTTGGCTTTATTTTTCTCTTTCTTTCATTTCTTACTTTCTACAAATTATGTTATGATAGTTTGAAAACTCATAGGAGTTGTTTCAGTCTTCAGCTTTACCTAAGCCATGGTGGGAGGGGTACTGCTCCAAAATTCAATCCCTTAGATAACACGATATTTGAATTTTAGTTTTCACGTACCTCACGATATATCGACAATGCTTAGGTTTTACTTTTTTAGCCATAGAAAGTCTTTCGACCATTTACTTTTATAGTGCACTAGTAAATGATTAGCCCCTATAAGTTACTCTTAATTTACCGTAGATATAGTATAGTGCAACTACATGATGATGGAATCCTTAGTAGTCAGTGCCCATTTAGGCCTTGTTCACTATTTAGGCCTGGGATCAGTATATATGAGAACCTACAAATCAAACACACCTTGCCTAGTCACACATGTTGACATGGTTGATTGTATGTTAGCAATAGGTTTGGTGTTTATAATTTAGCTAATGAATTATCTATATTATTTTAATCCATTGTTGTTAGTGAGAGGCATTTCATGGATCAATCATACTTTGAGTCTTCTAAGAGGCAGGGGAAAAGTAAGTAGTAGGTTGTATTAGATGGCAAAGCAACAATAGTCATTGTTAGTTCTAATTTCCTTAAATGATTATCTCAACCTTGCATTGAGCCATAAATATATGTTTAGTATTAATTATTACATGGATTAGACATTCTTGTTCTTTCCCTTATATGTTATCTATACATACAATATCTTCTAGCTTCATAGTTTGTATTTTTTATCGGCACTATGTTAGAATGAGTATTATATAATGCCCAAATTATACCTAGAATAAAGTTATAACAAAGGTAGATTAGATTTAATTCCATGGGATTTCAAAGGTGTCATGAGTGACATTTTATTTCATCTCGGTCATCAATATAAATAAATAAATGGTCAGATCATATTTTCAGAATCAAAATGACAATTGTGATAATAACATTTTTTTAGAGGCCTGGCCATCATCACCCTAACAAATTGGCTAAATATTCCTCTATTATAAATGGTTTGGCATCTAAATTAATAAATAAATAGTGAAAAGTGTATTTACAGAGTCTTTAATTATTATTTAGCTCACAATGAATCACTGATACCTACATCTGAGAATCACATTATCTGGTAGGCCTCTATTGAGATCTATCTCCATGCAAATGTAAGCATATGTGCATAGACTCATTGTTACTCTATCAGGATCAACCTTGATGTAGGTGCCAAAATAGTTTCCTATATCTTTGAAAGCAAAGTAAAAATGTAGAGGGAGATTGGGGAGCTAAACCTAGATTGGAATTTTGGTCATTGAAAGATAATTTGGGTCAAATTTTGAAAACCATGGGGTGATTAAGAGCCCCATGGTTCCCAAAAACCAAGGGCCATCTATAAAGACTCTTTGATTGGCTTCCTCATCAAAAATTAAATAATGAAAAAGACTTTGGAACAAAGAGAGATCTCACAATGCTTGGTCCATGTTTTACGTATCCATTGATACAAAGATGACGTGCTTGGCCAAAATCCATTATATCTACATATAACTACTTTTTTTTCTAAGTTTGACTAATAATGGATCACAACCTCCCTTGTAATCTCCACTATCGCTACCTCTTTTGCATCTTCACTATATAATCATTATAGACAGATGATGGCTTTAGTTTACTTGGTTTGGTAGTTGAATTTTTCATTGCTTAGTTCAAAGACAAATTTATAGGTAGATTACATCCCTGAACCTACAACTCCATGTAATTTCAATAGCAAGCAGAGGGTCGGATCCTTTCCTATATTTTAACCCAACAAAGGGGTATGATCCTTAAGTTTTTTTTCCTCGTATAAAATATGTTGTTGATCCACTGAAATCCCTTTTGAGTGTTCTAGTTTCTGCTTGAGATCAACCACATGATCTGTCAAATGTGCCTAAAGACAAATGGTTTTCTTAGATAGGAATTGAAACATTATCTGATATCTTGTTTGTTTTTCATTAAATTTCTTGCATGTAATAATTTTATCAAACATTTTGCATGCCACCATTTTGTCAAACATTTGGTCGATGTTACATCTCGATTCTTCGCTAAGTAAATTTACTTGATTATCCATTGATTTATATGATTGAAATTTTGATTTGATTATTATTTGATTAAGCTATAAGTCATATGCTATTATGGGACAATTGTATGTTGTTTTGATTTCATGATTGCATTGCTATGAGTTAGTTGTATTGTATATTCTTACATTATGATCATGTTGATTTGTTATTTCAACAATATTTTATGATATATGTCACGATGCTAATGACTATGGACTAAGGATTTTTGGAACTGTAGAGAGAAAAATAAGGTTATTTGTAGACCTAGTTATAGACCCTGCTTGCGTTACTTGGGATTTTTTCCACCTGCATTGTTTGGATAAGTCATTTTTGTGATTGTTTGGTTCTACTTATTTTTTTCAATAAATTTATAAAATAAAAATGAATATTGAAATCCACATATGCAGCCATGAAGTCATAAGACTTCAAGCTAGGTATCTAGCGCCAAAGGGTTAAATAGATATTGCCTTTTTACATATAAACTTGTAAAAACTTGACTCTCCTATTCTAGTTTTTATATACATCAATTATATAATGGCCTGGGCAGATGTTGTTGTCTTTGTGGGATCTCTGTAAATTTCAAAGGTTGTGTGTGTTCTTCCTTTGCATGAATATATTATGTCTATATAGGATATAGGTTTTCGCTATTGTTTAAATATGTATATTCATTCACTGGGTTGTTGACCCTGTTGATTTGAGAAAAAGTTGTGGGTTTTGAATAAGTTGTGACTACATATATTTTGATGATATTTTATAAATAAGTTTAATTTTTTTATAAAAACCCTATGCTTACTTTAATTTTTTTTACACTATTGTGTTTCCCTTTTGGCTCATTCGACTTGTGCACTCTTTTAAATAGGTCATCATACCCTATTATATCACCTGCATACTTTAAGGGTTTCAATTTATGTTTTGAAGCTTGGAAATTAATTTAGGTTTTCATAGTTTAATGGCAGGGTTTTCTATTTTGCTAAAGGATTCAACTGAATCATTTTAATGGATGATGTTTAAGTTTTAAATTGATTTTGTATATATATATTTGACTGTATATTCTTTTCTTAGATATAAGTATTTGATGGGCAAAGCCCTGACGAATTTGTGACCTATAGCGTATGTTACATATTGTTTAATATTTTATTTGAGGTAAGTTACTTTTGTTTAAAAATGTTTAAACCCGATTTTTAGATTCAAGGATCATATGAGGTCGTGAGACCTCATGATAATCCCATGAATCCATTATATCAATTTCTTTACTTTTAAATCGATTTGCAAATTATGAATGGTTGCTTGAATCATTTAGTTATCATTGTGGAAAATATGGTATATGGTTGGAAGTCATGTCTGAATCGATTGACTGGTCATATGTGTGTTGATTGTTTTTAAATTATTGATTTTATTGGACTGTGGCATTGGAATGAGTATAACTTGATTTGCATTATAATTTCAATTCTTATAATGATTAAATGATTGTTTGAATTTTGTTTTTGTTATATAATCATCCTTTGACTAGGCTTAAATAGCTAAGTTGTAGTTGTGTGCTTATAAACATGAAATATGGATTGGTAGTTGGGATGTTTAAGGCTGATCATATGCTTGGAGGTTTTCCAAGCATCGTAATATCAAATGTCATAGACGTGGATTTGGTTTATAAATCCATAGTTGTGACCTTCAAACAGTCTGTAGTAGATTATTCTCACTTCCAATTTGTGACAATATCATTTACTTGATTATTTCTATCTCATCTTAGGATGGTCATTTTGATAGTCACTTGTCTATTTTACATTTTGTTGTGTTAAGTCATCTAAAATTTTGGGAACCCTGACTTGCTCAGAATCCCTTCCTAATCTTGATTGCCAAAACTACCATCTAGCTGATGGATGGGGTGGTAAGGGCCACTGATGGTTAAGCTCATAAAGATGGTTAGGAGGGTATGTTTGATATGGTTACATGTTGCTCACACTCCTAGATGATATCGTGGATAGGTATGACATATTTGGTAACATTTTATTATATGATTGTTCATATGCTTGTTAGCTTAGTTGTATTATCATTTTCATGTAGTATGATTAGTGAGTGTAGTTATAAACTAATTTTATTACTATTATTAGTTAGTTATACTTGACAGTTATTATATGCTAACCTTGTCTTGAAAATGGATCATGTTGAAAAGGAGAAAAAAACTTATAATGTTGATATATAGTAAGAAGTTGTAATTTCATTTACATTTTCTAAATTTAATCTTTTATATGTACTCCAAGTTTCTACCATAGATGTTTAGATGATTATCATTACTATTTTTACAATAGTATATTATGTTGTTATCATTATAATGGTAATAACCTATAGCTGATCCTATGGCATGATTTAGTGTAGCATTTATTTATTTATGTAGTCTTATGGAATGTTTATATAGTCTCTTGACATGAGTATTATATGGTTAACCTGAGTAAAGATTTACTTATGCAAACATATCACTTATTTAGGTTGTTTTAAGTATATATAAGTATGTTGGTTTGATTACACTAACCCCTGAGCGATTGATGATGTAGTGGAGTAGCCATAAAAATATGGATTACTACCCTTGTGTAGGGACATTCTATAATGAATGTTCTTAGGATTATGCATGTAGCATAATGTTATAGTGGAAGATTCCATTCTTAAGTTGTGTTTCCAGTTGTAATTTGGTGAGATTGAATGATTATGATTGTTGACCTCATGAAGCAAGCCTGTGTGTATTGACACAAGTAATTATGACTTTAGTTAAGTTTATATATAGATTGTTAATCTGGTCTAGATAATAAAATTATGACTTGTTATACTATAGTTGTACTTTCTTACTTGGAAGTGCCTATATCACCTTTATTGGAATGTATTTTTAAGGCAAGTGTAAGTTGCTTCATTTAGTATGTTGTTTCCTTGTTATATTATTGACATCACCTTCATAATTATTTGAAATGGTTAATAACCACAGTGTTGTATGGAAAGTTTTGCTAGTTGTTGCCATGAAATTATGTTGATTAAAAAGGACATTTTTTTATTTGGTGAACTTGTTGTGGCTGGTTTTGCCAAATTTTAATGTTTTGATGGCCTTTTTAAGGCATGAGAGTAGAAAAGTCCCAACCAAGTTGAGAGATGTAGGGAATTTTTTGATGTGGTAGTATTGTTTAAGTGTTGTTTTTCCTTTTCGATCTCGTAAAGGACATGTGAAGACATGAAGGAGGTTGTTATTTGGCCTAATGTAAAGGTAATGTGGCTATCCTAATGACAAAAAATAAGAATGCCAGTGAGATAAGGTTGAGGCATTTCCACCCCATAATAGGTGGACAAATTGTGAAGCAATATTGATTGGTTTAGTTAGACTTTTTCAGATAATCTTGTCTTTGACTATTAATAGTCACCATAACGGTTCCTATTTAAGGAGGGGAGGATGTCATCACTCGACTAAGTGGCCTTATACAAATGTTTGATTATAGCCTATTTAACATGTTTTGCTAGCACTAGACTGATGATTGTTGGTGTTAGTCCTGTTTCAACTGGTTGTTATGCGAGATGTTTGGGTAGCTATGGTGATTAAGCTATACCATGGTTGATACTCACATTGGATTCATTTTGTCCTGATATATATATATTGCTTACATTGGATTTATTTTATTTTGATACATATATGACTACTTGACCATTATTATTATCACATGCTTAATAAACTTCTGCATTACCTTTATCTAGCTGGACAATATTGATAGATTTTGATACAATGACATGCTGACTGCAAGTTGATAAATATGTTATATTTAATTTACTACACTTGATGATATGTAGACTAGTTGATGTAATTAATGTTTTTATTATAATTTTGTATCGCATTATTTATTATTGTTCAGGTACTATTTATGTATAATCAATGGTTGCAGGTACTTGATATGAGTTAGGTTGGATGACGACATCATCACCTAGGATGATGAAATAGTTCTTGAGTAGTCAGACGAGTTCTGACAAATATCCATGTGTTTTCGGTTGGTCTCTTTCCATTGGACAGTCTTATCATCTTCATTTGTGCTATCACATTTTTGTTTTCTTACCTTAGTCGTACTGTTATTTTGATGGTTACATGATTACCCTGTGGATTGGTTGGTTTTATTTCTCTTATTTGAACCTTCCCACTTCAAACTCCTCTCTCTTCCATGAACTTATCTCCATCCTGAATTTGTTTGAACTAACCCTTGATTGGACTTAGACACTCTAAAGGGACTCACCTAGACCTCTCCCCATGAGCCCCTACTCTCGTGAACATTTAAAATGGCCACTTGGTGTTTTGTGGACTATGTGATGGTTCAAACCTTATGATATTTAAATTTAATATTTTATTATTATTTGATTTTTGGACTTTATAGACTTGGTCATTTATGACCATTATATTTATTTTTTAGCACATTAGGTGCTTTAGGAGGTGGTTGATGACATTGGAAGGAGATTTATCTCTACTCGCACTCAATGCTGAATTCAATGGGGGTATGGGGGAGTTGGACAGAAGGAAAAGTTAGATGGTGGTGGGTGGAGAGGACATGGGTGGCAAGAAAAATGGGAAGAGAATGGAGAAAATACATAATTGGGAGTTTTTGACTTGGCTTTTGGTTTTGTTGGAAGGATTTTTAGAATTACAGAGAAGAAAATAAGGTTATTTACAGACTTGGTTATAGACCTTGCCTGCATTACTTGGGATTTTCTCCACCTGCGTTATTCGGATAAGTCATTTTTGTGATTCTCTAGCTCTAGTTATTTTCTTCAATGAAAAACTTGAGTCTGCTACTTTGGTTTTTATATATGTTTGTTATATAATGACCTCGGCAAATGTTGTTGTCTTTGTGGGATCTCTGCAAAATTTAAAGGTTGTGTGTGTTATTTTTTTGCATTAATATCTTATGGCTATTTATGATATAGGTTTCTGCTATTATTTAAACCTGTTGTATATTCATACATTGGGTCATTGACCCTGTCGCTTTTGAGGAAATGTTGTGGATGAATAAGCTGTGACTGTGTATATATTGATGATATTTTACAAACGAGTTTCATTTTTTTAAATAAAAACCCTACTCTTTAATTATTTTTACACTACCGTGTTTCTCTTTTAGCTCGTTTGACATGTGCACTCTTTTAAATAGATCATCGTACCCTTTTATATCACCTACATACTTTAAGGGTTTCGATTTATGTTTTGAATCTTGGAAATTGATTTGGGTTTTATCTAGTTTAATGGCAGAGTTTTTTATTTTGCTAAAGGATTCGGTTGAATCATTTTAATGAATGATGTTTAAGTTTTAAACTTATTTTGTATATATAGATTTGATTGTATGTTATTTTCTTAGATATAATTATTTGATGGGTGAAGCCTTGATGGATTTGTGACCTGTAGCTTGTGTTGACTATTGTTTAATTTTTTCTTTAAGATATGTTGTTTTTGTTTGAAAACATTTAAACCTGATTTTTTTATTCGAGGATCATATGAGGTCGTAAGACCTCATGATGATCCCATGAATCCATTATAATGATTTCTTGAATTTTAAATTGATTTGCAAACTATGAATGGTTGATTGAATCATTTAGTTATCATTATGTAAAATATGGTATATAGTTGATAGTCATGTCTGAATGCGTTGATGGGTGATATATGTGTTGACTATTTTAAAATTGTTGATTTTATTGGACTGTGGCGTTGGAATGAGTATAACTTGTTTTGGGTTATAATTTTAATTATTATCATGATTAAATGATTGTTTGAATTATATTATTGTTGTATAATCATCATTTGACTAGGCTTAAATAACTAAGTTGTAGTTGTGTGCTTATAAGCATGGAATATAGATTGGTAGCCATGATGTTTAAGGCTGACCATATGCTTGAAGGTTTTCCAATCATGATAATATCGAATGTCATGAACATGGATTTGGTTTATAAATTCATAGCTATGACCTTCAAATAACCTGCAGTAGATTATCTCCACTTCCAGTTTGTGACAATGCCATTTACTTGGTTATTTTTATCTCAACTTGGGATGGTGGTTTTGATAGACACTTACATGTTTTACATTATGTTGTGTTGAGTCGTCTAATGTCTTGAGAATCCTGACTTACTTAGAATCCCTTTCTAATCCCAGTTGTCAAAACTACCATCCAGCTAATGGATGGGGTGGTAAGGGCCACTGATGGTTGGGAGGGTCTGTTTGATATGGTTACATGTTTACACTCCTAGATGATATCATAGATAGACGAGACATATTTGATAACATTTTATTATATGATTGTTCATATGCTTGTTATCTTAGTTGTATTATCATTTTCATGTAGTATGATTAGTGAGTGCAGTTATAAACTAATTTTATTATTGTTATGAGTTAGATATACTTGGCAGTTATTGTATGTTAACCTTGTCTTGAAAATGGATCATGTTGAAAAGGAGAAAAAGGCTTGTAATGTTGATATATAGTAAGAAGTTGTGGTTTCATTTACATTTCCTAAATTTAATCTTTTATATGTACTCTAGGTTTCTACCATGAATATTTAAATGATTATCATTACTATTTTTACAGTAGTACATTATGTTATCATTATTATGATAATAACCTATAGCTGATCTTATTGCATGATTTAGTGTAGCATTTATTTATTTATGTAGTCTTCTAAAAATTTTATATAGTCTCTTGACATGAGTATTATATGGTTAACCTGAGTAGAGATTTACTTATGCAAACATATCACTTATTTAGGGTGTTTTAAGCATGCATAAGTATGTTGGTTTAATTGTTAATAAACAAGAAGTTAGCTTGAAGGGATGTTCGTTAATGAACTATCTAACTATTTATTTTTGGTATATATATACTTATGTTTCTCTTGCATACATTGGTTTAACTATTGAGGTAACATGAGTATATATAAATCTTTTTCTAGATGATTTCAACTTGCATTTGAAATATAAAAGCAAGTTCAGTTAAATCTTATTACTAGCATATGAGGAAAACATGAATGGAATTATTCTTTGCATTTCTTAGATTTATACGGTTGCATATAAATGTATGTACGTTTATTGTTAAACAATCTATTAGTTTTTTGAACTACCTTTCCTATTTCATTCTTATTTACCTTGTTGGAATGAATAAAATTTTGAGTATACAAATATACTAAGGGTTGCCTAGTGCTTGTATAAGTTGTATTAATTTTTGTAATGAATTGTCAACCTATAGATGCATGGTTAGACTTCTTGAAATGTTATGATGAAGAAAGTGATCATAAATTACTGGTATTGAGAAATAGAATTTGTTGATATTGTATTCTTCCATGCTTAATATTTATACGGATGAAATGAGGTTGAGTATATATGTTGGATTGCATTCTTATGGGTTGAGTGTACGTATAGTCTTTTTTCTTGTTGGTTGGAAATGAATGTATGTTGTGTCATGACATGTTCAATTATTTATGTTGAAAAAGATTCTTAAATGAATTTTTTATTTGGGTTCTACTCAGTTGATACATGGTTAGAAATTCTTGTTTGAGTGAAATACTTGTTGATAGTATAAATACTAAGTACTCAATTTTCATGTTGGAGAACTCTTGATGCTCATATACTTTCTATACTTGTTCATGTTAGAAACATATTACTCAAACATGTATGATCATACTTTGGAAAGATGTTACATGAAGTTGGTTTGTTCCTTAATTGAATTGTAGGAAAGAGAAATGAACTAGATGTTTAATGTTCTTGATAATTTTACTAAATAATTATGTGTTTAGAAATATATTCTATATTATAATACTACATGTACTATGAGCCTATGGATGGAAACTATTAAAGAAAGAGTGAAAGTTGTATAGGTTGAATATGTTCCCTTACTTTAAATATAATGGTTTGATTGAATAATTAATGTTAAAGGAATATATACTTGATTATAACACACTTTCTATTTACATTAATTCATCCTCTTATTAATTATATCACATTGGCTATTTTATAATATAATATTGTTTACATAGATTCAATTATCGACTATCATTATATCTTATATGATAAATAATGAAGTTGATCATAAATCATATCATTACTCATTTATTCAGTAACGATATTCATGCTTATTAATTGGAAAACTTGTGAACTTAACAATAATACATTGGCAATGGTGCACTGACCTTGAACCATGAGGAAGTTGATAACCTTGACTGGTAGTACTCGAATAATTGCTCACAATGCTTCAGTTTTATTTCTCTTATGGTTGTACTCACTTTTTGGTATTGATAAATTATGTTGTGTGCTTATGGGATTTGGTATAAATCCACATGTGTTTTAATTAATTATTGGTTGCTACTTGCATGATTATCATTTCAGATATTATACCTGAATGTAAAAATAGTATAACATTATGTCTTTTTCTTATTTCATAAACCTGTTGTAACCAAATGACAACATAAGGTGTGTAAAATTATTATTTTTGATTAGCTTGAAAGTAACCATTTAACCATCCTCAAGAAAAACCAAAACTCACTAAGGACAGTGAGATATTTAACAAGAGTTAAGAATTTATAAATGTCCTATGCAAAAGAACAAGTACCACATATGGTGCTCAGGACATATTCGTGTATTTGTACATCGATACGTCTCGAATTCCATAATCCATCTTTTAGCCAACCTGCTTCCCATATCATCCTTTGTGAGTAATTACCCTTAGCTAATTATCTCATATCACCACTTTTGGTTCTGATTGTACATAGGTAAATACGTTGAATGAGTATCGCTTACTTCAGCAAGCAAGGTATTGAGTCTAACACACAATCTTAAAATGTACTCTGATAAGTAATTCTATTTTTTTGGGGTTGTTTCAAATTGTTTATACATGTTAGTTGTGTGTTAGCTCAATTTAATGCTTATGTAGATTTAATCTTGTGTGATTACATTTATGTCGTGTTAATGTATTCATGACTATTAATGTATTTGAAAATGTAAATTTATTTGAATGGGGTAAATCTGAATTTAATGATTAATGAGTTAATTATTATTATTATTATTATGTTATTAAAAAAATATAAATGAAAAAGTCTCATATAGGAAATAAAAGCAGTAAAGCGATTGTATTGAATATCAACTATGTTATTATTAGAATAAAACATAGACTAAAAAAATGATTTGGGGTGAATTAGAAGAAAACCATGATTTTGGAAAGAAAGAAAAAGTAGGCGACTTATGAAAACTACGGAGCTTTTAAAAAAAAAGGAAAAATACAAAAAGAATGGAAAGTTTGAAAGAAAGAGGAAAAGTCATTCAAAAAAAGAATGAAAAAAAGGAAGAGGTGCGGCATTGGATAAGAGGAGAGAGGAAGGGAAGAAGAGAAGTTCAACAGGGTTGAGAAGGACTAAACCAAGCAAAAGTTGTATGGATAGTACCATGCCAGTTTAAAAGCTTTACAAGGTAGGTAGCATCTTAAATTTTGTTGTGAAGTTCGTTATATATAATCTGTGTATGAAAGAATTGAGATTATTGTTAAATAAATTAATGGAAAATATATGACTGTGTAATATAGAGATTTGTGTCAAGATCTAGGAGCACAAAGCTCTGAGACCAACTGTCAGGTTCCTCCTTAGAGCACAATTGATTGACCAGAAGTAATAAGTAACTAGAATTCAGAAACAACACAGAATATGAGAGACAATACAATCTTGTATTAACAATCTTTCAGAAGGAAATACAATGAATAAATCACACTCTTCCCACACCTTTTGGGCGTACAGTAATTCTCCCTCAAGAGTTCTCTCTCTCAATCAATTACAAACACAAACCAACTCAAACACAGAGTTGTTCTCTCCACCAGTCAGTGACAATCAATCCAATGGTTGTTGTTTCCTACTGCCAGTCCATCAAGTACTCAAGTACTCTAAGTAGATCTCCCTGATCTTGCTCCTTGTTGTGTTGCAGATCTCCTTGATCTTGCTACCCCACAGATCTAACTGACCTTGCACACACACACCCACAGATCAACTGACCTTACTTACCATGTAGATCTCCCTGATCTTGCTACCTGCAGATCAACTGATCTTACACTTGGAAGGATCTTGTCCTTGCCTTTGCAAGTCCTTCTATCCTCCCCTGGAAGGATCTTGTCCTTGTCCTTTACAAGTCCTTATATCCTCCTCACTTACAATATAGCCCCATGGATCTCTTAAATAGATCCCAAACCAAACAATAATTAGAAACACAGACTCAAGACTAAAATTAGTCTTTACACGCAAACTAGTTGTTCGTCAAACTAACTGTTCATCTAACTAATAGTTTTGGAATGCACAGGCAATCGACGTCAGTTCTTGTCTATCTGGAGATGACCAACATCGGCTGATTCCTGATTGATGTCAACAGCTTTCAGTCTACTTCTGACCAACATCGGTTGGCCTGACCGACGTTGGTTACTGTGACACTCAGCAACCTCCTCCATTTGCATACCTGTGAAGCTTTTAGCTCCATAACCTAACAATCTCCCACTTAGAGATAAATAGTTGCACCTGTACCTGTACCTGTACATCTTCTAATTTTGTTTCCTGGCTTGTATCCCTCTTCAAGTTTAATCTTGAAGACCAAAAAAAGTTGAATGAAGATTCAACTTCTCCTTTGTTCCCGGCTTTGTTAACATTTCTGTAGGGTTCTTATCCTTGCTATCCATCGTGACTGCAACAACCTTCTACAACTCTGAAATCTAGCTAACCGCCGTACCACCAATAGTGAACACATATCCTATGGTTCTTCTCCTATCATCCAAGTAACCTGCAATATCCGAATCTACATATCCATGTAGAGAAGTGCTTGACCCTGCATAGCATGAAAACCTGCTGCTAGTCCCTCTCAGATACCTGAGAATCCACTGAACTGTTTTCCAATGCTCCTTTCTTGGATTGGCCATAAACTTGTTGACAACTCCCACTGCTTGGGCAATATCAGGTCTAGTACTCATGTACTCAACCTCATCATGTGATTTGAGACACTGTTATGTGAACTATCCAACCATAGGTGTGTTAACCGGTTCTGCATCCTGCATATTGAACCTCTCCACTACCTTATTCACATAATCCTCTGGATACAAAATCAACCTATGACTTTCCCTGTCTCTAGAAATACTCATGCCAAGGATTTCCTTTGCTCCTCCTAAATCCTTCCTGGCACATGTCTGAGCTACTTTTACCTTTAGCTCAGCAAATCCCTGCATGTGTGACCCTGCAACAAGCATATACACTACATACAGTAACAGAATAATGTAGCGACCATTATCCAACCTGGTAAAATAATCACAATGGTCACATTGACATTAAATAAAGCCATGCTTTGTCATAAACCTATCAAACCTATACCACTGTCCTGCAGCTTGCTCAAGACCATATAACCTGGCCTTCTGTCTCACCTGTCCATTCTCTCCTTTATTTAACCTAGGAATCCATTCATCTTTCAGTGCTTTCATTCTGGCTGGTAACTCTACCAAATCTCCTACTTGTTTCTCTCCCAAGGTATCAATTTCCTTATTCATGCCATGCTCCCACTGTTTCCTAGATTCTACCTGCATTGCCTCTTCAAAACTTCTTGGTTCTTGACCATCAGTGAGCAACAAGTAGTATAAAGAAGGGGAATAACGAATTTGAGGCTTACTTACCCTTTCAGTCCTCCTCATGGGCATTTGAGACTCCTTGACAACTTGTTGTCTACCCAAAATTCATTCTAACAGTGACCGATCTCGGTCACCTCTAGCCGACCTTGGTCTGCACCCGATCGATGTCGATTCCTCCTAATCGCCGACATCAGTTCCCTGACTGACGTCGGTGTCCACTTGCCCAACATCACTAACTTCGGTCTGCACATGACTGACGTCGATTCCTGCTTGATCGACGTCAGTTCTCACCTAACCGACGTCGGTAACTGTGTTTTTCTATGAGTGATGATTTTTACCCGTGAGCTCATTTTGGATCATAACCTTGTCCAAATCAACACTGCCCTACTTAGAATTATTTAGCCTCTTGAGCTGATCTCTGTCCATCATCTTCTCCATGAAAACCAAGGCTTTCTAGTTCTTAACTTTGTCAAAAACATCAAATTTCCTCTTCCTGCAATAAACCCAATCCTTTCTTGTAGCATCACACTGCTCACAAAAATCTCAGTCTATCAAATCTGAAAGCTTACCATTTGACTTAAGAACATCCATTCCCTTCTCACTCATGTGACCAAGCCTATAGAGCCACATCTTTGCATCTACATCTAAAGTAGATAAAACAGAAAGAGAATCAGTAATACAAGTAGATAGATAAAGAGTACCTACTTTCTTACCACATGCTAATACAAGTGCACCCTTGGAAACTTTCCAAGAGTCTGTTGTGAGAGTTACTGTGCAACCCTCATCACCCAACTTTTCTACAGAAATTAGACTCCTCTTCAGGACTGAGACATGCATGACATCCTTCAACACCCATATGTTGCTAGTCTGCAATTTTAGCTACACTTTCCCTTTGCCAACCATTTGACAAGGCTCACCAACCCCTACATAAATATTTTTAAAGTCTCCATGAACATAATCATGGAAAAATACTCTATTTGGGGTTGCATGGAAAGAAGCAACATAATCTAAAACCCAAGATTATACTTTATCCAAGGAACATATAAGAGCACTCTGTGCAACAATACCTACATCATTTGCTTCTTTATTTCCTTCATGCTAATCTCTACCAACCAACAATCTTTCTTTACCTGCCCTTTCTTTCCACAATTCCATAATTGATTATTCTTGCCATTGAATTTCTCCATTTTTAGTGTACTTTCTTCTGCCATTGCTTTACTCCCACTCAAATAGAAACCCTTGTGAGTGACCTGTAATCAACAAACACTAACCTGCTCTAAACCAGGCTCTGATAAACCTGTAACTTGGCTCTGAGAACCTGCACTCTGGCTCTGATACCACTTGTCAGGATCTAGGAGCACAAAGCTCTGAGACCAACTGTCAGGTTCCTCCTTAGAGCACAATTGATTACCTTTGTATAAGCAACTAAACACAAAATTTAACCAGAAATAATAAGTAACTAGAATTCAAAAATAACACAGAATATGAGAGACAATATAATCTTGTATTAACACTCTTCCAAAAGGAAATACAATGAAGAAATCACACTCTTCCCACACCTCTTGGGCGTACAGTAATTCTCCCTCAAGAGTTCTCTCTCTCAATCAATTACAAACACAAACCAACTCAAACACAGAGTTGTTCTCTCCACCAGTCAGTGACGATCAACCCAATGGTTGTTGTTGCCTACTGCCAGTCCACCAAGTACTCAAAGTACTCCAAGTAGATCTCCCTGATCTTGCTCCTTATTGTGTTGCAGATCTCTTTGATCTTGCTACCCTGAAAAGCTAACTGACCTTGCACACACACACCCACAGATCAACTGACCTTACTTACCATGTAGATCTCCCTGATCTTGCTACCTGTAGATCAACTGATCTTACACCTGGAAGGATCTTGTCCTTGCCTTTGCAAGTCCTTCTATCCTCCCCTAGAAGGATCTTGTCCTTGTCCTTTACAAGTCCTTATATCCTCCTCACTTACAATACAGCCCCATGGGTCTCTTAAATAGATCCCAAACCAAAAAATAATTAGAAATGCAGACTCAAGACTAAAATTAGTCTTTACATGCAAACTAGCTATTCGTCAAACTAACTGTTCATCTAACTAACAATTTTGGAACGCACAGGCGATCGACATCGATTCCTGTCTGTCTGGAGATGATCGACGTCGGTCGATTCCTGACTGATGTCAATAGCTTTCGGTCTACTCTTGACCGACGTCGATTACTGTGACACTCAGCAACCTCCTCCATTTGCATACTCATGAAGCTTTTAGCTCCACAACCTAACAATTTGAGTATTATTTTATTACAAAAATAGCAAACTATATATGTATATAGCAATCTAATTTAGTTGTATAGTGATCTTTTTGGTGTATTCATATATATAGTAATCATATTCAACAGAAAGTAACATCGAACTATATATATAACATTACTGTAACTTCTTCGGGCTTCGCTGCAACGTATTCCTACATACTTCTTGTCTCTTTTTAAAATTCTTGCATATTTTGCTAAGAATCTGGAACATATCCAAAGGAAATTTTTATGGACGGGGGTGGAAGACAAACAGAGAATGTCATTAGTCAGATGGGAAAAAGTGTGTCTTCCAAAATCTCATGGTGGACTTAATATTAGGTCCATCAAGAACATAAACAAAGCCCTTCTCTCAAAAGTTAGTTGGAATCTGATCCATAAAAACAATGATTGGGGGGAAATAATGTATGCCAAATACATGCATAGCATTGATGATTCCAACTTTCTTCAATAGACGGGATTACCCCAGAGATCTGTGATATGGAATAAAATGCTAAAAAGTAGAAGCCTTCTCAAACAGGGAATTAGATGGAAACTTGGAAATGGCCGGCATATTAAATTTTGGGATGATATCTAGTTAAAGGACAAGGCTCTCATCACACAGGGAAACTATGGAGAGATTGCTGACTTGACTACCCAATTTTTTGGAGATAAGGTCAGTGATTATATGGAAAATAACAATGGGATGAGGAGCTGAAAAAATCTTTTGGATTGCTATGTGCACCGTCTTGAGTTTTCTTCAAGAGTTCGAGAGATCCAGCAGTGCGTTTAGGACATCAGAATCCCTCTCTTTCCCCAGGAGGATGAACAATACTGGTGGCCAAATAAGAATGGATCGTTCTCTATCAAATCTACTTACCATCTGCTCATTCCTGAAGCTTAGAATAAAGATGTATGGAAAAAGGTTTGGAATCATAAATTTATTCCAAAAATTAACATGTTTTGGTGGGCTGCTGCTCATAACAAAATCCTTACTCAGGATAACCTTCAAAAGAGAGGGTTTACTTTGGTTAACAGATGTTTCCTGTGTGGTTCAAAAGAGGAATCAGTTTCACACCTCTTTATCCACTGTGAGTTTGCCCGAGAATTATGGGGCACAATACTTAACAACTTTGGTATTGAATGGGTCTGCAATTCTGACCTTAAAGAAGTAATTCTCAGCTAGAACCCAACCTTCACACATCCCTGGCTTATGGAATTATGGAAGCAAGCTCTACCATGTTTGAGTTGGACTTTATGGAAAGAGCACAATCACAAAATTTTCATGGACACTGCTAGAAATGCTTCTCAGGTGTTTAACTCCTTTGCTAAGACCATTATGGAAAGTGTTACAACAACTCATATTCATGTTGCGGAGAAACCCCTATCTCAAATTGAAAGCCAAATGGAAGGTTTTAAACTAGATCCCTGGGTATAATAACTCCAAAATACTACAGAGACTTAATACTAAATGGATCCGCCCTAAACCTAACTAGATGAAACTCAACTTTGATGGGGCATCCAAGTTGGATGGTAAAGCTAGTGGAGGAGGAATTATAAGGAATGATAAAGGATGGATGTCTGCTGTCTATGCTAGTGGAATTGGATGCCAGAGCAACAACTATGCTAAAGCAATGGCTTTACTATGGGGATTAAAGTTAGCTATATCCCTAGGAATAAGGAAGTTGAATATACAAGGAGACTCTAAGATGGTCATAGATGTCGTTAATAAAGCTTCAAATGTGGGAATCAAGCTAAAAGACATCATTACTGATATCTAATTTCTTTTACAAAAGTTTTTTGAAGTTGAGATTTCCCATACCTATAGAGAAGGCAACAGGGTCGATGATGCTTGTGCCAACCTTGGGCAGCAATTTTTAGATTGGAGGGTGTGGCGACAAGGTATTCATATTCCCTTAAACATTAGGGAGATCATTCAAAAGGAGATGACTTGTCAGGAATGAGGCATATTGATGACCCTGAAAAGACCCCTGTTGATACCCCCGGCTCCTTTGCGAGCAAGAAGGGAAAGAAGAGAAAGGTTGATGAAGAGGAAGAAAAGATTAAAGAGACTACGGAAAGGACCCACAGGAATCTGGGCAGGGCCACGGGGGGCCAAGGTGGCAAATCTCACAAGCCTTCCAAAATTAATAAGGAAGGATTCCCCTTCGGAGTGCGAAGGTTGGGGCGGATTGCTGGTAAACCAACCCCAAAGGCCAGACTGATTGATTATTCAAAAAGTGCTTTAGAAGAAGCAACCCAGGAGGAAGAGTCTGAGGAGCTGGAAATCTAAGAAATTTTGGAGAACACTGGAGGGAAGCAGGCTACTAGGGATTTTGAGGTTACTGAGGAGCAGGGTGCTGACACTATGGGAACTACTGACAATAAGGGGAAAATGTATGTCGAGGAAGCTGGTGAGGGCACTAAGAATGAGACTGATTGGAAAACTGAAATTGGGGCCCTGAAGGATTGCATTCAGAAGTTGGAGAAGGTCTTCGCCAAAGGGCTTCGTAATACAATTCTGTTGAACATGTCTATGCTAGAAGTGGTGGGTAATATTGGGTATGCTGACAACGCAGAGAATGAGAAACTCAATGATCTTATCAAATCAATAGTTATGTAAGGGGAGACCTCTCTGACTCTAGTCTTCCCGTGGCTTGTGTTTTGTTTCTGTCTATTGTTCTCGGCTGTGCTGTTGTCTCTCTAAAGGCATTTTTTGTTTGTTTGCCTTCTTGTCTTTTTTGACTATATAGGGTTCGGCCCCTGGTTTGCTGCCTTACTTTATCAAAAACATTATAATATATACTGAACTATGTATTCACTTGATTTAATATACATCGAATGATAGTGCTAATGGATATATATAGTTTTGAATTAGTAATTAGTTCAATATAGTTTTGAGCCACAGAGCTATTAGTGATTTATAGTTCAAACTATGTATATATCAAACTCTGTATATAGTAAACCATATATGTATGGTGAATTGTATAAGTTTAAACAACACATATAAGAATGAACTGAGAAAATATAAAAGTATAACTATGTGAGAAGCTATATACAGGTTGTATGTATATTCAACATAATAAAAACAATGATATGGATATAGGCATAAACTAATTGTTAAATCCATGAAAGTATATGGCCAGGGTTTATATATGGGCTCTGTGTGTGTAATTTTTACACGAAATTGTGAATATATAGAGATGAACGAATTAATGTCATATGTTGTAAACACTATGATCTTATGCATAAACAAACTGTGCATAATTATTTACAAACTCTGTGTGTGTGTGTGTGTGTGTGTGTGTGTGTGTGTGTGTGTGTGTGTGTGTGAACCGAGTGTGTATTCAGAACACAAAAAGTGAGGATGTATGAACTATAAGTTTTATTGACATTCAAACAAGAGGATATATGTATACATTGTGTATATTTGCCTTTCCAAACAATGATTAATTGTATGATATTTGTATATACATATAAGTTAAAATATAAGTTCAAGTTTTATTGTGAAATTTGTAACATATTTGGAGTCCTTAAATGTGTAAGTGTTATTTACGAGAAGTCGACTATGCCAAACTTGAAAGAATATATAAGAACTGGTTGCATTGTTTAAACACTAATACAATGGTGCCAAGATCAGAAAGTATTTGGTTCTCAATAAATTAATTTTAGATTTGATCTTATAAATACTTAAGGAAACTCAGAAAGAGTATAAACCTCCAATTGATAAACAAAGGCAGAGTTAGGTATGTATGGACATTTGCTTATTACACTTTTTTTTCAATAATTTGGGATAATGCAGACATAGATTGGGGGGAAAGAGGGGAATTGAATTGGAATGAATTTGATCATAGTTGAATTATATCCTTTATGTAGGGATAAGTGAGTCAAAATAAAAGTTTTGGAAATGTAGAAAACCCATATAGAACTTGATGTAGTTTTTTATGAACAGTTAAATATTTGTTAGAAGCACATAAGTTTTCTTATAAAAAAATGAAGAATATTGTTAGTAGGGCAGAACAGTAATTATGTATTGAAACATATGTAGTATATGTTATGCAAGGTGAGTAAATATATGAAATATATCTATATGAGAATATAGATACACATATAACTTATATTTATATATTGGGATGCATACCTATAATTATAGATTCTAACTAGTGAAATAAGTCATAGAATCCCAAAGGATAGAGTACTATATTTATATGCACAAAACCTCCTAAAAGTATAATATGTTACATAAATGAAAGATTATGCTTCTGTTTATAAGTTAATTTATCATGACTGCTAAAAGTAATCGAGTAGTATGTACAATATACTAAGATATTGTTGGTGGTACTACATTTACTTACAAAAAATAAAAATAGGCAGTCTAAGTATATATTGCTCTCATTTGGTATAAACAGTACTTGTTATGCTTATTATTATTTATATGATGAATAATATAATGAAGATTCATTCATACGTTTGATGGACTAAATGTATGCATTTTGATTATCTTTGTGTTTAGCGTGTTTTATGCTTGCTAGTAGGAAGTAATCTGTATGAATCTGATGGTTATATTTATATTAACCAAATCTCGTATTGTTGGTACTAAGTAGTGAGACGGATTTTACTGGCTTACTAGCATCACCAATGTGAGATGAAGGTAATCCGATCAAATGGTGTGTATGAATTTGACTGATCTTAGAGATCAATAATTATTGAAAACTTTGGCCAAAGTAATGTCAGTTAGATATTGTCATTTTATATATATGATTTACATGTTTGTGCAATATCATTTTGTAACGTATTTCTTTATGATACACTTCATGTTCTAGTAATCATACATCACACAAGTACTAGCTTGTCTTTTTGGGTTCTCACACTGTCACTATCTACTCATCCATGAAGGAAGGGCCATTCCTTGATAGGAGATTGTGTGGGGGATTGATGGTCCATGATTGATGTAAAAAAATGCTCGGATGATGCTCTCCTCCCCACAACAGTACTTCTTTAAAAACTACACTTGAGATTGCTCTACTCATGCTCCATAGAGCCTTGTATCTTGTATCTTATATTGCACTTATAATTATTGAAATATTATAACTAATGAGATGTAATTATTTGCTCATTGTACCATGACAATAGTGGTTGCTTGTTTGTACCAACTGTGGCTGAAAATCTGTAATTACTTTCTATATTTAGCTATGTTTTATTTCATATGATGCTAGTGATCATTAACAAGTAGATGTTACATGCTTATTTTACAGTTAACATAATTAGAGTGTTTTATCTAGATCACTAATTAGATTCTCGTGGTGAAATCTAATAACAAAATACGTTGATTAAATTTTTAAAAAAATCACGTTGTTTTAAGTAGATCTCAGTGGGGATGTTACAACTGACAACCTCAGTCCCTTGGCACTAACACTATGAAACAAAGGCAATGTTCTCAAACATGCAAAAAATTCTCATCTAGGTGCCCATGTTGCGTATACCCTGCAATCATAGAATTCTAGGACAACACATCTTGTTCTGGTATTTGGTCAAATACTTTCCTTGTATCCTCCATGCCGATACATTTTACATATATCCACAAGGGTGCTCTTTGAAGTTATCTTGTGTTCTCCCTTACTATATGCAGTAGTTATGCAAGGGACATTAGTGTAATAGGTATAATAACGCTGAGAGAAGAAGCCCTCAATTTCATAATCTACGTAGGGTTTCCAAAAGAAGCCATAATTCATAAACACTTGAACACAATTATTCATTGGTAATATGTACAATCTCCTTATGATGAAGAGGGGTTTAAGTCCATCCACCTTATTCCCCCAAAACCCTTCCCATCTCTGTTGAAGATTGGGAAGCTTGCGACTCAATGTCAGAAGCGGCTTACAGTGGGCATCCATGAGAAGGAGGTCGTCTAATTTCTTTTTTAGTATTTATATAGTTCAGTGTTAAAATAAGGGTCACGTATTCATTAGTATATTATTATATAGTATTATAATATATCATATTATAATTTATAATTATTTAACATGTAATTATATAATAATTATTTGCAAATTATATAATACTCATATATATAAATAAATATATTACTATATTATATTATATTAATATATTATAATATATTTGTATATTATTTAAGTGATGAGATGTTAAAAAAGAGTGTATTATTATGGGGAAAGGACCAATATCATGACACCACACAACTAATAGTTGGAAGAAAGATGGACAAGTTGGAGGAGGTTGATAACATGTAGCACATGTGTGAAAGTGAGTAGCTCTTAATGGTTTTAACATCTTTTTATGAGTAGATGTTTTTTAAATCTTTTTTTAGCCATCTCTTTGTGTTACTTAGATTGACTGGTAGGAAACTCCTAAAGCTCAGATTTTAAAGGTCGACCTTCCTAATGTTTTTCATTTTAACCAATGATTCTTTCATATCCTTTTTATTTTTCCATTTTCTTTGGGAAATCTAACTCTAATGAAACATGCTTGATTTTGCATGATTACACAAAGATGAGTTCAAAATAGAAGTGGAGGACTGATGAATTTTTCAGATAAGCGAAGAAAGTAACAAAGAAGAGAAACACAAGAATGAAAAATATCATCGTGTGGAATGCTTGTGGGGTAGATTCATGCAGTGATTTAGACTTCTCGAGAATGCCAAGGTGGAAGAGGTGAAAGTTGCAATGGAAAACAAAGTGCTCACATCACTGTGCCCAACCACCTTGACCCTAGACCCCAACTGAAATCCATTGAAATCTTTGGCTAAATAAATTAAGATAGATGTACAATTGAGGTGATGATGGCTTTTGCTTTGTCAGTAAATTTATATTAAGATGAAATATGTAGGGGATATAGTACTGTTATGTAATTAGGGTCTCGAAAATGGGGAAGGGTTTTGCCATATCTGTAAAAACATGTGCCTTTGTCAATTTTTATTTGTGAAGGCAATTTGCTTTGCATTTCTATTGATAGCCTTAAGCATTCATTTTCTCTGACCTTTAGTTGATTTTTCTCAATGTTTTGAAGAATTAATAGCTTGAGATTTATGCTTTCACGATCCACAATTATTTACAGAGATGTTTTGAGAAAGTGACGAATATTTATTTATATCATTTTTTACGATCACACTCTATAATTTGCTATCAAAGACATGTAAATAAATATTTATTTACAATTTTTTTATGAAATTGATTTTATTTGTGTTTGCTATTCTCTGACAAAATTGAAATTAATATCAAAGTATAAAGTAAAAGGAACGTTGGGGAATTATTTATTTAACTTTTTTCTTTCTTTTTCTTCACGGTGAAGGCCCCTCAATCAAAAGGGAGAAAACATTATGGCCGTAGGGACAATTGTTAATATTCTATCATACGTAAGCCTTACCCTTTTTCAATTTCTTTGTACTTAATCACCATTCCATTTACACCATAATGATAGGGTGAGGTGAAACATGATAAATTATAAATTATTTAATGTCAGAAAGATTTTTTTTTTTTTATAAATTAATTAATTTATAATTTCTTTAATATTATGGATTGTAGAAGTAAATTTTGATAACATGATAATATATCTTATTATTAATATTAAAAATAAAGTTTTGGAGTATAATTATGTGTAACTTTTTAATTCATCATCAAAAAAATTATAAGATTATGATTTTTCTCGTGATTGATTGATAGGATAACCTCAAACATTGACCAATAAATTTCACAAAATTATTTCTCAAAAAAAACTTTTTAAGATAACCCCAAACATTAACTAATAAATTGCACAAAATTATTTCTCAAAAAAAGCCTTTCATTAGAATATGATGCAATTAAATGATAAGAAATTTGGGTTCAAAATTAAGTAAAATCTCTTCAAATTGGGTAAAATCTCTGAGATGATCTTGATATGAGTGCTTTAAGTCGTGTCAAGATGGCCTTCACTAATAGTTTGCCTTTATAATCAAGAATAAAGATGATTTATCATGTGTATATTTTAAATCATCTCTAAATGAACTTTATAAGTAGTCATTACATCAATGATATTTTTTCTCTAGAATTTGTTACCACATAAATGATGATTTGACTTGTATGCATTTAAATTTATTTTTAGATGATCTATATAAATAATCATTACATTAGTGATATAACGATGATTTGGTCGTGTGTGTTTAAAGTCATCTCTAAATGATCTCCACAAATACTCGTTACATTAAATGAATTTTTTCTTCATTGTATATTCGTAATAATCACAAGACAAAGAGATCCACTTAATACATAAACACCTCGATGTATTTGTTTGTATGGAGTGGAGTCGTGAATGTAACCAATCACTTTTAGTAAGACCCTTGGAGAAAGAGGCTAGAGGATGGAAAAAGTTTGTAGGGAAGACCCATAGTGAAAAAGGTTAGCGAGTGAGAAGTTCAAAGTAGTTAGTTACATTCTGTTTTAACTATTTGTGGTATAAAGGTAGTTACCACATGCAAAATTGATTAAAACTAGGACATAAGGTAGATCTAAATATAACAATATAAATAACAATCAAACTTATCTTATACACTAAAAATACGAATAAATAGAGTAAATAAATGACTAAAACATGTACCAACAATGAAAGACAAAGAAAGGATAAAATTTGACACACTTGATTAGTCCTTTGATTTTTTGAGAATGGAACAAAGTTCTAGTAGTGACTGGTATGTTGCTATGTAAATCTCACTATGAACAACTAAATGGATAGATTTGGAGCTGTGTCAAATCTATACCATGTAGGATCGAAGACCCAAAAAATGTGTACTTGTGCAAGAGCTAAATTTGTACCCTGCAACCGAATATGTCCTTTGCTCCATTTCAAACTTTGAATTTTTCTCTATCACTTTGCAAACCAATGGAAAACGGCACTATATCTTTGCTTTTGAAATTCATTAGACAAAATATTCCGTTTTACTTCTTTAATCTTTGACCAAATTGCCACCAACACTGCGATAAGAATAAAATAAAGGGCTAACTAGCTACAACATCTTGAGGAGTTGTAGCTACATAAATTTCATGTTGCAATCACAACCAATGTGACTTTTTGTGCAGTGTAAATAGAATCCCACCCAAGTGAGAGAAAAGGCTTCACCTCCTCTAAATCAATTTCAATTACATGCACCCCTAAAAACCTTCTTTTGGCACATGACGCTAGATAAATGAGGAAAGAATTAAATCGATGTGCACAATCCTTGATGTGATGATGACAACCTCTTGATACAACTGGATAAATATGTATGAGAGACTCAACTTATAAGAGGTTTAGATGTGAAGGATAGATTCCAAGTGATTGTGAAAATACTAAGAGTATTTTTGTATATATAGGCTTCTCCAAGGCACATATACACATGGGTTGACCCTAGAAAATAGGATAAGGCAACAATCAAGGCCTAAGGACCCAAAATTTAAGGAAATGGTCACATGCGCTGACAATGACGTAAGAAAATATCTCACAACATTGTTTTGGACATTCTGGGAGAATTCAATATCATATTAAGACAAACGAATAGTCAATTTGTATGTTTACAAAGATTCTGCATTGAATGGATATTATCATTGGTAAAAGTGGAAAAAAATCATGTGGAAGACCTAAGTTAGGAGTTGATGATGCGTGGCCTAACACTAGAGAAAAATGTACCAAATCTAGTCAAATATGTGCTCATAAACTAAGTGTGTTAAAATATGAAACAAATTAATGTGAAGGGATCTTGTACCAAAATTGGGTGTCTACATATGCACAAATCCTCCATGGGCCGACAAGGACGTCATAAAAGATCTCACAACATTGTTTTGGACATTCTGGGAGAATTCGAGATCATATTAAGACAAATGAATAGTCAATTTGTAAGTTTACAAAGATTCTGCATTGAATGGATATTATCATTGGCAAAAGTGGAAAAAAAAGTCATGTGGAAGACCTAAGTTAGGAGTTGATGATACGAGGCCTAACACTAGAGGAAAACATACCAAATCTAGTCAAATATGTACACATAGACTAAGTGTGTCAAAATATGAAACAAATTAATGTGAAGGGATCTTGTACCAAAATTGGGTGTCTACATATTCACAGATCCTCCATGCGCTGACAAGGACGTAGGAAAAGATCTCACAACATTGTTTTGGAGATTCCAGGAGAATTCAAGATCATATGAAGACAAACAAATAGTCAATTTGTAAGTTTACAAAGATTATGCATTGAATGGATATTATCATTGGTAAAAATGAAACAAAAAGTCATGTGGAAGACCTAAGTTAGGAGTTGATGATGCGAGGCCTAACACTTGAGGAAAATGTACCAAATCTAGTCAAATATGTGCACATAGACTAAGTATGTTAAAAAATGAAACAAATTAATGTGAATGGATCTTATACCAAATTTAGGTGTCTACATATTCACAAATCCTCCCCCTACATTTAGTGTTCCTCTCATACTAACAAATACTTTTAATGTGCATATGTACCAAGAGAGTCCCTTTCAAAGTACATTCTCCCTACATCCAGTGTGCTTCTCTTACTAATAAACACTTTAAGGGGCTTGTGTACAAAGGGGGGCCCCTTTGTTTATGACCAACATATAGTGACAAAAGTGTTATTAATGTAATGCTATTTGTCTAGATCATAATAAAATATAAAAAAATGTACATACTAATGCATGTACCAATACATGCAATACTACATACTCATAAAAGTATCAAGTCAAAAATAAAGTGGGAGTAGTATTTGTTCAGCATGTAATCAATAATAGTGTATAAGAGTCAATCACAACATGACATATAGGGTACATAGATTGGAACATTTTTGAAACCAATTAAATCAATTCAATTATTTCTCTCTCCAATTAATTTTTTGAAAATGATAAATTAATGATTGGTTGACTTTTTATGTACAACATTTAAAATGTTATGTAATATATGTATTCAATCATAAATATATTGTGAACTCTATTGGGACAAAATATTAAACTCGTGAAGATGATGGTTGCTTATATCCATCCACAAAGGTACAAATCTCTCTAGATACCCGATATAAAGAGTCACATAGTTAAGGCCATGATTGTGCCCTAAGTGATCGATCATACACTGAAGATCATGATTGCTTAACTAAATGAGCGAACTAATTTAGATGTATACTTACTCAACATTGTAATTCTATTATATATTTATTTTCGAAATATAAAAAGAGAGATGCCATTCTACGTAATTCAATAATTCTATATAATTTCTAAAAACCCTAATCTTCTTACATTATACAATCAGAAACCCTTAGAGTTGATCCTTTGCCCTATACCTTGAGAGCCTTCCATTACTTAGCCAACACCTTACTTTGAAACGGTCAAGGAAAAATGAAAAAAGGAAACCAAGTTTGACACGGTTAGTGAATCTTTTGGCGAGCAATGGTAGCATAAGAAACCTGCCAAATCTCAACCACAACTACAAGTAGTTAGCATACTTATTCAACACACGAGATTTCCTCTCCATTGTTCACATGTTGCAACAACCATATCAATCAGATCCAACCAGGCTTAAATCACAAGCAACACCACTGCACTCAACTCAGCTCTAATTTATAACATTAATTTATCCAGATCACCCAGTCAACTAAGCAATATTTATCATTTCTCGATTTCTGTAACGTTTTACCTTATTAAGCAAATAGTCCTAGTAGCAACCTACCAAGCATTTTTATTGACAGCAGTGCAATGTACCATGTTTTTGGTGCTTTCCTGCCAGTCCTACATTGGATTTTGTTTCACACTCTTGCAATCTAGTGTCAAATTCAGTCTTGTTGGGTGTTGCTTAAATCTCACTTCCTTGCAATATTTTTAAGGCTTTGGGTTCCTATCAGACGGGGATGACTGTGTTTACTGTTGGGCTTTCAACACAAACTTCGTTTTCTGTATTGGGTTGCTTTGAATTCTTTCAAAAGATTATTTTATTCAATGTTTCTTGTTTTGCTTGCATGACATCGCCAGTCTATTTCTGTAACCACTAGGGAGCTGTGGATTGCTGTTGCTTGCAGTGTACATTACATTTGTTGTGGGTGGGCCACAGAGAGTTCCATTCCATCTCCCATGGGGCTTATTCGCAAAGTCTAAGGCTGCTCAAATGGGGTAAAAGAGAGTAAAGGGTCCAATCATCATTGCACTAAAGCCACAAGGTGTTTTTGTTCTCAAGGAATCCTGAAGTCTGTGATTTTCTGCTTTTTTCACTGCAGAAGAATGTAACAATGGGATTTTTCCGGGCCTTCGGAGTCTTTTCTCAAAAAAAGCTGTTGATGTTTGCTTTGCTTGGAAATTCATTGCTTCCAGGGCTGCCCAAGTAGTCCATGAATCTGACTGTGAGTACCCGTGTTCACAGATTAAGCTTTTCTCTGTATTTTTTCTTGGATTGATGCAAGTACCTTGCCTTTAGTATTGGAAAATTTCCTATGGAGCTCTGTTTACATAGGTGAAATATATGCTGTGATCTAGTACTGCTCTCTTGTGTCATCAAGCCGTCACCCATTAATACAGCTCCAACATGATTTAATTCTAGATTTAGGGTAATGCCTATTGTACTGTCTCCAAATTCTACTAATTCCCCTGCCATTACTTTATCGATACCACGGATACCAGCAATCCTCTGCCATTACTTTATCAAGACCACAAATCCCAGTAATTGCCTGCCAATACTTTAGCGAGATCATGAAAACCAGCAATGCCATCTCCTACTTGAAGTACAGTGGCAATATTAACAACTTTGACCTCAATATTGTATTGTTCAAACTGTTTAATTATCACATTACCGATTTGGCTACATGCCCCTGCCATTACTTTATCAAGACCACAAATACCAGCAATGCCATCTCCTAATTGAAGTCCAGTGCCAATATCAACAACTTTGACCTTGTTATTGTATTGTTCAA
Source organism: Torreya grandis (assembly GCA_037957365.1). Lineage (NCBI taxonomy): Eukaryota > Viridiplantae > Streptophyta > Pinopsida > Cupressales > Taxaceae > Torreya > Torreya grandis. The sequence goes on from JARHVA010001060.1 coordinate 1,306,247, forward strand.
TCTGTTTAATTATCACATTACTAATTTGGGTACATGCTAGATCCCACCCCTGTTTAAAGGACATATGTTAATCCCTGTATGATGCATATCTTTGATTAATGTAGCAGCGTAGCTAATCCATTTTCAGGGTAGATCATACTTTCGAAAACAAATGGGAATATATGCATCTGAGCCTGAGTGTAACATTAATGTCCGGAAGATGTGATTTGTAGCAAGATGTCTACTGTGAGAACTTTTTAGGGGAAAGCTTTACTACCCAAAGCAACAATGTAGTTTGTAAAAACAAGTTGATTTTTTACTTTCTGTGGTATATTTGTAAGGCCTATGGGATTGGCATTAAAAAGTCTTGAAATTCTTTGCAAATTTTGCTATAGTTTTTGCTGCATACTGGTCAGCTTATATTTCTTTGTTTGGTTTTAGGTAAATGTGTTTTCGTAATAGTGTGCACCTAGTCTGAAAACTACATGTTTTCTATATTATTTATTAGCATTGGACCTTGAAAATGGCATCTGGAGGGTTCTTGAATGCTCAGTTGTCGAAGAAGACATTCATATTCGGGCTGAAGTTATGGGTTTTGATTGGCATTGCTGTTGGAGCGTTCATTGTCTTAATTCTTTTTATGTTGTCTATCTGGCTCGCTTCTCGGAGAAAATCAAGGAGATCGCTAGAAAAGATACCTGTGACCCAGATCCCAACAGTTTCAAAGGAGATTAAGGAAGTTAAGGTTGATAAGAAATGGGCTAACAATTTTCCCACAGCAGATGGTCTTCTCCTTACAATTCAGGGAAAGTCTCGTGATAGAGATTCAGATAAGGCTTTGAAGCGTGGAAGGGTAAAGAGTCCTGATAATGCAGAGAAGGTTAGTCCAGGGGGTTCTATGGTTAGACAAAAGGGTGGAAGCCCACAATCAGGAGATGAGGGGAGCTCGGGGGCACATTCTATTTATAGAGACTCTTCATCTTATGCAATGAGTACATCCTCACTTATGAGTGGTATGCCTGAAGTTTCACATCTTGGATGGGGTAATTGGTTCACTCTAAGGGATCTTGAGATTGCTACAGATTACTTTGCAAAAGCAAATATATTGGGCGAAGGTGGTTATGGAATTGTTTACAAGGGTCAGCTTGCAAATGGAACTACAGTTGCAGTTAAGAACCTTTTTAATAATTTGTAAGTTTAATCATCCTTGAATAATGTATTTGGTGATGCATTCTTCCTTTTTTTATATAAATCTCTCTTTTTACTAAGCACCAGTCACCACTCTATTTTTCGAGAATTTTGCTAAGTCACTTGATTTGTTCCGTTGTATTTTAGAGGCCAAGCCGAGAAAGAGTTCAGGGTGGAAGTAGAGGCCATTGGTCGTGTGCGACATAAAAATCTTGTCAGGTTGCTTGGATATTGTGTAGAAGGAACTTACAGGTATAGATTCAACACCTAGGACTAAGGAGTTCTATGGTGCTTTTTCTTTTTCTTTATGGAAAATAAATGTGGTAAGCAATGAATTTATTATTTACCAATGCACCCTTTCTCATCTTCCATTTTGCATGATTTTTACTACTTATTTTGGTAAACAACAATGCTTTCAGGATCTTGGTGTATGAGTATGTTGATAATGGCAATTTGGAGCAATGGCTTCATGGAGCTATGATGCAACAAGGCATTCTGACTTGGGAGGCACGCATGAAGATTATCTTTGGAACTGCAAAAGCGTCTGTATCTTGACATTCTTTTCTATATGGATGTTCTCCCTACAACTTTGTAGTTTTATCGTAATCTGAAATTGTTGCAGAGTTTTCTGGATTTGATTGAAGAATAAGAAGCTTGGGACATGATTTGATGTTGTTACTAGTATTTTTTGTCTGCAAAACATTTCTCTGTAACTGAAAACTTCTGAGCAAACATCTATCTAACTTGCATATAATTTTCTCATAAATTTAGCTCTCTGAGTACATTTGACTACAAAATTTACAGGCTGGCATATTTGCACGAGGCACTGGAGCCAAAGGTTGTTCACAGGGACATTAAATCAAGCAATATCTTAATAGATCATGAGTTTAACGCCAAGGTTTCTGATTTTGGATTGGCAAAGCTTCTTGGATCGGAAAAGACCCATGTTACCACCAGAGTGATGGGTACATTTGGGTAAAGTATCTCCTTCCATCTCCTTCGCTTACTGCTAATTTATTTTCCGTTCCTACTCTTCCAAAAAGCAGTGTTGAATTTGCAGCAATTTCTTTGGCCATTGCCCATGAGTGAGGTGATCTGTGATATCCCAAGAATTCTTGAACATTCTATAGGTCTGCATATGTTATAAGTCCTCACAAAGACACAAAAATGCCTCTTGACCTTAACTAGTATAACTTGTTGCCACTATCTAGAAGAGGTGGTATGATACTCTCATTTTGCATTATTTTGCAGTTCAAGAAGTGGTCTAAGTAAATCGGTTATATTCAAAGTTCTATAATTCAAAATGAGTAAATTATACCATAGATATTGGATCATCTCATCTTCTTACTTGCTAACTGTAAGCAAAAGTGTTTTCTCATTTTATGCAGGGGATATTTCTCCTTAATGTCACAGGGAGCTTTATAGCCAAACTAGATGGGATACCTATTGTTGGATGAATTACTGCCTGAACAGGCAATTCACAACACAGATTATCGTAGAGAATAAGTGAAAGATTCGATTCTTATTTTTATTTTTTATTTTTGATACGCTCTAGATGTATATAATGAAATATCGTACAAAGCTGCTCTAACTACTACCATGTCGGAAGACCTACATGGATGTCTACATTCAAATATAAACTTCTCACCTAATCCTCCCTCTTAGCTTGTAGCTACAAGTAAAATACATTCTTGTACAGATAAACCTGTACTAATATTTTTTGTCAATGCTCTGTTATTATGATTGGGCTTCATATCAGATCAAGATCAATATTCTTTTTACTTTTTTGAAATTTCTGATCCCCTTTTGGTGGATAATTCACTTGCCTATTCCATTACTACAGAGTCTTCTGCTTTATTGGTTCTCTTTGCTAGCTTGTCTCCAGCTGCCTTTGAGATCACAATTAATGTTGATGGCTTTTCAGTCATGGATTTGCTAATTATACCAAAAAAAACGGGTGGAAAAATCACATCCCAAAAGCGAAGCCAAACAGAGCTAAACTAGCTTGGTCCAGCAGGCAAAAAGCAGGACCAAGCAAGTGAAAAAACCCATCAGATATAGCCAAATCCCATATTCACAATACGGCTTTTTTTTTTTACCCTTTTTCTTGAAAACCTCTGTCCAGTCCTTTGGACTTGCAATAACCATCGGAAGCGCATGGTTATTCTGAGGTTTAAACAGGGGTAGATTCTTATCAGATTCAGAAGTTTTAGATTCGTGTGATCTCTTGATTCCTCCCCTTGTAACATTATCCGTAGATGTCGAGAGGAATTTGCCACAGTAAAACCTGTTCTTTCTTCCTTCCCCGTGTCTTCTTTATATTTATCTGTGACCTCATGTGAAAGAGGATGCTCAAATGGCTGCCAACCTTTAGGATTAAAAGATTGTTCCTTTTTCTTTTTTGGCTTGCCCCCTGGAGATGGCCAGTTTGGTGGCAGAAACGACATCTAAAGGCAGTGTTTTCATAATCCAAAGTTTGGATCCAAAGGGAATTTTCATGATTCAACTGGATTCTATCTGGGAGACCTTTGCTAAGGTCCACCTCCACATAATTACGAGCATAAGTAAACAACCCTTGCTTAGGCCATTCATTATCAGGTTTGATGAATCTTTCAAGTGTGTTTCCAATAGCTTCACATACTGCGTGATGCTAGAAGGGAAGAGGGAGATTTGGAAGCCGAACTCAAACCAGCATTTGGAAACTACCTTTGTCGAGGGATCAAAATTTAAGAACCATGGAGTTATAAAGACCACAGCTCTACTGTATGATATGGAATTGAACCCACTATGCTTTCATAAAAGGGTTTATCACGTGGCCTCCAACCTTTATCTTCCGGCCAACCAAATTCTCATTTTCACCATTTCTTTCAACTGTAGCAGGAGGGTTCTCCAAACTGAAATGCTTCTCTTCTTTGTGAAATTTTCTTCAATTTCTTTTGGGACTGTCACTAGCCTGGCTTAAATTCTTTATAGAAGACTCTGGAGTGGAAATTGCCTTCAGCATCTTGTTAGGCTATTGGCCATCTTCTTGGGTTGTATTGGGAACATCCATCTCTTTCAAATTCTTTTTAGTTTTAACTTATAGGTGGAATTTTGTCTGCTACCTTTGGTGTGTTGTAATTACCTTTATCCAAGTTCCTCTTGGAACACTTCAACAAATTTGTTACTGAATCCTAGCTTGCTTCCAATTGTTTAATTGTGTTTGGGAATGCATAAGGTGTCATTTCTGTCACAACTACAACATCTGATGCCCTTTTTGTTTCTATTATTGTCCAACCTCACAATTGGAATCCTCATTTATACCTGATCTGTTGCCAGCTCTTCTTGGATACCCTCGATTAGCTCGCATTGAATTCATTCCATTGTCATCATGCTTTGGAAAGCTTTGCTTTGTCCTTGGGGAGGCCAACCCTTCTCTGTTCTTTCTTGATCTAGCCGGGTAAGTCAGTAATTGTTCGATCTAGGCTGGGTAGTGAAATCATCTGCCCACTTACCGACTCTGTTGGAGATGTCAAATCCTGTCTGTTGCTTTGTATCTGATATTTATGTGATATCGTAGTAGTAGAGCTTTTTGTTTCTTTATATTTATGTGATACCATATTTGTTTCTTCCCTTACAGGATTTTGTAACATCATCTGTTCACCTGCATGATTATCATAACATAAATTGTTGATTAAAGATAACATCCCTACTAATGACCACTTTCTTTGAGACTGGATGAAATGGTTGTATCCACTTTGTTCTTGAAAATACAAATAGAGATTATCTCCATACTTTTTGTATATAATTTTTCCTTGTGTCTGCTGGGATATGCATCTAAGAAAAATACCAATACACTCTTAAAATGTTCAATGGTGGGTTTCATAGCAGACGATATCTCTTTTGGTGTTTTGCTTGATACTGCCAGTGTGGGAACTGTATAAAAAATATCATCTACTGTTGCAATAGCTTTTGCCCAAAAATTCTAAAGATTTAGACGTCTTACTGATTAAAATCATGCTTCTTTCCCATACCAACAATGTCATACTCTTCTTTTGGATATCCCATTTTTACGAGGTGAAGAGAATATTCAAAGTTGGCTTTCTACCCACCTATCTCTCAAAAAATGGCTAGATATAAAATACAGATACTGACCACCATAGTCACACCAAAGTTTTATAAGGAACTTACCAGTTTTTTCTTTTTACTGAAGCAAGAATTTTCTTAGTATCTAAAGCATCACAATCCTGTATAAGAGACGCAACTGTAGTTCTTCTAGATGCATTATCAGCATGAAATACCTTCATCGCCATTTGATGCAGTCTGCATATGTTCACAAATGTCCATATGAATGGAACTAAGAAGTTCTTCCTGAGGTGCTCCGCCCTAAGGAAATCGTCCTTGGTGATGCTTTCTATAAAGACAACCTTCACACAAGTACAACCAATTACTGACTCTTCGTTTATCATCTGTGCCAAAACTTGCATGCTTACCAAGTCTTCTACAAATCTATACCATAATTCAACTTCATTGTGTTTGACTTTTGTCATCATTGGTTTGCGTAATTGGATTTAATGAAAGCAATTTTTATAAATTTCCATTTTTTATACAATGTGTTATACCATATTGTTGCACATCTTTAATTACACACCCTGTTGTACTCAATTCGATTTTTAGTCCTGAATCAATAATTCCACCTTGCAAAACATTATTTATCTTTTTACAAAGACCAATTTGTAGTTTAACCACTCTGATACCCGGTCTAGCTACCTCAAACTGCTTCTATGTCCCATTTTTTTTCCGCAAAGTGTTAATTCGTTATATGTTCTAAACCACTCCCTATATGGTGTAACATGTGTGGCAGTAGTGTCCACAAATAATCTATTGAAGGAGATGCATCTACCTTAAACACTACATTTTCTTCACCCAAAATTGTGTCTGCTTTTGTACACACCTTCTTGTTTTTCTTTATTTCCTCACTAGGAATTCTTGTTTTGCAAAATTTAATACAATGCCCAGGCCTGCAACAGCAATAGAAAATCTTTCTCTTGTTGGATGCATATGCTGAACTACTTTGTTTTTCCTTAATTTGAGAGTGCTTGTTGCCGGATTGTTTGCCCCCCTTTTTTAAAGAAACAAAGCCTTTTTTTATAGCTTCTACATTAAACCCTTCATCCTTCCAACCTGTTTCTTCCTCTACAGATGTGGAAGTCATTAAAAATACCAGCCCCTTATTAGTCAGAACGACCTCTAAACTATTAAATGAATTTGGAAAACTAGCCAATATGGTCGGCATACCATCTTCATCTGATATGGTATCCCCAACACCTTCCAACTTAGTCATTAGGGATCCATACTGGTTTATGTGGCGACCAATACTTTCCTCTTCTGACATAGATAACCTGAATATTTTTCTTTTCAAAAATCAATTGGAAGTTGTATTATATCCCCTCCAGCGTATCCCATGCCACCTTAGAGATTTTTACACCCAACACTTCAAGCACTTGAAGATCCTTTAGACTCAATGCAATGGCAGCAAGGGCTTTTCCAGCCCTATAATCCTATATCAAGGGGTGCATCATGATCTAATGGTATTGGTCATGACTTATCTACAAATATCCATAAATCTTTTCCCTTGAATGGAAAAACATATTGAATATAACACCACCAATGGCACCAATATCCTTATTTGAATATAACCTGGTTTTATCGACCTCCTACTTGTGATTTTTTTTTCATGTCACTCTATTCTGCTGGTTATGGTTTCCCTTTCCTAAGGTTTAATCACAAATTAAGATCTGTTTTTATCTTTCAAACAGTTGATAAATAATTTTTATTTGAGTAAGGAAAAAGAGAGAGAAAAAACTACATCCTCCTGAATCAGGCTGCCTCTTTCTTGACACTTCGATTTGGTCTATATCTCTATCCTTAAAGTGAATTACTTCACCACTGGCAGTCCTCTTTTGTGCACGTTTATTTACTGACTTTGGCAGGTTGATGTTTTCCTCCGCACAACATGGTGCTCTAATACCTTGTCATAATCTTGTTGGTCTATATTGGACTAATCACTGCATATAATGAAGAGGAACATTCATAACTCAGACCATTGTAGAGAATAAGCGGAACACACGATTTTTTTCATTATTGTTATGCTTGAGATTTATAAAATGAGACATCTTACAAACTGTTCAAACTCGTTACAGAACTGCTCTAGTGACTTTTTTATTGGGAGACCTCCATGGATGCTTACATATAGATGTATGGTATTTACCTTACGAGAAACATCATTTACTTGTATGCGACATATGCCTTGGGCTTTAGATTGAACATTTTGACATCTTTTTTGAGTTTGCTTCTGGGAAGGCAACCAGATAAATTAGCTGCTGAAAAAGACATTATAAGGAGGCTCGGAAATAAAAGCATAGGCTTCAAATTAGAACTTAGGCAGATGCACACTATTGTGGAACATCTTTGCCTTGAAGATGGTGAGTACAAGTTTCAACTAAAATAACCATCACAATGATAACTTGTAAACTGGATCTACCATCTTAGCGGAAGTTAGCTCTTTTACCACAGCTTGGCTGGGTTTCTCTGTGTCTTACTGTCAACTATTTTTAATACGCTTAAACTCTTGCACGTGGATATAATAATTTAGTGGGGGACTATGAACATTTCATAAGAAAGCCTAGATTTTCTTTCTCAGAGTTGCTCAAAATCAGATTCTTCTTTTGGAGTAGACGAACAGGGGTGGTCTTATGCTTTTAACCAAATCTGGGTTGTTATGGCTGGTCTTGTGCTCTAACTAAAATTGCAATTCTGTCAAATAGAAGGCATCTAAGGCTGTGATCTTGCATGCTTATGTCTGGTTAACATTTATTTTGCTTGCATTCTTTTTAAATCTATGTCAGATTTAATAGTATTACCATCTTATGTTGAAATTAAAGTACCCAAATTGCAGTATTTGATATTATCACGCAAGTTTTTTCTTCAATAAATTTGTGCTTTTTGGATTGAATCATATGCATCATGAAACTTTGTCAAACAAACATACCTGCCGATCACTTTCTGGGTTTCTTTGAGTTACTGAGATATGATTGTGGTGATAAGATGGTAACGTCTATTGACATGAAAAGTTAACAATACTTTTATGTCATTTCATTGTTGCTTTCAGCTATGTCGCCCCAGAATATGCAAATACAGGGTTGTTGAATGAAAGAAGTGATGTATACAGCTTTGGTGTCCTCCTCCTAGAGGCTATTACTGGAAGAGATCCAGTTGACTATGGTAGACCTGCAGGAGAGGTGGGGGTCTAGATTATATTAGGCTTGATACATTTGTTGGTTTAAGTTTTCCTGGTGGCTAAGAAGCTATGAACATTTAGACAATTATAATTCACATTGGATTAATTACATGGGTTTATGCTGCAGGTGAACCTTGTTGATTGGTTAAAGATGATGGTAGGGAGTAGACGTTCGGAAGAAGTTTTAGATCCAAATTTAGAAGTAAGACCACCCATAAGAGCTCTCAAGAAGGCACTTTTGGTTGCATTAAGGTGTGTTGATCCGGATTCCAGCAGGAGACCTAAGATGGGTCAGGTCGTGCATATGCATGAAGCAGATGAATTTTTATTGCGAGAGGTATTTTTTGATTGAAAAGCTGGTGTATATTAATCCAAATATAGATAGATGCAGCTTATCAGACAAAAAATATATGAATTGTTATTGCTAGAGGTATTTTTTAGATGTATATATTCGTCTATGGTTGTCTCTTATTGCAGCATTGAGATGTTAAGAGGTTTGTGTTTCATTACTCAGCAATATAATTCAATTTTAAGTTAATTTATTCACAGGATCGAAGAAGCAGAGCCAATCAGGCTAGAGGCATAGCAGCTGGAATTCAAGATAGCACAATCCCTCGAGTTTCAAAAGAGGGAACTATTTCTAAAGCTGGAGGATCAAAAATACCTGGAGGATCAAAAATACGACGATGATGAGATGGAGAGAGAAGATGCAAAGAAAATGGTCAGAAGATATGAGTGATTTCAGGCACGATATTAGCCTTGGTTTCGAGGATTTGACCCATTTGATTGAATTCTATTGATTCTTTAGAAATCTTCAAGAAACAAAAATGATTGAGGACTAAAATTCCTTGTATCATATCCCCCATACGAGCACTAGCCAAGTTCTGTTGCATTATATTGGGGGAGTTGATTTTTCTTTCTAATATTGAAAGTTTATTATATTAAAGAAAGTTGCATAATAGTGTATGGTCAAATAGTTGTGTTGATGTAAAAGGAACGGAAGAGGTATGCCATTATTACTCAGGTGATTTAGGTGGAAGGTCAGTAGGGCTGAGGTGTAAGGTATTTTGCTTTCTTAGAATGATTGGTTCAGCTGAGCACACACCATTGTAAAGCTGTTGGATTCCTTCGAGGTTTCCGAAGTAGTGAGAACTTTGACATATCTGAAAGGCTTGAGCATCGTATCAATCCAGTGTGAAAAGATATGTTCAAGGTTTGCTCTTTATTTTTTAAGGATTGTATGCAACTACAACAGATTTCAAAAGCAACTTGTTTTTAGTAGATACATCCTTGTTGATATTGTCTCAGACGAGTTCTTAAGAAGTCACAGAAGACATGTTTAGCTCAGAAGTAACTTTTGAGTTTCTCTGCTGGTGAGGACAATAGATCATGAGGTTTTGTTCATGCTCTTAAAATATCTTGCTGTTTGTCTAATGACTAAAATGGCACAAAATTTGCATCTTCCCTTAACTACTTCATTGTGAACATTCTTGAGATGCTTTAGGATTGTTTTTCCTTTCTTTGCCTCATATTCTAGGCCATAGATATTTTTACATATTTTGACTCGTAAAAGAAAACCAGGCTTGCTGCTTGTTAAATTTAATTTATTAGACACCAAAATTTTGAATACTCGTCTTGATCAACTCATTTGCATGCAAAGTGAATTAGTAACACATCATACTTGCCATCAAAATTTTGAATGCTCGTCTCAATCAACTCCTGAATTAATCGTACTTTTAACTAGTCATCAAAATGTTGAATGCTCGCCACAATCAACTCATTTGCACGCAAAGTGAATTAATGATACATCTTACTTTGTTTGCACCTCAAATGATATCTTTTTTGGCTGGTTATGGAACTCTGGGAATAAAGAAAACGATTGAGTAGCTTTTATGAGTGCAATTATTTAGTCTCTACCAAACTTTCCTGCTATAATTGAATCAAGTATCTTTGATGGTGTAAAGAGGATCTGGCTACATTCATTAGTAGTACAAGTTTGATTTAATGATTATCATGATTCTTATCCAGGTCTGGAGTTGAAATTTATGATTAAGTATTATCACAGATTTCTTCTGTATGGGATAAAGTCTTGTGGGGATGTTGACCAAGTTGACTGAAACCAGTTGCACTCTATCATAATGGATTTTGGTAATAAGATTAAGATTTGTCAGATATGTGGCATCAATAAATTAATGAAGGGAATTAAAGCATAAACACAACTTCATAAAAGTTAGGAGCATCATCATCATGTAATTTAGAAGTACAAGGTTCTCACTCTCCCAACTGATAGATGATTTCCCTTGACTCCATCACCTCCACTATTCTAATCAACTGCACAAAGGAAAAAATAATTTCCTATAAAATCATTCCATTAGAAAATAACATTGATGTAGGTTTTTACCAGGGCAAAGATTTGATTTATTGGTTTTTAGATTTTATCAAGTAAAACGATTTCTGACATTTCGAGTACCTTATGTGCACCCATCCTTAGGGAGAAAAATCAAAACAGGTTGCCGAGGGGTATTCTATGTATGATGCTACCTTGTAGTTTAGGTATTGTTCTTTGCATTCTGAATTCCTTTTTTTTTCCATTGCATTTCAAACTAGAGAGACAGAAAAACCGAATACCCCATGCATTTGGATGATGCCAAAATTTTAGCCTTGGAAGGTAATCAGAAAGATTAGAAGATTAGGGAAGCAATTAAGATCAAAAATGACCTCAGAACTGTAATAAAGATGAAGGCTTCAAATTGAGTCATCTAGAGCAAGCCGTGATCCATAAGTTGTCCCCACTTTAAATCTGTGTTATTTTTATTATATTTTATATTTTTATAGTATTGATTTTATTTTGCAAACTTTAAAAATTATTATTTTATTCTTTAAACTTTATTTATATTTTATATTGTTGGATTTACCAACTTACTTATATTTTGTTTATATTTTTTATTTATTTTTATATTTTATATTTTTCATTTATATTTATTATATTTTGTAATAACTTTATTTTTAATTTTTAGTTATATTTTAATTTATTAGTTTTATGAATTTATTTCAATTTTTAATTTGTTTTAAATTAAATTTATATTTTATATTATTTTATTATATTTATATTTTTATTATTTAGATATATATTTTTTGAATTTAGTTATATATATTTTATTTTCTTCTTTGTATGTTTGCATACTTTTATTTAAGTTTTTGTTTGTATCACACATAACTTAAGTAAATGAAATGACCTCCTCATACTTAAATATTGATTTTAATATTCTCTTTTTAAAAAATAGATATAATAGTGAGATCGGAAAGACCTAAAAATAATTATTTTATATAATTAAACCTAATAACTATAAATTTGTATAAACTTCATTTAACAAGCTATTTGTATGAATGCCTAATTGGTCTTCTCCAAAAGCAATCATGACCAAGAATGTATTTCCATGTTTATTACAATAGTAAAAATTGCTAACTTTAATACAAACAATTGCTAATTATTCTCAACTCCAATAGAAAGAGGAAACAAAATATATTTGTGCAAAGCTTTTTCCTCAGTGTGACATATGGAATATGTTTTGTGTTTAAATATAAAACAAATTATTAATGCTTTTCATTCGCAGGAGGCTTTTTCACATATTGCATCTTTAATTTATTAATTTAATGTGAGATTGGGGTGGACTTGGCGAGAGAAATCACATTATTGCTTTTATGAGAGGTGTTCTAGTGTGTCTTAAGCCCTTGCTTAGTTATTATTCTATTTTATTATTACATATTTGACTCTTAGTTGATTATTTATTTAGTTTATCTAAGCTTATTTTTATTCTTTTTTAATTAATTTAATGCGAGATTGGGATGGACTTGGTTAGAGAAATCATATTGTTGCTTTTATAAGTAGGTGTTCTAGTGTGTCAAAGGTCTTTGCTTAGTTATTATTCTATTTTACTATTACACACTTGACCCTTGTTGATTATCCATTTAGTCTATCTAGGCTTGCTTTTATTCCTTTTGATCTTTTGGGATTGTTTTGTCCATGGGGAAAAAAGAACCAATTATTTAGACCATGGCCAAAATGTAGCCAATGACTTAGTTTTGACTTTAAAGTAGGTCGATTGTTTCGATCATGGCCGGAATAATAACCTTATGAAGGTTTTCACCTTTTAAATTTATTCATATTGTATACCCAATATTCTCAGTGTTTTCAATAGTTTAAGGTAAGGCTTAACTATGACTCACTAATCACCTTATGAGGTCAGGTGGCTTCACTAAAGAAATATTATTTGAAACACAAGCATGAAGCTAGAATAAAACACCAACAAAACACATTAGTCTTAGATACTTGCACCTAGTAACGTTGGATCTTTTCTATCCTTATTAACTTCACTTATAACCATTGGACCCCCTGAGTTGGTTGTTTCAGTAAAGAGAGAGATCTGCGTGCCAATAAGTTTCCCATCGTATGTGCCTATTTGCTCTTCTCTTTCATGTTATTTGATTACTTTATTACATACTACCAACCATTATAGGTCACCATTAAGCATACAAGTACTCAACCGTACCCTTATCAATAAAGTCAATTATTTCATCTACTTATTTTCTATTTGAGTGGATGCTAATAGAGGCTACTCTCTTTACAAGTGTACTTACCTCCCTAAAAGGTTTCTGTTTGTGTGCATGCATTTTGGTAAGCCCAACATAAACCCTTATTTTATTTGGTTTTGTTTCTATTTTACAACCAAATCTTTCAACTCACTCTCACATCTTACACCATCCAAAGTGTCCAAAGATTATTCACCAATCCCTACAATTAATCTTATAAACTAAGAAATTGAAAACAATGTTGAAAACCCAATTTGGAATGCTTTTATTCAATTCCAACCTACACCAACCCTATAAGTTCCTATCCATATGGCTAGATCTAAAGTTCATAGGCAAGCCAAACATAGAATCATTGCTTCTCAACTAGGAAAATTCTAACTAGGTAATCTAGCAAGAAGTTTTTTAGAATTGATACTAATTGAAAAAATATCACAATCCAAACCGTACTTGAAGATCAAGATGGCACTCAATTAGATGACAACCATGTCACTTCTCATGGGTACAATCCCAAAACAAACACTTGCTAACAAAGTCATTCTGAACATGTCGACAAAGATTCTAGTCAACTTAGAATTATCATTCAGGAAATGGCATTAACTAATGTTAATTTTACTAAGCCACTCATTTGCTTATATTAGTATTCCTTATTTGTTAATTCTTTTTTTTATTCTATTACTGCCATGGAAATAATTTTTCCCATGGCCCAAATAGTCTCCAATGTTTTGACCATGGCCAAAAACATCCTAAAAAGGGTTGTAGATGGTAAAACAGGGAATGTTGCAAAGCCAATTGAAAATCATGATGCATCACTTCAAACATCACAATTTGTTCAACATCAAAACATTCAACAACCTCAACTAGATATGCAAAATTTCATGCTTATGCTTTATTGACATCCACTCACTTCGCATTGTCCTCCTCTACCACTTATTGATGCAAGGAAGAGAGTTATAAGGCACAGAGGATTCATACTATATGTAATAGAATATCATGTTCGTGTATAATGGTAGTTATTAAATCACCTAAAACAAAGGTCAATATACCTAAAATCATTAAGGAGTTTATGGATAATTTAAATGTTTTTAGAAGCGATAGGTATCGATGGGGTGGAGTCCAAGGCTAGGCATAGGGTAAGAGTGTCTCCTATATATACATTTTATAACGTAAGGAAAAATGACTAATATCATTTTTCCTAGGAATGTGCTATGTTTTACTATTAATTTTCTACATATAAAACACTTAAATGATATGAAACAAGAATTGTCTCCATTTGATTTCAATAATGCCATTACATAGCTTAACAAAATACAATGTTTAATGCCATTACCTGATCGAGTTGAACCATAAATAAGGAATGGTTCCCTTATATGACAAAGTGTAAGATGATCAAAAGAAGATATAAGGAGAGTGCAAGGGAAAGATTGGAGCTTTGTTTGTATGAGTTATAATTCCTAGAGCTTTGTTTGGTAGATACACAGTCTCTTGTAGTGATTGGATAAAATAGAAGAAACAAACCCTACATTGTGCCCCTTCCACTTATATTCCATAAATTTTGGCTCAACAAAAATTTGTGAATGTATTCATTTGGGATAGAGAGGATTTATACCATAGAAGGATAAACTTAATAGATCAAATCTAGCCTCTTTAATTCAAGTTGTGAATCACTAGGGTTTCACAAATCCCTGAATATTTTTGATCAGAGGATATGCACGAAGTAACATAGCCAAAACAAGACATTAGCTTTGATGGCATATGGAAACAAGTTTTATTCAATTCATTTCGATGACATCTTTTTTCAATTTAAGGTGTATTTTAGGTCTGATTCTCAATCTAGTCACATTATGTTCATGCTTGCATTGGTTAAACTTGCATGGGTTGAGATCTATCTTCTATATTGACATTAACTAGTATTATGATGTAGTATAACTTAGGCATGAGTAAAACATGCTTGTTAATACAAATAAAAAATTACCTTCACCTAATTAAGACAACATTTGAACCCATCTCCTATTTAGTATAATATGTTTGCTTAATACTAGAACTCTGTTTATTGCTACCATCTAGTGGGTCATCAATGTTAGTCGAGGTTAATTTAGGTCGCTACCCCTCTCTTTTATATTAAAATCACAATACAATATGGTTGGTTGATATTGGAATCTAGATCATCACTATAGGTCATTGAATCCTCGACATCGATAGAGGTTGTTTTATGTTCTTGGGAGTATGTTTTAGTCACATTCTAGTATGTCTGCACATTATTTTGTGTTTATTGAGAGTATGAAGTCCATGATAGGTGAATTGATGCGAATTTTTATCTTGTATTTATAGGAGCTAATATGGATTGATAAAATACTTGTTGCAACTTTCATTTTCTTCCTTGCCAAACATTGATGAATTCAAGTATGCATATATTTAATATGGATCTTGTAACAATAGAATATAATTTAAATCAAGGCATTAAGATATGGAAAAAAACTCAACACCATATATTACTATAGATACCTAATTTTGGTACAAGGGTTGTTATTAGTCGTAAGATCAAACTATTTTATGGAAGTTGTCTATTCATTACTTACTAGTCCAAATTAGGCTCTTAATGGCGCTTTTGTTGAGGTTTTTGGTCATTTTTGTTGCATGTGGCCCCTCTCTTTATCTTTTCCCCTTTCTTTCTTCTATATTTTTTAGTGTTTCCCTTAGGGCCATACAATATACATTTCTGGGGCTCAAAAAATATATAGTGTATGATTCTGGGGAGCTTGGTGGTTTGGGTTTGTTTTGGGTGTATCCATGTTGTGTGGCCTTGATTTGTTAGATTTTCGGTCCGTCAAAATTTTCAAAAAGGCTATAAATACAAAAGTGCATTAGTGCATATCGAACATGAATCCATTCATAAGGAGATCAATTGTGAAAGTGAAAAAATAATCAATTCAAGATTTTAGAGCATAATACAAGAAAATATGAAGCATTTATTATTCACAATGCATTCATTCTAGAGCAAAAATTTATTTGGAGTAAATCTTGAATCACTAGACTGCTCGATTAAACATGCATATACTTGGTGTGTTATTTTTGAAATTGTAAAAACATTATTGAGGTTTGGTAATAATCAAACTAAGAAGAATATAGGCCCTGGAATGCATGCCCCATTTTTTTAGGGTTTCTATATGTAGCTACCCTATTAGGGTTTTGATAAAGGAGATTAGTTTTTAAGAGATATGTGCAGAATTTTGGAAAAGAGAGCAAGGTTTTCAAAGTCTTGAAGTTGAAAAATTGGGTTTTCAGATTTATTTATGCATATTTTTCATCCACTAAGCCTAACCTTACATTTTGAAAAAATGACATTACTTTTCTGGAAGTGTCTCGATGGTTTTGGGAGCAGTCTATACTTGCTCCTATTTTTTTGGGTCTTTTTCACCTTGATGTGTTACCTTATTTGAACTTTTTGATTGTGACAAATGTCTCCATATTTGCATAAAATTAGATACTCTCCTTAAAAGCGTTCTTGTCATTTATTAAATCATGATATTATTTATGTGATTAACTCTGATTTTAATACTTTAAATTTGATTAGGTTATTTTTAATGTATTTAGATAAATTTTATATAATTTGACATAGATTCATTTATCTCTATTACATTTTGGTAAACACACATTCTATTACACCTATTTTAGGATTATATTTTTCTTACATTTTTGTGGATATTATTTTTATTAGGATTTTATAAACCCTTGATTTGTTATGCCCTTTTTTTAGGGCTAGATATTTTTTCTCCACAGTGTTGAATTCTCATAGGGCTTGTGTTATTTCATATTGATATCTCATTATCCGTAATTGCTTTGTGCTTAATTCCATAACCCTCATGTAATGTGTTTTATTTATGTGTCCTAATTGCTTTGTGTTTAATTCCATAACCCTCATGTAATGTGTTTTATTTATGTTGGAAATTGTCTTGTCATGGGTGCTTAGTTTGGTTATAATTTTTTTAGCACATTCTTTTGATTTCAAGCTTGCACTAGAAATATGGATCTCTCAGACTAACCTAGAGGTGATTATTTCACCATTAACAAAAAAAAATATAAGTAATATTTTATTATTCATAGTATGTAGGTTATTTTATTAGTTTATTATTAGAACATTCCATATAATAATCAAAAAGAGAATATTGTTACTCTTGTATGATTATTTGGGAGATTATTTGTTATGACCTTTATTCATAGGGATATATTGATAATGATCTCCCTATTCTATAGGGACTATTTCAAGCATTAAGCTAAATGTCTATAATACTTTTCGAGTTGGTTCTAATAAAATATTATTTATCCTTAAGATTTGCGATTTGACCTTGAGAGGTTTCTAACTCTATGAGGTGTTAAAAAAAAGAGGGAGGAGACCGAGCACTCCCACACTAGTTTAAAAAAAAAAACCTTGCAATAGACTCAATTTGGATTTCCGAGCTCTATGAGCTACTTGAAGTGTCATATTTTTTCATAGGGCGTTCAAAGTTGAGATGGAGGTTTGATCTAGAGCTAAAAAGACATTTTGCTAAGATCAGACGCACCATTCCTTCTCAGACATGACATCAATCTACAAATGACATCCTATGAATTCATCTCATAGCAACTCTTCTATGGTATAGCAATCTGGAGGATGATAAAAAAATAGTTAAGGCCATATAAAGGTTGGTGTTTTTTTTTAGTCTATAAGGTAGAGCTTTCAATTCATAAGATTTAAGAATTGAAAAAAACATGCAAAAACAATGCCTCAAAACCACCCATTCTAGCCTCAAAACCACATATGAAATTATTCCTTTGATGAAAATTTTATCCAAAACCACTTTTGTAGCAAACCCATGGTATTGAAAGAAAAATGGTTTGCATTAAAAATTAGAGATTTATAGCCTTTAAATACAAGTTATTTCATAGACTTGTAATGATATATAAGAGGGTTGGTAGGATTGTGTTCTATCAAAGAGAAACTGTGAGGTTTAAATCCCCCCAAAACTACTTTTAGCAGAATTTTATTTTCTATTATTTTTGGCACTTCCACTAAATTTAGTCATAACTAGTTAAAGTTAGTTCAAAAAGTCATTAAAAAAACTCAAAAGAGTGCAATTTCATTTGTATTGTATTGTATATTTAAAGTACATTATAATTTCATTTTCAATACTATATTGCACAAATCATGAGTTTTTAAACTCAAATGCAATGTTTGGTAAAAGTTATGCCTCTGATTCATGTTTATAGGAAAAGTCATCGTGTTTGAGTTACTGCATACATAATCGAATATAGATGTAACAATATATAGTATCGACCTTATAAATTATTGGGGATTAATAAGGGCACATGCACTCATAGTCATCCCTCCATTACTCGTTCATTACAATTGAAAGCTGTAAATCCTGGAGGTGGAATTTTTAAGTATATAGAGAAGTTACACTTGTGTATGACGATTTCCATCTAAGTAGTGCTAATGATTGGATGCACCCATTTTAGTACTATCTAAGTACCATGTACCATATTAATTCATGTATGTTAACGTCTCTTTCACGTACCAATAAGTATATAGAAAGGGCAAGCTTTTATCACATACTAATATGTATATAAGAAGGGCATGTATATAGAAAGTTTTTATATATCAGTCTAAAGGTATATAGAAAGGAAGACCTAAATACCTAAAGTGATAAGGAACTATTTCATCACCCATAGTCTTGATCATGGTTGCACAAGCACCAAAGTTCTTTCTACCTAATTCTTAATTACTCAAAGGCAACAACTACTCTATTTGGAAGATAAAGATCAAAACTCAACTTCAATTTGAAGAATTTTGGCTTGTTGTAAATGAATCCTACACCTAAAATGTATCTAACGTTTACCAACAACATAAATATGACAAAGCCAATCAAAAATCAAAATTGATCATCGTGTTTAGGGTATCAGATGAGGTGTAGCCACACATCCGTGAAGCCACAACAACAAAGGAAGCTTGGAACAAGCTTCAAACTGTATATGAAGTAAAAAATGAGAGCACTATTGTACATCTATAAATTTAACTTCTCTTTGAAATTGAGATCAGGTGAAAAGGTAGAGGCTTTCTTAGATGTGTTGTAACACTAATGGCATCATTATAATCATTGGGTGAGACAATTTCATATGACTATCATGTACCCATTGTCTTGAGTGCTCTATCACCCTCATACAAAAAATTTGTGACCACTTTAATTATCATAGATTAAAAACTAAGTTTTGAAAAAATATTAAATATGTTTCAACAAGAAGAGTTTTACAATACTCAAGAAAAATATGAACCGATTCTTGCTTCTTAGAAAGGCAAGAAACTAATCAAGTCTTTAAAGCCATCATCAAAATAGAGTTCTCAGCATAATCCATAAGGGGGTAAATCACAAAAATAATGTCTCATTTATGGTTGTAAGGGACATGAACTCAAATATTATTGGTATAATACATTCTAGAAGGGATCTTCTAGTGTTCAGAAGCCCACTATCCAACAATCATCCCCTTCAACTCAAAGTAAACTGTTGTGTAGACTTATTATCTAGTTAATACCAGATTCTTGAGTGTGATTAACATTAATTATCAACCTAGGGTGCATATGCTTTTCAAGGATGTCAGCACTATATATGCAGTATTGATTCATAGATCAACTTGCTTTACTAGTTGCAGTATAATGAACTTATGTTGAATTCACCAGATAGTTATACTATGAAACTATTATAACAAAAATATAGAAATACTTCACACTTATGAATCACACTTTATCAAATCAAACTAATAATGAAATAAACTTACATAACACACTTAACTAAGGAGGGTCAAGATCTTCACTGCAACTCTTTCTGAGGGGGCCCTTCCTCATTCATAACTGAGTTCCAATCCTTCTCTCAGAGATTTGCAAAATCTTTCCTACATAATCAACTTTCTCATTACTCAGATATGTAGCAATTAAAGATTGATACAGAAGATTAAAATATTCAGAATGCAATGACTTATATAATTCTACTACTCTGTTATCATCTATCCAATTCTTAATTTGATCTAGGCTCTACCATTAAATACAAAAGATAGTTTATTAGCTTTTAACCAAAAATACCAAACTAGGAAAAAATACAAATATTTAGAAACTGCCCTAGTCAACCTTCAGGTGGTTAGTAACTAAAGTTACTTATTTTAGGCCTAACTAGGTTAAGGACAATGTATACTATTTTGCTATTTTAATTATTTTTGTCTCCTTCCCATTACCCTTGTCTTTCTCATCTTTAGAAACACATCCAAGTTTCCTTACATGTGGGAAATCTATAAAATAGCTATAGTCCTTTTCAATCATTCATTCGGATCCCAAGACAGTTGGATGTGTCCTTAAGATCTGATCACAAAAATAGTTCTATTTTGTATAGTGGCTGCAAGCAACCTGTAAGTGGAAGCCTACAATTACTGCGGGCAATATGTAGTGACTACGGGTAACCTATAGGTGGAATCCTATAGTTTTTGTGGGCACTCTATAGTGGATATGAGAAAATTATAAGTGGAAGCCTACAGTTGTTGTAGGCACCCTACAGTGGCTGCAGACAACCTATAGGTGGAAACCTACAGTTTTTATGGGCAACCTATAAGTGTTGTACCCAAACAAGAATCATGTAGCCTTACATTACGTTTCAAATGTTTTTTAAATAAAGTTACACAAGTATACTCTAATCAAAGAAAAATCATCATTAATTCATAACATATATATATATATATATATATATATATATATATATATATATATATATATATATATATATATATGCACACACAAAATCATAAATTCATTCATTTGTACGAGTCATGGATGGTTATGGGGATTTACATAAAAAAGATATATACTAGGAATGGATGAGGCTATAAAATAGAGAAATTGGTAGCTTCTTCACCCCCTAATTAACCTCTTGCTCGACCTTGAGCAAGCCTTGGCTGCATTTTGAAACCATAGAATTTTCTAAAATCGAGGGGCTCAATGCAGCCTGACCCTTCAAGGATATAGAAGCCTTTAACATTATCAATGTTCTCCCATCTTTTCTTCTCAGCCTCTTTGTCATCTGGGACCTTTTCCTCCCAGTTAGGAATTAGGAACTAAAATAAATCAGGTTGAAACATCAATCCCAACCATTTTACCCTTTTCCTCTTGACAAGCTCAATATACATATACACTCTGTGTATGGCCTTCCTAAGGTTTTGAGGGGAATAAGGTTCCTTTATTTTTAAAGAATCAAAGAGTTATGCCCATCTGTGAGAACAAAAATACAAATTTTCTTTCCATCTCCTTCTATAAGACTCAAATAATGATTCTAAACTTCTACTTATTTCCTTATGACCCATGCTTGTGGAGTACTTGAGTTCATGAAGGAGATCCATTCTTCTATTACAACATTTGGATTCCCTGATTCACCCCCAATCATTAGGGTAACTTCTTTTTATTTTTCTTGATACTCCACATGTTTCCTTCTTCCTATTTCATTAAGGACATATGAAGAAAATGCATTCAGTTGGACATCCTCCAAGTATATGTTTAGATTTTAATCTGCATCACTAGGTACAACATATTAGTGTATGTAAAACTCACTTCACTGTGCTTGGAGATTAGTGTATGTAAAAGGTGATATGCACTCCATTAACATTTTAGTGGTTTCATGCATTTTATTAATCTTTTCCTTCAGATACTTGATCCTAGTTTCAATAATTTCCAATCTTTCCTTTAATTCATCTTGTTTTCTTATTTCAACATATGCCTTAAATATTTGTACCAAATCCTTGTAGTAAGTTTCATTATCACCAAATTTTTTCTTAAAAAAATTTAGGAGGTCATCAATTTATATAGGTGTGGCAGTTGAAAGATCCACATCAATAACTTCTTCTGTTTTAGGTGTTTTTGTAGTGGGTAGAGGAGGAAATCTATTGTAGAAAGGTACCAAAGCCAGAGCATAATCTTCTTGTTGTTCCCAAAATTTGTCACTCATTTTTGGGACAACATATGAACTATTTTGGTCCTGTAGACCAAAATTCCCTCTTCCCTTCTCAAAAATATTCTAGGCATTCAAATTCTCTATTTTTCAAGATTTTTTAGCTAACGGACTCCGCACGCTTAAATCTATGGACTCTGCAGGCTTCAATCTATGGACTCTGCAGGCTTAAATCTATGGACTCATTTCTTCGGACTCTACAGGAAGGAATCTATGGACTCATTTCTACAGACTCTGCCAGTTCTATGAATTCATTTTTATGGACTCTGCAGGTTCATTTCTATAGACTCTGCAAGAAAGAAACAAGCTCTCAACACTCAAACAATTTCAAAATGGGTTCAACACCAAGGTTCAACGACATCAACAAGCTTAAATATGTTAAGCGCTTCAACAAAGTTCATAGTTCAACCGCTTCAGCAAGTTCAACAGCTTCGAAATACTAAGTAGAAAAGAAGGCTTCGAAGAACAAAAGGATGAACCGTTGAACCATTGAACCGTTGAAACTTGAACCAAATTGGTTCAACGGGTTCAATCGATTCGAAGAGATCAAAAAACTTAGTGAAAAGAAGAAGGCTTGAACCATTGAACCTTGAACCAAAATGGTTCAAAGGTTCAATGGGTTCAACAGTTCAAAGGCTCAACATGGATGGTTCAAAGGAGTGCCCCAAAGCCGAAAGAACAAGTGCCCTTGTGGAGGGCAGTGAACTAAGGGCAGGGAACTTTGGTTCAAGGATCTAAGAGAAAGCGATGGAACAAAAGATGAACCATTGAACCGATTGAACCTTGAACCAAAAGAGTTCAAAGTTTAATGGTTCAAAGGTTCAACGGTTCAAAGGAAGCGCCAAACAAAGGAAGGAAGCAGATGATTCTAGAGACTAGTTCAAAGGGATGGTTCAACCAAAGAGCAAACAAAGGATGAACCATTGAACTGATTAAACCTTGAACCAAAAGAGTTAAAAGTTCAATGGTTCAAAGGTTCAACGATTTAAAGGTTCAACGAGATTGGTTCAAAGTGATTGGTTCAAGCGGTCAATTGAATGAGTGGAATGCAAGATTGAATTATTGAACCGTTGAACTAAAGTTGGTTCAATCAGTCGGTTCAAAGGAGTGCCCTAGTGAACCAAGGCCAAAGTATCCTTGCGAAGGGTAGTGAACTAAGGGCAGGTGCCCTTGCGGAGGGCAAGGAACATTGGTTCAAAGATCAAAGGAAGGAAATTGATTGAACTAAAAAAGTGATCGAAGCAAGAAAGTGATTGAACCAAAAAAGTGATTGAAGCAAGAAAGCGATTGAACCAAGGAGCCGAGAAGGCCGCTCGAACCATTGAAATAGTCAACCAATGATGTCCCTGTGGATGTCAAATTTAAGGTAATGAAATATCTACTAAATTTCAAATGTGGCACGGAACTTGAAAATAAACTCAGCAACTAGCTGGAGAAAGAGCTGACAAAAAGGGGAAAGATAGCCCGAGAGCTCAAAATGTGGCAAAAAGGGGAAATGGTGGAGAAAATCGAAAATATCTGTGTATGGGATATGTTTCTAAAAGGTAAAGCAACCCACCAGGTGGACATCGAAGAGCGCAAACATTCAATGGCATGGCCTTTTTTTTTGCATCGAGTAAAGAACAACTGTGCACACATCAGGAAACACATCAGGCGGCCCATATTTAATACCGACACCTGATTCTAGCATAGCCCATGGATAGAATTTAAAATGCATTGAAGGCATTGAATGCATCATAGGCCATTTTTGTGAAACAAAGTTCCCAAGTCTTCCTTGGAGCACAATATATTGGACTCTCTCTTATTGTTTTAGAGAGATCTCTCGATTATTAGAGAGATCTCTCAGTTATCAAAAATAAAACTCTACCCAAATTGAAAGGCATTACTGAGACTTTGAGCTCTGATTGTTGATCATATTTCATTATTTGAATAAGAAAACAAGTGACTTTTTAGACTTTGTGCTGAAATAGCTTGGTTGTTGGGGAAATTGTTCTTATGTCTGTTTCCTTAATACATTTTTTGTCCATTTAATTAAATAAGTAGAATTAGTGAAAGCAATTAGGAAGGTGTCCTGAAGCCAGTTGTGGAGAGACTTTGTGCTGCCAAAATTGTCTTTAGTTTGTCTATTTTTTTGTTTCTATGTAAAGGATCTTAGGACGACTTTGTGCCCTCATTATCCTTCATATTTCACTCTTTGGTAGTTGAGGTGGAGACTTTGTGCTACATTTCATCCTGATGTGTTATCGCGCCCTGTTACAATTACTTGTCACTACTTGAAAGGTTCCTATTGTCTGCTGAACAGTACTTCTGAAAGAAGAGGAGTGTCTTCTATCATTTCATTAGAATTTCTCCTTTGATTTATGAACATTATCTCTAAAAAAAGAGAGATAGATAGTGTTATCCTACCCCTGAGTGTTATTTTCAGCTTATTTATAACAGATATATATATATATATATATATATATATATATATATATATATATATATATATATATATATATATATATATATATATATATATATATATATATATATATATATCACCTTATAGTTATAGGGAAGCTCCCCTTGATAAGAGGAGAGATTTGTCCACCTCTGATGTGGTAAACCTACACATTTGTTTGACCAATCTCCCTATGCTGTGGTTGAAGAGACCTATTTTACTCATCAGTTAGCTGATTGACAAAAAATTCACCCAACAGTTTTTGGTGACTCTGCTAGGGATTGACGAGCATTTCCAATCCTTTTTTAGTCTATTCAAATTGAAGCATTTCATATCGCTGGGGAACAACGTGAAGTAGGTAAGAACACTACCAGCTTCACGCCAATAGTTTTTGGCGACTCTGCTGGGGATTTGAACAAGCAGTTCCTATCCTTATCTATTATATACTTTGGTGAATCTGATCTAGGTCTTATCCATTATCATTATAGCCTTATCCATTTATCTCACTGTGAAAAAATGCACAGTTGAAGCCTCAAGCTTCAAGCTGAAGCAGTACTAGTTCTTTTCCATTTTTATTTTTACACTCTGGTAGATCCACGGTATACGTGAAGCCAAAGGGCTAAAGGTATTGTTGACCCTGTATTCGAGTTGGTACAATAAATTTATTTTGATATGTTTCCTTCACCATCTCGCCTCCAACGAACCAACATCTTTCCTCCTACTAAAGTCAAGTCTCCATTATCGGGCAAAGCATCCATTTCTACTATTAATAAAGCCTTGTCGATACTTACCCCTCTGAGATTTATTATTCCACCTTTCCATAGTCATACAATGGCAATTTAAAGCCCTTGGGGTAACTCTTTTGGCCCACTCAATTTAATTCCACCTCTACATGAGCTACCATGCAGTTCAAAGAATTTTTTTCCCAAGTTCTATGGTGATGGGAAGGTTCATCCTGATGAACATATTGTAGCCTTCAACATAGCTTGTGGTGTAATAGGTGTGGAGTATGAGGATGTAGCAGTCAGGCTGTTCGTGAAAACTTTACAAGGTGCTGCTGTAGACTAGTTCTATCATCTGTAGGCCTAGACTATGATTGACTCGAACACTCACAAAGCTAAATTTGAAGCTAGATTCAAGCCTGTAGAAGATGCACATGCCCTGCTGGCTCAACTCACACAAATGAAGAAGGAGCCTCATGAACCAATGAGAGATTTCATAGCCAAGTTCGACAAGCTGAGGAACAGGATTCCTATAATTGCTCAACCTACACCTGAGAATTTCAAATGTTTCTTCATCAACTCTCAGCTACCTGAAGTGAGTTTTTTGCTGAGATGTGCTCGCCAAATAGACCTTGCTATAGCTCAGGATTTTGCCACCAAGGTGGAAGATGACCTTATCTTGGTAGGAAAGATAAGGAGAGATCCTAACAGAGGTAAATATTTTTTATCTTATGAATATCTATCTACAGGTACCACTGACCCAATGGTGCAGAAGCTAGAAAATGAGTTGCTAGCTCTCAGGAAGCAGATGGTGTAAGGGATATCTTCAGCTCCTTCATATAGAGATATGCCAAGGAGGACATTCCCCAATCAGTCATACCAAGACAATGTTGCCAAGAATCAAGGACAGCCAAATTGTCTTCCTCCCCCACAGGGGGAACTTGCCATTGAAGCACCCCCAACCAATTCAGCAGTTGGATATCTCGAAACAGAATCTGATTTCTCTTTTCAGCCTGAATTGAACCAAGAAAATGACACTTATTTCCTTACAGAAGACCAAGAAGAATTAGCTGGTGACTCCAACATTGGTTTCCTGAATTACTAGGATCAACCCATAAGTGAAGGTGAAGCAGTTGATGGATCATATGCTATATTCACCTGGTCCCAGAACTAATCAGCCCAGGAAGTTGATAAAGTAAAAATAGGGAAAAGTTCTCAGCCTGTAATTTTAATTGCTAACCGAAGAAATTCTCTACCTTTGCAGCCAAAGGACCCAGTGAGTAATAAAAATGTAAGTACATCAAGCATTTTTCCATCTTCAACTTCAATTCCACAAACCAGTATCACCCCTCCTAAAAACCAAAAAGATGAACTGTCTTCCTCTGTTCCTAATCTATTTCAGTCATTTGACATAATCGACCATGTCAAGAAGACCAAAATTTAAATGTCTAAATTTGAATTCTTGTAATCCAATCTTGAGCAGTTGGATAGGTTAGTTCAGTGTGTGAAGAATAAAGCCATCCCTACAGGACAAGCTGTTAAAAAGGTAACTCACGATCCCCCAAGGAACATGTCCATCCCAAATAATCTTGTCATTACTCCTCCAGCTGCCCCTAGGAAAATAGAGCCTTTTTATGTTTTTTTGTTGATAAATGGTCACAAATTGAGCAATTGCATCATAGACTCAAGTGCATCTGACAACATCATGCCTGCCAAAGTGGCAGAATCTCTTGGTCTCACACTGACCAAGACATTTGGGAGATGTTTCTCCATGGAGAACAAATAAGTGCCATTTCTAGGACATATCAAGGATGCCCAATTTGCATTTGCAGCATTTCCAGACAAAAGAATCAAGATGAAAATCCTGGTGGCCGATGTTCCAGCCTCATACAACATTCTTTTGGGGCAAAATTTTTGCAAGAATGTTGGTGGAGAATTGAGCATGGACCTATCTGAAGTGAGGATCCCTGTCAAAGGCATCATGCAGAGGTTACTTCCTGAAAAGGAATCAAAATATGTTGTCATTCAAACATCAACCCCT
The DNA here is from genome assembly GCA_037957365.1 of Torreya grandis. Classification (NCBI taxonomy): domain Eukaryota; kingdom Viridiplantae; phylum Streptophyta; class Pinopsida; order Cupressales; family Taxaceae; genus Torreya; species Torreya grandis. Next base: position 1,333,503 of record JARHVA010001060.1, read on the forward strand.
GAAGCTCAAATTTTGTTTGAATCTTCAAGCATGGGTAATTACTTCTTAACCTTAGAGGATATTCATGTTTCAGTAGATGAAAGTCGTGTAGATGGTGATTCAAAAATTGACTCAGATGAGACATCAAAAAAATTGGTAGAGTGCAGTACAGATGAAAAAGGATCTTCCCTCTCTAATGAAGAAAAATCTAATAGAAGATCAATTTTTGATGATGTTTGGATTCTAGAATTCGATGGCAGTAATTATTCTACCAGTTCAGGAGCTAGAATTGTGTTGATATCTCCTCAGGGAGATATTTTTCCTTCATCATACAAGTTGCAGTTCAACAATACTAACAATACTACTGAATATGAATTTCTTCTGCTTGGATTGAAAGCTACTAAAGACAAGGGCGTCAAACTCCTTCATGCCAAAGGAGATGCCAAGTTGGTAGTTTTTTAGGTGAGAAACCTGTACCAAACCAAAAATGAGAGATTGCGCCACTACCGCAATCTAGTTTGGGATCAAATTGAAAGCTTTGATGCTTTCAACATTTCTACCATACCCAAGGAATTCAATGACATAGCTAATGCACTGGAAGTTTAAGAAACTCTCTTAGTCCCTCACCCAGACTTAACAGGAGACAAGTACACCATCGAGCTGGTCTTTTGACCAAATGTACATGATAATGCCAGTCATTGGTAGGTATTTAACAATGACAACTAAATCATTGCCTTCCTGGAGCAAAAGGACAGCTTCAAACAGCTTCACTTCGAAGACAATAAGCTCTAGAAACTTGAATCAACTCTTGAAATGAACTCAGATGCAGGTGAAGAATTCCTGTAGCTAAAAGGGAATAAAATTTCCAAAGGACTAGTTTCTCTTGAGAAACTGTTTGACAAGCATGACAGGTTCATCAAATAGAAACAAATGGATTCAAGCTCCTCCCAAGGGTTTGATCAGATAAATTTTGGGTACCAAAGAAAATCCTAAGATGGTGAACATTAAGAAGTGTTGTACTCTAGAGGAGAAACTCAAATTTATTGACTTGCTTCGCCATTACATAGATGTTTTGGCATACTCTTATGATGATTTGAAGTCGCTCAGGCCTGAGAAAATTCACCATGAAATTCCTCTCAAGGATGATTCGGTGCCTTACAAGCAAAAATCTCAATAGTATAATCCAAAGATATCAGGTACTATTTTGTTTGAGATACAAAAAATGCTGAATGCCAAGATAATCTTCCCAATCCATCATTCCACATGGATTGCCAACATATTACCTGTGAGAAAGAATAATGGCAAAATTCACCTCTGTGTGGATTTTAGGAATCTAAATCAGTCATCCTTAAAGGATAACTATCCTTTGCCCATCATGGACCGAGTACTTCAGACAGTGACTAGTTTTGAGATGTTATCAATGTAGATGACTTCTCAAGATACAATCAAGTAGAAGTTGGTGAAGCAGATCGACACAAGACTGCCTTCACCACGCCTTGGGGCACCTTTGCATATCAAAGGATGCCATTTGGCTTGATAAATGCTGGAGCTACTTTACAGAGAGCAATGGACCTTGGTTTCAATGATGAAATAGGTAAGTTCATTATGGTATACCTTGATGACTTGACCATTTTTTCAAAGCATCACACTGACCATGTGTGCCATTTGCAACAAGTGCTAGAATGCTGCCACCAAAATGGCATTTCTCTAAACCCCAAGAAGTCTATTTTTAGAGTAACAAAAGGGAAGCTTCTCAGACACATTGTATCTTGAGAAGGCATAAATATTGACTCAAAAAGATTCAAGTCCATCTAGGAGCTTACTCTACCCGTGAGTAAGACTGAAGTTCACTCTTTTTTCAGAAAAGTGAATTTCCTACGAAGGTTCATTCTTGAGTTCACTGAGAAGACTCGTCATATTGTAGATATGATGAAAGGAAAGGCCACTTTCAGCTAGACTGAAGAAGGCAAATTAGCATTCCAAGACATCAAGACAACCATTGCCCACTCCCCAATTCTAGTTTGTCCAAATTATACCAAAGATTTCATCATGTATTGTTATGCTTCTGAACACACACTTTCAGTCATTTTGGTTCAGCAGAATGAAGAAGGTGTGGAATCTCCCATTTCCTTCATGATCTGTCCTCTCAAAGCTCATGAGCTGAAGTATTCAAACATGGAGAAACATGCTTATGTGGTGGTCAAGGTAGTGAAGCATTTCCATTTTTATATCCTGAACTCACGTGTTACTTCCCTGGTTCTTGATACCACAGTCAAATCCATATTAACTCAGCAGGAGTTTGAAATAAAAAGGGGTAATTAGATTGCTTAAATCTAGGTGTTTGATCTAGTTATCAAACCAACGAAACTGGTGCAGGGAAAGGGCCTTTGCCAATTAATTGCTGACAATAGACCTGAAGAAGTAAGGCATGAAAAAAAAAGTAGAAGACATGCCAACAGTCCTCTTTATTTCCACCACAAATGAGTGGTATTAAAGTATTGCTCATTTCCTTACTTATGGTGAGTGTCCTGCTCACTTATCTCGTAAAGAAAGGAAGACTATTAAACTAAAAGCTGCCAAGTTTATCCTCTAGAACAACACCCTGTACAAGAGGAGCCTTGATGGAGTGTTCCTTCGTTGTGTGGATAAAGAGCAGCAGAACCAACTTTTAAGGTCCTTCCACAATCTGGCCTGTGGAGGACACTTTTCTACTCCTATAACTGCCTACAAGATTTTTAGAGCCAGGTATTACTAGCCTACTTTCTTTCAGGATGCATACAAATAGGTACGAAAGTGTGAACTATGCCAACAGTTCGTTGGAAGACCCAGGTTAGCTGCCCTGCCTCTCAAGCCAGTAGTGATAGAAGAGCCATTTCAACAATGAGGAATTGATTTCATTGGTGCTATAAACCCATCTTCAAGTTCTGGACATGATTACATCCTCACAGCCATAGATTACTTCACCAAATGGGTGGAAGCAATGCCAACCAAACATGCTACTTTAGAAGTAGTATGCGATTTCCTCAAGGAGAACATCATTTCCAGGTTTGGGGTCCCAACCAAAATTGTGACAGACAATGCTGCCTATTTCTCTTCCCATGAAATCAATTAGTTCTATTTTTATTATGGGATTACTCTATCCCACTCTTATGATTATTTTTCACAAAGAAATGGCCAAGCAGAATCGAGCAACAAGAATCATCATCAGGAAGGTGGTAGATGATAACCAATGAACCTGCCACAAAGCATTGTTTGATGCTTTATGGGTAGATAGAATTACACCCAAGAGGGCAATAGGTATGTCACCTTTTCAGCTTCTGTATGGTCTCAATGCAGAGATACCAATCAACCTGGAGTTGCCAACATTGAAATTGGCAAAGGCGGTCTAAGATCAGACATATGAAAGCTCCATCGACAAGAGGATCATGTGCTTAATTGAACTGAATGAGCAATGAACTATGGTGGTGGAACGAATTGCTGTGCATCAAAGTTTGGTGAAGAAGTTCTTTGACTAGAAAGCAAAAAATTGAGATTTCCAGATTGGAGATCAAGTCCTGCTGTGGGACAAGAGAAGAGAACCAAAGGGAATGCATGGAAAATTTGATTCCCTATGGAGAGGCTCATTTACTATCCATGAAATCAATGGTGATAACAATTTCCTGTTGAAGTACCAAGATAGCACACCCTTTTCTCTACCTCACAATGGTCAGCGTCTGAAGCACTTCAACTCTTGAAGTATCAGATAAGATTACCTGTACATATGTATATTTGTATAGTCTTTAGTTCTATTTTATGATTTTTATTTTCATTTTTGGCACCTTTATTTTTAGATAGCATGACTCCGTAGCCCAATGACACACTTCAAGGAACCAGAGATTCTAGTTTCTACTCCCCTCAGCTGCTTTAAAATTTCAACTGAAGGAAGTTCCCCAACTGGAGCCAGCTATTGTTCCCAAAATCTGTCACTCATTTTTGGGACAACATATGAACTATTTTGGTCTTGCAGACCAAAGTTCCTTCTTCCATTCTCAAAAATTGTTCTAGGCATTCAAATTCTCCATTTTTTCAAGCTTTTTCAGCTAACAGACTTCGCAGGCTTAAATCTACGGACTCTACAAGCTTAAATCTATGGACTCTGCAGGCTTAAATTTACGAACTCTGCAGGCTTAAATCTATAGACTCTGCAGGCTTAAATCTACAGACTCAATTCTACAGACTCTGCAAGAAGGAATCTATGGACTCATTTCTAAGGACTCCGCCAGTTCTATGAATTCATTTCTACAAATTCTGTAGGTTCATTTCTTCAGACTCTGCAGGAAAGAAACAAGCTCTCAACACTTAGGCAATTTCAAAATAGGTTCAACACCAAGGTTTAATGACATCATCAAGCTTAAAGATGTTAAGCGCTTTAACAAAGTTCATAGTTCAACCACTTCAATAAGTTCAATGGCTTCAAAAGACTAAGTAGAAAAGAAGGCTTAAAATAACAAAAGGATCAACCGTTGAACCATTGAACCGTTGAACCTTGAACCAAATTGGTTCAACGGGTTCAACAAGTTCAACGGGTTCAATGGGTTCAACGGTTCAAAGGTTCAACATGGATGGTTCAAAGGAGTGCCCCAAAGCTGAAAGAACAAGTGCCCTTGTGGAGGGCAGTGAACTAAGGGTAGGGAACTTTGGTTCAAAGATCCAAGAGAAAGCGATGGAAAAAAAGATGAACCATTGAACCAATTGAACCTTGAACCAAAATAGTTCAAAGTTCAATGGTTCAAAGGTTCAATGGTTCAAAGGAAGTGCCAAACAAAGGAAGGAAGCGGATGATTCTAGAGACTAGTTCAAAGGGATGGTTCAACCAAAGAGCAAACAAAAGACAAACCATTGAACTGATTGAACCTTGAACCAAAAGAGTTCAAAGTTAAATGGTTTAAAGGTTCAAAGGTTTAAAGGTTCAACGAGATTGGTTCAAGTGGTCAATTGAATGAGTGGAATGCAAGATTGAACCGTTGAACCAAAGTTGGTTCAATTGGTCGGTTCAAATGAGTGCCCCAGTGAACCAAGGCCAAAGTACCCTTGTGGAGGGTAGTGAACTAAGGGCAGGTGCCCTTGTGGAGGGCAAGGAACATTGGTTCAAAGATCAAAGGAAAACCTCAAAGGAAAGTGATTGAACCAAAAAAGTGATCGAAGCAAGAAAGCGATTGAACCAAAGAGCCAAGAAGGTCGCATGAACCGTTGAAATAGTCAACCAGTGACATCCTCATGGATGTTAAATTTAAGGTAATGAAATATCTACTTAATTTCAAATGTGGCGCATAACCTGAAAATAAACTCAGCAACCAGCTAGAGAAGGAGCCGAAAGAGCTGGTAAAAAGGGGAAAGATAGCCCGAGAGCTGAAACTGTGGCAAAAAGGGGAAACAATGGGGAAAGATCAAAAATATCCGTGCATGGGATATATTTATAGAAGGTAAAGCAACCTACCAGGTGGACATTAGAGAGTGTGAACATTCAATGGTGCAACCTATTTTTTTGCATCAAGTAAAGAATAACTACGCACACATCAGGAAACACATCAGGCGGCCCATATTTAATACTAACGCCTGATTCCAGCATAGCCCATGGACAAAATTTAAAATGCATTAAAGGCATTGAATGCATCATAGGCCATTTTTGTGAGACAAAGCACCCAAGTCTTCCTTGGAGCACTATATATTGGACTCTCTCTTATTATTTTAGAGAGATCTCTCAGTTATCAGAGAGATCTCTCAGTTATCAGAAACAAAACTCTGCCCAAATTGAAAGGCGTTACTGAGACTTTGAGCTCAGATTGTTGATCATATTTTGTTATTTGAATAAGAAAACAAGTGACTTTTCAGACTTTGTGCTGAAATAGCTTGGTTTTTGGGGAAATTTTTCTTATGTCTATTTCCTTAATACATTTTTTTGTCCATTTAATTAAATAAGTAGAATTAGTGAAAGTAATCAGGAAGGTGTCCTGAAGCCGGTTGTGGAGAGACTTTGTGCTACCATAATTGTCTTTAGTTTGTCTATTTTTTGTATCTATGTAAAGGATCTTAGGATGACTTTGTGCCCTCATTATCCTTCGTATTTCACTCTTTGGTAATTGAGGTGGAGACTTTGTGCTACATTTCATCTTGCTGTGTTACTACACCCTGTTACAGTTACTTGTCACTACTTAAAAGGTTCCTGTTGTCTGTTGAACAACACTTCTGAAAGAAGAGGAGTGCCTTCTGTCATTTCATTAGGATTTCCCCTTTGATTTGTGAATATCATCTCTGAAAAAAGAGAGATAGATGGTGTTATCCTACCCCTGAGTGTTATTTTTAGCTTATTTATAGCAGCTTAGTATATATATAACACCTTATAGTTATAGGGAACCTCCCCTTGATGAGAGGAGAGATTTGTCCACCTCTGATGTGGTAAACCTACAGATTTGTCTGACCAATCTCCCTATGTTGTGGTTGAAGAGACCTATTTTGCTCATCAGTTAGCTGATTGACAAA